>OY856413.1:393817378-395017378 GCA_963693085.1 Alisma plantago-aquatica
TATATATATATATATATATATGCATTCATACACACACACATATATATTTGCATATATAGTTGGTTAATCATATTATGTTATAATTTTATTTATTTGTATTTCTAGGTAGAATGTCTATGATTAATTACAGTGTAAACTTTTGTTGGGATCCACCCACACCTTTGTGCCAATATACATGGTGTTCATCTTTAATAAACATGATTGAGAAGGGTTGTATCATAAATGTTGCAATCTCTAGTGGGAGGTTTTACATAACTTTGTCGTATATTGATACAATTACAATTAAGTAAAAGGATCGTGAATTCACATTGTTCAATATAAAAGGAAGTTGATTCAATACTATCACCACCATGGGCTTATTTTACAGACTCTATGCTTTGAATGTGAAGGGAAAGAGTTATACTAATCATATTGAGATAATATGAAGTGGTTATACATGAGAGAATTTAATATTATGATAAGGTATTTAGGTATGATCTGAAGGCATACAATTTGATGTTAAAAGAATATCAATCTTTCCTTACCATGGTCACCAAGTTTAATACTAATACCAACCTCTCAGACACTATTGAAGTAGTGAGGGGATTTCATTTTCTATGAAGATATTATTGGACTACCTCATGACATAGATATTTTATTATCCATTGACCTGATATCTGAGACAAAATTAGTCTTATGGGATTGGTATATGATGGTAACTCATTAGATCCACTATGTCAACTTGGAAACCCTTGACTCTCTTTGTAAAAAGGAAGTGAATGCCATTAAGAATGTCAATCAACTATAAGATATTGATATAAAAAATGGAACTGGTACTGTCTCCCTAGAATGATCATCATATGAATAGCTTTTCTCAATAATGGTATTCCTAAATATCAAGATAACATTTGGTTATCAATATGTAAAGGTTATGAGCACTAATATAACATATACTACTTTCCATACCACGTATGGGGACTATTTGTTCCTACTCATTACCTCATATCTATCAAATGCACATGTAGTATTGATAAGCATTGTAAAAAATTGTGTGTGTCTTGTGGACACATAATATTGGAGAGGACTCTATTGAGCCAATGAAGGTTAGAGTTGTAACATAAAAAATATAATTGTACTTCCTAACCACGCCTTACATATGCCTCTTTTCTTATAGGATTGGCTTTCATCCCCTTCTCCATGAATTCTATGATAATATGTGTATTAGGAGTGTACCAATATAGTGTTTTAGTTAAATAACATGTAATGGGATGCTTTAACATAGGTTAACTTGTTTAGGCTCAAGTAGGGGATTAGAATGAGAATTTACCATCTAATATATCTCGATATTTAAATAAGGTTTGTAGAACCTTCCCAGGATGAGAAGTATGGAAGAGTGAGATATTTACAGATTATTTCCTAAATTTATCAAGTAGTGATAATTGTATTAATCAGTGAATGTTGCCTTAAATTCTGAAACAATTCATCAATGAATTCATAAGTAAAACCATAACATAATTGAGTTCCTCATGTCTTATTTAGCACATGTCATTTTTATTGTTAATTGACTCAATTGCACCCGATAATTATGAAATGAAAAGGAGATGAAAATACCCTAAATTGACCTATATTTTCCTTGATTACTCCAATTTCATGTAGTTTCCTGAGTTCATCTCATCTATAGATGACATACATGTTTATTTTACTCTTTCTATGCAAGACTACTTTTGTAATGACTCGTCATATTTTCCATGATGTACCCATACCATTTAATGACACACTCAAGTGCATTCTTGTATGATTCTATTTATCTATGTGAATTTTAGAGTCTATTGGTAAACATTTCAATTATAAAATATTAGAATTAATTTAGTTAATATGAAATATTAACCTATCCCACATATATTGTATTTAGATGATTATAACTGGGAGGTTTGACCTTAGTTATTTGATATGAATATTAGTCTTAACATATTGAGGTGTATGCATCCACCCAACTAGTATTTGGCTATTCATTGACTATAACTTACTTTTCCTGATAATGAGGCATGATTTTGCAATATATATGCTCTTCAGATATTTTGAGAAATCATCAAGTGATAATCCTTATCATATAATTTTTCTTCTTAAGTACTCAAATTTATGATCTTATTCCCTTTGGGTCCTTAATCCCACACACTATATCTTGTGCTTTTATGTTCTCTTCCATACCTTTTTGGTTACAATACTTTTTCATACTTGAAATAGATAAATCTTAAACTATGGCTTATGCCACTCTATATGCATTCTAGATATGCTTGACTATTATTGTCTAATTATACCAATGATTTCTAAGATATGGACCCCAATGCACAAATATCTATATATGGAAACAATGATTTCACATATCCATAGTGATCTCACATGCCTTACCTACACTTTATACAAAGGATTTAGGTGCTCTGACCTCCTTTTTTGGCTCGGAAAGTGGCATTGTCGTTGACCCAATTTTAGATGGCTTTAGTGTATCTTTTATGTACATGCATAGGTGTATTTGTAGTGATCATGAAATGATTTAAAGACTAGGCATCCATATTAATTAATTTTCTTTTCAAAAGGATACACCTCGTTCTCTTATTGTCATTACTCTTGACTTTTATTGACTACTTGCCTACTGCCCCATTCCTTGAAAGGAAACAATCTTCTTATGATGCCCCACACCACAAAAAGTGAGATTACTCAATACATAACCGTGAAAGAAAGATGAGCGAATAGATTACTGAGAAAACACTAAAAATTAAAGCTTTTTTCATAAAACAACCATAAAGAAAGAACCTTTACACATGAGTCCTTTCATGCCTCAAAGCATTCACAAGGCATGCTGTCAACTTGTAACGAAAGCACTGTTCCAAAACATATATACATGATTCCATATTATCCGATATGAAAAGGGCACATAAACATAGCACGTCCACAAAACATCTACAAAACATTCCCAAAGACTCGAGTGTACAAAGATGACTCTAGGACTCTATCAACAAAAGACATCCAGCAACACCTCCAACCTTATTAGCTACTACTCCTCTGGCTGCTGCTCAACCTCGTCTACACGATCTCTACCTCTTCATGCTCGTCCACCTAAAAGGGTGTGGGAAACCCACAGGGTGAGATTCTAAATCTCAGTGGGAGATATAACTCACCACCAACTCTATTATTATCACATATAAGATAAACTGAGCAACAATATAAATACAACTAAGATTAAGCAGGTAATGATTACTAAAAGGAAGGTCAATTACTATTGAATTATGAAACATATTAATAATTTAAAAGGAATATGAATAATATGTATATTTTCTATCAAGAACATTGTATAAAGATCAAGCAAGACCTCAAACAATATTTGCATATTTGATCCTATACAATTATACTATATGGCTTATTATGTATTTCATTATGCCCTGAGGATTTGAGTTGTACCACCCAAATCCAACTGATCACTTGATAAGTTGAAATCGGTTCCATACAAGGTCTAATGGAAGAGCCAGAATCAAGGACCTCACCTTCCTCGATCAGTACGAGTTAATATGCAGTGACTTCATGAGTCATCTGCTTCCATGGACATTTTAGTCTAGCAATGTAGATTTAGCCCACCTTGGTATAGGTTACGATGCTAGTGAAATTGAGCTATGGCTTACAATATGCTCTTCTAGGATTTGACTTATAGTCAATCCTATGATACATTACAGCCAATCCTATGATACATTACCAAGTATGAATTACAGTCAATCCTGTGATACATATACGTTTAGGATACAAGGCAGTATTCCAACTTGCACCCCACATATTCAACAATATGTTTTCTGAGTTAAACTCATTTCACCATTTAGCAAGTGCTGACACTGAATGGATCTATGGCATAGGGAAACTACAATATTAGATTTCACTTGATTAAATAGACCAGTTTAGACATTTTAAGCATCAATCAAGTTACAACGTATAACCTCTAAATAAGATCTACATAAATAGGACAAGACTCATCACCGGAACATATTAAATCACATTAAGTGTCATCTCATCACATCATGTCTCTTTATGCTATTATTCACCATATGTCCATCACAAGGACCATGTGTCCATCACAAGGATCAATGTCCATTATATCATAATCACCATAGTTCATACCTGACTATGTACATCAATCAGTATCACATGCATGGGTAGAAGCTGAAAACAAGAAGGCAAATCATCATCATCTCATAGAACTCATGCTATACATTCACAACATACACTTTACATCATAACAATTAGGGTTTCACTTTACCCAATTAAGGTTTATAGGGTTGGATCAACAGCCATATTTAGATCATCACTTCTTTCATTGTTATGAAGTATAATTAGAAGATGTTGAAACATATTTCTATCATTATCAACATCATACACATGATTACACCATAGGGTATCACATCACACCATGCGACCTCAAGATGTATCACTATACATCACACAGGGTATCTGTTAGGGTTAGGGTATTGGATAAGGTTAGGGTATCAGTTAACCCTAGATATCAGGCAACCAACCTAAGATAGGGTATCAGACACCATACTAAGGTAGAGTACCAATTTATCATCACTAGTTATTGATTTATCATCATTTGGTATCGGTTTATCATCATTTGGTATCGGGCACCACAAATGATATCGATTAGAGGTGCATAAGAGAGTATATCGACTATACTATCTCAAAGGGTATCAGCTTAAGTATTCCTTTAGATATCGACCATACCAACAACTAGGGTATCAACCTCAAAGATCACCAAGGGATATCAGCCACTTGGATTTAGAGTAGTATCCATTGAACCTCAAGGGAGATGTTTCCCTCTTCAACTCCAGGTGTATCGGGCTTCATGTGTGTCAAATTATATGTATATTGGATTAGGGTTACCCATGTCAACTTCCATACTCAACTAAAAGTATGGAGATTCAACACTCTTCCTCACTAGTCATCACTAGATCATAGCAAATGGCATCATGGTAGGTATATCGGTTTAGAAGAAAGAATATTGGTTTAGCATGTCGGATTGCATTGCATATCAGTTTAGCATATCATATCGGTTTAGTCATCTTCTACCTCAAGATGACAATACTAACAAGGAAAAAGAAAAGTACATGTCATGGCAGAAACTTAGCAAGGTTCTATTCTCAAAAACAAAATGTAAGGCAACCAAGAATAGCTACTAACAAGCAAGGAATAATGAGCTAAAGACAACTAGCAAGGTAATAAGCAGAAAGGTGATTACAACAAAGTAGGCTTAGAGTTATATAACCCACCTCAAGAACAACCACCAAGCTCTAAGATCTAAGGTCAAGCTCCAAGCTCACAAACTCAACGTAGAGGGAGAAGATCCTCCAAGAACAACACCTCCAAGAAGGAAGATAGAACCATGGTTAAGAAAGCAAAAGTGAGGAAAGAAGATACCAAGGTCCATGGTGAGAAGAAGAAAGAAGAAGAGAAAGAAAGCTAGAAAACCATGGATTACTAAGGAAGAAGATGAAAGAGCGCACCACAAGATTTTGGCTCACCCACCAAGCTCCAAGGGAGAGTTCTCTTCAAGCTCAAGGTCGGCCGCTAAGGAGAGAAAGCAAGGATCACTAAAAGGGTTTTCTTGCATGGGAAGAAAGGGTTATATATACATGGCCGATGAGAGAGAGAGCAAGGGGAAGGTGTCACCACCTAAGAACCCTAGAAGACACATGTCTAAGAAGGAAGGCCACATGTAACACCATGCAACAAGGTGATAGGATCTATGTCTCACTTATTTGTTCACTAAGGAAGGTCAAGGTCGATACACTGATCCATCCCCTTTACAAACCAATAGGGATGAAACCCTAGATCACAAACCGATATGGCACATCTCTAGAGTCTCCACAAAATGATATGGTGATTCTAAAGGTACCACCAAACTGATAAGATGTCCCCCAAGACACCCTCAACCGATACCAAGCCTCCTCAAGGAAACCACAAACCGATACCAGGTCTCCTCAAGGCTCTCAGGCCCAAGACAACACTCTTATAAGCAAAGCACACCTTAAACATGTGCCCAAAACATCACCAAGGATGTCACAACTCAATCAAGGCCAAAACAAGGCACCAAATACTTCCTCTCTCCTCTATATGAAGAGAGAGAAGAAATACTCTAGAGGTGGCAAACTTGCACATCAACCCCTACTTAGGGTGAATTGCGTGTTGCCCCAAAACCTCTCCACAAAATGCTAGCATCAAGCAACAAGCTCAAACAAGGAACACAAACCTCCAACATGCCCTAATTACATCTCATATGATTAGAACAAGGAGCTAAACAACACTCTTAAGCAAAACAAATAAGGTTAGCCCAAAATGTGGGTCAAGGTCCTTACACTTCTACTTGTACTTTACTTTTTAATGAGCAAGCAATTCACTTATTCAACATATACTAGTTTGAATGACATCTTCATTTTCTATGTTTCCCCTTCTATGGATGTTATTCTTGAACCACATAGGATTTGAGCAGCATGTGAGACTTGACCAAGAAGGATCTGCTAAGGCTTAACAAAGTCAATGATTTTTATGAGATGTCTAGGTTTCCCTTTGCTTCTGGTGTTCGTTCGTCATAAAAAGTTGTTTCTAATATGTTATTTTAGCCATGTGGGTGAACTCAATTTGTCAAAATTCTGTAATAGTTAGTTTTTTAGATGCTACTTGACACTATGCCTTTGTGAATGTATTTTTGATATTATAACACACTCTTTCCCTTTTGTATTATACCAACATTGCATTTGGATATGAATGCATTTTCATTCCTTAATTAAGTAATGAGTGTATCACTCTTTTGAGTCCCATTCATTACATGTATGCTATTAGAACCATAACAACATATAAATTGGCCATCTCAAAATATCATATCATGTATCTTCTATTTGAACTCCATTCGGGAGGAAACATATTTCTAAACATATGTGATTTGATAATTATCTCACTAGAAATTCATTGTGATATAAAATCCTTGTTTTTATCCAATCTAACATGTAATAATCGCCACTGGCAGACGGGCGAGTCTTAATGCAGTATAGATTCAGGACTGAACCCAAAGGACAACCTTCTAAAGAACAATTTAGACTTTTAGCCTATTTCAAAAAAAGTCAATTAACAAAGATAAGTGGCTGATGATTTTTTATAAAATAAATTGTCTAGCAAGCAAATTTAAAAAGGTAAATATTAAAACTAAAATGAATGAATAATGAAAGAATCATGGCATGATGTTTCACCACACTACTAATATTCACTCTCTTCCTTTGCATCACTTACATGTATGAATATTAAATTGGTGACAATTAAATTCCTATCCTTTCAGAGTATGGAAATCACAAGGACAGATTTTCCTATAGGCTCAAGGTCTCTTTACCTATGAATATTGAACCCATCACCCCAGAGAATTCCCTTCTGATGTCTCATCTAAGAATCAACGATCATTTGTTGAAATTCCGATCCTAGATTCTAGTTTCTCTTCATCTAGGATAGACACTCTAGATAGGTATCTAACCCATAGAACATGCATTACACAGTAAATCAAGAATTAAATAGTTTCAAACAAGAAATAATTCACAACACAAGATTTCCAACAATAGGTAGCAGGGTTATCCATCTCACCAAATGAATAAACTACTATTTGATCATATTCATTATATGAAAGAAAATAAGAAAGAAGATGAGGCTCATGGAGAGTGTAAAAGTATAGAAGAGATGTTCTATGGTCTATGAGACCACCCTCCAATCATCAATTGTAGTTTCCAATCACGTTCTTTGGCAGAGTGTGTCTCCACATCAAGGCGTCAACAGTTGTCTCCAACTCTTCCAATGATGTCTAGGGTTTAATATGGGGTTCAATGGAATGTGATTTATTTGGATCTCCATCTAGTATTTCTACATTATGTCCTAGGATTTCATGTCGATCTCACATCATCCAGCAACTATGAGTAATTTACTACTGAGTTGTGAAAAGTGACTTAAAGACCGGTCATCTAAGTAGAAGTGGTCAATAAATATACTCTTTTTGTAGTAATTAAATTACACATCCAATAACTTTTAAGTTGCCAAATATGATATCAGATGTGATATTGGGAGCCTTTTTACTAACTAGGTACACTACAATGATCCTTTCTCTGATTTTAGAGTTGCGGAGTAATGATTTAATGTTAAGGATTATTTACTAGTAACTAAATAAATAGTTTATGAATTCTCCTCTTCTCCTTGCATCAACCTATAAAGTAAATATAAAAAAAATACACAATAAACAACATTAAATACTAAAAAGCTAAAACAAGTGAAATGCAATATGAACATGTAAAATTAAATATAAAATGCAACTAAAAATTCAATGAATAGATGTCAGTAATTACGAAAAACCTATCCTAGAGACCATGGGGTTGAATACCCTAAAAAAATCAAATACAAATTGCTAGAAATGGTACCCTCCGATGTCTACCCTAATTTTCCAAGCTACATTTTAAAGTCAAACCTTAGCTAATGTACCCTTACACTCTCTCACTAGTCACTTTTTAGGGTTTTCCCTAAAGAAAGACTTGTTGGTCCTATGACCAATCTTATGGTTATCCATCTTGAGGAAACCTTACTTTATGGTCCCAACTCATGTGCCAAAGCACTACATGTTAAACAAGTTCATAGAACTACAACCTAATATTTAAGGAGAGATTGAATCTAGAATAGGTTACCATGAAGAATATTATATAATAGTAGCATGTGCTTATAGGTATGGGATCTCCAAAAGATTAGTAGGTCTACTTTATCACGTACAACAAACTTGCTAGGCATGGTAGGCAACCTCATGAAAACCCAACACATACATTTTATTACTTGGGAGCATTTTTTGACCCTATTTCATGAATGGTAACATATTATCACCTTAACAGAATGGAATATGGGTTATGTGAACTATGTTAGGAACCCATGGAAGTAAAAAAATACATGCAAATGATTCTTTTTCTATGAAGATATGTAAAAATACTCACTGTGGCTTACTATGCTTAGATATTTGTACAAGGTTTGAACTACGACATTAGGCATAAATGAACAATTTGATTCTAACTATGCTTAGATATTATTAAAAGGTATTGGTTCAAACCACCTACAAATATCCTAACATAGTTAGCCTTTCTACATATCTTCCCTATGCATATGTTCCCTTTACATGTTGTGGTTCAGACCTTCTACATATATATGAGTGTAGTTAGCCTCTATCAGTCCCTTTCCCTCCAAATTTTGTAATATATTCCCTCATTTATCAAAATATACTACATGGACGTTATATAGTCATGGAATTTGTGGTTAAGAAAAATAAACACCGGGAACACATTTTTTATTGAGTTTGGGCTTTCAATCCAACTATTGTATTTTTGATGCACTATCATCTTGTTCTTAGTATAGAAAGAACATATCTCACTAGGAAATACAATGTCCCATTTCTTATAGTTGGTGTTAGATATGCTTATAATGGATCATAAACATTATCTTTCACTAATATTGACAAGTATATGATTGAATCATGTGAGTGGTTCTTTGGTACTCTATAACTTGGTTCCATTGGCTATGGTTTGGCTGATTTGTTCTTTATTAATGATAGGATGGGTGAAATTCTTTATGATATTCTATATTGTCCATATTTGTGATAACTTAGACAACAAGTATACAATTTTGGGAACTAATATGGATTCTAGGTTCTACATGTGGTGAACTTGTCTTTGATCGTATCTTGATAGATTCAATATGAAAAATCCAACTACTAATATTTTTGATTGGAAAGAAACAACATATAATGGCCTCTTAGATTTGAAAGGGGTTTCAAATATGGTTCATAGATTAAAAATTAATTAGACACTCTGAATGGGGTCCTAGAAGGGGTTATAAAAAATATATAAAACATGCAATTATTATTCATCATACTAATAACCAGTTTCAATAATCCTGGTGAGGTGAATAAGTATCTTAAATAGATCCCCAACATAAAACAATTTTTCTGCCAAACTTGTAATAGTACTTGATAATGTCACAAAGAGAATGTTGTCAGTGACATCTATGAATTACAATTTTAGGTTGAATCATAGCTAAATGCTTCTGGTCATTGTAGTTGGCATCATAAACCATGGCACTTACCATATGTACATGTTTGGAAAATGCTTCTTCTATCAACCTTGTATTCACTTATCTTGTGAATACATTATGTAGAAATAAAACTTATGACGAATAATATGGATGAATTTCATGGTGTTCCTAACAAGATATATCAACTCCCTTTTGATAAACATATAATAATTTTCCATTATAACCCCCAATTGTCACTAGTAAGTCAGAAGGTCAAATGCCAGAAGGGTTGACACAATCTTGGATAACAAAGTAAATCATACAACATATTTTTGTTGTAAGCATGGGAGAAAGAAAAAATAGACGAACTTGTACACTTTCTTGAGTATTATCCTGAGTCATTTTTTTCTTCCATTTAATGCTATTCAACAAATTAAATGTGCTTCATTTGAGTAGTGGATTTCATCTTTTCAATGATAAAATATTCTTTATTTGCATGATACAATGTTTCTCATCAACAATGAAAACTCATAAAAAAAACTAAATGTTTCCATTGGGGTCATGTATTGTAGCTCATGCAAAAATTAAATGTTTTTCATTTAGGTCATGCAACGTTTACTTTCCAATTTCTTTTCCATTTGGTTATGAAATTGAAGCATATCTTATTAGAATCTAGTTCATAATTTTATATTATTGAAATATTGGGACAAAAGTACCAACTCAGTGTGGTTCTCCTATTTTAAAATGGTGATTATTCCTTTGAAAGTGGTCTTTCTTCTATGTCTTAGGCTAAATAATCTCTCAGATGCACACTTGTTAACTAAAGTAATATCTATTTCTATTTGAAAATGTGAACACTTGAAATGTATCTAGGAACACATTATCCTATTTGTTATCATGTTAGTCTCTGCCAAAATTATATCAATCTAACTATAGTTGCAATGACTAGTGTGTGGCCCTTGGTCGAAACACATTACTCCCCTTCTAGACTAGAGCTTCCAAATCAGGTCTACTTTGGCCCCTCAAGGGGAATGCATCTCTACCTAACATAAATTGATCCCATGAGGGAAGATGCCTGCTTTTGGAAGATACATTGGGCATGCATCATTCAATGTGTTCTGAGAGGGGACACATTGCTCCTGAAATGTGAAAGTTTGATCTTTTTTTAAAAGAGCCACGCTAAGTATAAAAGTCTAAAATGACATATTTTAATATTTTTCCAATACATACCACTTTTCTCTAGCATCAAGCTAAAAACCAAGATCTCAAGTGGATAGATAAGGATGAATAAGTGCATAAACATATCTTAATAAAATATTAAATGTGATAAATATGTTGAAGAACTCCATAGTAATTTAATTCTAATGAAAAAATACCCCCAAATTGAGAGGATATAGGGCTTTTAAAGGGGCTTCCATGACCATACTAGATGTGTCTTTGTTCAAATCAGAGTAGAAAAGAATATAAATGGAAATATAGACCGTACAACATGTAAATCTTATTGTAAAGACAATGACTACACATAAGTGTAAATAATATAAAATTAAGTGGAAGATCCCCAACTCAATAATAGTAACATAATTGGAAGTCAATATAACTAATAACATATCTTAAACAAAAAATCATTAAGGATATACCTTAGAAACTACACTATCCCACTACAAGTGTATACAAATGTATACACATTCTTTTCTAGGATAGAACACTCAAATAACCTAAATATGAACCTCTACTTAATTTATACTTCAATCATACATCATTTTTTTGGATTTGATAAATGAGCAAGGATCAACAACTATCTACCTTGGTCTCCCAGAGTCGATCAATGAACAACAAAAAATGATTGTCAAAGATGAACACAACAATAAAAAGAGAGGAAAGGTTTTTATTTGGATATCACAATTGTTGATTGATATGTATCCTATCAATTATATCTCCCACATACACGACCAACTAACCACATATTCTATTGGATGACTTTTTTGACAAAAGGTATTGAAATATTCAATACATGTGATCATATTTGTAAGTAGAGTAAAAAATTAACTAAATACTTCATATGGTAAAATGATATCAGGCAAGAAACATTTTGACTCGGTGAGGGATGCATACATATATAGTCTTAATATCATCTTCTAATTCTTGTGAAGAAAAAAAATGGAATATAAATGCACATGTCATATTCTTTGTAGTTGTAATACAAATACATATACTATAGATATGCTATGTAAGAAAGAGTATTCTGGAGATATAATCTATTATAAATTATAATATATAATATCCATATGTAAAAATTCATATATGATAATGGCATGAGGACCATTCACATGGAGAAAAAAGTTAATTTCCCGTATGGTATCCATTTCCTCTCTATAGTATAAAGTGTGTCACCAACCCCTACTCTAAGTCAAAGTATGACACCAACCCTCCTCCGTAAATAATCTGACCTCCAACTCCACCAAGACTAATGCAGTGTTCGGCAAAGCGGTGAACGTCAGCCGCTGCCCACTGCGAGAAAATGACCCGGTGAATTTCATCGCTGTGAATCGCGTGAATACCACAGAAAGTAGAAAATATCAGGCGGCGGATCTCATCGGTGTTAGGATGACAGCATTTTGGCTGCCCCATCGTTGACCGAAATTGTCCAATCATTATCGTACGCTTCGGCACGCTTTGCCGAACGGAGCTTAAATATTTTGCCACTATACCTATAGCCATCTCCTATTTAATTTCAATGGTAGGTTTTACCACCCCTCCAACTCCTCCTCACAAGTCACTGCACCCTAACTTCAACATCGCACACACTTGTAATCATGTTTGGATCATCCTATAATCCAACAGAGTATATATTCTTCTTGGTGATTTCTTTTCAAACATGACATTTACACATACAAAATGTAAGATCATCTTGAAAATTCTCCTCCCAAAGACAATGGTGAAGATCTTTGGAAGCAACTTGATGCCCTTGTCTGCAATATATTTATTCATCCACCTTGGATGATATTGTACTTAATATCCTTGATTTGGATTACACAACCCTTGATGCATTAACTCACCTCACAAATGAATTCCTCAACTACAAAGGCACCCATGATCCTTAGCTTGAAAATAAATTCACTAACATCAAGCTCACCAAGATCTCCTCCCTCGATGAGTACTATAAATAGTTAAAACTTCTTACAGATCAACTTCATCATATCAAATTCACTGTTAATGATCAATGAATTGTGTTGCAACTTTTAATGGCATCCCCACAATGAATTTGACATTGTGACATCCATCATTTAACGAAGCTCACCACTTTTATGTTTACATCTGCACACTCCGTCTTGTGCCTTGATTAGTAATGTTGCAACAATGATATTGCCACACATTCTTCCACTTTGTTACTTACTGCCCAAGTAGGAGCACCTCCATTGTATTTTCCTAAGCCTCACCTGTAACTATAGACTCTTGAAAGTCATCTTATCACAATGTGTCACTACTACATAAAAGCCTTTTAGCATCGGTTATTTAAGCTCTTTAGTGTCGGTTTCAAAGCGACACCCAAGTAGGCGCCTCTAAAGGGGGACACCTTCGGCGTTGGATCCCAACCGATGCCAAAACGTTTTTCGCCACCGAAAATGCGCCAACAAAGGGACTATATGCGTCGGTTGTTTAGTAAAAACTGACGCCCAAACTCTTCCCGCCATCGAAAACGTGCCAGCAAAGGGACTATAGGCGTTAGTTGTTTACTAAACAACCGCCGCCAAAACTCTTCCTGCCACCAAAACACGCCAGCAAAGGGATTATAGGCGTCGGTTTTCTAAGAGAAACTGACACCACATCATCTAAACCGACGTCAGTTTTGTGATAATAACTGACGCCCTATCCCCTATCTGCCACCACAGCCGTGCTTCCCAACACGGCCGTGGTACCTAGTCACATAGACGTCGGTTTTAGGTGAAAAACCGTCGCCGTATTACATAGGTTTCGGTTTTGTTCAAATAACTGACGCCTATGTTTTGATTTTTTTTCTATCAGTCTGCAGACCTACTGTGGCTGGTCGTAGGATGAGAAACTTGCAGTTCAGTTATGAACTGCAGGTTTTACGACATCCATTGATATCATCCAACAACAGGCCACAAACCTACAAAATTAACATGATGGACAATATTATATATATGTGATTCACACTCAAGTATAAGAACATTTAATTCATATTACTAATTTTCATCACACACATGTAGAAACCAGTAGCAACCTGCAGTTCCATTTATTTCATCTCTTTTCACATTCAGACACATGTAGAAACATTCATGTATTGATGATTTTCACACACATATGACAATTCATAAAAATTCATTCACATTCACACAAAATTAATTATGAGAACAAAGTTATTCTTTATTCATCATTGTCATCATTGTCATCATTGTCAGCAAAATCATATTGAAAAATTCCCACTCTTTGTAGGGCTTTTGCCCAATCTTCTCTTACAGCATCTAATTCATCTCTCGTATAGGGAGCATGTACATCAAAACACTTTGCACCTGTGTTGAAGTCCTCAATTTTAAAGACCTACAAAGAGAATTACATACATACATAATTATAATAATATATAATAAGATTCATATATTTCATATTATCTAACGAGACTATGTATAATACCTGTTGTATGTTATCGATTTCCAATACAGCATGTTTGATGATTAGGTCCATAAATCGCATCACATAGTAGGCACATGCCCAACCGTTGTCTTGTGTAGCACACTATAAATTGAAACATACAAAATATTTAAAAATACAAATAAGCATAGTTCACATAAATAATATATACATTGGAGTCAGGAAATTACTTTCTCATTCTCCCAAATGAGTGTCAGATTTTTTTTCCTGGGGACCTTTCCTCCAGCTTTTTTGTACTCTTGTAAAGCCCTATATATGTTAATGTAACACATTAAATTGCATAATTAAATAGTAATGCAGTAACAGATGTTAATAGATATAAAAACATAAAATATTTCTCACGAGAATAATGGTCTTTTAATTGCATGTCCATATAATACATCCAACTCACTCCCTACAGGATCTAGATAATAGACGGTGAATGTCTTGGGGACAATAACTAATAACTCCCAATGCTTAGCACTACAGGTAAGAAAGTAGAAAATTAATAACTCAATATCTGCAATAAAAATGTAATTTGCTTAAGTCCAAATTACAAGCAAAGTAAACTTACTCGACATTGAATAGAGCTATTATCACCGTCTTATTATTTTTATCAAAATATTCAAAAGCATCACAGCAGTATGAAATAACTGAAGAAGGGTTTGTATCTACAAGACTAATCAAAGATGGAACCAAAAATCCCACATGGGAAAACCCAAAATCTGTACATGTCTTGTATAAGTGGCTGCAAAACATGTATTATGTATGCATTAATATATAAGAAACCAGATTGTTGTATATAAAACAAGGTATATGGATGTATAAACTAGATTGCCGTATGCATTAATCTCACCATATCCACAGCTCTATCATAGATGTGTTCAGCCATTCATAACTAAACAACTCCAAAATATCTTGTATAAATATATTGTTTCCGAATGTTTGACCTGCATAAATATGTATCCAGAACTTCTATTACGTATGCATTAATACGTATGCTAAACTTGTATAAATAGATTATTATCGTATGATTTACCTACAGCATTCTCTGGAATAGTAACATTTATAGGGCAATTTGGATTATGTTCGCCGATCCATTCTGCCACACTCCTACAATTAGGACCTATCGAGGCGTGTAGATCCCCTCAAAGCCAACTTAGTAGTCGAGGAGGTGGAGGCCGAGATGTAGCAGGTCTCGTTTTTTGACATATATATATAATTTCATATCAATTGACTCATATATTTACACACTAACAAATTAAAGTAATGAAAATTTATCATACAATATCAGTATAGAGGACATCCACTCCGATCCACAGTATCACTCCACCTACTGTCTCACCAAGTGTTTTAGCATCTAGGTGTGCATGAGGCAGTGGAAGATCTGTCCAGTCAGGGAGTACATGTATCGGGCTCACACGTACCATACCATCTGGTACTGGATACCCATGAAACATGCACCCTTTAAGGGGTGGGTAATCCGATGCATCTGCAACGATATATCCTTCACTTTGTAGTCGGCATGGCTTCAACCCCTACAAATTTATGTAAAGAATGTTATATGCATATATACACAAACATATCATCTTGAACTGACTAGCTATTATATATGCCATAAAAATACTTACAGAGGACGTGCTAGGTTGTGGGTCTATAGGATTACTCCCAACCTCTGCAGTACTAGCAGTAGGAGAAGAGAGGTTCGCCACAGGTACTGTCTGAGTGGCAGTCTGAGACGCCTGCCACTTGTTAAATGCTTCTTGGAGTCTTTTATCAACTACTTCCTCGACTCTCCTATCAATTAAGGAATCTACCTATACATGGATAAAAGAAATGCTAGTTTTTTATTATTGAATTCCCTTTCGCAATAATGTTCTAAAATAAGAATAAGTTACCTCAGCTTGTGAAAGTCCCACTTTTGGGACAGGTTTGCGCTGGGATGGCCCAAAGAACGTTTTGATGCCCACGCCAGCACTTGCACCCCTTACACGTCCAGGATGCTCTAGGTTACCCAGAGCAACTTTTAGTTCATCCCTTGTGCCCTGAGGGATGAACTTGCCTTCCTTCCTATGCTTGTGTAGCTCCCGCTAAGCACCATCAATAAAAATTTGTAAGTAAACATAACAATAATCAATATCGATAGATTGCTCTAAGAGTTTGATTTTTACCATTTTTGCAGCTGCCTCAGTGGTTGCGGGCTTCAGTATCTCTCCATTCTTGTTTTGCCTCCCAGCTATCCACACAACATGACGAGGCAGAGGTGCGAAAGTAGCAGTAGAGGACTCTATAGTCTCCTGAGTAGCAGTAGGCTGAGTAGACTCAGCCTGTAGTCTTTGGCGAACGTCTGCATATCCTCTTGGACCCATTGTGTGGTCGTGCACATTCAGTGCATGCCTTGCTCGTTGAGCATTGCTGATAGCCTAGTTAGTTAGCACATTGATTTGGTTAGTAACACTAAAGGTTAATCTTGAATAGGTGAATACATAAAAATGTATATTAATTAAATTGGGAGTGGCGCTTAATACATTGAAATCATCTGTTTTTCTTTGGGTAACAAACTCCTCCCATTCTTTGGGGTCCAAGTAGTTCCATTATCGTGTGGCTACCTTCTTCCTATATTTATTTTTCAAAGAGAATACAAACAAAAATTATTAGTGTAGAGTTAGTGAAATAATGATCAATGTCTAGAATTGGAATCAATCAAGAACCTATTCTCAGCATCACGTATGTAATCTCGGGTGAGATTGGTTCTATAGTTCCTTAGGACCCTCCCACAATGTTACATCACACATTTACGATGCATATTTTCATCCAGATCAAATATGCTCTGCAAATTAAATAGAATTGCTATTAACTAGTATCCTAAAAATTAGTAATCTACACAAATAGAATTACAAATAATAACAAATCACACATAGTTCCTTCCATATGTGGTCTTTCTTCCCCTTAGGAACTTTATGCCATGATTCTAGGATAGGACTGCAATGGCTATGAGTAAGAACCCTAAGATATGAAACAAATGAGTTGCGGTTCACTCCATATGGATTTCCTGCCTGATCGAAATCCACAGCCAATTTGGGTCCATTGCCCCTTTGCTGTTTTAACTTGTTCATCATTGTGATGCCCCTCACTTTCTCAATTTTCTTTTGTTGCTCATCAAGTGCTGTGATTTCTTCAGGGGGTACATCATCAACCTAAAATTTGATAAAAACACACTTACATAATATAATTATAAATGAACATATAGATAGAAACCTCAGGGATATATTCTTAAAACTTACATTGTCAGGCGGTGCAAGCACGTCCTCACCCTCATGGTGATCATCAGCACGGTCATCATGGGAATGCTCAGCCATCTGAAAGTTCACATTAAAATTATAAATTTCACATTGTAAAGTAACACTAATTGTAAAGTTCACATTGTAAAGTACACATTCACATTGTAAAGTAATTCACATTGTAAAAGTTCACATTCACATTGTAAAGTAATTCACATTGTAAAGTACACATTCACATTGTAAAGTTCACATTCAGAAAAATAAAACATAATAAAAATATAAACATCCATGCCTCTAATATTGTGATCTTTTATCAATTAACAATCATTCATTATGATCCCCACGAACATACAAGTCATTGTGATCCCCATCTTCAATGTTTGGTGGTGTTGGCAACCCAACTGAGAATGGACTGGAGTCATCATACTTATCATAGTACTCTTCTTCATCTATAGGATCTTCAATGAACTGTCTTTTACCATGAAGAACAACTGACCATTTATCATTTGCAGGATCATCGATATAAAATACTTGTTTCTCTTGTGATGCCAATATGAATGGTTCACCCTTCTCGCCAATCTTTTCAAAGTTCACTAACGTGAAACCCAATTCATCCACTATAACTCCTTTATTGTTGTCAATCCAATTACATTTAAAGAGCGGAATTCTGAAATCTACATAGTAAAACTCCCATATGTCTTCAATGACACTGTAATATGACATTTTAGCTTCACATGGACTTTTATCCTTTGCACTTGCAAAAAACAATGAAGATGCTTGAAGGGTGACCCCGCTGGTTTGGACGACACTCTTATCATCTTGACGCTTTGTGTAATATGAGAAACCATTTATGTCAAACCCTTCATAAGACATAATATTCAATTTTGGTTTAAAGGCGAGGCATTTGATGGTTTCAGTAACATTATCGGGTGTTTGAGATAGTTGATGTAAGACTTTATCTTCAAACCACTTAATAAATGTCTTGTTATGCTCTCTAGAAAGCCACATTGAATTGGATCGAGGATATTGTCTCTTGATGAAATTGGTATGTTCCTCGATATAAACACTCACTTCGTCGATGTTGTGTAAAATATACAAGTGACCTTGCTCCAATTGCTCACGACTGATTACTTTCACCCGTGATCCCAAAACTCATTTGCCAAAATGCTCCTCAATATTCTTGTCATTCACGGGAGCGTCATTACCACTCAAAGTCATTGCAAAAATGCATAACCTCTCTCGCCACATAACCCTCAATAATACTCCCTTCAAGACGATAACGGTTTCGAACATCACCTTTAAAAATGCTCATGTATCGTTCAAATGGATACATCCAATGCAAGAAAACTGGTCCCAACATTTTCACTTCCCTAGTCAAGTGGACAACAAGATGTACCATGATATCAAAGAACGGTGGAGGAAAATACATCTCAAGCTGACATAGGGTAACAACCACTTCTCTTTGCAAATTATCGAGAGTATCAGGGTCAATAACTTTGCTGCACAAGCTGTTGAAAAAGAAACAAAGTCTGATGATTGCAAACCTTACATGCTTCGGCAATATAGATCTAATTGCCACAGGCAATATTTGTTGCATTAGAGTGTGACAATCATGAGATTTAAGACCTATCAACTTCAGATCTTTCATCGATACCAATGTACAGATGTTGGATGAGTAACCCTGTGGCACCTTAACATTTACCAAGCATTCACAAAATGCTTTCTTCTCCTTTCTAGACAACGTGTAACAAGCGAGAGGTAAGAATGTTCTCCGATCGCTACTAACTACTTCTGTTAATTCTATCCTTATTCCCATTTCACGTAGGTCCATTCTGGATTTTATCCCATCTTTAGTCTTACCTGGTATATTCAACAGAGTACCGATGATGCTATCACATACATTTTTCTCAACGTGCATGACATCGATACAATGTCTGACTGTCAAAGAACTCCAATAAGGAAGATCCCAAAATATCGACTACTTTTTGAATAAATACTTGTCACTCCTTGTGGCCATCGTACATTGTGATCTCTTACCAAATTCATTGGCGATGTCTTTCATAAACATCCTCCCCTAATATTGGTTTAGGTGCACTACGTTCCTCATTCTGTCCATTGAATGCTTTGCGCAACCTATGATATAGATGAAATTTTGGAAGAAACCTTCGATGACCAAGATATACAGTCTTGTCGTCGTGTTTTAGTCGTATTGAATCAGTGTTCTCTTCACATATAGGACATGCTTTAGATCCTTTGACACTATATCCAGACAAATTCCCATATGTTGGAAAGTCATTCACAGTGCAAAACAACATAGCTTGCAAACAAAATGTCTCTCTTCGTGAAGCATCATAGGTCATCACACCTTCACCCCAGAGCTTGTTCAAGTCATCAATCATAGGTTCAAGATAAACGTCGATATCATTTCCAGGTTGTTTAGGGCATGATATCAAAGACGACAACATAACATACTTATTTTTCATACACAACCAGGGAGGAAGATTGTATATAACAAGCATAACTGACCAAGTGCTATGTTGTCTTCTCAATGTCCCGTATGGATTCATCCCATCTGTACAAAGCCCAAGTCTTAGAATCCTATCCTCTTCACTGAATTTAGGGTACAATAAATCAATCTTCTTCCACTATGGGGAATCAGACGCATGTCGTAGGATCCCATCATTATTTTTCTTAACATCTGCATGCCACCTCAAATTCTTCGCATCTATAGGCTTGGCAAACAATCGTTGAAACTATGGTATTATAGGTAGATACCACATCACCTTGGTGGGAGAGCTAGTTTTGGACTCCCCCAAAGTCGTCAATTTATACGTTGGCGCACCACATTTCAAACAATCTTTCAAATCCACATAGTCCTTTTAAAATAATACACAATCATTCTTGCATGCGTGTATCTTCTTGGCCTCCATTCCCATTGGACACAACAATTTCTTTAATCGGTATGTTGAGATCGGAAACTCGTTTCCTTCAGGAAGAATTTCTTTCAAGAAAGACAACAATGACGTGAAGCTTTTGTTGCTCCATCGATTTTTAGCTTTCAGTTTATACAATCTCAACACAACGCTAAGCTTCGTAAACTTACAACCTGTGTATAACGGTATCTCAACATCATGCACAATGTTTCTAAACATGGGAGGTGGATCAGTTTTGGTGTGCTCTACCCCACAATTATCCAGCATCGCATCAACGATGTCTACTGGAACTGATTCGTTTACATCTACATCATCGAAGGAAATTTCTTCTTCCACACAAGCACTGCTATCGACATCCACTGGTTTTGTGTTTGAAATCTCCCCATGGCAGTGCCATTTTGTATAGCCTTGTACAATCCCATTGCACATGACATGACTTCTGATTTCGTCACCAGTACTGACTTTCAAGTTGTTACCGCAATGCCTACATGGACAGTAGAACCTATCTCTAGGTTTTTTCCTATGTTCCTCGGCAAATCTAATAAACTGATCAAGACCAGAAATAAACTCTGGGGTGCAACGATTGCGAATGGACATCCATGATCTATCCATTCTATGATCAAAGAGAAAATAAGTATATATTACAACAAGATTAGGGTCTAGGGTTAACAAATAAATGTGTTGTCATTCTTATATATAATAAATGTGTACCACCTATACCATTCTTGAACACCTAATCTCACTAGTAAGTGTATAATGTGTATTGGGTTTTTAAGAAAATTTCGGCAGCATTTCTCCGTTGTTCTCCAAGTACATATGTACTTCGAGAACAAACGGGGAAATGCTACCGAAATTTCCTTGAAAACCCAATACACATTATACACTTACATCCTAAGTGAGATTAGGTGTTCAAGAATAGTCCCAAACCGGGGACTATCCAAGATTTACTCCTAATGAGTAAATCTTGGTCGGGTTTCTAGGCCAACAAACACATGTGATGTCATATAATAAATGTGTATAAACTACAGGTAACATGGTTAATCCTAATCTATAGAGAATTATTAAATAATAAATCAAGAATTCAATAGTTTCAAACATGTAATAATTCACAATGCTAGTGATAAAAATAATAATTCACAATGCAATGTTATATCAATGTTCCTCAATATATGTATTTCTTGAAAATAAGTTGTATTGGATAGACCCATAATGGAAGTGATCATTGAAAAAATACTAGATAATCATATTTTGTTTCATATACAATGTTCAATTTAAATAAACACTCCCTTAGAGGATCTAATATTAGACACAAAGTCATGTCTTAAATACTCTATAAAAATATATATTGATTCAAGATCACAACTCCCATGTAGGTAGACATCAAATCCACTCTTAACAATGTATTAAAGGACTAATCAAGTAAAAATGACACCAATACTAGAGTCGGGTCAGACAAAAACCCTACAGAAATTAACATTGGATACAATAAATGAAGATGGAGACCAGACTGTACGGTACTCCTAGTTGCAATAGCACACACATAGAAACCAGTGGATCAACCACAATAGAAATAGAGATGGAGACCAGACTATAAGGTACTCCTATAGGTCACACACATAGCACACACGTAGAAGCGGAGAAGGTTCCATTACCTTTGATTGGCCGGAGCAGCGGCAGAAGCAGTGGCGGCGGTGGAAGGCAGCAGGAAGGCGGCGCCGGAGTTGGAGCAGTTAGAGAGCAGGCCTCCGGAGTTGGCCGGAGCAGTAAGAGAGCAGGCCGTCGGAGGCGCCGGAGCAGCAAGAGAGTAGGCCGCCGGAGAGCAAGAGACCAGGCCGCTCGAGCAGCGAGCGGCGGCGGCAGAGGAGTAGAGACCAGCAAGCGGCGAGCAGCAGGTGGCCGGCGGTGAGCAAGGAGAACGGCGACGGCGGCGGCGAGAAAGGAGAACGGCGACGGTGGGCGGTAGCGTGGAGGGAGTCTGCTTGCTCACCAGAATCGCCAGACCCTAAGCCGATTGCAATGAAACAGAGAGAAAGGGGAAGTGTCGGGCTAGCTCGCGCGCTATTAAGTTAACATTCGGTGTCGGTTATTAAACAAAACCGACACATAAAACTAAAGGTGTCGGTTAACCACAAAAACCGACACCTGATCTCAATGATAATCGTCGGTTTTAACTAGAAAAAAAATGACGTCTATCTACATATGCCGATTAAAAATTTTGTTCTCGATTAATGACCATAGTCTTCGGTTTTTTAAAAATCTGACGCTCAAAGGGTGTGAAAAAGTTTCCGCGAACAGCACGGGAAAACCCATAAGTGCCGGTCATTGTTGTAAAACTGACGATCAAAATGTGCCCAATTTCTGTTTCGTGAATAACCTTTAGTCGTCGGTTTATTAGTTAATGACCGACGCCATATGTTAAATTTTGGAGGTAATTTTTTTTCGCTGGAAATTTTGGATTTGGCAGTTAATTTTAGGCGTCGGTTTTTTATTAAGGAACTGACACCGAATAAAAGAAATACCCATGTCTGGTCGCCCTTCACAGATTGATGTTGGTTTATTTTATAAACTGACGCTTTATTGTTTAGGTGTCGGTGTATTTATGCAACTGACGCCTTTAAAAGTGACGTTATAAGCCATTTCTGTAGTAGTGCGTCTCTAGGACACAAGCTTTGTAATATTTCTCATGATGACTGTGGCGGCCACAACAACCATGGGAGTGCTTCACCCTATGGCCCGCCATGGTTTCCACAACAACAAATTTGGGTAAACACACTTGGGAAAGTCCTTCCTTGCCCCTACCTAAAAACTCAATAGACAACAACTCAAACACTTACTCCTCCTTCTTTGGGAAACTTAGGACCCTCTATACAAATAACGACAACATAAGAATTTCTTGCTCTAACCATGCAATCATTAAAGCCACAAAATACTAAAAGTTCCTTCAACACTATGAATCTCTAAGAGCCCCAAGGAAATTGGTATATGGACACTGATGCCTTACATGATGTCAAGTAAATTTACCAGTAATAAATCTAATAATTCTTACACTTCTCATTATATTTTATTCATAAATGATAGCTATACTTTATTTATAGAAACCAGACACCAAAAAATACAAACACCTAGTAAGAATCTATACCTTAGAAATATCCTCCTTGCCCCGTAATATTTAAAAATCTCATTTTTATGAAAAATTCACCATTAACAACAATGCCTTTCTAGAAATTTGTCTTGTTGATTTTTTATGAAGGATCTTGCAAAAAAGAAGCCTATAATGAGATGTAATAGTTCAAGCGATCTTTATCTAGTGACATCCTTCTGTAAACAACCTCCACATTTGCTACTTTCTTGTATCATCACACTTGTTTCCGCTTCATCATTTGTCAGACATAATTGTCTTACTCATCAAAGTGGATATGTCATAGATCACCTCTGATCTAACCACCATGTTTCTAGTAATAAGGAACATTAATCATGTCTACATCATTCATGTCAAGTTTAGAAACTTGTTCGCCATCCCTTTTATAATTCTCGATGTGTTTCAAATTCACTATTTGATATTATTTACCTTCCCTATTGAAAGTAAATTTGGTTATGTCTGTCATCTTGTGCTTTAGAGGATTACATATAATTTTAATGGTGTTATCCATTATAATATAAATATGAATTTCACTGCAAGTTTCTTCAACTGTGTTCCTTTATCTCACACAATTTGGCATGAGATAAAATATTTTAGTGTGATATAGAACATGGATATGACAATTCTTAAATTTATAACTTTGATGCCACTCATGGCCTTGTTTTCTTCTTCTCTTTCCCTCAAACATCCTCACAAATGGAAAGGTCAAATGTCAAATTCACCACATCAATGATATTAACTACACAATCCTTTTCCATGAATCTCTTTCTCTAACCTATTGGGTTGAGGCCCTTCACATGGCTTGCTACCTGCACAACTTTCTTCTTACCATAGGCTTGGCCTTCTGCACACTAAACTTCATGCTCTCTCACAAATATCCACTTACGATCACCTTTCTGTCTTTCAATAGGAGGTTAGTAAGCTTATAATGCAAGAAACATATTGTATGAAGTTGGTAGTATTGGAACTTGGGAGCTTATAATGCAAGCTTATAAACCATCTTCATTCCTCAATAATCTTCTTACTCCTTACTTTGGTTGTCTCTACTATACTAAATGTAACTTACAAAAATCTACCTATTCATGTGACCCTAGACATTCCCTAGATCAATAAATTGTTGTATAATGATAATTTGGATATATAGAACCTAAAAAATCTACTTCATACATGTTGATAAGGTGTATGTGATGTATGATAATCATGTGGACCTAAACCCTAAGTTGTAATCGTCTAACCCTAACATATATATGTTTGGTCCCATATATGATACATCAGTAGCATTAGGTGTTTAATGACCTTAATACACATTTATTGGATGTCACCATCTAAATATGACTTAATTTGTAAGTAATATATTAAATAACTAATATATGTCACTTTCTTCATTAATACTCACATGATGACTTAAATATGCGTAATAAGTAATCTGATGTGAACGAATGGTTAATGTGGAAATATTGTGATTAATATATATATATATATATATATATATATATAATGTGATAATAATTATATGTATATGCAAGTGAAGATAACTAATGTGACATCATCTAAATTAATATCAAATTAATGGGTTTAATGTTTTGTGTAGGAAATATATGTAAATTCATGCAATATACTATATCATACACATTTGATAACGATATGAGGATAATATGACTCCCAATAATAAATGTTGATGTATATAAATAAATAATGAGATAACATAGTAAAATATTAATTATATTAGAATTCATACAAGAACATATTTTAAACTAAATATAAGCTCAAAATCAGATTTCTTGGGTCCTAATTAGTTAAGATGCAAAGTTTCAACACAATTGGATAAATCTAACTATTCCAAATTAAGTAAAGAGGATAATCCCTAAAATATGCAGTCCCAATATAAATTGACTATAATGTTTTGATTTAATTGAAGGTTGCATTAACCTTTCTATTCCCCAGAATTTTTTTAAAGTTTTCAAGTCACATTGGTTTTTCTTCAACTCTTTTCGAGCTATTTTTGTAAGGACCCTGACCTCCATTTTGGGTTTATCCTGTTTGTTTTGCCTAACCCTGGTGTTTAGTTTCTTACAAATCACCTTTAGTGGTGATTAGGGTTTGTTTGTGCTTTGTTGAGAGTTGGAGGTGCTACTTGCAAATAACCCAAATCTAGGGTTGATGAGCAAGTTTGTCACCTTGAGAGATGTTTCTCTCTCTCCTTGCTTCCTCTAGAGTTGAGAGGAAGGGTTAGGCTCATTTTTTGAGTTGCATTGGGCTTGGTTGAGCCTTGTTGGGCCTTGTTTTGCCTTGTTTGGGCCTTGCCTTGCCTTGTTGGACCTTGTATCGGGCAAGGGTGTGCTTGGGAGCCTTGTGTTGGCCATAGGTGTGCCGGCCATGGATGTGTCGGGTAAGAGGTTGTATCACCCATGGGTGTGTCCGCCTTTGACCCTCCTTGACCTTTGGCTTCGTTTGTGTCACCACCCTTGTGGACACCTGATGCATGATGCTTGCATGTGGCAATTTCCTTGCACATGTGCTTGGGGGAGATAAGGGGGTGGCATTTCCCTTAGACAAGTGTCCCTATGTGGGTGACACCTTGCCTTGTTTTATCCTTCACCCTCTTCTATATATGCCTCTTCTTTCTCTTGCTTAGGATCCCTTTAGTTGGTGTTGCTTCCTTTTCTTCCTTGGTGGGCGACACATCTCCTTTGCAAGTTGGTGGTCGATCCTCCTCCTTCTCATTGGAGTCTTCTTCTTCCTATAGTGGTGGCCGAACCCTAGAGTGCCTTGTTCTTCTTCTAGTGGTAAGTATCTTCCCTCTTTCCTTAGCATCTTCTTATTCTTCTCTTTCTTGCTTTCTCTTCGGCCATGGTGGTTACAAGTCTTGTTTCTCTTCCTGAGGTGGCCGAAGGTGGTTCTTGAGCTTGGGTGTTTGGTGCTAGGATCTTGGAGCTTGATTAAGGTGGGTTACATAACTCCTACCTCTAGCTATACTACTTCCTTTTCTTGTTGCATGTTATGTTTCACCTTTATCAGCTATGTATCTTTTTGGATATGCTTCTTGTTAGATATGCTTCTTGCTCTAGTTGGTATCTTTGATCTTGTGGATACATGTTCATATTATAGATGTGTTCTTGACCTTAGTGGTCGAACCATATGTATAGAGTTTCTTGGGAAAAACTCCTTTCTCTCCATTTGGTCTTGAGAAGTGAGTTCGGCTCTAGTGGTATAGGCAACACTCCTCTCACTTGGATGTTGAGAGGTGAGTCTATACTCTAGTTGATTGGGCAACACTCTTCTCTCACCATGGATTTGAGAGGTGATCCTTGGTTGGATGTTGACCTAGTAGAGGTTGGGAGCTTGTCCGATATGGATATGATCTATCATGTTGCCCGCGATAGGTGATGGAGGTTGTGCAAAACCCTTCTCTCTTGATTGTTGAGAGGGGATACAACTCTCTCTTGATCTATTAGGGTTTTGAGGATGGTGATCTTGAGGTTAGTGATGACCAAGCCGAGATGAACCTTGGTGTCTTGCACGATACATCTTTGTGGTGATGTTGTCTGACACCCCTCACCTTGGGTTTAGCTTTGGTCATTATGGTCATGTTGAGTTTGGTTGGCTTTGTGCCCGATATGGCCCTCTTGACCTTGTTGATGAGCTTGGGGGATATGCCTTGATCGAGATGACCCTTTGCCCTAGTAGGTGTTATCCCTTTGAACGATATGGTGCTTAGTTGTTATCTCTGTTTGGTGCCTTGGGCGACACAAGTTGGGTTGGTCTTGAGTTGCCTGTTATGGGTTGAGTGGTGAACCCTAGTGCTTGCCTTAGTTGTGACCAATATGGAGTGCTTGATCTTTTTGTATGATAGGCTTCCTTATGGTGCCCCTGTATCGTTTGGTGATGTGTACATGATGGGCGTTACAGTGTTGAGTTTGGGTGCCATGGCTCTGGCCATTATGGCTTGGGCCGTTATGATAGAAGGCTGCCCGATATGAACCCTAACCCTAGCTAGCCGATAGAGTCTTATCTGATACAGGTTGATTCTTGATACACACATAGCCTTGGCTGAACGATACATCTCCTGACCCAGCTGCACGATACACTCATGTTTTCCCTGGTTGCCCAACACACACATCAGGTCTGGTTGGCTGATATCCCTTATGCATGGATGCACTCCTTGGTTGGCCGATATGTGTGACTAAGTGGCCTAGCCGATATAGCTTTGAGTGAGGGATGTGCTACTCACCACACCTTTAGTGAGGGTAGCTAGTACCTTTAGTGAGGGTTATGCTTAACCTGGAAAACCTAGCTAGTGATGTGTTGTCTTGAAAAAGCACCTATGGTTGATGGGTTGTGAACTAGTGTTATGCTTGATGCATAAAAATAATGCTAGATCAGATAACGAGATACTTGTTTATGTCTATAAGATAAATAGCATAAGTGGATGTTATGATTCGATAACCATAATGTAATTGATACAGTTGTATGCCTCATATGGTTATAATCTTGACATGTACATCTGCAAACTTAATGACACAATTATCAGTAAGATCAATGTCTGGTGATTTTGAGTTATCTCTCTTGATGTACATACTAACTATGCAGGTGTATCAGGTGAATTCATATCCAAGTAAGAGCTATGAAGTATATGTGTTTGCATAACGCTACACGGTGATAATTCTTGTTGCTGAGATAACATGCATCACCATATGATGAGATAGGTCTCAGGACCTGATGAGGGTTGAGTACCCAATGAGGTGTTATCCTCTTGATGATGTGATGAGGGATTGTTATCCCAAGTGATGATGTAAGATGATGATGATGCCTTGATAGGTAGTGGTTTCCTGTGATGAGGGATTGAGATCCCAGGATAATATGATGGTGACAGTAATAATGTAATTTAATGATATGTATGTTTTACAACTTGGTTGCCTCAACAATCCACTTAAAATATACTAATTAATTACAGTGGAACATATTATGTAGTTTGCCCTAGCCATAGATCCATCATTGTCAGTAGCTGGTAATGGTGAAACACGTTCTCCTGCGGGTTAAATTGGAAGTGCATATTGTTGAATATGTGTGGTTTCTCCTAGCCGAGAATAGGAGGATTAGAGTGCAACTTTGGTTGTAGACTCCAGAGAGAGGTTTCAGGCCCATGGCTCAATATGTTGGAGCATGACGAATAGGCCCATGGCTCAGGATGTGTGATAAGAGAGCATGAATGTGTTCATGGATCAGAGCACGGTGATCATGCCCGTGGCTCAGTTTCACTAGCGTTGATACTTGTACCAAGGTGGGCTAGGTAGAGGGTAGCCTGACCTTGTGCCTGAGGCCACTTAAGCATGAGACTGCGGTCCTACTTATTTTGCACTCGTGCACTGACCATGAGGTGGTGAGGTCGTGAAGTCTAGCTCTTCCATCAACCTTTTATGGCACAGGCTTGGGTTTTGCAATCGAAGGTTGGATTTGAGCGGTACGGCTCACTTCCTCAGGGTATAATAATATGTAATCCAGCTGAATAGTATTTATTGCTTAAGGCAAAATGTGGAACATTGGTTGAGGCCTTGCTTGTGTAGTTGGTCTTGTTATACCTTGCATTTACTTATACGTTCTTTATGTTATGTGGTAAGATCTTATAAATCTTATCTTGTCAATCATGTTCCATAAAGAAAAACAGGTTATATGCCTCCCAAATATTTTGGTAAGTTTGATAATACAGTAAGACATGCTCAGTATGTTGCTCATATAATTTTCTTATATTAGTTATCAACTTATATGCTTTAGCCTTCTTTAGAGTTTTATAGTTTCAGCGGGGAGTTATGTTTCTCGTTGGGACTATGTGTCTCACCCCGTTGGTTTACAACGTTTTTAGGTGATTGTGCTAGATGTGGTGGTGGTCGTGAGGTTGTGGCCGAGCAGCAAGGAGAGCAGTAGAAGGCAAGCGGCGGACTTGCTGCTATTTTTGGTGGTTTTGTAGTAGAGTCCTAGAGTCATCCCTCTCAGGTCCTCGGAGGTGTTTTGACGATGTTTTATGACCTATGGATGATGTAGCTTTGTATATCCTGTTGTTGGCCTGATGTGGCCCATTATGTATGTATAAACAGGTGATGAACTCATGTGCTGACAGGGCAGTTGATCCTATAAGCTGTGGACACGTATCAAGGCTTGTAAATATTTAAATAACATGTTTCCTTGCAGGATGAGGATCTGGATGTAATAGTTCTCATATACATGTTTTCCAAAAACGATTTTAATTAACCTGTGTTTTTGGTAATATGTCATTTATGGTGTTTTCCGCACGTTTACACGTGGCATCTCATTGTCTGTATGATAGCGGGATGTCACAGTAAGTTTGGTATCAGAGCTCTAGGTTTCTGAGTCTACATGGATCTAGGATTAGGTTTGTGTCTGTTCTTGTGAGTTTTCCAGATCTTCTTACGATAATCTTCTGCCCTCAATGGAAGAAAAAGCTCAAAGATGTCTGAAAACCATGAAGAACATGTTGCCGAGAGCAGCGAGGCTGCATCAAGTGATGGTGCTAGAGTGCAGGCACATGAAGATCGGGTGCTTGAGGTCCCCCAACTTGACCCATCCATTCTCGAAAACCCTACCTACCAGTAGCTTATGAGGCATTTAATGACTACGATGAATCTTATGGTAGAGAGATTGCCAGTTCCTCTGCCGAGAGCACAGGCTCCCCATGGTGAAACATTGGGTATTGGGAAGACCTTCGAGCAGCTTCGCCCAGTCGAAACTTTGGATTATGCTGGAACGGCCTATCCAGCGGATGCAGATCTATGGCTGATAGGTCTTGAGAAGGCCTTCTGGATCCTCGACATCCCCAAAGCAGATAAAGTCAAGCATGATGTCTACCTTCTGAAGGGTAGTGTTGGCCACTGGTGGGCCATCGAGGAGGAGAAGCGACCTAGTGAGGTGATTGATTGGGACATTTTCCGGCGAGAGTTCGTCAGCAAATACTTTCCGAAGATGTATCTAGATGAGAAGATCAACCAGTTCGAGCATCTACGCCAAGGATTGATGAGCATCACCAAGTACGAAGCCAAGTTCATGGACCTATTGAGGTTTTGTCCTCACATGGCAGTGACATAGGATGAGCGGATCAGATGGTTTGAGAAAGGTCTAAGTGTTGAGCTGACAACACCTGCTGCTGCGTTAGAGAACCGAGAACAGTTTGCCACATTTGTGGAGTCTGTCCGAAGAATTGAACGGTCAGTCAAGGAGAAGAGGGAGACCATGTCCAAGAAAAGGCATGCTCAGTTCCAAAGACAGAGGTTTGATGGCTTCAAGAAGCCAAGGTTTTCATCACCCTCTGGGTTAAGAGGTTCTAGTGCACCATCACAGTGGTCCCCGAGTAAGGGAAGAGGATATGGTTCTCCACCGTCTAAGGCACATAGTACAGCTTCAGTGACAGTGACAGGGTCGTCTAGGCCACAATAGCGAGACTAGTCATGCCATCTTTGTGGTCAGATCAGGCATTGGAGGTCAAACTGCCCAAGGAAAGATGTTGAAGTGACACAATAATCGGGGTAGAATCAGCAAGGGTTAGATAGACATCAGCCCAGTGGTAACAGAGGATGAGGATGTGGTCAAGCATCGCAAGTAGGATCATCTACTCAAGGAAGCAGAGGGCGTGGACGACAGTAAGCAACAATTCAATTCTATGTTATGAGTCAGCCAGAGGCGATAATCAACCCACGAGTGGTGGCGGGTCAAATGGAGTTATTTCATTCTGATTTGTCTTCTTCTTGCTTGATATCTATTCTGGTTGACCCGGGTGCTACGCACTCTTTTATCACACAAACTATGCTTGAAAACTATCTTTTATCTGTTAGTTGTAAGAAAGATAGCTTGTTGTTAGAAACCCCTCTTGATGGTTCCTTGATGCTTCGAGAAGTGTGTCCATCCTATGTTCTATCTTTTTCGGGATACAAGATACAAGTGGATCTTATACCACTTGATATGCATGGATTCGATGTGATCCTTGGGATGGATACCTTAGATAAGTATAAGGTTGTGTTGGACTGTTGTTCTAAGCAGGAAGTGTTTGATGACGATGGTGAGATGTGGATCTTCCAGGGGGATAGGAAGATCCTTCCGACATGTTTAGTATCAGCTATGATAGCAGAGAAGTTGTTGCGGCAAGGGTGTAAGGCATTCTTAGCTCACGTTGTGGATACCAAGGCAAAGGGTTCTAGCCTTGAGGAGGTGTCTGTTGTCCGAGAGTTTGCGGATGTGTTTCCCGATGAGTTCCCTGGTGTTCCTTCACCTTGAGAGATTGACTTTGAGATCAATCTAGTGCCAGGAACACAACCAGTTGCATAAACACCGTACAGGATGGCTCCAGCTGAGATGGTAGAGTTGAAAAAGTAGTTACATGAGTTGTTGGATAAAGGTTTCATCAGACCAAGCACATCGCCATGGGGTGCTCCAGTCTTGTTTGTAAAGAATAAGGATGGATCGATGCGTCTGTGCATAGATTACCGGCAGTTGAACAAAGTCACGATCAAGAACAAGTACCTATTGCCGAGGATAGATGATCTATTTGATCAATTGAGTGTTGCTACAATATTTTCAAAGATCGATCTATAGTCTGGATATCATCATTTGAGTATCAAGGATGAGGACATACCGAAGTCATCGTTTAGAATGAGGTATGGTCACTTCAAGTTTGTGGTTATGTCGTTTGGGCTAACCAATGCACCTGCTGCTTTCATGGATCTGATGAACAAGGTGTTCCATCCATTTCTAGATCAGTTTGTTGTAGTTTTTCTAGATGACATCTTGATCTACAGTTGGGACAGTCAAGTACATGAACAACATCTTTGACAAGCTTTGACTCTTCTACACCAACATCAATTGTATGCCAAGTTTAGTAAGTGCGAGTTCTGGTTGAAAGAAGTAACTTTCTTGGGTCACATGATATCTGCAGAAGGAGTCAGAGTGGACCCCAATAAGGTCAAGTCAGTTGCAGAATGGGAGAAACCAAAGACGCCGACAGAAGTTTGTAGTTTTTTGGGTTTAGCAGGTTACTACTAGAGGTTTATAAAGGAATTCAGTGTGATCGCGTTGCCATTGATGAGGTTGACAAGGAAGGATGTACCTTTTGTTTAGAATGATCATTTCCAGCAAGCTTTCCAAAGTTTGAAGGAGAAGCTGACTAGTGCTCCAGTGTTGGTGCTGTCAGAGCCTGGGAAAGGCTATGTTGTTTTCTGCGATGCTTCCAAGAAAGGCTTAGGATGTGTGCTGATGCAGGAAGATCATGTGGTTTCTTTTGCTTCACGACAGCTTAAGAAACATGAGGAGAACTATCTGATACATGATTTGAAGTTGGAAGTGGTGGTTCATGCATTGAAGATTTGGAGACACTATATTTATGGGGAAGTGTGTCAGATCTTTACAGATCATAAGAACTTGAAGTACATCTTCTCACAGAATGAGTTGAATATGTGACAGTGTCGTTGGATGGAGATGATCAATGATTATGACTGCACCATTGAGTATCATCCTTGCGTGGTAGCCGATGTGCTTAGTAGGAAGTCTTCTTCTCTTCCTATGAAGAAGGCATAGTTGAGTTCCTTGGTATGCCATAGGTGGGATATGTTTGTTTCTTTGCGGCAAATAAATGTACATTTAGAAGTTTCCTTGTTGGTAGGACTGTTGGCGCAGATGCAAGTAAAGCCTACGTTGAGGCAGCAGATCAAAGACACATAACAGACAGATGCTTCAGTTCAATTGATCATATCAGAGTTTGGCAGTGAAAAGTGTGATGGGTTCCACGAGTCCGAGGATGGACTAGTTTTCTATCATAGTAGGATGGTGGTCCCCGATGTTGATGATCTGAGAAAGCTAGTGCTCGAGGAAGCACACACATCGATGTATATATGCATCCAGGAGTCACCAAGATGTATCACAATCTGAAGGACCTATATTGGTGGCATGGCTTGAAGAGAAATGTAGCCGAGTTCGTGGCTAGGTGTGTGGTATGCCAACAAATCAATGTTGAGCATCAGAAGCCAGCAGGTACATTGCAACCCATGCCGATACCGCAGTGGAAATGGGATCATATAACCATGGATTTCGTAGTTGGTCTGTCGAGGACAGCTAAGAATCATGATTCCATCTAGGTGATAGTAGATAGATTGACAAAGTCTTCTCATTTCATACATGTAAAGACAACATATATAGTAGAGAAGCTTGCTCAGGTGTATGTAGATGAGATAGTACGTTTGCACGGTGTGCCCGCAATGATAGTCTCTGACAGAGGACCTCAGTTCACGAGTCATTTCTGGGAACAATTGCACACAGTTGAGGTTTAGCACCGCTTTCCACCCACGGATAGATGGACAGTCTGAAAGGATTATTCATACTTTGGAGGATCTCCTCCGAGCTTGTATTTTGCAGTTCCTAGGCAGTTGGGATGTACATCTCAGTTTGATAGAGTTCACCTACAACAACAGCTACCAACAGAGCATTGACATGGTTCCTTATGAGGCCTTATATGGCAGGAAGTGCAAGATCTCCTCTATGTTGGTATGAGTCAGGCGAGTATCAGCTTTTGGGTCTTGAGTTAGTACAGGAGACAACAGAAAAGATCAGAGTGATACAACAATAGTTGAAAGCGATACAAGACAGATAGAAGTCGTATGCAGATAATCGTCGGTGACCTTTAGAGTTCCAAGTGGGAGACAAAGTGTATCTCCAGGTCTCTCCATGGAAAGGCGTGCTAAGGTTTGGCCGGAAAGGTAAGCTAGCACCCAGGTATATGGGGCCATACCCGGTAATAGCATGTGTTGGCAAGGTAGCTTACAAGTTAGAGCTGCCGCTAGAGTTGCACAGGTTACATCCGGTGTTCCATGTCAGCTTGCTAAAGAAAAGTCATTCAGACACAGGGACAGTAATACAACTAGTTGAGGTTGAGCTCAATTAAGATGTGACCTACGAGGATGGTCCAGTGATGATCCTTGACAAAAGAGTGAAGAAGTTGAAGAGGAAGGACCTGGTTCTTGTGAAAGTTCTTTGGCATCATCGTGGCATTGAGGAAGCCGCATGGGAGCTTGAGGAAGAGATGAGAAGGAAGTATCCCTCGCTTTTCTCTTCATATTTCGGGGGAAAAATCCCTTTGTAGAGGTTTATGATTTGTAAGGACCCTGACCTCCATTTTGAGTTTATCCTACTTGTTTTGCCTAACCCTGGTGTTTAGTTGCTTGCTAATCACCTTTAGTGGTGATTAGGGTTTGTTTGTGCTTTGTTGAGAGTTGGAGGTGCTACTTGCAAATAACCCAAATCTAGGTTTGATGAGCAAGTTTTTTACCTTGAGAGATGTTTCTCTCTCTCCTTACTTCCTCTAGAGTTGAGAGGAAGGGTTGGGCTCGTTGCTTGAGTTTCCTTGGGCTTGGTTGAGCCTTGTTGGGCCTTATTTTTCCTTGTTTGGGCCTTACCTTGCCTTGTTGGACCTTGTATCGGGCAAGGTTGTGCTTGGGAGCCTTGTGTCGGCCATGTCTGTGTCGGGCAAGAGGTTGTATCGCCCATGGGTGTTTTGTCCTTTGACCCTCCTTGACCTTTGGCTTCGTTTGTGTCACCACCCTTGTGGACACTTGGTGCATGTTGCTTGCATGTGCAATTGCATTGGACATGTGTTTGGGGGAGATAAGGGGGTGGCATTGCCCTTAGACAAGTGTCCCTAGGTGGGTGACACCTTTTCTTGTTTTCTCCTTCACCCTCTTCTATACATGCCTCTTCTTTCTCTTGCTTAGGATCCCTTTAGTTGTTGTTGCTTCCTTTCCTTCCTTGGTGGGTGACACATCTCCTTTGCAAGTTGGTGGTCGATCCTCCTCCTTCTCCTTGGAGTCTTCTTCTTCCTCTAGTGGTGGCCAAACCCTAGAGTGCCTTGTTCTTCTTCTAGTGGTAAGCATCTTCCCTCTTTCCTTAGCATCTTCTTCTTCTTCTCTTTCTTGCTTGCTCTTCGGCCATGGTGGTTACAAGTCTTGTTTCTCTTCCTGAGGTGGCCGAAGGTGGTGCTTGAGCTTGGGAGCTTGGTGTTAGGACCTTGGATCTTGCTTAAGGCGGGTTACATAACTCCTATCCCTAGCTATACTACTTCCTTTTCTTGTTGCATGTTATGTTTCACCTTGATCGGCTATGTATCTTGTTGGATATGCTTCTTGTTAGATATGCTTCTTGCTCTAGTTAGTATCTTTGATCTTGTCGATATATGTTCATGTTATAGATGTGTTCTTGACCTTATTGGCCAAACCATATGTATAGAGTTTCTTGGACAAAACTCCTTTCTCTCCATTTGGTCTTGAGAAGTGAGTTCGGCTCTAGTGGTATAGGCAACACTCCTTTCACTTGGATGATGAGAGGTGAGTCTATACTCTAGTTGCTTTGGCAACACTCTTCTCTCACCATGGATTTGAGAGGTGAGCCTTTGTTGGATGTTGACCTAGTAGAGGTTGGGAGCTTGGCCGATATGGATATGATCTATCATGTTGCCCGAGATAGGTGATGGAGGTTGTACAAAACCCCTCTCTTGATTGTTGAGAGGTGAGCCAACTCTCTCTTGATCTATTAGGGCTTTGATGATGGTGATCTTGAGGTTAGTGATGACCAAGCTGAGATGAACCTTGGTGCCTTGCATGATACACCTTTATGGTGATGTTGCCCAACACCCCTCTCCTTGGGTTTAGCTTTGGTCGTTATGGTCATGTTGAGTTTGGTTGGCTTTGTGCCCGATATGGCCTTCTTGACCTTGTTGATGAGTTTGGGTGATATGCCTTGACCGAGATGACCCTTTGCCATAGTAGGTGTTATCCCTTTAAACAGTATGGTGCTTAGTTGTTATCTTTGTTTGGTGCCTTGGGCGACACAAGTTGGGTTGGTCTTGAGTTTCCCGTTATGGGTTGAGTGGTGAACCCTAGTGCTTGTCTTAATTGTGACCGATATGGAGTGCTTGATCTTTTTGGATGATAGGATTCCTTGTGGTGCCCCTATATAATTTGGTGATGTGTACATGATGGGCGTTACAGTGTTGAGGTTGGGTGCCATGGATCTGGCCGTTATGGCTTGGGGCGTTATGATAGAAGGCTACCCGATATGAACCCTAACCCTAGCTAGCCGATAGGGTCTTAGCCGATACAGGTTGATGCCCGATACACACATAGCCTTGGCTTCAAGATGCATCTCCTGACCCAGCTGCACGATACACTCATGTTTTTCCTTGTTGCCCGACACACACATCAGGTTTTGTTGCCCGATATCCCTTGTGCATGGATGCACTCCTTGGTTGGTCAATATGTGTGGCTAAGTGTCCTAGTCGATAGAGCTTTGGGTGAGGGATGTGTTGCCCGCCACACCTTTAGTGAGGGTAGCTGGTACCTTTAGTGAGGGTTATGCTTAACCTGGAAACCCTAGCTAGTGATGTGTTGTCTTGTAAAAGCACCTATGGTTGATGGGTTGTGAACCAGTGTTATGCTTGATGCTTAAAGATAATGCTAGATCAGATAACGAGATACTTGTTTATGTCTATAAGATAAATAGCATAAGTGGATGTTATGATTCGATAACCATAATGTATTTGATATAGTTGTATGCCTCATATGGTTATAATCATGACATGTACATCTGCAAACTTAATGAAACAATAATCAGTAAGATCAATGTCTGGTGATTTTGAGTTATCTCTCTTGATGTACATACTAACTATGTCGGTGTATCAGGTGAATTCATAGCCAGGTAAGAGATATGAAGTATATGTGTTTGCATAATGCTACATGATGATAATTCTTATTGCTGAGATAACATGCATCACCATATGATGAGATAGGTCTGAGGACTTGATGAGGGTTGAGTACCTAGTGAGGTGTTATCCTCTTGATGATGTGATGAGGAATTGTTATCCCAAGTGATGATGTAAGATGATGATGATGCCTTGAGAGGCAATGGTTTCCTGTGATGAGGGATTGAGATCCCAGGATAATGTGATTGTGATAGTAATAATGTAATTTAATGCTATGTATGTTTTACAACTTGGTTGCCTCAACAATCCACTTAAAATATACTAATTAATTATAGTGGAACATATTACGTAGTTTTCCCTGGCCATAGATCCATCATCGTCAGTAGCTGGTAATGGTGAAATAGGTTCTCCTACGGGTTCACCTAGAAGCGCATATTGTTTAATATGTGTGGTTTCTCCTAGCCGAGAATAGGAGGATTAGAGTGCAACTTCAGTTGTAGACTCTAGAGTGCAGTTTCAAGCATGTGGTTCAATATGTTGGAGCATGGAGAATAGGCCCATGGCTCAGGATGTGTGATAAGAGAGCATGAATGTGTTCATGGCTCAGAGCACGGTGATCATGCCTGTGGCTCAGTTTCACTAGCGTCGATACTTGTACCAAGGTGGGCTAGGCAGAGGGTAGCCTGACCTTGTGGCTGAGTCCACTTAAGCATGAGACTGCGGTCCTACTTGTTTTGCACTCGTGCACTGACCACGAGGTGGTGAGGTCATGAAGTCTGGCTCTTCCATCGACATTTTATGGAACCGACTTGGTTTTCACAACTGAAGGTTAGATTTAAGCGATACGGCTCACTTCCTCAGGGCATAATAATATGTACTCCAGCCAAATAGTATTTATTGCTTAAGGCAAAACGCGGAACATTAGTTGAGGCCTTGCTTGTGTAGTTGATCTTGTTATACCTTGCAGTTACTTATATGTTCTTTATGTTATCACTACTACAGAACCTACCTTTAGTGTCAGTTATTTAAAGCCTTTAGTGTCGGTTTCTAAGCGACACCTATGTGGGCGACACTAAAAGTCCACCCATTAGGCGTCGGTTCCAAAACCGACGCCCAAACTCTTCGCGCGCCACCGAAAGCGCGCCATCAGGGGACTATAGGCGTCGGTTATTAGATAAGAAACCGACACCCAAACTCTTCGCGCGCCACCAAAAACGCGCTATCATGGGACTATAGGCGTCGGTTATTAGTTAAAAACCGATGCCCAACCCCTTCGCGCCATAGAAAGAGCGCCATCTTGGGCACTATCAGTGTCGGTTATAAGTAAAAAACTGACACCATATATGTTCGCCCCACGGCCGTGCTGTCCAGCACGGCCGTGGTGTTAAGGAAATAGACGTCAGTTTATTGTAGGAAAACCGACACTATAGTATTATGTGTCGGTTATTAGTTAAAAACTGACGCCCAAACCCTTTATCAGTGTCGGTTATAAGTAAAAAACTGACACCATATATCTTCGCCCCATGGCCGTGCTGTCCAGCACGGCCATGGTGTTAAGGACATAGACGTCGGTTTATTGTAGGAAAACCGACACTATATCATTATGTGTCGATTATTTACAAATAACCGACGCCTATTGGTTTTTTTTTCTGTCAGTCTGTAGACCTGCTGTGGCTGGTCGCAGGATGAGAAACCTGTTCAGTTCAGTTATGAACTGCAGGTTTTACGACATCCATTGATATCAGCCGGCAACAGGCCGCAAACCTGCAAAATTAACAATAAAAAAGTATCACATGCATTTAGCAATGCAACCTGCAGTTCCATTTTATTTTCACACATTTATAAACATTCACACATGCTAGCAATCTGTAGTTCCATTCATTCACATTCACACATGTAGAAACATTCATATAGCAATCAAAACTTTCATTCATTTTCACTCAGACACATGTAGAAACATCCAGACATGTAGAAACATTCACACATATATTATAATTCAGAAATTCATTTACAAAGTATCATTGTTTAGTCATTATTCGCTATCAGGATCCCAATTATATTTTAAAGCCCCCACTAATTGTATGGCTGTTGCCCATTCTTCTCTTACTTCATTTAATTCTCCCATTGTATAGGGAGCATTAACATTTGGTAAGTCTTTTCCTGTAATGGGGTCAGCTTTAAACACCTGTAAAGAGAATGATGTATATATATAATTAATGAGCTATAAATAAGATTGATATATTTTGATCATATTATCTAATGAGACTATATAATACCTGAGCAATACATTCGATATACAGTACGGCATGTTTGATAATCATGTGCATATATCGCATGACATAGTATCCACATGCCCATCCGTTGTCTTGTGTAGCACACTATAAATTCAAACATACAAAATATTAAAAAAATACAACTAATTAAGCATTGTTCACATAAATAATATATACATATATTGCAGTCGGGAACTTACTTTCACGTTCTTCCAAATTATTGGCTGGTTCTTTTTCATGGGGACCTTTCCTCCATACTTTTTGTACTCCTCAAAACCCCTACATGTTAATGTAACACGGAACATTGCAATTAAATAGTAATGTAATAACATATGTTAACGGATATGAAAAATAAAATATTTCTCACCGAAATATTGCCATTTTCATTATGTGTCCAAATCTTGTATTCAATTTACCCCCCTTAGGATCTAAATAATACACAGTGAACGTCTCGGGGGCAATAGCTGATGGAGTTTTACAACACCACTAAAAATCCTAAGGTGATGAATCCTTAGGTTTAGCCTTGCTAGTACTATGGTAAGAACTCCACCTACGTGTGCTAAGACACGCGTAAGTCTTATCGTAGTATAGTTAAGGGTCGAATCCTCGGGACAACGGTCTTCACGAAGTCAAGATGGAAAACGTTTTTAGTTTTACTTAACTACTTAACAGTTAATATTTAGACCGAAAGCTTGATGTTGGTTTTAAAGCTAAACGCGAGGAAAGTAAAGCAAGAAAGTAAAGATTAAGGTTGTAAACAATTGATAAAAACCACTAGGATGTTATCGGGTTTCACACCGCTACACATGGATCAAGTCATGCAACATAATAAAACAACCTGCAAAAAGAGTCAAATCAGTTAGCATCTTGTAGTCCTAGCTTCTTTTCGGATAACTAGCTACAAGAAGTGTGGAGTATTGCAATGCCAGCCATTCCATAATGAATGGTCACATGCTTTGCATTACTCCTTCATGAAATGTGTTCCTTGACCTTACCAAGGTTGCACTTCCATACGTCAACTGATTCCATTTCATAGTATGAAAGTGCAACGATGGGGGTGAGTTTACTCCACTCATGAAAACACTTCTAGACACTGAAACAGACATATGGTGACTACATACATCCATAACCAACATTCAATCGATATTTAGATCTAAGGGTACAAACATAGACAATTCATACCAAAAGACAATATGTAACACAAGTTGATAATCAAGCAACTAGTGTTCATTAAGCGATTGAAGTTAAACTGAAAAGAAGAGTATCTTTATTACAAGTTATTGAATTACATCGCATGAAATGAAAACATGGGTAGCGGGGCTACTCCCCGCACCCTAGTGAATGAAACTACTCGCTCATGACAAAGAAGGAGGCGAGAAGAGAGAGAAAGAACGTCATCTCCACGGAGGAGGGAAGGTTGAACCCTTGGTGAAGAGAGCAACGATCTTCGCACTTCGTGGTTGCTTTGATGATGGATTTTCTCTTCTCACCTTCTTTGTTGAAGAGAGAGAAAGAAGAGAGAGAAGGTAGCTTGATGATGAGCACGGATCTCAAAACTGGCAGCCTTGGGGCAGTGGATGGAAGACCAGAGTGCTCTGGATCTGGAGAGGTAGCCTTTGGGCGTCTTGAAATTCGATCCTTTTGAAGTGGCCCTTGAGGTCCTATTTATAGGCTCAAGTTGAGCCCAAACGGTCTTGAGACCGTTTGGTCTCAAACGGTCTTGAGACCGTGAGGCTTCTCGTGGTCTTGGGACCGTGAGGCTTCTCGCGGTCTTGGGACCGTGAGGCTTGTCGCGGTCTTGGGACCGTGAGGCTTGTCGCGGTCTTGGGACCGTAAGGCTTCTCGCGGTCTTGGGACCGAGAGGCTTCTCGCGGTCTTGGGACCGTGAGGCTTGTCGCGGTCTTGGGACCGTGAGGCTTGTCGTGGTCTTGGGACCGTGAGGCTTCTCGCGGTCTTGGGACCGTGAGGCTTCTCACGGTCTTGGGACCGTGAGGCTTGTCGCGGTCTTGGGACCGTGAGGCTTCTCGCAGTCTTGGGACCGTGAGGCTTCTCGCGGTCTTGGGATCGTGAGGCTTGTCGCAGTCTTGGGACCGTGAGGCTTCTCGCGGTCTTGGGACCGTGAGGCTTCTCGCGGTCTTGGGACCGTGAGGCTTCTCGCGGTCTTGGGATCGTGAGGCTTGTCGCGGTCTTGGGACCATGAGGAGTCTTTGTAATTTTTTTTTGTGTTTTCTGTAATGAAAAAGAGGAAAAGTTAGTTTATTGATGTATCTGCAATAAAGTAAGAAGGTTTAATGATTCTATTTAGTTTATCTAAGAAAGAGTATGGAAAACTAAAGATAACTAATAAGATAACGTCACAAAATGGGAGGTTATCACCCCCCCCCCAACTTAGAGTCTAGCTTGTCCTCAAGTTAGATAGAGCTAAGGCAGGTAATGGTGAGGCGATTTTATTTGACTAGGGTTTCCATACTCTTGCTTCAATTCTAGGTCAGATATCTACTGAGGTCTTATCAGGGCTTCTGCTTACACTGACTCTTTCGAGTATCAAAAGTTGCATGGATCTCAGGTTCCTTTTATATCGTGAATCTCGCATTGGGACCACCTTTCTTATTATGTGCATGTCATCGACTCTAATCAGTGTTATACTTCTTTGGAGAAACCTACTGGTAGCTAGAGTGGGCATGAGGGCTGGCTTAAAAGGCTTATTGTGTAACTCCCCCTTCAAGTGGGGAAGGGTTTGTCTATGCTTTTTTTTTAGAGATTCACTATCGGGCACGACACATCTGCCTTTATGAGGGCAGCTGAATGTACCGGCCGGGTGAGCTCTTTTATCAGCCTTATCATATATTAGGAAACCTTAGGATCTCATTACCGGGCACGACACATCTGCCTTCATGAGGGCAGCTGTATGTACCGGCCGGGTGAGATCTTTGTTGGCTCTTCATATAGGTCCTTATGCATGGCACAACTCTCATGTTTTTATTCAGCACTCTGGCTTTTATTCGAGTCTCACAGGCTTAGGAAGTGGGTTTTGTTAGGGTTTTTGATTGGGCGGCCAAGCCTCTTTTATTGAAAGAAGAAAATTGTTCTTAGGGTTCCTGACATGCACTTATTATTTTTTTTATTGGTGGTCCGCTCGTGAGATTTCTTGATTTTGTATTTTCCTGATTTCCCTCTTGACTTTGAGAGTTTTTGGTTCGCTTTGGCCCTGAAGTTGACCTGTGAAGAGTCTGAGATAGAATTGAAGCAAAAGTATAGAAACCACTGGTGAATGAAATTTATGGATTTGCCATTTCAAGCCTGTAAGCTAATCTTATTATTTATATGAGGACTGCTTTATCTCTAACTTAGGTAAGGGTGATACTTTCCATGATGAAAGTTATACTTAGAGGTTGTTTTATTGAAAAAATTACTGGAAAAAGTCTAAGTACGAATAGAAAGTTTGAAAATGATGTGCGGGAAAAAATGAGTTAGAAGAGTTGGAGAAGGATGATACCTCTCCCTTGTCCAATGCACTCCCCCCCTAACTTATCACGCACTCTGTCCACAGAGTGTCAAAGGGATAGGTTGAGAGATGCATGGACAAGGGCATTTAGGCGTCGGTTAATCCTGAGCTTGCCCCTGGTGCTTGGAGGAGCTTAGCTGCAAACTGTCCACGCAGGGCGTGATAGTCTACGTCAGTCATATCCTCTACTGGTTTCTGAAGAACTAAGATGGTAAACATCCAGTAGAGGACATGGAAGCCGCAGTCGTTGGATTGTCGGATTTTCTGGGGACACTTGTGGCATAAGGAAGGGCGGTGAAAGTGTTCTTTGGCATAAGCTTTTGTGTGCTGACTAAGGAGATCAATTAATCTTTCAGCACATTCTTTTGCCACTACCTCTGTGGGTGTTTTTGGCGTTACGACGTAAACTTTCTGTCGTGGGTTGTACTGGCTATCGGAACTGTTATAAATTGTAATTGTTCCATCCGGTAGGTTTGCTGCCAGAAGTAGCCAGTGTTCATGGTAGAGGAAGGGTAGCATGATGAACTTCGGTGTTGTGTGTTGTAGATATGAGATTAGTGTTTCAGCTGCGCCGAAGTTCTTTAGCTTTAAAAGTCATCCTTCAGATATGGAGACGCCATGTATGCTGTGGGGTGATCTTGTCCGAGTAGAAGCTGATAGGTGGACATAAGGCCAACAGAGAGGGATCCTTTAATTTGTAAAGATTCTCGCAGAGTGTCTGCCATTATAAGAATGTCACCAGACATGAAAACGAGCTCATCATTCTCGGCGGAAAGCTTTGACATAATGAGACGTAGTTCGTAGCTGGATAGGCTTTTGCAAGCACTGAGATCGAAGTCTGGAAAAGATGGTATGATGGCAGACAACGGATCTTTGACGTCTTTGCTTTGCTCGGTAGTGGAGGCCGGTCCCTTTGATTTCTCTGACTCTTTTAGAGCGTGGCGGAAGGGTCGCCGCTGCGGGCGCTGGATAGCAGAGAAGAGGTAGCGAGGGACATCATCTGGTGCCATCGTTTGGTCCTTGAAGAACCGTCTGTCACAGATGAGCTCCATCGCATAACGTCCTCTCAAGGAATGAAAATCTTCAGTGACCAGGGCAGAGAAAGGGATTTCTTGGTTCAGCGCTTGGATGTGACGAATGGTGCAGAAAGCACAATCCCCGGATCCTTCTGCGGCTTGAACTGGAGGGTTTATAATTTTGAACCAGGGCTGGCTCCAGTCTTGGTGGAGAGATGGGCGTGCAGCCCAAATTAACTTAAGCAGCCGAAAGGGTATGCATCTTGCTTCACCGGCTGCTTCACCCACAAAGTTTATCGTGTCGGCGGGTAGCTCGATGCTGCAGAAGTTATAAACTGTGGCGTCCCGAGCCTCTGTATCGACAATCATAGCTAGCCAATGGTTTAAAATTTGGAATGGCACAGTAAGATAACGTGCTCGTCGTGCTAGCCCGATACGCAGACGTTCGATGGATTTTTCTTGGATATCCTTGTATAGGAGGCCCAAGGATAGGGCGGGTGAGGCATTAAAGACAGGCTGCTTCCTCTTGTGGCTTCTGTAAATTTCGATACAGTTGGCGAGGAGGACACGGAAGATAGACATTGGCATCGTCGACCCAGGTCGTAGGATTTTGTGAAAATCTTCACGTGTCAACTTGCGCTTCGTTTTAGTGTTGTGGTAGATAATATCATCTCCTGCCTTTGTATCGTCCACGATAGTATTCAGTATAAAGATATCCTGAGCATCTAAAGTGGAAATGGCCGCCATATCAAGGTCATGCATTTTGTGCGGCAGGGGTGGTGGCGGGGGAAGCTCCTGTAGAGGGGGGGGAGGATGTACTTCTGGGGCTTCCTCAGAGCCAAGAGTGTCGTTGTCTGAGTCCGAGGCAGAATCGAGCTCTTCATCAGTATCTAATTGCACTCGTTCTGACTCGTACTCGTCGAGGGATGAGGTTGATGTCGTGGTGGGCGCTGAGAGGGGTAAGACAGCTGTTGTAGGAGGGGTGGCGCCGGTTCCGATTATGCATTGGTGGAACTCGGCGAAGGCTGCGTCTTTAGCAGCTTCCCCGATGGATCCCATAGCAGAGTAGTCAAGAAATTGATCCCCATACGATATATTAACATTATCATGGTGTGGGGAGTTGGGATCCTTATCACCGTTATGGTGATCTTTTTGTTGTCTGGGTTCTGCTCCTTGGCTTGGACCCTCCCCAGCATCATCTGGTTTGTCAGAGTCTTCATCTGAGGAGGTACTGTTGGTGGAGTCCGCCGAAGAATCAGAATCGTCATCATTATCAGCATCATCTTCATCGTCGTTAGTTGTCTTCTTTTGTGCTTTCTTTTTGCACAGACGATGGATGGATTGGAGTTCATCATATGCCACTTGCACGTGCTCGTGTGTTTCGAGCAGTGCTTCGTGGGTTTCTTTAAGATCAGAATAACGTTGTTCGGCCGAGAGGAGTCTTGCTGTGAGATCTGTTACTTGAGCTCTTAGCTGAATGAGCTAATTATTTGATGACTCCTCCTGGCGATTATGTAGCTGCGTGAGGGTGGTGGTGATGTCGTCCAGGCGCGTGCTGAAAGCTTGCTGTTGATGCTTCAGCTCGCTTAGGGTCTCTGGCAGAGGTAAAGTATGCGCGGAAATCCTATCGACTTGCTTTGCCAACACTTCATGTTGGCGTTGTACTCCCTGGATCAACTTGGGCAAGTTGTTGCAGTGGTCGTCGATGTGGTCGACTTGCTTGGCCACTGAAGCTTGACGTTGTTGGATTCCTTGGAGGATGCCTGGCATGGCGCGGTTCTGCTCTCCGATCTGGGCAACCTGCTTAGTTAGACCCTACACGCATGAAAAAATAGAATTTAAAATGTTAGATGGGTCGGTGAGGAGGTTTCGGATGGTGTCAAATTGACGTCTGAATTCCTCACCGACGTTAGTAAAAGGGACCCCAGTGAACGAAGGGTGAGGTGGCTGGGGTCGGGGTGGAATGATAGTGTCATGCAGAAAAGACACTGTTGATGGACCCGTGAATTGCGTGGTGACTGTAGATGGGGTCACCAGCGATGTCAGGGTGGTGGAGGATGGAAAAAATGGTGGCATTCACGAAGAGGGAAATGGATCCGGGAATGTGGATGGAAAGTCGGTGGATGTGAAGGAGGAGAATTCGGGCATTGTGGTGGAGAATGGGGTGCCCGAAGTAAAGAAGGGTGGAGGTGGTGGAGGGGTGGTAGAGGAAGGTGGAGCGGAGGATGATTGAAGGGTGGTTGATGGTGGTGGGGTGGTAGATATTGGGGTGGTGGAAGGTGGAGAGGTGGTATTGAGCTCAGCATTTAGACTCATTATAAAAGAGTCTAGTGATGAGGATGTAATATTTTCTTCAGGGAGGGGGGGTTCAGTTTCAGGGTTAGGTTTCGATGTGGGTGTCCCTGACAGCTCATGAGCTTTGACGAGCCTTCTGGAAGGTCGTTTGACTAGGAGCTTTGCTGTTTTAGCTGCCGGGGCAGTTATACTAAGCTCTGCCTGCCCTGCCTTTGCTTTCTTTTCTCTGGCTTTGGCTGAAGCTATGATTTTGGCGATCTCGTCTTCAGTGAATAGGAGCTTGTCTTTATCATAGTCAGCAAGCTCTGGAAGTGGGAGCAGGATTCTTGAAGATTTTGTGGGGCAGAACACGTAGTTCAGCCTTCCATCCTTATCCTTTAAGATGTAAGATTTCTTTAGTGTCTGTTCATTGGTAAGAATGTCGCCTTTTATTGGGCTGCATTTGGGTAGAAGTCTATCCATCTTGAGATATTTGATGATAGATGTGATATGACCACCCGTGCAGATTTCTTTCCCGAGGGCGAAGGCTGATAGCTTGATCAGCATGTGTCGTCCAATGTTGACAGGCATTCCGTTGAGGACTGACCAGAGGACAAAAAGGTCGGATATGAGAACATTTCCTCCTTCGGATCTAGGGAAAAGTGCACCGACGATAATTTTGTGTAACGTGCGCACTAGGCCAGAATGAACGTTGGAGGCCTTGCTTGTCCTTGCATCAAAGGTTGGTAACCCCGTTAATGACTTCCAGAAGTTATGCTTGTTGAAACTGGGGTGGTCTGTGCCAGCAGCTTTGGCATTCTTCAGCTGGTCTTTATTGTCTATGAAAATTTCGTTCAGGACATTTTCGGTGATGACCACCTCATTGTTGAAGATTCTGGAGGTTATTCTACGGTCACCACCGTCCCTTTCTTTATGCAAGATGTCCACCACTTCTTTGTTGAAGTAGGTGAAGAATTCAGTAGTTGGCTCAGAGTAGGAAATTTCAGATACAAAGCAGAGCCGGGAAAGGTTAGAATTGTCAAGAAGAGTGAGGATTCTGTGGTAGATCCCCATCTTCATCAGTATGCTGGGGCAGACATACTTGGTCGGTTTAAGGAGTTGGTTGATGGGGGGAATAATTTGGAGGTGAAGGTTCTTGGGTGGTGGTGCTGTGGTGGTGATGGGAGGAAAAAGAGGAACAGTTATTGTGGCGGGGTTGGTGACGGTGGTGGAGGATGGTGGGATGCACCCTGCTAGGATTTGTTCCCTTGCACAGGCAGGGTGGACCTGTTTCCTGGCTCTCTTCTTAGATGTTGGCTCAGTTGTTGGTTCTTGAGCCAATCTCTTCCCCTTAGATTTTGTAGTGGGTGATTCTTTCTCAAGGGAAGGCTGGTATTCGGAGGCCTCGTCTGATGAGGTCTCTTCGACCTCCTCGTCAGAAGGTTCTTCATCTAGGCAGTGGTTGATTCGCTTGATGTCCTTCATGACAGCAGTCAGGTTCACTTCTGCTGGGACTTTTCCAGTCCTTTTGAAGTCGTCAACTATGCTTTGCAGATTTGCTCGTTCAGCAATGAGCTTCTCTTTTGTCCAGAAGGGAGCGTCTGTTGGTCCTTGCTTAGCAGGTGAAGTCATTCTAAAATAATTGATAAGAAACAAGAGTTAGAAATCTTAAATTTTGAAATTATAACAAAGTAAAATTATTTTGAATTTGAGTTTTATTAGTTTGATTTAGTTCAAATGGTCCTGAGACCGTTTGGTCTCAAACGGTCTTGAGACTGTGAGGATCCAAACGGTCTTGAGACCGCGAGGATCCAAACGGTCTTGAGACCGCGAGGATCCAAACGGTCTTGAGACCGCGAGGATCCAAACGGTCTTGAGACCGCGAGGATCCAAACGGTCTTGAGGATCGTGAGGATCCAAACGGTCTTGAGACCCCGAGGGAGACGAACCGCGCGGGAGACGAACCGCACGGCCATTCGTCGGCTAAGAGCTGCGGAAACGATGATGGCGACAACGGCGGAAAAGAGCTCAAACGCGAGTTATAAACGGTGATGCGTCAACCTGTCGCTGCGGTCGGTGGGTCGGTGAAGGGTTAGCTGCTGCAGAGCTGGCGACGAGCCGGGAGTGACGACGAGCTAGAAACGACGATGACGAAGTCAAGAACGACGGCGACGAAGCCGAGTCATCTGCGAAGCACTTGAAACAGCGACGCGTGGGAGTGTAGAGACGAAAGTCAGAGTGGAATGAAACAGGAGAGTTCGAGAATTTAGGAATCAAGAAGAGGGACACGTAGGTGGGGGGTATATTTATAGGTTTTTAGGAGCCCTCTCGGTCAGGTGACCGAGAGAGCTCAAACGGTCTTGAGACCGCGAGGATCCAAACGGTCTTGAGACCGCGAGGAGGCTCACGGTCGTGAGACCGCGAGGAGCCTCACGTTCGTGAGACCGCGAGGATCCAAACGGTCTTGAGACCGCGAGGAGCCTCACGGTCGTGAGACCGCGAGGATCCAAACGGTCTTGAGACCGCGAGGAGCCTCACGGTCGTGAGACCGTGAGGAGCCTCACGGTCTGGAGACCGCGAGGGGCCTCACGGTCTGGAGACCGCGAGGGCCCAAACGGTCTCGAGACCATTTGACCTCAAGATCATGTGGATTTTTATGTATTTTTGGATTTAAAGAAAGCAAAAGAAAAAGGAAAACAAAGATAAACAAAAGGGTGTTTAAAAAATAAAAGAAAAGGCTAGAAAAAAATTAGGGAAGGTGATATTCAGGCCTTAGGTTGCCTCCCAAGAAGCGCCTTGGTTTAACGTCGCTGGCTCGACAATATTTTACCCCGGCTATGCTGACTTTATAGGGTCATGAATCTCTATGGTTTGTCTTGATAACTTGTCTGTCGGAGTGTGATACTTTTTTAATCTGTGGCCATTTACGGTCCTCTCTCCTCCCTTATCGTCAATAATAATGACAGCTCCTATCGGGTATATATGTTTGATTGTGAAGGGCCCCGACCATTTAGTACGCAGTTTTCCAGGAAACGGTTTTAATCTGGAGTTGAATAGGAGGACTTTGTCTCCAACGATTATGTCTTTTCTTTTGATGTGGCCATCGTGCCACATCTTAGTTTGTTCTTTGTAGATTCTTGCGTTGTGGTAGGCTTTCATTCGTAGTTCTTCTAGTTCTTGGAGTTGAAGTTGTCGGAATTCACCAGCACCTTTGAGATCGAAATTTAGTTGCTTAATGGCCCACCAAGCCTTATGCTCTAATTCAACTGGCAAATGGCAAGACTTCCCATACACTAATCGAAACGGTGTTGTTCCGATGGGTGTTTTGAAAGCTGTACGGTAAGCCCATAGAGCGTCAGATAGTTTGGTGGACCAATCGGTGCGGTGCCGATTGACAGTTTTTTCCAGAATAGCTTTAATTTGCCTATTGGAGACTTCAACTTGTCCACATGTCTGTGGATGATATGGTGTAGAAACTTTGTGGTTGACTCCATATTTTCTTAATAAGGCTTCAAAGCTCCGTTCCAAGAAATGTGATCCGCCGTCAGATATAATCGTTCTTGGGACGCCGAATCTGGGAAATATTATCTCTTTAAACATCTTGATTACCGGTTTTGAATCGCAAGAGGTGGTTGGTAGAGCTTCTACCCATTTTGAAACGTAATCCACAGCAACCAAGATATACTTGAATCCATAAGATGAGGGGAAAGGGCCCATATAATCTATTCCCCATACATCGAAGAGTTCGATTTCTTGCCATATGTTCAATGGCATTTCATTTCTTCTGGTTATCCCTCCGGATAGTTGGCACTTGTCGCATGATCGCACGTATTCATGTGCGTCTTTTGCGATGGTGGGCCAATAAAAGCCAGATTGCAAGACTTTGAGGGTTGTCTTCTTAGAACTCATGTGGCCCCCAGTGGGGCCTGAGTGACAGTGCTCAAGGACCGAAGTGATTTCCGTCTCTGGGATGCATCTACGAAAGAGTCCATCTGCGCATGAGCGAAAAAGATAGGGCTCGTCCCAGAAATATTGCTTAGCGTCGTGAATGAACTTCTTTTTGTCGTGATAGGATGCGGATGGGTGAATGATTCCTGTTACCAAATAGTTGACAATGTCGGCATACCAGGGAAATCCATTGGAGACTTTCATTAGGTGGTCGTCCGGGAGGGAATCTTGGATAGGAACTTTGTCTTCATCCTCGACTCTAATACGGCTGAGATGATCGGCGATGACGTTTTCCACTCCGCTTTTGTCTTTAATTTCCAAATCGAATTCTTGAAGCATTAGTACCCAGCGGATAAGTCTAGGTTTCGCGTCTTGCTTCTGAATCAGATATCGTATAGCGGAGTGGTCAGTGTAGAAAATGACTTTAGCTCCTATCAGGTATGAGCGGAATTTTTCGAACGCGTAGATGACAGCTAAAAATTCCTTTTCTGTAGTGGTGTAATTTTTTGTGCTTCATCCAGCGTTTTAGATGCGTAGTATATAACATAGGGTTTCTTGTCGATTCTTTGCCCTAAAACGGCCCCTATGGCGTAATCGCTCGCATCACACATGATTTCGAAAGGTAACGACCAATCTGGAGCTCGTAATATTGGTGCAGAAATCAAGGCATCTTTCAGAGTTGTGAAACTTTGCAAACATTCTTGGTTAAAGTTGAACTCTGTGTCCTTGGTCAGCAGTTGTGTCATGGGTTTTGCTATTTTGGAGAAATCTTTAATAAATCTTCTGTAAAACCCATCATGTCCTAAGAAGGCACGTACTCCTTTTACGTCTTTTGGTGGCATCAATTTTGAGATAACGTCAATTTTTGCTTGATCCACCTCGATCCCTCTGTCGCTCACTCTGTGTCCTAAAACAACACCCTCTGTTACCATAAAATGGCATTTTTCCCAATTTAAAATGAGGTTTGTTTCCTCACATCTTTGTAGGACTTGAACCAGGTTGAGAAGACAGTTGTCGAAGGAGTCTCCATAAACTGAGAAATCATCCATGAATACCTCCATTATAGACTCTGTCAATCCCGCAAAGATAGCAGACATGCATCTTTGGAAAGTAGCTGGTGCATTACAGAGCCCGAATGGCATTCTTCTGAAAGCATACGTCCCAAAGGGACAGGTAAAAGTAGTTTTCTCTTGATCGTCTGGGTGTATCGGGATTTGGTAAAAGCCGGAATATCCATCGAGGTAACAAAAGAACTTCTGATGAGCTAGGCGCTCGAGGACCTCATCTAGGAAAGGCAGGGGGTAGTGATCTTTTCGTGTTGATTTATTAAGTTTCCTATAATCAATGCACATACGCCACCCTGTAACGGTTCTAGTGGGCACCAGTTCATTTTTGTCATTAAGAACAACGGTGGTTCCCCCCTTTTTAGGGACCACCTGCACTGGGCTTACCCACTGAGAATCAGAAATTGGGTAGATAATGCCTGCCTTTAGAAGCTTGAGGACCTCGAGGCGAACCACCTCTTTGAGGTTGGGGTTTAACTTTCTCTGGTGTTCTCATGATGGTTTAAACTCTTCAACCATGGGCAGTTTGTGCATACATAAGGCAGGGTTTATGCCCGTCAGATCAGTCATTTTATAGCCAATGGCTTTCTTATGCTTCTTCAGTTCATCGAGGAGTCTGTTTTCTTGATCATCCTCCAGAGTGGAGTTGATGATTACTGGACAGAGCTTCTCATCATCAAGAAAAACATGTTTAAGCCCCTTGGGTAAGGCTTTCATTTCTGGAGCCTTAGGTGGCTCAGTGGCTTCTATAATTGTGATGGCTTTAAGTTCTTCAAACGTGGCTGTCGGAGCTTCTTCAGCTTTTTCTAAGTATTGCAGGCATTGTTGTACTAGTTCACTGGCCGAGAATTCTACCTCCGGATTTGTAAGAGTATTTTCCAATTCGTCGGATGGTTCAGACATTTCTAACTGGGACATTTGATATATAGCATCCAGGAGAAAGACTTCCTCTTGAATGCTTGGACCTTTCATGCTGTTTAGAACTCTGAACTGGAAAGCCTCCCTCCCAAGTCTCAAAATAATAGTTCCTGCTTCTACATCGATGAGAGCTCGGGCGGTAGCTAGGAAAGGTCTTCCGAAGATTATCGGATATCTCAGGTCTTCTTGTATGTCCATAATAACAAAATCACACGGGACATAAGAATTTGTTCCTATTCTGACAGGGATGTCTTCGATAATGCCAAGAGGGGCAGTTATGGTAGAGTCGGCTAACTGAATTGTCATTGTCGTAGGTAACAAATCAGTGAAGCCTAATCTTTTACACATTGAATAGAGCATAATAGATATGCTTGCTCCTAGGTCTGCCAATCCTTTCTTGCTGGAGCCATTTCCAATGGAACACTGAATGCCGAAGGAACCTGGGTCCTTCTTTTTCTTTGGCATTTTATTAAGCAGAATATCTGAAGTGGTCTGAGCAAGTTTCACTGTTTCATGCTCTTCTGTCATATACTTTCTCGACAAGAGGGTTTTCAGGTATTTTGCCCAAGCGGGCACTTCGGAAAGGGCATCAAGAAAAGGAATATCAATGTATAACTTTTTATAGCTTCTTTAAATTTTTGGAACCTAGTGTCCATTTTGGTTCCTTTTAGTCTGTCTGGGTAAGGAATTCTTGGTGGGACTTCTGGGATTGGTTCCTTTTCCTTTTCTTTCTCTGCAGAATTTTCTGTTTCTCTGCTTGAATTCCCTGTTGGGGAAAGAATGGCTACGTCATCATCATCATGGTCGATTCTTGTGACATCAGGCAGGACACGACCAGACCGCGTGGTGACGGCATTAAGTTGTTCTGGTCTATTTGGGTTATGATGTGGGTTTGCCTCTGGTTGCCCAGCAAAAGTGCCGGCTTGAGGTTTCAATTGAGCGGCAATCTGTGCCAGTTGGGCTTCTACGGCCTTTTGTTGAGCTTGTTGGTTTGCAAGCATGGTTTGTTGCGATTGAAGCATTTGTCTAATCAAGGATATCTCATCAGATGATTGGGGAGGAGCACCCCTTTGTTGATACTGAGTGACTTGCTGTCCTGGTTGTTGTAGAGGTGCAGTTAACTGTGGCTGCTGGGGCTGCTGCAACTGGGGTTGCTGTGGCTGCTGCAACTGAGGTTGTTGCAACTGGGGTTGTTGTGGCTGCTGCAACAGAGGTTGTTGCAACTGAGGGTGCAGTCCTGAATGGGCATATTGGTAAGAAGGATTCCTGGGATAGTTAGATCTTTGGAAACCTTGTCTATAATTCCCTTGATTGAAGTTATTCTGAAATCCTGGTGGTTGTCTATTGAAAGATCCACCTTGTGCCTGCTGCTGCGGGTTGGCAGTCCCTGCAGGATTCCCGTATTGAAAACCAGGATGGTTCCTTGGTTTATCTGGGTTGTAATACACTTGGCCCGGTATTGAATGTATGGAGTTGACTTGCTCTGGCATTTGGTCCTCAAGATGCTCGATAATGGGTTCATATTGCGGCATAGGTGGTTGTAAATCCATCATAACATTGTATAACAGGCCACATGATAATGTGGGATGATCGGATGCATGACATGCTTCACAAGTTCCAGTAGCTGCCTTAACTTGTCGAACCTGAGAGCTTTTCTTCTTATCATATTCCCCGAAAGAAGTTTCGAGGGCTTGTTGCTTGCTAGCAATAGTCTTCAAGGCCTCAGCAATGGCCTTGAGTTCCATGGATTCTTCTGCTTTGTAAACCTTGAGAACGCCTTTGGGTTGGTTAGATGACCTTCCCCAATTGGATTGGTTCTCGGCCCCTAGCGTAACTATATTCCAGGCATCTTCATAATTCTTTCTCATAAAGTTTCCTCCAGATGAGGAATCTAGGAATTGCTTGATATCATCACTTACTCCTCTGTAAAATGTTTCTATCAGTTGATTTTGAGATATGCCATGGTGAGGACACTTTCTCAGGAGTTCTTTGAATCTTTCCCAAGCTTCAGCAAGTGATTCTCCAGGTAGTTGGGAAAAGTGATTAATCTGTCCCCTAATCTCATAGGTTAGTGAAGGTGGGAAAAATTTCTCAAGAAACTTCTCTTCTAAAGGAGTCCAAGTAGTGATGATGGGGTGTCTATCCAAAGCGTTGTACCAGCTTAGTGCTCTTCCAGATAAGGTGAAGTGAAAAAGGTGTAACATAATTGCTTCCAAGGCAATTCCTGCTTGGGGTACAAGTCGGCAGAGTGACTTGAATCTCTTAAGGTGATCCATGCAATCGTCTCCGGGTGCTCCGGAGAAAGAGATGCCTTGCATGATCTGGATCCATTGCGTCCGAATTTCAAAGTGTGGTATGTTAATAATCGGTGGTCGGACAGGATGATCGTCTTCATAATTCTTCGGGACTGCGTAGTCCCGAAGTTGCTTGTTTCTTAACGCAAGTTGAGCAGTAGCATGCTCTGCTTGGATGCGGGCTTGTTCCTCAGCTCGGATCTCAGCTTGCACTTGAGCACGAGTGTCGGCAATAAGTTGTGCCCGTTGTGCTGCTATGGCGGCGTTGACTCTTTCTGCAACAAGGCGTTGCTCTTCGGCCATCTGTCTGGCTCTTTGGCGGTTAAGTCTATTCCTTCGATGGAAACTTCTTTCTACCTCAGAATCGTATTCTGGTTCAGGGGAGAATCCGATGCTATGCGGGGGTTGCATACACGTTTTCTACCTGAGTAGAAGGAAAGTCACACGTTAGGATAATGGAAGGAAATGAAGAAATCAAGAAGTTTTGGAGTAGTTATCAAGAAAAAGTGTAAAATCCTAATCAACCAAGAAGTTGTTAAGTAAAAACTAAAACGTTCCGTTGTCCCCGACAACGGCGCCAATTTTTGATGGAGTTTTGCAACACCACTAAAAATCCTAAGGTGATGAATCCTTAGGTTTAGCCTTGCTAGTACTATGGTAAGAACTCCACCCACGTGTTCTAAGACACGCGGAAGTCTTATCGTAGTATAGTTAAGGGTCGAATCCTCGGGACAACGGTCTTGACGAAGTCAAGATGGAAAACGTTTTTAGTTTTACTTAACTACTTAACAGTTAATATTTAGACCGAAAGCTTGATGTTGGTTTTAAAGCTAAACGCGAGGAAAGTAAAGCAAGAAAGTAAAGATTAAGGTTGTAAACAATTGATAAAAACCACTAGGATGTTATCGGGTTTCACACCGCTACACATGGATCAAGTCATGCAACATAATAAAACAACCTGCAAAAAGAGTCAAATCAGTTAGCATCTTGTAGTCCTAGCTTCCTTTCGGATAACTAGCTACGAGAAGTGTGGAGTATTGCAATGCCAGCCATTCCATAATGAATGGTCACATGCTTTGCATTACTCCTTCATGAAATGTGTTCCTCGACCTTACCAAGGTTGCACTTCCATACGTCAACTGATTCCATTTCATAGTATGAAAGTGCAACGATGGGGGTGAGTTTACTCCACTCATGAAAACACTTCTAGACACCGAAACAGACATATGGTGACTACATACATCCATAACCAACATTCAATCGATATTTAGATCTAAGGGTACAAACATAGACAATTCATACCAAAAGACAATATGTAACACAAGTTGATAATCAAGCAACTAGTGTTCATTAAGCGATTGAAGTTAAACTGAAAAGAAGAGTATCTTTATTACAAGTTATTGAATTACATCGCATGAAATGAAAACATGGGTAGCGGGGCTACTCCCCGCACCCTAGTGAATGAAACTACTCGCTCATGACAAAGAAGGAGGCGAGAAGAGAGAGAAAGAACGTCATCTCCACGGAGGAGGGAAGGTTGAACCCTTGGTGAAGAGAGCAACGATCTTCGCACTTCATGGTTGCTTTGATGATGGATTTTCTCTTCCCACCTTCTTTGTTGAAGAGAGAGAAAGAAGAGAGAGAAGGTAGCTTGATGATGAGCACGGATCTCAAAACTGGCAGCCTTGGGGCAGTGGACGGAAGACCAGAGTGCTCTGGATCTGGAGAGGCAGCCTTTGGGCGTCTTGAAATTCGATCCTTTTGAAGTGGCCCTTGAGGTCCTATTTATAGGCTCAAGTTGAGCCCAAACGGTCTTGAGACCGTTTGGTTTCAAACGGTCTTGAGACCGTGAGGCTTCTCACGGTCTTGGGACCGTGAGGCTTCTCGCGGTCTTGGGACCGTGAGGCTTGTCGCGGTCTTGGGACCGTGAGGCTTCTCGCGGTCTTGGGACCGTGAGGCTTCTCGCGGTCTTGGGACCGAGAGGCTTCTCGTAGTCTTGGGACCGTGAGGCTTGTCGCGGTCTTGGGACCGTGAGGCTTCTCGCGGTCTTGGGACCGTGAGGCTTCTCACTGTCTTGGGACCGTGAGGCTTCTCGCGGTCTTGGGATCGTGAGGCTTGTCGCGGTCTTGGGACCATGAGGAGTCTTTGTAGTTTTTTTTTGTGTTTTCTGTAATGAAAAAGAGGAAAAGTTAGTTTATTGATGTATCTGCAATAAAGTAAGAAGGTTTAATGATTCTATTTAGTTTATCTAAGAAAGAGTATGGAAAACTAAAGATAACTAATAAGATAACGTCACAAAATGGGAGGTTATCAATAACCAATAACTCCCAATGCCTACCCCTAGAGGAAAAAAAGTTAAAAATTAATAACTCAAAATCCACAATAAAATGTAATTTTCTTAAGTCCAAATTATAATAAGCAAAGTAAACTTACTCTACATTGAATGGAGCCATTATCACCGTCTTCTTTTTTACAGCAAAATTTGAAAAAGACTCATAGTAGTATTGTTGAACTGATGTAGGGTCTTTAGCTACTAGACTAATCAAGGATGGAATCAAAAACCCTACATGTTCGAATCCAAAATCTGCACATATGTTGTCTAAGTAGCTGCAAAATATGTATTAATTACACATGCATTAATAAATAAGAAACCAGATCATACACAAGGTATATGGATGTATAAAGAATATCTCACCTTATCCATAGCTCTATGACATATGTATTTAGCCAATCATATCGAAACAACTCCAATATATCTTGTATAAATAGTTTTGTTTCGTATGACTGACCTGTAGAATCTGAATCAGAAGAAACAGTTATAGGGGAGTTTATATCATGTTCCCCTAACCATACTGCCATACCCCTACAGTTAGGACCTAACGGGACAGGTAGCACCTGTGGAACCCAACTAGGTAATGCAGGAGGTGGAAGTGGAGGCCTAGATGTTGTGGGTGTCTTCTTTTTAACCTGTATATATATATAATTTCAGATCAACTGCCAGCATATACACACACTAACAATTGAACGTAATGTAAATTTACCATACCTTATCAGTAAAGAAGACATCCGCTTTTAGCCACAATATCACTCCGCCTACTGCCTCACCAAGCGTTTCATAATCTGGGTGGGCATATGGCAGTGGAAGATCCATCCACTGGGGGAATATATGTATCGGGCTCACCCGAATCCAACCAGCTGGTATTGGAGACCCGTGACACGTTTCCCCTGGTAGGGATGGGTAAGCCGACGCCTCTGCCACGACATATTCTTTACTTTTTAGACAGCATGGCTTTAACCCCTACAAATTTTTGTGTAAAGAATGTTATATACATATATACATATCATCTTTTTTTGAAACGACTACAATTTCATATATACGTATCATCTTGAATTAAAAAACTAGTTACTATGTCATAAAAATACTTACAGTGGATGTGCTAGGTGGTGGTTCTACAGGCCTTTCCTCCAGCTTTTTTGAACTCTTGTAAAGCCCTACACGTTAATGTAACACATTAAATTACATAATTAAATAGTAATGTAATAGTAGATGTTAACAGATATAAAAATATGAAATATTTCTCACGAAAATAATGGCATTTTCATTGTGTGTTCATATAATGTATTCAATTCATTTCCCGCAGGATCTAGATAATAGATAGTGAACGTCTTGGAGACAATAACTAGTAACTCCCAATGCCTACCATTATAGGTAAGAAAGATAAAAATTAATAACTCAAAATCCATAATAAAAATATAATTTTCTTAAGTCCAAATTATAATAAACAAAGTAAACTTACTCGACATTGAATGGAGTTATTATCACCGTCTTATTATTTTTACCAAAATATTTAAAAGCATCACAGTAGTATAAGGTAACTGAAGAAGGGTTTGTATCTACAAGACTAATCAAAGATGGAACCAAAAATCCCACATGGGAAAATGCAAAATCTGTACATATCATGTGTAAGTGGCTGCAAAACATGTATTACGTATGCATTAATATATAAGAAACCAGATCACCGTATATAAAACAAGGTATACGGATATATAAACAAGATCTCACCATATCCACACCTCTATCATAGATGTGTTCAGCCAATCATAATGAAACAACTCCAAAATATCTTGTAAAAATAGCTTGTTTTCGTATGATTAGCCTGCATTAATACCTATGCATTAATACATATACAAAACTTGTATAGATTATTATTGTATGATTGACCTGCAGCATCCTCCGGGATTGTAACATTTATAGGGCAATTTCGATCATGTTCTTCGATCCATACTGCCATACCCCTACAATTAGGACCTAACGAGGCGTGTAGGTCCCTTGGAAACCAACTTGGTAGTTGAGGAGGTGGACGTGGAGGCCGAGATGTAGCGGGTGTCGTCTTTTTGACATGTATATATAATTTCAGATCAATTGACTCATATATACACACTAACAAATTAACGTAATGTAAATTTACCATACAATATTAGTATAGACGACATCTGCTTTGGGCCACATTATCACTCCGCCTTCTGCCTCACCAAGCGTTTTAGAATCTGGGTGGACATATGGCAGTTGAAGATCCCTCCAATCGGGGAGTATATGTATCGGGCTCACACGAACCGCACTCGCTGGTACTGGAGTCCCATGAAATATCTCCCTTAGAAGGGTTGGGTAAGTCTGTACCTCTACAATGATATATTCTTTACTTTTTTAGACGACATGGCTTCAACCCCTATAAATTTACATATAGAATGTTATATACATATATACATAAATATATCATCTTGAAAAGACTAGCTACTATGTCATAAAAATACTTACAGAGGATGTGCTAGGTGGTGGGTCTACAGGATTACTCCCAACCTCTGTAGTAGGAGTAACAGAAGTGTGACACGTCACAGGTACCGTCTGAGTGGCCATCTAAGACGCCTGCCACTTCACCATTGCTTCTTGGACTTTCCTCTCAATTAAGTCATCTACCTATACATGGATAAAAGAGATGTAGCTATCGATTATTCAATTCCCTTTCACAATAACATTCTAAAGAAAGAATAGGTTACCTCAACTTGTGAAATTCCCACTTTTGGGACAGATTTGCACTGAGATGGCCCATAGAATGCTTTGATGCCCACACCAACGCATGCACCCCTAACACGTCCAGGATGCTCTGGGTTACCTAGAGCAACTGTCAATTCATCCCTTGTGCCCTCAGGGATGAACTTGCCTTCCTTCCTCTGCTCGTGCAGCTCCCGCTAATCGCCATCAACATAAACTGGTAAGTAAACATAATAATAATCAATATCGATCGATTTTCTCTAAGAGTTGAATTTTACCATTTTTACAGCTGTCTCAGCAGTTGTGGGCTTCGTTATATCTCCCTTCTTATTTTGCCTCCCAGCTATCCACATAGCATGGCGAGGCAGAGGTGTAGGACCAATAGTAGAGGACTCCTGAGTAGCAGTAGACTGAGCAGTAGACTCAGCCTGTAGTCTTTGGCGAACGCCTACATAGCCTCTTGGACCCATTGTGTGGTCATACACATTCAGTGCACACCTTACTCTTTGAACATCACTGATAGCCTTGTTAGTAAGCACATTGATTTGGTTAGTAACACTAAAGGTTAATCTTTTTTTTTGGTTGGTAAAAATTTTGTTGCTATAAATGGGTCCAAAACTTTGGGTACAAGAAACTGTGCCCCTTACAACCAGGATAAAAATCCAGAGAGGCTAAGGTCCAAAACAAGAGGACCTCAAAAAGAAAAAGAAGAGCATATATGAAAGCTAGGCTATCCTATACTAGCCAACCACTTAGCTACAACACTGCATACATGAAACCAAAAAGCCAACTAACAATAAACCCACCTTCATATTGTGACCTCTAGCCTCATGAAACAGGCATAGGCTATTAGGAGGCTAGAACCATCAAACCAGAGCAGACATCATCTCAACCTAATCAAACCAAAGGCTTCCAATATGCAAACACCTATTCAAAGACCTTTGATGAAACGATAACTGACCCATAACCAAAGACATGAGCACCTGCCTGTCCTCCATATGCATATATAACCAACTCCTGAAAGAATGGAATATGGACAGGCTTCATCTCCAAGATCACATACTAGATCGAAGACATCTTCAGACCATTTGAGCTGCATTTATTTCTTAAGGAAGCGGAAACAGACTAGGTTTAGAGAGACGGAAGAGAAGATCTAACCAGCCTTCTTTCTTCCAGACTTCTTCTTCCTCTTAGACTAAGATTGGTCATAGTCCAAGTGCTTAGGGTCCCATTGATCCGACTCATAATCGGATTTATTAGAATCCACATCTTCAAAAAGATTTTCCTTCCTGACCTGCTATTGAGCTGAGAACTCACAGCTGCTCCAGATTTTGTTAGCCACCCAAGATTCGGAAGTTGAAGCTTCCTTGCCGCTTTTAGCTATCTCCAGCTCCCAACCTAAATCCAGACCACTCATATTACAAATAGGGGAACTACCAACCATGTCGGGTTCTGCCATTTGGAACTCAGTAGCAGGGGGTTGAGAAAGGGGGATCTGTCGAGCACTGTTAATAACAGTGTCCTTAACCTATTGAGAGATGAATTCCAATAGGTTATTATCCAGCTCTAGTTGGTTAGCACCATCGCTGCTATTAAGAACCACCTCGTTGACAACCTTAGCAGGTTTAATTAGCCCCTTGGCATTCTGTCGAACAGTTGGTTTGCCTAACCTGACTTGGATATCCTTTTCCAGTGGGGGCTTCCTTGTTTTCAGGGGACATGACATCCCTCTGTGCCCAAACCTCTTGCAGCTGGGGCAGACAACCGGCCTTGCTATCAGCTCCACCTTCAAGATCTTTGGGGAAGAATCCACCTCCACCATTGCTATTCTGGGAAACTTGGCTTCACTACAGACATCAATGCAGACCAGAGCGTCACCTAGACATCCAGCTGCAATCGACTGATTGTCGAAGTCCACAGGAACACTGATGGTGCTTGCAATACTGGCAATGTATTGCTTTTCAGGGGACATGACATCCCTCTGTGCCCAAACCTCTTGCAGCTGGGGCAGACAACCGGCCTTGCTATCGGCTCCACCTTCAAGATCTTTGGGGAAGAATCCACCTCCACCATTGTTGTTCTGGGAAACTTGGCTTCACTACAGACATCAATGCAGACCAGAGCGTCACCTAGACATCCAACTGCAATCGACTGATTGTCAAAGTCCAAAGGAACACTGATGGTGCTTGCAATACTGGCAATGTATTGCTTTTCAGGGGACATGACATCCCTCTGTGCCCAAACCTCTTGCAGCTGGGGTAGACAACCGGCCTTGCTATCGGCTCCACCTTCAAGATCTTTGGGGAAGAATCCACCTCCACCATTGTTGTTCTGGGAAACTTGGCTTCACTACAGACATCAATGTAGACCAGAGTGTCACCTAGACATCCAGCTACAATCGACTGATTGTCGAAGTCCACAGGAACACTGATGGTGCTTGCAATACTGGCAATGTATTGCTTGGTCCACGGCAAACCGGGGTTCTCGATCTTGGCCCAGATTGGTGCACGCGAGAAAGAGAGAGGTTGGAGAGACGCCCCTGGCTTCCAAGAATGAACCACCAGCAAGGAACCGTCCATGAACTAGGGAGCTTTGTCAAGCACCCTCTCCTTCTCACTTACAGTCGGCATCTTCAGAACGAATCCTTCACGTTCTTCAGAGATGATATCAACTGGGCCACTAGGGCGCCACAGCCTTTGAATCCAACCGCTGAGTTGGCCACTGAACGTCTTCCTACCCACAAATCAGACCGAGAGATACTCCTCCCAAGTCAGGATAGAGCACTCCTGGCTCGAGATTGAAGCAGACTTCACGCTGTCTTCCTTCAGCCCTGGCTCAACAAACTCGATTCAGTCTGCTGGTATCTCTGCTCTACCTTGCCTACTGGTCACAAACCAGTCCGCAAGGCGGAAGGGCCTAGGTCCTTCATCGGAGCAGGTCGGGGAAGATTTGGGGAGGCTTGCGGCGGCAGAGACTTGGGCCCTAGCAGGCTGAAGATCTGGGTGGGCACTGCTTCCTTCTCCACCGATCTCTGGTTGGCCGAGCGAAGGAGCCTGTGAAGGCTCAGCAGCAGATTTCCCCCTATCACCTCCCATGCTAGATTGTCACCCTCGCCCTCTCCCTCCTCTCCCCTGAGACAGCATCACACTCTCAATATCTATGAACTCCCATAAATTGAATAAGTGAATACATAAGAACGTATATTAATTAAATTGGGAGTTGTGCTTAATACCTTGAATTCATCCATTTTTCTTTGGGTAACAAACTCCTCCCAGTCTTTGGTGTCCATTGCTCAGTGGCTGCCTTCTGCCTAAATTTATTTTTTAAAGAGAATACAAATAAAAATTATTAGTGTAGAGTTAGTCAAAAAGTGATCAATGTCTAGAATTGGAAATCAATCAAGAACCTCTTCTCAGCATCACGTATGTAATCTCAGGTGAGATTTGTCCTATAGTTCGTTAGGACCCTCCCACATCATTGCATCATGCATTTACGATGCAACTTTTCATCCAGATCAAATATACTCTACAAAATAGAATTGCTATTAACTGGTATCCTAAAAATTAGTAATCTACAAAAATAGAATTGCAAATAATAATAACTCATACATAGTTCCTTCCATACGAAGTCTTTCTTCTCCTTAGGAACTTTATGCCAGGATTCTAAAATAGGACTACAATGGATGCGAGTAAGAACCCCAAGATATGAAATAAATGAGTTGTGGTTTACTCCAATTGGATTTCCTACATGATCGAAATCCACAGCCAGTTTGGGTCCATTGCCCCTTTGTTGTAGTAACTTGTTCATCATTGTGATGCCCCTCACTTTCTCAATTTCTTTTGTTGCTCATCAAGTGCCCCAATTTCTTCAGGGGGTGCATCACCAACCTAAGATTTGATAAAAAAAACACACTTACAGGATATAACTATAAATGAACATATAGATAGAAACCTCAGGGATATATTTTTAAAACTTACATTGTGAGGCGGCGCATTGACGTCCTCACCCTCATGGTAATCATTAGCACGGTCATCAGGAGAATGCTCAGCCATCTGAAAGTTCACATTCACATTGTAAAGTTGTAAAGTTCACATTCACATTGTAAAGTAATTCACATTGTAAAGTTCACATTCAAAAAAATAAAAACATATAAAAAATATAAACATGCATGCCTCTAATATTGAGATCTTTTATCAATTAACAATCCTTCATTGTGATCTCTGCGCACATACAAGTCATCATTAGCTTCAATATTTGGTGGTGTTGGATGGGTTTCTAGGCCAACAAATACATGTATGTTGTCATTCTTATACCTACAATCGTAGTTTCATCATCCATATCCTAGTTCTTTAAGTTAGGGTGATTATTGATGTATTTAGAAGCATGACTGGAAATCTAGGGCAAAGTTTCATCATTTACATTCCAAGCATGTCACGTGGATGCATTAGAGTTCATCATTAAGCAAGAAGGGTGATTAGGATTCTCAATATACTGAATAAGGAAACAAGTTAATTACCATTTCATAGTTAGGATGGTAGAGATACCCTAAGATCTAGATCTAATGGTTCATGATGAGCCTGTTATAAAGTTACATCACTAGATATGATTATATAATTTCAAAAGCAGTACACAAATAAATTTAAATGACTAGATAACTAAATAAAAAATAGTAGACAAAAAATACAAATAAGTAGATGAATAAATACAAATATGTTGATAAACTAATATAAATCAGTAGATGATCAATTAATTCCTAAATCAGTACATAAATAAATACAAACAATAGATGAATACATATAGATAAATTGAAAAATAAAGTTAAATCAGTTGATAAATAAAGTTAATTAAGTATATGATTAAATAATAACAAAATAAGTACATAAATAAACACAAATCAGTAAATAACTTAATAAAAAAATAAAACAATGCACAACATCAGCCTAGGCGTGCCTTGGCACCGCCCAAGCATCCGCCCAGGCCGCCCAGAGGCCTAACTAGGATGGGCACCCGGGCTTGGGACCCTAGGTGAACGCCTAGGCTGCCTAGACGTGCCTAGGCGCCGCATGGGAGAGGTCCACATCGACGGTGGAGGAGGAAAGGACAACAACGGTAGAGGAGGAAAGGACAACAGTGGCGGAGGAGGGTATACCTTGCTTAGGTCAGCGGTGGAGGAGCAAAGGACTGCATTGGTGGAGGAGGGTATACATTGCTTAGGTCGGCGGCGGAGGAGTAAAGGACAGCAGCGGTGGGCGGCAGTAGGCTAGCGTCGGAGGAGAGGTGGTAGCGGCAGAGGTTGCAGCAGTGGCGGAGCATAATCGCCAGAGCAGATGATATCATGAATGAAACAGAGAAAGGGGAAGAGTCTGGATCGCACGGGTGCTATTAAGTTAACCATAGGAGTCGGTTATTAAAATAACTGACGCTTAAAACAATAGGCGTCAGTTGCCACCAAAAAACTGACATATATGTTCAATGATAGTCGTCGGTTCCAACTAGAAAAACTGACGTCTATCTACATATGCCGACAAAAAAAATGTTCTCTAATTATGACCATAGTCGTCGGTTTCCATAGGAAAATCGACGCCAAAGGGGGTGAAAATTTTCACGGGGACAGCTCGCGAAAATACATCGACGTCGGTTATTGTAAGATAACCGACGATAAAAATGGGCCAAATTTCTATCTCACGAAAAACCCTTAGTCGTCGGTTTCTTTGTTAACAACCGACGTCGTATGTTAAATTTTGGAGGTAATTTTTTTTACTAGAAAATTTATATTTGGCGATCGATTTTAGGCATCAGTTTCTTATTAAGGAATTGATGCTAAATAAAAAGTGATACCCGTGTCTGGCCGCTCTTCACAGATAGATGTCGATTTTTGTATTCAACCGATGTTGTAGGATTTAGGCGTCGGTTTCTTGTATACAATTGATGCCTGTAAATGTGACGTTATACGCCATTTCTGTAGTAGTGAAACAAGCTACTAGTCAAATTTTGCATGAAGAAGAGACACCTCATGACAAGCCTCGAAGGTAAAAAGTGGGAAAAAGATTAAAAAAAATGAAGGTAAGACAGTAAGATGATAAGAGTTGTAGAGCTACAGAGTAGTAGCTAGACCTATTCTTCTTTGTTGTCTTCCCAAATCTACTCTAGCGTGTAGGGACTGTGACATATGACTTCTTCCCATATATGTTCATGAGTAAAAGCAATAGGTTGTAAAGGTTTTCAAAAAGTCCCTTGTTTCATTCTCTCCAAATACTCCAGTAGAAGCAAGCAAGCAAGGATGGATGATTCGGAAAAAAGGTTGTGTCTGTACTGTGAATTCCAATCATTTTATAGTTTCTATGTATAGGTCTATGTTATTTTGGGTTATGGCGATGTAGTGATTCCACATGGTGTGTCAGTTTGCAGGTGAAGAAGAGATGTCCAATGTTACCAAAATAGGATCAACATGTAAGCCATATGGTGGGCCCTTTATATCCTACTTTTCTCTTGTCAATATTTTTTATGTTCAATAAGCTAAATAAAAAATTGAATTTTGGGTAGCAATTTGATTTTCCACAATTTATTACCATAGATAGTAGTTATTCTAGAATTTTTATAGAAAATATAAAAACAATTAGAGGTCTATTGGATTCCCCATCTCCCCTTGATTCAGTTTTTATGCTTGTAATGGTCAAGTGGTTGTGGATGGTTGCAATTTTGGGAATGGAGAATTGGTGATTTATAAATTTGTTAAATAATTTCTTTCTAAGGGAGGATAGCAATTGAAGAGCCTTATTAGTGGAAGTGAATTTTATGTTTTTTGTTATGTTGATGTTTAGTTTCATGTTTATTACAATATTCTCAAATAAACATGGTTCTGTCCAAAATTTGGTGTATCTAGAGGAAAGAGGATGCACTTGAATGTTGTTTCATATGATGTCTATGGTTTGTTTGAGGTACTTGCATAGGGATATTGTGCCATGGGTTCTTATTTTGTAGAATTTTTTAATAATCAGATGCTACAAAATTGTTTGTTTATTAGTGCACTGTTGTTCTATTTTGTGAATCAAGCAATGTTAATGCCCTTTGACATCAATGATACCCCATCTTCCTAAAATATTAGGTTTGTATATCATTTCTCTGTCCACCAGATGTATTTTTCTTATTTTTAGTGTTTTATCTCTTAGAAAATTTCATTGAGTTTATTCAATATGATGTTGGGAGACAAAAGCATCTTAGGTAATAAGTGATAAGTTGGGTGAGTGAGGAATTTATTAGTGTAAAACTACCAGTTGAACTGAGGGTACAGATTGCCATAATGATAATCTATTTTTTAATGTATTGATGATTGGATTTCATGAAGAGTTGAGGAGCTTGTATGGAGAGAGTGCAAGTCCAAGGTAGTTAGTCGGGTAATATTCTACTTTGCATCCAAGTAGGTGGGTGAATCTATCTATGTCGTTTCATAGAATTTGTATCTTAGTGATAGTAGATTTTTGGAAGTTTAGTTTGATATGGATTGGTGTGTGAAAATACCCAAGATGTGTATGGCATTGATATGTGAACCATTTAGGGTAAGAAAAATAATGGTACCAACTCCATATTGGTAAGATTTTTTTTTTTACAGTTTGGAATGGATTCAATTAAGTTGTTTTCCAAAAAAAATTCAGTACAGATGTGGTGAGGATCAAGAGGTAGGGTGAGAATGGGTCACCTTGTTTGAGTCCATTAGCGTTTGAGAAATATCCTAATGTTGAACCATCGATGATGGTAGAGAATTTGCAAGTACTAATGCATCTTTGAGTCTAGTCATTCCATCTTTTTGGGAAACCACAACCCTATAGACAAGAGCTGAGGAAATTTCAATTTATGTTGTTGAAAGATTTCTTGAAATTTATTTTAAGGGGAAGGATTGTGGTTTTCTTGTGCTAATATGTGTGTTTAATTTCATTGACAATGTTGTATGCATCTTGAAAACTTATAGCTCGAAGGAAAGTGTTTTTTCATTAACCTTGATATATTTTATTTAATGTATTTTGAGTTGACTATTGAGGGTTTTGGAATTATTTTTTAATAGGTGTTTATGAGGCTGATGGGTATAAAGTGACTGGCCAAGGAGGGTGACTTTAATTTCTTATTGAGTGTAATATTGGTTTGGTTGAGCATACCTATCTAATGGAAGATGTTGTCATGATAGTGGATATAGGAAAGGAGACCAAAAAAAGATTATGACATGTCTTTATAAATCTTTTTTCTATTGGACTTTTCATAAAAATATTAGCATATTGATATTTAGTAGGTACATGCAAAACTTGCATGTGACCAATTTGCACTTCGTCTTGCACGAAATTAATGTCAATCTCAATATACTTGCGTACAATGATGGTGTACTAGTTTACCAAATAGATAAAAATAGTGACCATATTAGCATGGCATAAAGGGATGTGAAGCTCGAGTACAAGATTTTCGAGTCAACATGACTCGACAATATTATTAGATACTTTACTCAACTTCAATGTTAAAGAGGGATACAATACCTGTGGTTTAGAGGACCAAGATATTAGATTCTTGCCTATATAAACACAATAGTTAGAAGTAGAGCGGTGAGAATCATGACATTCACCCCAATCGACATCTAAATACGCAGTAATACTAGTGATCGAAGTAGAAGATATATACAAACACATGATCAAAGGTTTTTTTTAAGGTAACATAAGTTATTCTAAAGAGTGATAATGTGGGGCTCACATGAATCATACATAAAGGCACACTTTCTTGACAAAATAAGTAATATTAGGCTTGGTTAATGTAACATGATGAGAGCATGTGCCAAACTACAATATGAAGTGGGATTAGACATAGATGGTCCACAAGTGGCACTAAACTTGAATTGGGTATCCATAGGAGTAGCAATTGTATCATGTGAGGATATGAAAGAATGTGCCAAAATTGCCTGGACATAACTCTTCTGATATAGAAATAGACCATGAGTGTTATGAGTAATAGTGTAAAGGCTCAATCTTTATAATTAAACTTTTATAAAATTATATCAGAATATATAAACAAATCTTTGTACAATCATGTTATACATAGAGTTCATAGAAGATTATACATAGGGACTATAAACTAAAAACATAAATCCTACCTTCTCAACAATCCATAGAGTGACTCTAATGAACGTCTCTTCTATGTCTTGTTTGTATCACATGTTCATGAATTCCCATAGAGAATATATCCACACATGCACCACAAGAAAGGTTTGGGTCAGTAAAATAGGTATTGATTTTCAAATTTCATCAAATTTGACTTTGGCGATATCGTCCAATTATTTTATCTTCTCAAGGACTAGGTTCCTAGTGTTCTCCCCTCTATAAGAGAATAACACATTTCCTACTACGATAACTAGTACTGGGGGACCTCTATGTCCATTATCCACTATGTAGGTTTTGGGGATATGACCCACTGAATTGAGGAGTCATATCTATAGAAAATATTCAATTTTAGTACCAATGTCAAAATCTAATTAATTCAATATTCAACAAATTAATAGTGACCTTGAAGAGGAGATATAAGTCTAATAAACAATTTGGGTGTCGTACCATGTAAGATTTCATGCTTGCAATTTTAAAAGGGGAGAATAACTCAATAATCAAATTGGTAATTCAATACATTTATATTGAGTGGGAGTTGATGTGATCATAATCAAGATTCAAATAGCTCCAAGACGTGAGGAAAAGAGGTATCTACAATTTAGAACAATATGGTTACTATTATCTTAGAATTGAATGTTGCGTAATTTGTTTAGGATTAGGTTTTATATCTTTAAATATTACTCAAATATCTTATAATTATAATCCTCCTAGGGATTATAACTACATTCCATATAAATAGTAACATACTCAAGTACATCATATTTTTCAAATTATGTTTTCAACTATGTCTCACTAGTATATTTCCATTTAGTAGTCCACTAGAGTCAATTATATTAATTACATAAGGTATAGTTTGCTAAGTTTATCTTATTAAATAGTTCTAGGTATTTGAAATTACAAGAACGGTTGACAAAACATAATACAATTACTACGAAAAACTTTAAAAGAGTAGATCAACCATTATAGTTTATCATGATAACCTTAATTTGTATATAAACATAATTATATGACTTAATTGGATTCTTACTTTCAAAGTTAAACTTTGGATTATGATTTAATACAGTCGATAAAGCTATGCTTAAAGTTTGAGCCCATTCCATCTCCGTTGGGCTCAAGTTATGCAATACTATGTACTATGTGGACTTGTAACCAATTTTCCCATTTATGGGGGTCTAAAATAATTTTAATGCATACCTATTTTGATACATTATGTTCTCAATAATTTGGTAAAATTTCATCACATTTGGGTGCTTTTGAACTTTGTGCATGTGTATTATTCCGTATAAATATTAATTTAGTTGGCTGAAATACCATATATTTTAGTCAATCGATGACATGTTGACCAATGAAATCTCCTTTTTTGTCAGAAGTCATTTTATTTAACTGCTTGGTCAATGTGGATATTGTTGGTATTTATGCCTAGAGAGCCAATCATATGATGATTGTAATGGCATATCATGTAAATAATTAGATTGATAGTAAAGACAATCTTCCATTCATTCTATTTCATTCAGTTATGAGATAACCATGTAACTTAACAAATGTCTAAAGAATGATGTTACTCGATGACATATGTCTTCAGTTTGAGGACCTAAACAAGGAGGTCATATGGATGTTAAGAGTATATACATTCTTGTTATGTCCCTAATCAGTTATTATTGTGGAAGCTGATAGACAACAATAACAAATAAGAGTAAAGTGTGCATTTGTTGATGACAGAATCTCATTAGTCATACTATGTGATATCAAACCAAACACATAGACACTTGTTAGAGAATAATGTATCAAATAAACCCATTTTGAGAGTGATGCATGGAAACCATTGAATGGTAGTCAGAATCAACTCTCATAGTGATAGGTAGTGATTGTGGTTCTTAATCCTGAAATCACTAAAGTCATCACATGTCATTCGATGTACTTTGACATCATCCAACGTGACCTTGAATAAGGGTTACCATAATGGTGATGCTCGGGTACATTATGACACATGGGGAATGACTGTGAGTGATGTAGATGGGATTTTTCCCTCCTGCAGGAGTTCGATATCCTGGAAACTTGATAAGTGAGACTAAGAAATGCATGGCCATACTCATGTGAGTAAATATGTGATATTGAGCTAACATGTATCTCAGAGAGTCTGCTCTAGTTCAAGGAACATGGATTGAACATTGAGGAGGATGATGATTCCATGCTTTGAGTTCAATCTGGATATCAGAGACAAATGTATAATCACTTTAACAATAATCAAATTGTAGGTTGAAGTTGTTATCCTTTACGTGGATGGCAATGATTGCTAGATACAGTTCATTACTTGTGATGTCATAAATTGGTTATGGACATTCACTGTGAATGTAACTTGGGACCTATAGGGTCGCACACATAGGATTTACCTAGAATAGGAGTATACTCATAAATGATGTTTAACTTGATTACTAAAAGTGTTTAGGTTTTCAATTTAAACAAAATTGGTTGTTAGAAATCTAAAATAATCGGTTTAGCAAGTGAACCAATCAGTTTAGATGTATGAACTGATCAGTTCAGGATGTGAATCGACCATTTCGTTGATCAATGAGATTGGATGAAGGATTGATGTTGACATCATGTTATGTACTAATAAAATATTAAAATCCAATATAATTCCCAATGGGAAACATGCTAAACTGGTCATTTCAAGAGTTAAATTGATCGACTCACTTGTGAAACGATTGGTTCAATGGTGAACTGATTGGTTCATGGTTTGCAAGTTCTAGAAAATTCATGAAATTATGTCTCTTCAACTGCTAGTTGATATGGAAAACCTAATCTTGACCTTCTTATAAAATACAAGGGTAGTATAGGATTTCAGAAGACACAATAATAAGTTGTGACAATTGTTATCTGTTCAGAGTTGTGCACTACAAAAAAGATGGTCTTTAACTACAATTTTTCTAATTACATATAATTTCTATGTAGTTAAATCCTTAATTAGCTACAAATTTAAAAAGTATAAATAAAATAAGTATAGTTAACTCAATTCATAAGACATAGCTACACTTATCCTCTTCATGTCTTAAATTTATTAACTAAATATAACTAAATGAGAACTTTTTAAAATAAAATCAAACTCTATATTTCATTGAAATTTTGCCTGATCCTTCCACGCGCAATATTCCCACTCGATAAAAATCACGCTCCCAATTGCCCGCGAGTTCTCCCACTCCCTCGTGAAGAATACCTCCAAGAGACCACCCGTCGTTTTGCCCCAAACGGATCGCTCACCCATGTGCAATCCTTGGATCACTAGCCATACAATCCGCTTGTCGTTGCCAAGCATCTTCTGACCTCGCCGGCTGGGTTTCTTCTCTTCAACACCACCACACAATAGCCTGAGGGCACATCATCACTCCAGTGTCACCGTCCAACAGCCCAAGGGCACAATCCCTCCATTGTCGCCTCCCCACACGCAATCCCTAGATCTCTTGCCGCACAATCTGCTCGTCGTTGCCAAGCATCGTCTGAGCTCGTTGGGTTTCTTCTCTTCAATGCCACTGTACAGCATCCTGAGGGCACAAAATCTCTCTAGCATCGCTGCCCAATAGCCTGAGGGAACAGTCCCTCCATCATCGCCGCCCAGCAGTAGAGCACCCAGACGTCTAGGTTAGGGCTGTGTTATTTTTCTTCTCTGATTTCAATATCACATATGCCTTCCTTCACGAAAACCCAAATGCCTCTAGAAAAGAGACGAGCTTCACATATCTTGGTTGCATTTTAAGATGAGTTATGTGTGTATGTATTGTCTGGCTTCGCGTTCTAGGGTTCCTTATTCACTTCTAGTTGTTCTTCTTCACTAAGAGCCCATTTGGTTGGGCAGAAATTGAACTCGTGTAGCCACACTGAAACCAATCTCATTGTTTCTATATGGTTCCCATACAAACTCATCACATAGATTTTCAGATTAGATCATTAGAAGAGATAAACCCTAGAGGAAAGTTAGAAATCTACTAAATTGAAACCTAGAAAGTCCTAGGCTAGTCTTAAGGGTTATCTAGACACTTGAACTCATTAAGAATAATATTCCAAAGGCAGTTCTTGGGCATTTCATTTTCTTCATGTACACTAGAATTCCTCTCATTTTATATCCAATGCATAATGCATATACATAAGAGATGAGACCTCTCAAGTAACTTGTTAAGACTATATTGTGTAATTTTAATCTTTTCAAAATTTTATGTAACTCGATTAACAAGCTCTCTTGGTAACCAACATGTATATACTCGAAATTATATCAAAAATTGTTACATAATAAGCTTACATCAGTTCCTTGTGCATTATCCAGTGATCTATTCGTGAGGTTGATTCAAATGTGAAACTAAAACTAGTCAAATTCATTTAAGTAGCTTTAGTAGGTGGTGAGAGAAAGAGAGAGGCAAGCTAAAGGAAGAGAAGGGAATAGATGGATGAGTGAATACTTTAGTTGTTTTAGAATTTGCAACATGAAGAAGGGAAAGTTGGCCAATGCAACACTCAACATAGATATATCCCATCTATGAGTAGATCCTTCATATTAGACAAAGGGTCTCTATATGATTCTTAAAGGGTGAAGACAAGTTTGAAAACTTGTGTGGTCTTTAACATATACCAAAAAAACATGAATTCACTACAATTTATCTAACTACGTGTGTTCCATTTGTAGTCAATAACTACTTTTCTTTACAAATTATAAAAATGTAAGTAACACAAATATAGTTAATGGTAATGACTACAAATTTGACTACAAATCTCATTTGAACTCATATAACCTTCCTCTCGACGCCCGTTGTAAATAACTATTTTATTTTTTAGGGGTGATGGTGCAACTTGTTTCCCTCCTACTTTTTAATTTGAAATATATATATATGTATCTTTATCTATACATTCTAAAAATTACAAATCTAACTTTTCACATTATAATTTTTGGGTGGCACCAACATTCCCTCCCCTTTCATCCAACCCGCACGCGATAGTCCCTATTTTGTCTTGTGTGATCGCTCAGTCATCTGCATGATCGCTACCTAGTTCGGAATCCGCACGTCAAGGAAACCCCAATCGACTGCACTCTCCCACTGTGCTCCCCCAGCCATAGGCGGACACCTTGGCGGCCATCCAAGGAAAGCTTCTGTCTGAGGAAACCCCGACATCAATGATCCTCTACCACCAGGGCGGGCAACCGTTTCCTCTCGATCGACCAGCCACTTTGAGTTCTCTTGGTCCCGGATCCATTACTCTATGGCCGTCTGTGAAGATTCGTCCTAGCCACATCCAACAATCTATCTTCAGAACCACTCGCAAGGTACCTCTTCCACTCCCATTGTCCCCGCCCACAAACGCAGGTCTGTTCCTTGACTTGTGGTCCTTCTCACGGCTGTATTTTCCAGTGCTAGGGCATCTTCTCCAACTATTGGCTCTCCTCCAACCTCCTGTGGCTTCATCCCTCTCACAAAATCATTCAATAGTGGTTGTATATCTCTTGATTAGCTCAAAGGATCAACTTAAGGGTACAACTGCTCCTCCTCCTCACGGTTGGATTTATTTTCCTTCTTCAAACTTTGACCAGGTTTGTGTACTTTATGGCATATCTATATATTGTTGGAGGGAATCATGAACAAATATATAAACAATGGTCTGAATATACATGCCAACCCTTATTTTTGTATGATATCATAGGTTTGAACTGCATCTAAGTGATACATGACTGAGTGTTACATCTATAATCTAAAACATTACAATAGAAATAGCAAACAACTCAATCTCCTACTCAATAACTGTCCAATAGATAATTACCATAACTTCTTGTTAGACTCCATCCATTCCATATGATGTCTTTCTGCTATTTGACGTACATTGTGCATGTATCGAAACTTGACACACTGCTTAAATGCAGCAATACATGCTAGGTAAAATTTTTGTATATTAGCTCTATAGTTCTATACACATGAAACTGTCTCTTTATTATTTAGATATTTGATTTAGGAACAAAAAATGTTAGGTATGTATAAGTTTCTATCTAGGAAGCACAGACACTTCCCGGAGGTTGCCGTGTCCGTGTCCGACACGTGTCCAACCCAGACATGCCTTGGAAATGCATGGACACGCGGTGAACACTCCTCCAGTGTGTCCATATTCATATTTTATATATTTGCAAACTGGACACATCGTGGACACATCTAGGACGCTTAGTGGACACGACCAACCCAACCCACATAAGATCTAACTAAAAAGAAAAGAGAAAATAAGATCCAACCATGTAGACTCCTCAACCAAACCCCAACTCCTCACCAAAACCCTCATCCCTTCCCTGTAGTGCACACCCCCATTAGTATTGAAACCTTTGGATCATTGTTTGTAATTAAGTTTTAATGATTTTCTTGTATTTCATTTCATCATTCTTGGATGGTATAATAATTTAATATATCATTTTGTATGCTAAATTTTGTAGCATCAGAAATATGAAGTGGATATCATGGTGTTCTTTGTTTCTGCTTGTTTCTAAGAATAATGTAGCTTCTTATGTTCACAAATAAATTATATACATGTGTCTATAACTGTATATATTTATGTAAATTCACAAAGAATAAGGTAGTTCCATAATACAGTATGTTGATAAACTTTCAAGACAATCACTAGGGTGCATGACTAAAGCCATTGAACTGATGAGAGAATACATAATTCACTTCATTTGACTACATTTACAAATTACTTGTAAGGTTTTTATATTTTTACAGTTTGGAAAAAAACACTCAAGGGCACTCTAGAGTATTTGGCATGTCTTGCTTCACCTCCCCTGACTGTGGTGGCCTGTAATCTTTACATAGAATGGCCAAGTACTACTTGACAAGCCTCATTTCTTTTTTTCATTATTATTTTGTATTTACTTACTTGTGGGTGATTATAATAAGAGATTTATTGTTGCAAATTTTTTGAATTTCCATTTATCATGATCTTGTGTTTCATCTTAATAGGGGCTAGTGAGACATTATATTTTGTATTTACTTACTCATTGGTTAAGGTATATTTCATCTTAATAGGGGCTAGTGACCTTGTGTGTTTATACTCATTAATGTGGTTGAAATAGTCTTTCCTTTAAGTATTTGTGTCTCTAAACCTTGGTAAGTGTTGAGGTCTCTATCATTAAGGTCGGTTGTTGAGTCAAGTGACTAGGCTGGATGGGATCCTAACTTGTGTGATGGTTCTTGATGGGTGGACACGTCATCATTTAACTCAAATGTTAGACAATTACTAATTCCAAATCTCACTTTGAAATAGTCTTTTAGAATTTGGTAATTATGGCAGTGTAGGATCCCAATCACATTTAAGTGTTTCTAGTGTCCCATTCCACCACTAGTAGGTTTGTTATTTCCTCCAAATGATCATACTCAGGTGTTCCAATGGGAACCATTTGTCAAGGGGATAAGATTATTTTGAGTTGCACTAGCTCTATAATGCACACTTAGTAAGCCAAAATCTTGCAATGTAATGGGTTTTGAACATGAAACTCTAGACCTAATTGGGTTAAAGCACTATGTTTCAGATACAACTCATGGTCTTTATCGTTGACATTCCTTGATATAGTTTATACAACAAAATATGTACTTATGTTTTGGGTTCCCTTTGGGCTTTATAATTGAATAAATATCCTTGTTTTTCATATTATAGTATTTTGGACATTGATGGTCAAAAGCCTTATCATGGACATTGATTTCTTTGCTTTCATTATGAAAGGGCTATTCCTTTAAAAGGTTCCCTCATTTACAGACCCCACGGTAGATTACAAGTAGGACCTCCCTATTTTTGTGAGATTAGACATGTACATGCCTCGACAGATTCTAATTTCTTTTGCCAGTCTCTCATTTTTTTTATTCCAGTGAGTAAATTAATTGTTTCATTTATTAATGTTCATGCCATACTTTTGAATGTGTTTAGGGTTGTTTTGGTTTTTTGGGTCTACTTGATAAATTTAGGGAAATAGCCTAGAAGCACAAGAAAAATGAAACTACAATAAGGTTTTTTACATGTTTTGTTGTGCTTGAGGCCAAGCTACAATAAGGTTGCACAATAATTTGTTGAATGGAAGGGTCTATTCCTCCTAGAACTTCTAGCAAATGAAAGGATAACACTGCAATTGGATGTTGGGCTGCAAATTATGGACTGGGTTGTGCAAGAAATGGAAGAGGTGCAACCAAAGGTATACTTCAGAGAAATAGAGAAAAGGTAGTTTGACGTCTAGCATGCCTCATGTTTCTATCATCATACAACATTGTTGTTGGTCGAATAGGTCACATGATAAACATACATGTATGTAACATAACCTAAGTAACTAAGTTTGGAATTCGGATGATCAATTTCATAGTATATGAATGATATCACAACACAACAGTGAGTAGGTGACTATAGTTCGCTAACAGAAAATCAGATCTGTTAATTTATAGAAATATGTCAGTTTCATGATTACTAACAAAAACAGTTGTGTTATACCTGTTTCACATCAGAAGCATATGTAGGAACTATCTGGAAACTACATGCTCAAGTTCCAGAATTTTAAATGCCCTGTAGTTATTTGTTAGTGAGGACATAAAATTATAACATGTGGTTAACAATTATGCTCAAGCAAGAAATATCAGATTCACCATATATGGGTGTGTGGTGTTTTCCATGTTCACCCTTATAATGGCAGTAGAGTCAACAAAGTTTTCCTTGTTCACCTTGATAGTAGAATGCATGGAAGGAACAGAGTTGGACCTTCACAGTTGTCATACAGTTGTTCTCGGATCTATTGAAGATGAGAAAATCTCCTGGGTAAACTATTCAAGCGAAGCTTGAAGATTCACATGTCTAAAGTTTAATTTTTTTAGAGGCAGGTTAGACGTGAAATTTCTAAATATATACTATTCCCTTACCAGTGTCACCAAAATTATAACAATGCCTACACCTAAACATGAGTTTTGTTGTGACTTGTGTCCTTGGAGACACACTTTTTATCAGAGATTCACTTCAAAATCAGCCAATTAGATTATGAGGTACATCATACTCAAGTACGTACTGGGCCTTCAAATGCATTGTAGGAGGCAAAAGTCATATTCAATATTGTGTTGAAGCTATGAAAATATGGTTCCATGAACCACCTATTATGCCATGATCTACCTAACTAGCTATTATATAGAATGAAAAAAAATATTGTGGAGGAATATATTGCATGAACTACCTATCGTATAGAATGAACAAAAAAATGTGGAGGAATATATGCCATGAACTACCTATTACGTACAATAAACATAATCAAGGCTACACATTCTTTAGCATTCCAGGCTACACATTCTTCACCATGATATTCAACAGGTCCATTTTAACATAGAAACACCATCTTAATTGACAAATATGGATGAAACTAGTGGGACTTACCCATGCAAAAAAGTACATAAACTTAGTTACATCAACTGATATCACCTTAAAAAAGTCATACTGCATGTCAGCAAGTAGCTTTATGATAAATTCAAATTAACATTTTATCATTTATAGTGTCTGTGTCAGTGTCCATGCTAGAAACGTGTCCATGCTTCCCTGGTTGAACCTTATCATCGTAGTCCAACAAGACAACAAAACAATTTTGATATTTATTACCAATATGTCATAGATAAATAGATATATACATGGCTTGTCAAAGTATTATGTATACTATGATCAGTATTATACTTTTTTTATTTTCTACTTATTTATATATTTAATTTTTCATTGTGTTAAATTTATGTATACTTTTTTACCTTATTTATTATTAATTTTTTTAAAATATTTCTATTTGATTAATAATTTATACGTATATATTGATTATATTGATGTATTTACTTACATTTATCTAGGGAAGTATGATCGACAAAAGCTGGATAATTGAGGAAGACAGGACCAGTACAAAGTACTTAACTGGGGTAGTCAAATTCATAGATGACACTTTCAAAAAATGTAGTAGGAATGAGACTATCTTATGCCCTTGTAAAAAGTGTCTAAATACACAAAGACACAACCGTCATGTGACAACCGAGCACCTGTTATGGAATGGTTTTTTCAGCAGCTACACTGATTGGATTTTTCATGGTGAGACTTCTTTTGATGCCACAGAAGATTCTTCTATGCAAGACAACATGTCGTTTGATGATATGAGAGACATGTTGCACGATGCATATGGAGTCCAAAGATGTCGAGAAACTATGGACAACAACGACGATGATTCATTTGTATTTGTTGACGACGAAGAAGCTAAGCAATTCTACAAATTGTTAGAGATTGCTGCACAAGAGTTGTATCCTGGAAATAAGAAGTATTCCAAGATGTATATTGTCGTGAGGTAGTTCCATATAAAATGTAGCAATCATTGGAGCAATAAATCATTTACTGAGCTGCTCGAACTTTTGAAGGATTTGCTTCCTGAGGGTGACACGTTGCCTGGCTCATACTATGAAGTAATGAAAATAATTAGGGACCTTGGTCTTGACTATGAGAAAATTGATGCATGTATAAATGATTATATTTTGTATCGCAAGGAGTTTGCAAATGATACTTCATGCCCGCGTTGTCATGTTTCTAGATATATAGAGACTGAAACTGATGTAGACGGTATGCAAAGTATGGGAATTAAAAAGAAAAGAGTTCCTTGTAAAGTTATGCGCTACTTTCCCTTGAATCCTAGGTTGAAGAGATTGTTTATGTCCTCTAGAGTCACACCACTAATGCGGTGACACGATGAAAGTCACACCAAGGATGGAGTTTTAAGACATCCAGTAGATTCACCTGCATGGAAGACATTTGATAACATGCATGCTGATTTTGCATCTGATTCTCATAATGCGCGTCTTGGTTTAGCATCTGACGGATTTAATCCATTTGGCATGATGAGTCAATCATATAGTATTTGGCCAATCATATTGATTACATACAATTTGCCACCATGGTTATGCATGAAGACACCTAATTTTATCCTTTCTATGATTATTCCTGGTCCAACTCAACCAGGAATGAAGATAGATATCTACTTACAACCTCTGATTAAAGAGTTGAAAGAACTGTGGGAAGTTGGTGTTGATACCTAAGATGTTGATCGTAAAGCTGTATTCAAATTGCGTGTCGCCTTACTATGGACGATAAATGACTTCCCTGCCTATGGTTATTTATCTGGTTGGCAAACTAGTGGGTATGATGCATGCCCTGTTTGCAATAAGGACATGTGGTCTATTAGACTACTACATAGTAGTAAACAATGTTTCATGGGCCACAGGAGGTTCCTTGCGATGGATCATAAATTTCATAGGGATATGTCCTCATTTGATGGAAAAGAAGAATTAAGAATTTCTCCAAAGATGTTGTCTGGAAATTAAGTTTTAGTTCAAACCAGAGATGTAGACAATATGCCTTACAATTGGAAAAAACAAAACATTTTCTTTGAGTTGCCATACTAGAAGTACAACCTTATTCGTCATAATCTTGATGTAATGCATATTGAAAAGAATGTATGTGAGAGTTTGATTCACACATTACTTGGGATGGACAAGTCAAAGGATAATGAAAAATCTTGTTATGACCTTTTAGAGATGGGAATAAGACCTAGACTGCACATTATCAAGAACGGAAGTAAGAATATTATTCCACCTTCTTGTTTTACTTTGAAAAAGGAGGAAAAAGAATTATTCTGTAAGTCTTTGAAGTCTGTACGGGTTCCAGATGGTTATTCCTCCAATATCTTGCGAAATGCATGCATCAAAGAAAGAAAATTGTTGGCATTAAAGAGTTACGACTACCATATATTAATGTAACAATTTCTGCCATTGGCTTTATGGGTAACGTTGTCGAGCAAGAACGTCATAACTATGATAACTGAGTTGTCTAGATTTTTCAAAGACATTTGCTCAAAAGAGATAAATCTGTATGCTATTGAGAAGTTAGAATCTAGAATTGCAGTGACTCTGTGCAACATGGAGAAGATTTTCCCACCCTCATTTTTTGACATAATGGAGCATGTGGTCATTCATCTTCCACGAGAAGCTAAGATAGTTGGACCACCATTTTATCGTTGGATGTATCCAGTGGAAAGGTAGTATGTTTTTACTATTTGTTTCACTAAAATTTTATCAAATGTATTTTTTGATTTTAAACAAATTCTATTTATCATTATAGATACTTGAAAACTTTGAAAGAATATGTGAGGAATAAAGCTGCTCCATAAGCTTCCATAACAGAATGTTACCTGGCAGATGAATGTTTAACATTTTGTTCAAGGTATCTCTCCGGGGTAGAGACAAGGTTCACAAAATTGGCTAGAAATGATGTTGAAGATGACGATATTGTTACTGACGATGAGTGGTCTATATTTTCACACAAAGGGCGTCGAATAGGAAAGAGTATTCATGTTTATCTTGAAGATGTGATGTTGAAAACTGCACATCAGTATATTTTATCTAATTGTGTTGTAGTTGAACCGTTCATGGAGTGAGTTCATTAAATTATTAAGAAATATGCATGCTCACCGTTAGATGTATGTACACATGACTTATGTACTTGTTAGCAGGGAACACATTTGCCACGTGAAGAAAATGAATCCGTGTGCAAGACATTGGGAAATCGGTAATATTCATATGAACACTTTTAGTGATTGGTTTAAGAAGCATGTAAGTCTATAAAATTAATTTCATTTAATATTGTTAGAGCATTATATTAATAAATCAATTCATAATGTATACAGATTGAAAAGAAGGCCAAATCAGAAATTTTGCCATCAAATCTACTAACTCTGGCTCGGGGACCACAAAATATGGCGAACAAATACAATGGATATGTAACAAATGGATATAGATTTCGAACCAAGGAGGGGGAACATGGTAAAAAAAACCCAAAATAGTGGGATAATGGTGAATGCCTAGACAGAAAGTTTTTCTAGTTCCAAGGACAAAAATCCTAAATTGGGTCAAGTTACCTACTATGGGGTACTCCGAGAGATTTTTGAGATTAGTTACTATGAGAAACTGAAAGTTGTACTGTTCAAAGGTTATTGGTTCAATGCAAAAAAGGGTGTCAAAAAAGATGAAAATAAATTTACAATGGTCAAATTAAAACTCATTGACTTAATTGAAAATCCATTTGTATTGGCCTCTCAAGTACAACAAGTCTTTTATCTGACTGACATCAATCACCGTGGGTGGAGCTTTGTCATGCAGACGATACCACATGATACTTATGACATGGATGAGAAGCTTACTGAAAATTTCATGGATGGGACATGCGTACCTGAAGATTATCATGCAGATGATTGGGAATCTATTTTTAGCGATGTTTCTGATGGATCTGATTTGGTTAGAGAAGATATGGAGGGTGTAACTTTTTATGATGGAAAAAATGATGAGCAACTTGATTGAGATCATTGTGATCTATCATATGTAGTTTTTAATATTTTGTATCTTGATGTAGCATTATAAGAATTTAGTTTTATTCATTTATTATTAATTATCAATACCATTGTTCTTCCTTTAATATACATACTATTTCTCTTAAAATTTGCAAACTTTTTTCTGTTCTCAATAATCGAATCAGCAACTATTTTATAATGTTTATATCAGGTAGCCCCTACAACCATTATTATTTAACTATATTTTTATGGTTATAGTTTTGTTTTATTAATATTTGTTATGCTTTATATTTTTAGGATGTTGAAAAGATGTTCACAATTGTTGTCTGCACGAGAAACTGATGATGCAAACAATGGAGTAATTAAATGAAAAATTAGCGGGTATGATGACATATAATTTATCTATTATCATTTTGTACTTATAGTTGTAAGATTCTGTCTTAATATTTAACTTTGTAGGAATGTCTAAACGATTGCAAATGAATGGAGGCTATCTTAGTTCAGTTAATGCTGATTTGGGAATGAATGGAGGTTATCTTGGTTCTGTTAATGCTGCTTTGGGAATGAAAGGAGGATATCTTAGTTCAGTTAATGCTGATCTTGGAAGTTCTAAAGCTGATTTGAGTAATAAAACTAATAAAAAGTTTGGTGCATCATCTGTTTTCAGCAGAAAAAATGCTGAAGTAGACATCAGAAAAGAGAAGCATATGCATGTGTCAATGATAAATCATGATGTTCCAATCGGTGGAAGGATGTCTCTATTAAACAACCGTACGAGAACTGGTCATTGTGTTGATAATGCCAATATAAATCATGAGGTTGGTGCTGATCATAGAAATTCTTTGACAAATAATAGCATCAGAGCGGGTCATTCTGTTCATAAGGCTAATTCTTTGGCAAGCAATGGTACCGGAGTTGGTCATTCAGTTGATACAACCAATATCAATCATGAGGTTGGAGTTGGTCATAGGGATTGTTTGGCAAATAATGACATGAGAGTTGATCATTCTGTTCATAATGGCAGTATAGATCATGAGGTCGAAACCAATCATGTAATTGATGAGGACTTTGAATTGGTTGATGAAGAAACTACTGCTAATCATGATGAAGGTACATACGTTTCTAATCAACAATTTACACCAATTAGCTATTACCTCATATTTTAGCATTTATATGTATATTTTAAAAATAATTGCCTCATATTGTTTTAAATTTTTAGGTGGTGCTGTGTATAATAAAAAATGAGGCTATTCTAAGTGTCTTCGATTATGGAGTAAGACAGGGGATGCAAAATTACCAATCACATTGGATGAAAATGGAGAACCAATTAGACCTCATCAAAATGACTTGTCTTCTTTTTTGGGAACAATTGCTAGAAATTCACAACTGGCACCCTTGGATTACTTGGATTGGTGACAAGTACCAGCTAGAAAGAAAATTGAAATATGGAATTATGTCTTGGTAATATATTTTAGTAAAATGTTATTGAAGCGTACATTTGTTATATTCATTATATTTTTCATTTAATAGAAGAAATTTACTATCGACCTAAAGGGAAAGAAATTGGTTCTACGCACAGTTAGGGATTGTTGGAGAAACTTCAAATCTGAAATCAAAAGAAAAAAATTATTTGCACCACAAAGACAAAACAAACAGGCTTAATGATTGTCCTTCCCGTGTTGGCCCATTGCAATGGGCTTTTCTTGTGAATTTCTGGGACTCTAATGATGAAAAGGTAAGATAATTAGTTATATATTATGTCTTCTCTTAGTTTTCATTGGCGATAAGGTTAATGTTCATGAACTGTAGTTATGGAGTGCAAAAAATAGTATGAGTAGAAAGTTTGTTACCACACAACATACATCGGGGTCGATGCCCTATTCTTGTGTGAGAGCGAATGTGAGTGATTTTCCACATAATAATAATAATATCAGAACACATTCACACTCTACTTATACTTTATTTGTGTATTAATAACAGTTGCAACAAAAGAATAAAGGAGGTCATGTTAGTCGATTGCAGTTGTTTGTTGCTACCCATAAGAAGGACGGTACTCCTGTAGATGCAAAATCAGTTGAACTAATTGTAAGTATAAAATTATTCATGACATATTTGACTTTATTTTCTCAAATTTTTATCATCATTATGGTTATTGTTGTATGACAAGTTACAATCAGCAGTTGAAAACAATGATGCAAATCTTGATGAAGATGAAATTGCTGATCAAATATTGGGTGCAAAGAAGGCTCGTGTGAACCATGAGACTAATGAGTTTAGTCAGGCATATGTGGAGGGTTTTGAAGGTACAGTCAAAGACCTACATCACATATGTGAGTCACAAAAAATAGAATTATCAGATCTGAAAAAAAGACAAGAACATCTCGAAGCAATAATTTTGGGAAATTCAAGCGGGAGTGTTCCATTTCAAGCAAATCAAGTAATTATTCAAAATTTTAGTAATAATTATAAGTTATTATATTATTAATTTGATAAGTGTTTTGTATTATAGAATATGGAAACAACCAGGAATGAAGGAACACCCATGCCACAAAAGTCATGTAGCGGAACCACCATTACAGAAAGACAGGTTACTAAACAAAATAAACTCCTAATAACTTTGATTCTTGATATATAAAATTTTACATTGTAATTTGTACAACTTATAGGTCATGAGGTTGTTAAGTTTCGATGATGTAATGTCAATTGTAGCTCAAGGACAAGTGATAGGCGTGAATCCTAACCTTGTAATAGGAGGAGGAAAGTTAGGGTCTGCATTTGTTGTTGTTTGCATTGGTGTGGCAATTAAACCTGATGAGCAACTGGTTAGACCATTTGACAATTATCAAATCATTGAAGATGCAATCGGGTCAATAATAGCTTGGCCAAAGAAGCTACTCATTGTTCGGTAATTTTTTTTCTTTCAATGTGCTATAAGTGTAACATGTCTATATAATGGTTTTAGATAATTATTTTTGTTATTGTAGGTAAAATACTTGGAGCGAGGCAAGCGAGGCAAACAATAAAAGTTCCTTCAGAATTCTCTAGATGCTATTTTTCCTCTTTTCTATAGGTTTAGAATAAAGTTTTTGTTTGATGTAAAGCTTGTCAATTCATTCGATATAGAATAGGTTGTCATCCGAACCACCATTACAACATTGTTTTCCATTTCTCTTGCTACATAAGACCGTGATATGAATATTCTATAGTATTGGTTAACATTTAGACCTCTTTTATGGAAAAGAATGATTTATTATTTGGTTTTCCTGATATAAGTTGTTTCTCTCTTAATGCTTCTATCAGGGAACTTCATTGCACTAACTTTCTTTAGTAACATATGGATTTGAAAATGTATCATTTATGACATTTCTAGGGCCATACCAAATTGTGCAGCGATACTTTGCTCTTAGTTTTAATTTCATGGTGACTCGTCTCATGTGGTGGGTGAACCATTATTACATGTCAATTCATTACGTTGCTGGTAAGATTTGAAATAAATCATGCTAGGGGTTAATAGCTTCATGTGTGATAAACAAAGCAAGGCTATCACTTTTTGGCAATAGTAGGTAGTGAAGTTGAAAATCTTATTTATAGTCCTAAATGACATGAATGAGATGGATCTCTTAAGAAACACAAATAACTGTAGTAATTTGTTATATCTTGTTTATAAAATCATGTTGGATATATAATTCCTCTTCTTTATCTTTTTAAGATGTTGGATAGATTTAAGATTGTTGCACGAGTCTTACTCAAGTGTTACAATTTTTTTCTGTACATGGGTGTGAGTGGAACTGGAACACGAACTATATATATGTGTATCAAACTAGGTATTTAGAGATGTTTATTCCCCTAGTTAAGTGTGTCTAGGTTGGTGGTAGGAAGGCACTAGTGAAGAGTTATGCGGTAAGATTGTTACGATTCACATAATTTATTCTATGATAACAAATCTTCACTAAGAGAGCTCGTGATGGGAAATTTGTTATGTACAGACACCTAGTTGTCCTACCATTCAAATGTATCTGTTGATATTTATTGCACAACTAATCCAATTACATATGCCTAACATCATTTAATAGTGACATAGATGTGTGTGACTATTTATGTTCGGGTAGTCTCTTTAGACATCAACTTTTTTGTTATTGACAACTACTGAATTCAATTTATTAAGGGTGTTGTTGGGCTTTGGTATGTGATCATTTGCTACAAGATGTTGGACATCCTTTTTGTACATACATTGCATCATCAAATACGTTAACTGTTATATGTATTAAATGAATATGTACCTTTTCCACCATCTAATATAGAATATAAGGAGTTACTCTATCTAGATACACATTCCTGTGACGTTCTACCAATATTATTTTGATATTCCTAGAGAAGTGTTACAGTGTTGATGTCATGTTGGTTCATTTTACCTTGTTGTCGTAGCATAATTTTATATTCTAATATGAAGAATACTACCACTCTAATAATACTATTTGCGTATTGATAATGTTGACAAATGAAGAGTACAATACACTTTTAGTCTTAATCAACCATACGGGGTCAACTAGAGGATCAAACGATGAACCCAGCTGCTATAGAAGTCATGATATTAGTAAAGCCAATGGCAACTTATGAGGACTGCAATGCATGGTCCATCTCTGATTTAAACCCACATGGTTGCAAACTTCTTTTCATGTTTGTGCAAAACTGAAGGGTGAATGGTTTCAAGCTTATTTTCCTATTTGTGCAAAAATGATGCAAGCTACAACGGTTTTAGACATGCCACTCTTTTGCAACATGGGAATTGGATCTTCTGTTCTGTTTTATTATACGTATGTTATGAAGATTCTCTTCTAGCTGAGGAGTCTCGTGTTTCTAGTTTTTTGATGCCCAAGGATACTTGTTAGTAATTGTTTCCAAGAAATACGTTGGATGATCTATCTTCCTAACATTTTGTAGGGCTCACTTTTTTAATTGTTCTCTTACACAAAACATCTACCCATATGCAAGATAACAGATTCCTTATATTGGTAAAGGGCAAGTAGTTTTCCTCTTCAGTCTTGCTTACACGTTGTCAATGGTTTAGTATTGTAACTATGGTTTGACACTAAACCATTAGTAGTATTTGTTATCTCTTGTAAATCCAAAAAGACCATTATTTTTTCCTCTTCTATTGAAGAAGTATGAAGTGTGTTGTTACCTTCTTCCTATTACAATTTTTTCCATCCAGTACACATTATAAAATTAAATATTTTGTCTCTGTTTTTACACATACACATGTTTCTTTTGTTACTTCTAACTCATCATATATGTAAAAACTGATGCATAGTCGTTCTTCCAACAAATAAAATTTTCAATTTATATAAGGTAGTAAGCGGCTGATTTCATTATAGATTGGTAGCTCAGAGTTCATTTATATAATACAAAATGTGCTAACTGATATTGTTGCTCTTGATTTTGGAAACCAAGGAATAATTTGAAAGGTTGAAAATTTTGCTTCTTTTATGGTCATCCAGTGTGAACTTCAACTCATGTTTCCCTAGCCACCATCTTATACTGTAGAGGAAGCTTGCTTAAACTGTTCGAAATCATCTGCATTATTTTAGTTTGATGTTGATTTGAAAGAGACTTGGGCTGGATTTTGTGTTAATGAATGCTCTCAACAACTCAGGTTTGTCCTAGATATTTGCTAAATTATTCATCGTGTAGCCTCTTTAAATATTTTGTTCCTTGTGAGTGGAGCCGCTTAACAAACTGTTGACCCCTAAGTTGATGCTACTAGTTTTGTCAAACTTCCCCAAATGTTTCAACTGGTACTTGATGATGAATTTGGGTGTTTTGTAGCTTGATTTCTCATGTCATGATTTAAGAGCTAATCAAAAGGGTAGAAGCTGGTTGCTAGTGGCAACCATTAGGATGCTTATACCGACGAGGTGACCATTTGGAGTTCTATTGTTGTTGAGTGTGTCCTACCTAATGGAATATTCTTTCAAAAGGCCTAGTTTTGCTTTGATTATCAGGTAAGAAAATTATCTTTCACAAGTCTGTCAGGTTATATAGGATTTGTTATTAGTGGCCTCTACTAAATGCTATATGTGCAATACGACATTGTTAAAATACATTGTATGATGACAATTTTTGTTGCAGGTGGTTCTTGGGAGGTCAATCTGCACTATTTGGAGGCAATGAAGGCTGATATTCTATGTCGACTCTTTCTTTCCTTTTCTTCTCATAATTCCTTTTGTTCTTCACATGGCTGACATCAATTGAGGCGTAGTAGCAAGGTGTAACTAGGTTGTAGCAGGTGATAGGAGGCATGTAGGTGGGATCTTAATTCTATGGATGAAGGGTACATATCACTGGTTCTATGAGACTGGGACACATGGAAGTCATGGACCAGGGACTAGGAAGGATGTGGCAAAGACACACAACATTTAATGAGATAATTCTAATACTTAACAAATATTATTGCAAACTAAGATTTTATTTGTTGCTAGGTTGTATCATCCCAGTTGGTGGTTGATACATAGGATGGAGTGGTTTCAAAGCACACTTGGGACATTGTTCCCCTTGTATTTTTCTCTAAAATCCATATATTAGAACTTAGAAGAGTGTTCCCTAAAAGCACTTCCATGGTTGCAGTCTGAATCAAGACAATATAACCAATCATTGATTACATCTACCCTACCATGTTTGAACTTGATATAAACTGAGACCAAGCTATTCCAACACATCTCTAACTACTAGAAACAACTCCCTACCACACCAAAAGATATTTGTATCTAAGTTTAAGAATCTTGCTCATGTTTTCAACATTTTATTATTGTTCTTCATGCTCACACTTTCTTTCTTATTTTAAATAGAAGTTACAAATTAGGTATTTATCTAATACATGTTACCTAATCATTATTCAAAATCAAGTATTAAGTATACAAATATTGATTAGGGCACACTAATCTCTCTATCTACACACACTGATTTCAAGAGCTACCAAATCTGTAGAGAGACTGTGGAGGATGCCTACCATGCCTTATTTGATTGTCTGTTAGCCAAGGAAGTGTTGAACTCATGATCTTACAAGGTGTGGAGGATGTCTACCATGCCTTGTTTGACTGTATGTTAGCCAATGAAGTGTGGGACTCATGATCTTACAAGGACAGATGTATAGTCATTTTGAGGTCATCAATGATTGATACATAGCTCTGTCTTCTAAAAATGTGATCAAGACTGACATTATAGACTTTGCTATATCATGTGTCATTGTTTGGAATGGTCGTAATGATCTCATCTTCAAGTAGGCCTTCTCCAACACAAGAGTAGCCACATAAAATTTACTTGAGCGGGTCAACTCTCACCATGAGATTGCTAATCGATATAAGAAACCCCACACTTCTTCAGCCCCATATCAGTAAAATTGTAGATGGAAAGCCCCTGAGCTGGAGTTCATCAAGGTTAACACTGGTAGGGCCTATGCTAGTGGCAACATAATGTTTTCTACTACTGTCTTCAGGGACCATTCCCAAAAAATTATTGCTGTTGCTACAAGGATGGGGTCGGGTTGCTGATCTCCTACTACGGATGAAGCCAAAAAATTATTGCTGTTGTTAGAGCCAGTTTCCACAATATTTCTCCTACCTCGTCATTTTGCTTTCATAATTTGCTTGGTCACCTTACTTTCCAATGTCAATGTGTTAGCCTTTTTTATCTACTTGCTTGAGTATATATGAACTACATGCTGACAATTGAATCATTTGAATCTTGTTTATTAGAATTCCTGCAATATAATGGTTATGATTCTTCTAGTTGGTTATTGCCATGTATTATAAATGTTGTATATGGCCTTTGTTGCAGAACATGTGAAGTTGGTATTTCCTTAATGCTTATGTTTCTCTTGTTGGTTAGGTGTGACATGAAGAGGAAGTATGAGATGATAATATTTTAATGCTCTTTCAAAACTCATAGCAGTCTGTGGGCCTTACCATAGAATGACATTTGGGGCATATGCCCTTTTGGTTGTAGTACTATACCCTATCCATGACTTCAATCAGGTTAGGTATGCAGATCACTCAATGATAATCTACAATATTTCATATACTAAATCATCATAAATAAGAATCTGAATGGAATGAACCTCCACTTTCAGTCAAGCTGCCTTAGCAAATCCAATCTGGAGGTTTCCATAGTCAAAGGTAGTGAATACACACCCATGAAAATATCTCTGGGAATCCACATAAGGCCAAATGGAGTCTATCATCTCTTGTAGATATGTTCAAGGATGATTATGTACTTGTAGTCTCTCATCTCATCTCTGAATTTTGATGTTTCTTTTTATCTCTACTATGGAATTCTGTCATACTATTATGGCTTCTTAGTTATTCATCCTGAGATAAATGGGGATCTTCAATATGGTGAAGTGTGGTAACCTACAGGGTAAATGTAGGATAGAGAGGGACCCATATTTTCAAAGAACCATTTCAATGTAGTTGGTGCGAGAACAACCTAGCTACCACATGGTGAGAATCTCATACATGTACTAGTTCTATTGCACTGAAAACATGAGTGGGAAATGTGTATGTGCTGACCCGTCACTTAGATTACTTGCTAGTTTCTACTTGTGCTCTTATTTCCAGACCTATGACTTGCTAGTTTCTCTAAAGGTCTGGGGGATCAGTATTTCTTTGAGTTTTTCTAGTGCCTTGCCAGCCACCTTAAAAAGAGAAAATATACATCATGATTATCTAAACTGGTTGTTTAAGGTGTTTCAACTTTATGGATTGTTACTCTAACAACTATATTCTATACCATGCTTCTCTCGTATTTGATTATCATGCATTATTAGTCATGTACTCCATGAAATTCATTATTGAGTGTATGACTAAAAACTACATGTATTTAAAGATAAAGGTAGGATGGGACTACCAATTAGATACCCTTACAAGTACAACAACCTTGATAACCATTTTTCTTCCCAACACAACCATGATTTTTGCAAGAGACAGGTGATAATTTGTTATTCTCACAGATGGAAAATACCCGAGTGTTAATATTGTTGAGTATTTCTTTAAGTTGTGGAATGAAAGATCTAAGAGATATCTGTATTTGTTTTCAGCATGTGGAGAGTTGTGGATGAGGTGTGCTGGTGAGGGTTGTTTTCATCTGTATGATTGTTCATTCTCTTTCAATTATATTCTAACCAATCTGTCATCTTGTGCAGTTCTAGTTGAAGGTTTTCATGGATGACAAGTTTGGGAAGCCAGAAATGACTGTCGACAATCCCAATCCTTGGTGGCCTCTTCTTAAGGAGGCAATGACCAACACCATCTAGAAATTGGGAAAACCACAGGTGTTCCTGGCCTAATATGATGCTTGGTATTTCAGGGAACTAGTTAACTTTACTTTAGCATTTCTCTAATGTCCAACACCCCTATTTTTTTACATGACCAAGTTAGGCATGGACCGAGTAAATGAACTTGAAGTGAAGGACTATTGTTGGAATGTGCACATGAGGTTTGTGTGAAAAGAGGGTCTCTAAGTAGCGCCCTATATATGCAAGGTATTAGTAATACACTATGTTCCTATGTCTTTATATTTTCTAGTTGTGCATCGATATGTCATTGGTCACATATACAATTGGTAGTTGAGGATGAATATGGTTGATTTGTAGTTTAATTTCTCATGAAAGGATTCAACTAGGCAGAGGCTTCATGGACTATAAGACTATAAGACTATAAGACACAAATTAGTAAGTTGTTTTGAACTCACCATTTTGTACCTTTATTACTGTAGACTACAAGTAAGTTTGTTTTCATTGTAACTATCCAGGAACAAAATTGATTTAGAAGGGTCATAAGTAGTTGAATGTAGAACAACATCTAGGGTCAACATCTGATTCTGCCATGGATTGACCAGCCCTTCAATCCTCACTTAACCTCTCTTTATCCCTTCCTGCCTCTTGATCCATTGGTCACGTATTACTACTGCTACTATATCCAGTAGGTGTTTAAATTAGAGGTAGCAGTAAGTAGGAAGATAAGAGAGGAGTTGAAGTGATGTTCAGGGTGTTTTAGATTATATTGTTGGTATTCTTGACTCCAGAATGCTCATAGGTATCAGTCACTATTATATTTGATGTGTTTTTCAACATTGAAGTAACTAACTCACTGCTATTTTCTAGTGATCATGCCCACTTATCTCAGTCAGATATGGATTCATTATCAAGGATATATTTGTCAAAACTCCATGTGAGTTTGAGTGAACATCAAATACCGATCCTCATTAAATAAAAAAATTCTTTTTTTACATAAAGAATTTTACAGTTTCTTGCTGATATGAAAAGTTGACTGTTTAAGCTTCGAAATATTTCTGCTGGTTGAAACTAATAGTTTCTTATCACTCAACAATGAAATTTGGCCAATCTTCTAATCTATATTTATTCTTATGCTTCACCTTACGTGAGGTAAGTCTTTGCCTATTTTTCTCATGCTCATATGCTTATTCAGGTTGCCACCATATGAATTGGTGATTCCTACCAGTGCAACCAATAAAGTTCTTGGTAAAGGTGGTTTGAACCTATCAAATAGTCAGAAGGTTTTGAACCTATCAAATAGTCAGAAGGTTTGTTAATTTAATTTAAATGCTTGCACACTCAATAGCTATCCTAGATTCTTAGTTGTATTTTTTTCACACTGCTTACTAGTTTTAGATTAAAATGTATGCCTTTTTGTATTTCTAGATCTATAATAGATATTGTGGATTCAAAGTCTTCATGGCCAGAGAGCACTGACTCAAATTTCTAGAATCCAGGATCAGATGTGATATACTGAAAACCTGATACATGCTTATTCAATTAAGACCCAATCATGCTCTTACCTAGCTATTATGTGATTATGTTTCTTTGGGTTATCCTCTCCAATCTTATCCTAGTTATAGTGTTGATGCTTTTTAGGTATCATTTTGATCCATGTTCCCTAGCATCCTCCATGTATTCTCTCTCTTTAGTATCATGTTTGAACTTCATGTTCTGAGGGTATGCAGTCATTCCAACCCATCTCAGTAGGGATTAGCGGCCTAATGAAGGTGGGTAGACCTTTCATGCTTTGTTGAAGGTTGATATGTCGTTGTGAATTGTTGTTCCAAGTATGACTCATCTTCTTATTTACCTGAAATCACCTCATCCCCTATAGGGTTCACAACAATATGTTCCCATCCCTGTCAATCCTTCCTTTGCTCTCCTTACCCCATCATTGAGCTCTACTCCCCTTCTTCATAGTCTTCCCAGTAACATCATTCGAGATCCTTTATTGTTAGCTCTGAACTCTTTCTTATTCTTCTTTTTCTGTCAGATTTCTGACTAATTTAAAATATGGGGCGGGTTGGCATCTTTATCAAATTGTTCTTGTGTATCCAGTGTCACTTCCTCATCCTCCTCAACAATTTCATAACGATCGAAGGAATTCTTATTGACCCCTCGCTTGTCATTGTTCTCTCTATTTTTCTTTTCTCTATGCACGTGGATGCTTACACCATAATACATTCTTCACTGCTCCTCCTTACCACGTTTGGCATCAGACCATTCTCATATTGTCTTGTTGTGCTGTCTGTTTGTGACAATGGATCTTTCTTCAATCCTTAGGTTCTTGATGTAACTAAAGATGACCTTATTGAGTGGTATGTTACTGAACCAATTCTAGCCCTTCTAGTTAACATGTAATTGAAGAAGAATTACTATTTTTCATGTATTTTATAGATAGTGTACAATAGGTTTATTTCAAACTATAATTGTTAGCGGGTCCTCATTTACAACTCAAATGGGATGCCAGACAAGTGCAAATGACTTGGTAGTTCAAGCCCATTTCCAATAAAATAGCACACTTTAACCACCAGGTTAAAAATGATGGTACACGAGGCAGAGGTAACCTATAAAATAGCATGCATTAACTACCAATTTAAGGATCCATAAGTAGTGATGTCAGTCTGTGGAACATGCACATTCTTCTTTTCATGTATGTCTTGAAACATTTAGTTTTCTTTTAGCTGTGCCATGATTGGCTAGCAAGTGTTCATTTAGTACTTCAATTATCTATCCTCAAGATTTAATTTTTTTGTTAACTTGCATGATGTGAACTACCTTTGTCCCTGGACAACTTTACTTCAATGTTGATGATAGAGTACTTGGCTCTAGTTGTAGTGTAATTTTTTGAAGAAGTTATATCCTTGAGTTTCTACTACATGATTTCACATAGTGGGCTCTTGCTCAATTCGTTCATAGACTCTGTGAACATGTGTTATGTTGGTTTCGATTGAAGTACAAAGCTCCCTATTTGGTTGCCTCCTCATCCCCCTCTGTCACCGCCTCTCCCAAACCCTACGGGCAGTGCCATCTCACTCTCTCTCGACACTAATCACTATATTGGCTGACCATCAGATCAACCAAAGAGATTTTAATACATAAACGGTCTAATTCATATTATAGCACACAAACTGGCTTGTTTGAACTACTTAAAGATTTAATCATGGATCAACAATAAACCACATAGATGGTCTCTTAGATAACGAAAGCAAGGATCAATAAGATCAAGTCAACTATGCCTTTAGACATTGAGAGAAACTCTAAAATCAGACTGGTTTGGCTATAACTGTCAAGACATTCAACCATCTAAGCAATCTAAGCAACCAGATCAGCAAACAAGTCAACCACCAGAGACTGAGTCACCTGCGCCATGTCAGCAACCAAGGCAGTGTGATCGCCCCCAAATTGAAGCATCCAAAGGACATGGACCGGCCCTATCATTCAAGTCATGCGGCGCTTAATTGACATTCAAGTCGAGACCATTACAGTCCCCATTATATCTTGTAACTGAAACATTGGTCTCTGTGGCTATATATATGTAATCCCGATCTTTTGATCACAATTAAGGAATACAACAATAACATTATCGACATCTTCAATCATCTACCAATCACATTATTCACAATAACTCCAACCAAAATAAATTGCAAACCCTATTCTTCTATATTCCCACTCCATTTCCAACCCCCACTGTCCCTTGCCCATGTAGAAGGTCAGATTTGTGATGAGTCTAAATGGGAAATGTGACAGAGCTTCAAATGTGGCATTGAGGAATATGACTCTGTAACAATATCAACCCTTATAAAAACTCTCAGCAATTGAAGAAACTCCCTACTAGAACAAAACTGAATCATCTAGATCTTCAGTAGAAAAGAGAAGTCTTACCTGCTACTACAAGACTCTGAACAAATGTCAAGGTGTAAATATTTCCCACACAACCTCTTATGGAGAATATTTCTAGACATTCTGATTTCATTTGGTTTTATTAAGTTCTTCTGCTAGTTATGCATTTATCAATGCATGTATGTTACCATAAATTCATCTATTATTAGAAAAGTTGCACTAGTATGAGAAAATAGTTAGACAAGGAACCTAATGCTAGATAGCTTACTCAGCTACACTATCCCTCCTTCCCTTCCTTGTCTATAATTTTATATCCTAAGAGAACGAAACTAAATTCTTTTTTGACCCCTCTTGTATTGTCATGTATGTTGCCATTATAGAATATGGCTATGGTAATATTTAGATCCATTCCTCAAATAAAAGTGACGATCCAGTGAACATTTTTGCAGAAAAGAGTTTGCATCTATATTCAAAATGCAGGTGGCAAATTAATTGAATTTGATGAATGTTATTATTCAGATCGATCCTTTAAACATTAAGATAAGTGATGATTCTTCCAATGACTTATTTTTATATGCTTGAGTCTTTTACAGTAACACTTCCTGTGACTTACTCAATGTTATTTTTCTGCCATTTAATAAGTCATAAACCATAAGAAAGTATGTTATCTTTCAAAGATTTTTCATAGCTTATTTATACTACTTCTCTTTTATTATAGTATGATCAACTTTAAACGACAACACCCCCTAATAAACATTACGTAAATGGTTTTTTTTCATGGTATTTTGCTGCTACAAACTCGTATAGGGAAGAGTGTTTTCCTAGTTCACAAATCCTATATGTACTGCCAATGAATGAAACATTCATCGAGGGGATTCAAGTCTCCTGTACTATGCGGTGTCAACTGAGTCATTAAAAATGACATTGAGGGTCTAGAATGATTCTTCTTGAACTTGAAGTGATATTGCAGACTTGTGCAATTCTGTGCATATCGATGTTCCATTGCTGTGCCTATTGGCTTGAGGTTTTATAGTTTCTTTCCTTTGTTTAGGCTTATGTCTTTGTTGGGCCTTGTTGATTGACAATCCCTTCAGGTTCAACTCCTTATATGAAGAATTATACACACCTTAGTGATTCAATATCACTGAATCTTATCCAATCTACTCCCCTATTTGGTACATCACAACATGGTGGTTCTTTAAGGGCGTCAAACCATATGTAATCAACACACCAATTAGCTAGTAATCTTTTAGTGAGGGTGATCCCTTTGCAGTCAACATGCCCAAAGCATGTCCAAGTTATGACCATTGTTGAACCTGAGGCAGATGATCTTGATACTGACACAACTGAAGGAAGTCAACACATGGATGCTGAAGAAAATCTACGTATGGTAGAAACACTCCTAACTATACATCTCGCTGAGTTGATAGATAGAAAGGTATATAAATCTTCTTATATGTGTGGAATCCCTAAGTGTTGTATATTGGAAGCAATCCTAACTACTGCAAGCTTCTTGAATTTGAGCTACTGATAAGGTTGTCCACTTTTCCTAGATTACTGCCTCTCTCCTTGCCAGGCGTCCATGCTCTGACCAATGAAGAGAACTATGCAAAGAATTCCCCCTGTCAGCATTGACACCATGTCAATCTACACGATTTATCTATATACTTGGTTGAATTTATCTTTTAGATTAAGGAGAAATTATTTTCTCAATTGACCCACTAACTCCATGCATTATTGTTACTTAACTTCTCTGTCCTAAGTGAAGGTCTTCTCCCAGCTGTTTCATATTTTTTCACTGCTAGCTATGATCAGATTTCCCTCTATAGTAGTAGCCATATGCTTCTCTTTTCCTTCTCTTTTGTAGTTATAGGGAATAATTAATTGGCAGTTATGTGATTTTAATATGGGTTCATATCTAGAACGGTGAAGCAAGATGCCATTCCAGTGGTCTTGTGCGCCATCCAAGCTTCTCCAAGTCATCTCCAGAGGCAGAGTACTTGTAGTTCCAAGATGAGGCCCCTTAGAAGCTGAGGATCAAATATGGGTGTGTGACACATCCCAGAGCATTACTCAGAGGTTAAGTAATATCCCATCACCTACCAGAACAGTCTTTTAGACTCGTAGAATATTTTCTTTATTTCTTTCTACATGGCTCATGATTGGGTTCTTGTAATTGTAAGTGAAATCTTTTTAGACGGAATATCTTGCCTCGTGTGGTTTCTATGATGATAATATCTATTTTCCCTTTTCATCAAATGACAACTTGTAACACTATTACTGTCAGTTTGTTATTTTCTCACTGTTGGGAGGTCCATATGGCTGCAAGGCCTGCGCCATCATGGGTGCCAAGGCTTCCTATGCATATGAGAGGAGCAACAGGAAGGGGAGGATGTGGGGCAGTAGGAGAAGAGGCATGGGAGGACGTGGTGCTTAGATATTATCATTCAGATTAAGGTAACATAGAAGATATTTGTTGAGAATATGCCACATGTTATGAGTTCTTAATTTCTGATTCACTTAGATGCTTTTGGTTATCCTTCTATTTTCACTCAGATGCTTTTGGCGCATGCAATGATCACTGTCAAGCCACTAAAATTGCACAATATATGGTATGGATTGCTGGATGGTCAGATATTCTTATGTTTGTATATTGGTGTATGTACTAAATTATTATGTTCATTAAATCAATTTTTTTTAGGTTTCAAATTGTAGGATGAGTGACGCAATTGACCCACCGCAAATCAAAGAAAGACCAAGTTCAGATCTACAATTTCTTTTTTCTTCCAACTATGAATATTAAATCTATAAGTCTTTCCGTAATATGTTAAGAGAAGGCCTTTTACATATAAAAATGAATATGATAGAGTACTATGATGGTTGTACATCTGGTATAATTTAGAACTAATAATGTTATTGGGTTGTACTTTCAAATGGTCTAAATGAATGACCTTATTGTGCAGGTTATAGACTGAAAATTTTGGACATGGCAAGCCTCAATGGTGCAAGTGAACTATCTTACAACTCTCCCATGCAATGCTTGGGCTATAACAAAACATGGATGAGCTGCCTAGATACTTCTCGTCTCTTCAAGGTACTAATTTTGTCATCTTATTCTCATAGCAACCTTCATTTATGTCATGTATGAATGCTTATATATCTTTATTAAACTATTTGGATGATCTTTACCTTATTTTTAATGCCTCCCCATTTGTAAAACCTTATTTTCAGGATTAAGAGAAGTACAAGCTTCACCATCGTAGCAACTTCCATTACCTAAATTAGAGATTGAATTAATAACAATGTCAAGAATTCAGATACATAGTATAAGAAGTATCTAAGATAGCCCCAACGCAATAGGTGTTCTCCTGTGAAGCATGATGATGCATCTCCATTTGAAGCCCAGGCCCACCCAGTCACAACTGCAGCAACAGCCACAGACGCAACAATGTATCATGATATGTTGCAATTTGATATGGCTCTTTGCTACTATGAGAAGGTTGTATTTCATAGACCTATGTATATATTTGAACAACCACTGTCAGCATCTGCAAACATAACAACCAACTTCATAGGGACGATATTCCTTCTATCTCTGCTTAGAAGGTTCTTTTCATATTCTTATCTCGGGTGCTTTTAGACGATGCTGGCCGAACAACAAGAGCTCGAACAAAAGAAGAAGACAATAAGGATGTTAAAACTGGCTGAGAAAGACACAACCCTTTCGCAAAGATGTTAGTAGACCACTGAATCATTGATATATGTATATACTTTTCTTTGTACACATTGTGTAATAGGGGCAAGGTATACATCCTCCCCATGTACATTCGACGTTTCATTATAAATGAAAGTAAGATTATTGGCATAATGAGCATAACTTTCTCTAAATACTACAATTTTGTTACTAAAAGAGCTTGTGTACTAACAAATTACACTATATATATATATATATATATATATATATATATATATATATATATATATATAAACCGAGCTAAGCATATATGTATGTGTACTAAATGACACTACATATGTAGCTAGATGCATAATCAACTACATATATATGCATATAGTAATTGCTGCCTTTCCCTACACACTAAATACATATAAAATATATTAACTTCATGTTTTTATTACATATTGACTATATATGCAATTGTAGTCATACATTTAGCTATAATTATACTTATATTTAAATATGTAAGGATAATATCTAGCTACGCTTCCGGATACATATGAATTTGTAGCGAATGGATTATCTAACTACATATTTGAAAAATATAGTTAAAGGCTTTAGCTATATGAGCATATACTACAACTTGTATGTGTAAAGAAATATGTAGTTAAAGCCTTTAGCTACAAAATATGGGGTTTTCGCTACATTTTTTTTATAGTTAAAGACCCTTTTTTGTAGTGGTGGTAACATGAGAACCTGAGCAAGTCTTACCTGTAAAAGAGAGAGACAACAAGGGAGATACAATACGGAAGAGCAAGTCGATGCTAGCACATTGAGTAGAAGGGACAACCCTTCTTGTCTGTTTAAAAAGATTGATAAAAGTTTCTAGTGGTCCGCGTGGACTAAGTAGAGGCAATGAGGCCTTTGCCTACTAGGAGGATGTCGTCAATTGCAGTCCGTGGTACCAGACCAGGAGGCCGCCTCCGACAGCCATTTAGGTGCAACTTAAGAAAGAAGCGTATTGTAGCAAGGATAGTCACTGAACTTGCTCCATAACTAGGTATATGCCTTGCAAACACAATCTGTAGTTCAAGGGGAATATGATAGTAAAAAAAAATTCACTTCCATATTTGTTGTCATATTCCCCTACAATGGTATCCGAGTGACGCCAATTTACTATGATTTAGGATTTGATCGATATGATCTAATTTTGGTTTTATCATTTATTTATTACATGTGACATGAATTTTTAAATAATTAATGTGATCTGATTAAATACCATATACAATCCTTATATATATAATATAATATATGTGTAATTTATACGTGTCACTTTAAAAATTATTTTGATGGTAGATGTAAGCATGGTTATGGTCAATAACCCCTTAGATCTTTGTGCTTAGTTATATAGTTGTTGTTCCTATTTTATATCTCGATTTGCATATAGAATCTCTCTCTCCTTTTCTCCATATGTAAAAGTATTAATGCTTGCCATCCTATGCTCCCCTCGAATGTACCTTGAGGTTTCCCTATTACAATGTAGTAAGTTAAATAGGAATAGGATAGTTTTTCTATTTCCTATTGTTGTAAAGAAGGCATTCTGCTCCATACAAACTGATTGACTCAGAATTCAAACTGATCGGATGGACCACAAAAAGGGGAAGATGACAAGAGGAGCCAAAAGATTGACTGGTGGCCCGACTGATGGACTGTAAGAGTCTAGAAATCGCTTGAACAGGAGACCAGTGGACCAATTCAAGAGACCAACCAACCAACCAACCAACCAGGAGGCCAACTGATTGGTTCAAGAGTTGAATCGATCGACCCAGAATGGTTCCAACATAGATCTTCTTCAACAACAGTTGTTATATTAATGTGGACCTTAGGTGGTAGAAATTCTTTTTATATCCAAAAAATTACATTAGTATGGCCATAACCATCGCTCGTGTTTTATAATTGCATGTTTTTGTTTGTGGATATAGTATGTGTATGATACATATATGTATTTGGTGATGGTATATGTATATGTATTTATATAAATAAAAAAATCACTCAATCAAATATTAAGTCTTAGAATCTTTCCATAAGTAACACAAATGAAAAGCTTGATCGAATAAGTGTGGACACTCCAAGCATGGTGCTTCTTCCATCTCGTGAAAGTGTGATGGTAGTTATGTGGGCCTGCCGAGCAGGGTAAATTACTATCGTGTTGGATTTCACGTCAAACTTAACTAGGTGACATTAATGAGATTAAGTGCTTAGAAGCATGCATATGATTACGGAAAAGAGTTGTGCATACCATCTATCCAGGAATTGCATGAGATGCAATTGAAAAAAGTTTCCTACCTTTATAATTAGTTATGGACATTCTCATTGTCCATATAATAACTCAATTGTTTATGGTCTTGACTCAGTAGAAGGTTGTACAATGCAATATTCTAAATTGATATGTGAGGACCATCAATTTAAACAAAATAATGGAAGGTATAATTAAATTAAGGCTTAATTAAACATCATCAAATTATATTTTAATCAAATCAAATTAAAGTATTTTGAAAATTTGCAATTTTTTTGTAGAATCAAATGGCAACCGATAACATATTTTCCTTACGATCGGTCCTTGAGAAAGACAACTTGAGTGGGAATAATTTTCATGATTGGTTCAGGACATTGAGAATCATTCTCACATAAGAGCGCAAGCTCTATGTCGTGGAGACATCAAAGCTAGATGAACCTATTCCCACCGCACCTAAGGTTGATAGGAATGATTACAAGAAGCAATCTGAAGATGTCGTAGATGTCAAGAACCTGACGCTATGCTCACTGAACTATGACTTATAGAGACAACATGAGAACATGCACGTTCCTGGGATGGTAACACATTTTAAGAACATGTACCAAGACCAGGCAAGACACGAGAGATATGATGTATCCAAGGTGCTAATCAAATGCAACATGGCAGAAGGAGATCCACTGGGTTCCCATGTGCTCAAGGTTATTGGGTATGTGGAGAATCTTGCAAGACTGGGATTTCCCTTAGGTTAAGAGTTGGCCCAGAAGTGATTCTGTAGCCAGTATCAGAATCATACAGCCAGTTTATCATGAACTACAACACGGATGATTTTGACAAGCTATTGTTAGAATTACTTTGCATGTTGAAAATAGCTAAAACACAGATGTAGAAAGACAAACCCAAGTCTATGATGATGATCATAAGAGGCAAATGGAAGTCTAAGGGCAAAGGCAAAGCTAGGAAGATTTCGAAAGCTAGCCAGAAGCCTAAGTCTTCTACACTCGAAGCAAAGGGGGGTGACAAAGGGAGGAAATTCACTAAAAAAAATATGATTTGACTACAATTTTTCTAACTACATATACTACATTTATAGTTAAAAAGTATTTTCCTTAACAAATTCTTAAAATGTAAATGAAAAAATATAGTTGATTGCAATAACTTCAAAACGGACTACAGATCTCAATAGACTATAAAAATTTCTTTCCAACCCCCTTCTTTCCCCCTCCTCCCTCCTGGATAACTCTAACACCAAAAATATTCAATTTTGCCGCGCGCTACTCTCCTCACAATTCCCAGTGGCGCCCCCACTGTGCCTGCACTTCGTCTCTCCCCGTCATCCACTCCGATGGTGCCCCTCACCCATCGTTCTATTTCCCTTTCAATCGCTTCTCCTATTCCCATAAGCCACAAAATCTGACTGCTCTCTCTCTCTCTCACCCTCTTCCACTTCCCCCATCCGGATCTCCTTCCATATACTACCACCCGACCTCACAGACCGACAAAGAAGAGGTCCTGGAAGGATGGAGCCTACGAGGAGATAGATTTGAGGAGAAGGACATGCTTGAAGCATTGCGGAAAGCTCCTCCATGACACCCGCGTCAAGGTAACCCCTCCACGCCCAAAGCTTTGTCAATTTCCTGCAATCAGGGAGACAATTTTGAATCTGTGCACTTGGCCAGAGGAGTCAAGTATGTCAAGTTGACATTGGGGACGTTTGGTTACCCGGAGTTGGACGGATTGGATTGGACTTTATGCTTCAGCAAGCTAAATACTAGGTTTGGTTTACAGGATCTGCAAAATGCACATAATCTTGCGGTTTTTATGGAGCGATGAATGTAGAACGACATTGTACTTTTCAGAACAGCCGAGCGCTGAGATCCAGAGGGCTTTCCACGGTCTCATGTTGCATTAATGAGTGAAAAAGGCCGTTAGTCCTCCCTGCCCTCAAGGGCAGCGCCAGATGACCAAACATAAGTATCATGCTAGATGGATCAGCAAAATAGAAATATCCTTCTACTGGGATATTTCGAATGCGGCATTTCTTGAAATACAGCTATATACATCAAAGCAAACGTTCCCATTATGTACACAACCTAACAAGAGGAATCACTTGCTTGATTGCAGTCTATATGGGTTTTCATGTGGCAAACCAGCAAGCATAAGATGACATGGACGTGAAGGACCACATTGGCATGTTCGTTAGTGTAATCATCTTCTGACATTGCTTGACTGTTGTTGCTACTTCTGAGAATGTAAGGCCACATCATGTTGTGCTACTGTTAGTAACTTTTTCTTTTCTTTTCAGTTCAATCTTTACTATATTTTCCTCCCCTTTTATGTGAAACGAACTGGAATGATGATTGGGATAAACCCCTATGTACATCTATTGCTCAAGGGGAAACAGAGTGGATAAGATGCAAGTAAGAGAAATACCTACATGTATCATGCATGTTTTTCTCATCTCATGGTGTCTACAAATTTAGTTATAGTCTATGCAATTATAGGTAACCAAAATTGACTTAACTTTTCTTTCTTAGAACTAATTTCTTACTAGTCAAACTTTAGTATAAATAAACCAATCACTTTTATATCATTAACTTGCTATTATATTACCTTTGCTGATGAATAAATGGTGTATTCTTGTGCATCTACAAAGATGCAGCTCTGAGGCAAGTAGGATGACCTGTTGCTGCTGCACAAATTGGCCTTTCTGAAGGATCAACTTCACATTGGTGATATGGTGCGGTCAGGATGACCAATAACACTTGCAATCCTGAAATTATGTTTATCCATGAAGGGAATATAGTGGACATGGAAGGAGATGCAACCCGAGATGGCCTTGTTCTTGTGAGTGTCCATGGAATGCATGTTCCTGTTAGAGTTCACTTTTTCAGTGGAGCGAATTTCACATGATTTTTCTGCTGAAGACCGAGTTTGCATTAAATCTACGACAAAGAACTCATCCCCTATTGAGATCCTACATTCTATAGACTATGAAGGCAGGGTGACTGCTGGTTTTATTGGTTTGGAAACTCTTTGGAAAGGCAACTACATAGATCTTCAAATGGCAGAAATCATTCTGCAAGGGTCAATCTGTGATGTTGAAGCTTAGTGTCTCCATCCTAATATTTTAAGTGGTTGTAGAAATCAGGGGGGTCATGGGTAACTGGGAGGATCATGCAGATTCTTTCCAATGGGTGTCTTGTGGTTTCATTCCCTGGGCGGTTGGTCTTTGGTGAGTCAGAGACTTTCTGGTAAATTCCATAGAAGTTCAATGTTAGATTTTGTAACTGTAAGGTGTGATACAAAAGTACCAACACCTTGAAGATTCCATTGGATGGTTAGGCCATTGGTGATTGCATTTGGACTTTTCATGGTTGTGAAGGTGGGATTTTTCAAGGTTTGGCTGATTTCCTTGATCTTGTTGGAAAACTTTCCTCTATAGCTCAATGCTCCAACCTATTAAGTTCCTATATCTCTGATAAATGTAAATGGTTTCCCAAGTTAAAATTTAACCGATAACGACGTTGATCGGAAGAAAGAGCACGCAACCACCACAAATTCAGTGCAAAGGTTCCAGGGATTCCATTTGTGATGCAGGGACCCCTTCAGTTAGGTATTTAGGTCCAAGAGGGTACAAAATGTGGCTACCTGTAGATTCTTTTTTGATATCCATAGGATCCCCATCCAATCAAATAAGTTTACCATGGTTAACTCAAGACTTGTATATATTAGAGTGTTGGTGATGTTGTCAGGTAACTCAAGATCATTTTCTCAGAGAACTTAGGTCTTCTGGTTTACTAGTCGGATCTAGTGTTAGCATTAGTTTCATTATGTCTTAGAGAAGACCTTTAAATCCCATGCTCTTGTGCTATGCTCTTTTGAGGCTGGATGATGCCTTCTGACCATGTTATTATTCAGTGTGTGATAAAGCTTTTTTAGAGAAGGCCAGTGAAACTTTTTCTGTTATGTTTTTAGTTCAATGGAGTTTTCTTGTTAAAGTGGTTCTTTAAGTCTTATCATCCTGTAGAAATTCATAAGGATCTAGATAGCTTTAAAAACTTCCTAGTTCCCATTGTTGAAGAGATTTTCTTATATGGAGCTTTGTTTAGTTCCATATTAGAAGTACTACATTGCCCCTTGATCTAGGGATGGCTATCCCCTTAGGGTCCAACCCTCCCTTATCCACCACATGGTTCTCCATTCTTTCCCTTCATTCCCAAATTAGACTCTCTTTATTGTATTCCTCCTCTTTCTTCTTTTCAACCATTTGACAGCTTAAGGAAAGGATACAACTCTTGCACTCAGTCCCTTATAGGTCACCCAGATCCAGCAAGATGTAGCCCAATCCCTTGATAAGGGGTTGGCATAGAGTGAGGTTGGATGCCCCTTTATCCTCGTGATTGTCAGGTCCACTATACCATAGCAAGGTGCTAATGTTAGTGTTGTTTGGGATGCCACCTAGGCACCCTTGGGAAATCCCCAGGGTTCAAATACAAAGTTCCTAGCCAAGTTAAGAAATTTGGGTGTATGCCTATGTGCTTTGGGTAGGTCTCCTAGACAGTTATAGATTGGATTTTGGATTTCCTTTAAACTATCATCTTGCTTAATGATCAATATCATATACCCTTCTGATCTCCTTGTTGTAGTGTTTTTTTACTGATAGGACAAAACTTGTTATGTTTCTTTTAGTTCTTTTGGTTATTTTAATATGAAGTTCACCTGTTTTGGTTATGTTTGGCCTAACAGGTGTGAATTCAGTATTCTATTACAGATTCTACTTCAATTTTCTTGGCATGAGTTTTGATATAAATGGAGTTGTGCCTTTTTATTTTGTGGAGGTTTATTGGTAACTAGTGAAAGAAGGAAAAAGTTGCGTCTAGACAAACATATGAAAACTGAACAAATAAATTGGTTAGATTCATGTCATCTGATTTATAAGAGCTAAGACTCAAGATACGCCCGACACATGCTCCTGAGTCGATCACCTCGAGATAATTAACCCATGCTTCTCTTAACAAATATATGTTTAATAATTATTTCATCTGGTAATTCATACTAGAAACAACCTTGTGTTGGTCCTAATTATAATATAACTACACTCATGGTTTTGTACATGACACAAAGGTTGGCAATGCCAAGCTCCTACGTCTTAGGCTCTTGGGTTTAACTACAGGGTGAACTCATCCTTGTGCTTAATCGAGGAGGTATCACTAGAGCTTAATTGAGGAGATATAACCTCATTAATATTTGACATTTGTCTGCATTTTATTTCCCACATAGCCATCTTGCCACCTTGTAAAGATGCTTACCTAGACTAAATCTGAAGGTTCTTATTATTTGTCTTCCATCTAATATAACCTTCTGAAACTTACTTGCTGAAATAGGGATGTTATGTAGAATTGATCGGACTAAAATTGATGTGACAAATGGTCGACAAATAATGCTAATTTTTGTGCTCCTGTTTTCATCTTCTAACCAACCATTTGTTCTATTTCAGTTTTGCCAAGGACCAGGAAACTTCTCTATGGACCCAATGTCTCTCAGTTCCTGTCATCTATAATGGGAGTTTCCCCTTCAAGATCCTAGCATCCCCACCATTTTTTATCTACCAAGTAACTCTTGTTCATCCCGGATACAACCATACTAACATTGCTTCCTTGTTGGCTAACGTTTCTAGCATGAATCTCTACAACATAGTGGTGATTCCATCTTCGGAAGATCTCAAAAGTTCTTCAAGAAGTTCACATGCAGTGGTGCTATCCATGGAGCCTAGATAAAACAACACATTATCTTAGTGGTTTTCATTGCAACCATTATTGATTCAATAGTATCTAATATCTACTGGTCATAAGTTATTTCATACATTTTATGTACTTTAGGATTTGAACACTTCTTCTGAAGGGTACACCAACATGATAGTGTTGGGTAGTGGGGCCGTGAGAGGATGGGCGTTTCGTTCCTTTAATACTTGCTTAGAATATTCAGACTTGATTTTTTTTTTTTAAATTGAAGCACATGAGTTACTTGGAGGATTTTTTTTCATCAACTTGAGTAACTCTTGTTACTTTGTCATTTGTCTCCAAGTCAATTTTTACAATGCATGCACTGATTTGAGTCATTAGACCATCCTACTCTAGATCATGCTTCTATATAGAACCTACATATCATCTAGAACAAATTTCCCTAACAGATGTATATTGATCTCTAATGACATGCTTGAGATTGAGTTCATATTGGTTAATGATATTCAATGTGTTCATCATCTGCAAGCTGACACAGTCTAAATATAGAGCTAGCTATTGTCCTTCAACGACATGAATGCCTTTTTGTAGGATATCCACAAACTTTACCCTTTGAAGTTTAAATTTGATTTTTGATCCATTCTGTTGAAGCTGATCTCTATGCCTTACACACCAATCGAGTTTTTCTGCACATTTCCTACAAATTTCAGTCCTCCAGGTTAGGTTCTAATTGTTCATATGGGTGGTCGTGACAATGATGCTGACTCCCAAGGTACTGCTGCTATAAGGTAGGTCTACTGTAAATTGGATATATTAGATGGATTAGTTACAAAGTTATCATTCAAAAGTAGTGAAGGAAATCTCAGTTATTACAAATTCCATCTGCTACACACCACAAATATAAGCATATGCAATTTTTCAATAATTATGCTTATACTTTTAAGTTATAAAATGCACTGTATTGAAGAGAAGCCATCATACCAAAGCAAGGAACGTGTCTCATTTCAAATATAGAATAACACATTTTATCTAAAATATATGATTAATGCACTTTGTATCATTTAAGAATAAAATAAGTAAAAGCAAAGTTTTATTGAATCAATAAGCAAATTCGGTAAGGTAATAAGTCAAATAACATTAAGTAAGCAAGGTATAAAGCTTCTAAACAATATATTCTTTTCCATATTCCTAAATAGTATATTCTTTTGCATCACTTTGTTTTCTTTGCTCACAATTTTCTCAGGCAGGAAACTCTATTTTTGGCCATACATCAGGGTGAAAATAACTAGCATTGTTTTTAAACAAAAACGCAACATGATGCAATGAACAGTTCTACAGTTCTAGAATTAAATAGATTTTTTTTGTGAGAGTTAGTTTGCCCCTGATGGCATTTCTAGCACAATCCCTTGAAGAGTTACTCCAAATAGTTTCTCAAGTTGGATAGTTTGAAAGTTGTTCTCCATTGCGTGATATGACCTAGAGCTGAATCTGACTACCCTCAAGAAGTACATTGGCAGATGCTAACTCATCAGTAGCTTCAAGACTGTAAGGCAAGACTCCCTGAGTATCATAGCTTCATCTGACCATGTGCAAAGTCAGCAATGAACCATATCAGGAACAACCTTTTTTTAGAGATAGCATGTTAGGATCGTCACACCTGAAAGAAAATGTTCGTAGTAGCTTAACAGATAGAAATGTCAAGCATGTTCTATCTAGACAATCCACTAACATTATATCACCGAGCATCCCCCTTATCAGAGCAAAAATAGCCATCCAAATGAATCAAATAGGCAGAGCGGCAGGTAGATACTAAACTCATATAAAAGGCATGTCCATAGTAGAATCACAATAGGTACAAACATCAAATACATTCTATTTAGATAAACGAAAAACTTTATATCACGAAGGATCCAACTCATAACAGCATGCCAATAAATAACCATGAACTAAATCATTGAGGAATGAGGATCAATCTCATTGCATCAGGATGAAACATGATTGGATCATATGTTTGAAAACCTATCCGTCAAGCACTAGTAGCTTAAACAAAACAAAAGATACTGCAAGGGAAATCCGAAAAGGATCAATTACTCAGTAGCTCAGCCAAGGCAAAGGCTCAAAGCTGATTGAAAAACCACTCTCTTTTCCCTCCTTGCCTGATAATTTCACATGACAACATATGATCCTATCACTAATTTGCATGATCAATGTTTTATTTTCTAATATAAAGCTTATGTGGACCCTATACGACCATCTAACAATGGACTGAAGCTTCTGTGAAGCCTTGTCTTGTCAGCCATGACTATGGAACTCTCAGTGTAGCATAAGTATGGAGTAGTTAATTAAACTTTCCTTGGTTCTATTTTGTGATGCATTATTCAATATAGATGCTATACTGGTTGGGTGGTTTAGCATTTTTGGCAATGATATCAATGCATAGGTAATTTGCCATTAATTTATATAAGCAAAATTATGGAATCATATCTTATTTTTGAGAATGGTATCAATGCAGGTAAAACCTATTTATTACTGCTGCAAATGTTAGCTCTTCTTCCATTCTTTAAGGCAATAATACTCAAATAACTCCTACGACAGTGTGGATAGAAATTTTGGACCGTGAAATGAAGACAGAACACAACATGTCTGTAGTCAGATCGATTGCTTCTACAATTTTACTATACTAATATATGCTTTGCACCCTACCCTCTTCTCTTCCCCCTTAACTTCAACCCAATGAATGAGCATGGATGACTCTGCCTATATGACAGTTTGTTATATAACAGAACTGACAAAGCATGGACATAAGAAATAGAGTAAAGACCTATAGGACCTAGGTGTGAAGGTGTTATTGCAGTAGGAAGCAGCTGTAACTGTTAATATATTCTAGAACCTGTTTTCTAGAGACCAAAACGTCAATCTCCCACTTATTTCAGTAGAATTATCTAGATAAAGTCCACATTGGATGCCTGATTACGTTTCTATGCGATCAGAAAATATATATCAGAAAAATCAAAAATATATTTTTCAGAGGCAGGCAGAAGTACTCCACACGTCTCTGTGAAACTTCAATGTTCATAATATGATATAAGGCATACTGGGTGCAACTCTAACATTTGAGCTAGTTCATTTTGATCCTATTACAACAACTTGCACAGTCTATTTCTACTTTTGTAGAGATTTTGGAGAGGCATTATTGCTAAGTTTTTATGAATATATGTGCCATTGACCCTTTATCTCATTTGTCACTGTAACACATTGGTGATTATTGCAATGGAGTTTTAAATGGGGCCACCTGATAAGCCTTTTGTTTTCTGTTTTTCTTTTAAAGACAGTCTTTTTCTGCATTTGATGGATGAAAAAAATGGATAGACACATAACACCATATTCTATCAAATATGCATCCTCGGAGTGTTAGACATTGCCATTTAAAGTCTGCTAGTGTACTTCTAAATTTGGTATGTAGCAAGCTCTTCATCAAGTTTTTGTGCTTGTCTTATTACCCAGTATTTAGGATGTCCACGTTTGCCATGATGGACCATCTTAGATATCATTTTCTGATTAGTCACTATTTTGGAGTTCAGCTGAATCCTCCTGAGAACATTGAACCTCTGTCTCCATCTATTCGCACCTTAGAAGGGATTTCTCAGAACCCTACAGGTAGCATTTTTATTCCTGAGGAAACTTTTGTGTTTCTCTCTTTGTGTTTAAAATGGAACTTGGCTCATTTAGTCAAGACTGTTAGAAGCTTTTATTGTCTTTGTTAATAAATGTGACCAATAATTGTTGCATTGCATCATGCTTCTGCTTACTACTGTTATGGATATGTATTTGACTATTACACTAGATGTACTTTTGCTTTTGTAGAATGATGGCCCAGTTGAGGTAACATGCTCTCCTACTGAGAAAGCTATTCTTTCTTGGGGACTTAAGGTACAGAGCAGTTAGCCGCGTGTCCTCTCCCCCCTTCCTCTCTCGATTATATTATTCTGTGAAGAAAAAACATTTATCATGCTTTTTTTTTGTTAATAGATTGGAATGGTGTTTGAAAGACGCAGGATAAAAAGCAAGTATTTACACAAATGAATAAGTTTTCATAGTTCCTGCCTACGAGGTCTTTTCTATAGAGGGAGTATGAGGCCAACAGCCAAATTGTTCTATATTTCATCATATCATTCCAGTATTGGTGAAAAATTATCATATTATTTAAGAAGGAGCTTGTTTTGTTTTAGCTGGTCAAGATAGAGGTTGAAATCCACTATACCTTCATATGGTTGTTCATCTGCCACAACAAACTAGCAGCAACTAGAAAAAGCCAATTGGATCTGATTATAAACAATATTTATGTGGCTCTTGCAAGCTGCTAAGAAGTAAGGCAAGCGTTGTTTGGAATCAGTAGCTCCCATCTTGTTGAATGCCCATATAAAAGAAAAACTGATGGTGTCCCAAGGTGGCAAGGCATATCAATCCCGGTCTAAAAGAAAGGATTAAGCACCCAAATTTTCATAGCAAGCTTGCAATGCAGCAGAATGTGGTGAGTGTTTTCAGTGGCATCTCCCAAAGACTGCAGAACCCACACTCTGTAATATGTTTTGATGCTATACACATTTAAGACATTTTTTTTGTCTAGAAGATATGGAATTGCATTATCCAAAACAATATATGAAGCCAATCAAGGTTTTATTGTGTTGCAAATTTTTAAAGCCTTTTCTTGTTCATCATTATTATAAATAAAAAAATAGTGTTTTGTTCTCTACATCATTTTCTTGCTAATCAACTTCTCCATTTGGTGTTTACTTTTATAACGCCTTATAATCACTACGTGATGCTCCTCTACTCTTTTAAGGAGCAACTTCTACATCATATCCATGTGCATTCCATGAATTCCGTTATGGATTGTTGGAAGCTAGAGCGGTCTCACTGTAGATCCTCACATTTGAGTCAGTCAGTTTGTGCTACCTATCATATTTTGTATGTTCTACATTGATTAGTCTTGAGTGATAAAATCTTGGGTCATGATCTTCAGGTTGAGGATAAAGAATTGAAGAGTTTTCCATTTACTTATGGTCCTTTTTTATATTTTTCTACATCCTCCTTCACTTCTTCTATGCATAGTCACAAATTCGGTATTCGGGATACATACAGCCAAGTTGAAAAATTCGGAAATCAGGAATTATGCGGAAAATTCTAATAAAAATCGGTCGACGTACAGTAAAAGTTTGATCAACTATTTGGAAAAAAGTCGGCAAAAAAGACGGATTATATCTATATATGTACATATACATAAACACACATAAACATATATATACACCCACACATATAATGATTTAAAATGACTAAACATCAAACTGATTACCCTAATATTGGAAGAAGGGGAAGAAGAGGGAGCAACAAGTAGTAGGCATAAATCAGGGAAGTGGAAGAATGGAGGAGGAAGATGTAGTGTACATGTAAATGTCGAGGGTTACTCCTGGCTCAATGTGTGTGTCGGGGGATAGAAGAGGAAGGTTGGATGGTTTAGTGGAACCCTACTACAAGTAAAAAATGACGTGGAAAAAATAAATGTGTAGCAAAAGTACAAAAATGTATAAAACGACAAAAAATATATTGAACGCGTTTAAAACGCAATACGCGAATAAAATGCATTTAAAATGTATTATTCGGTTTGGAGTTTAAAACGTCCGTCATATACGGTAGGTGAATAATACACGTTTTAAACGTGTTTTTTTTAAAAAAGGAGTATATTGTGACTATGCTTCTACGTCTAATATTTTTCTTGTATATTTCTCAACTATTGTTTGAATTTTGTGCTGATTTCATCCATCCCCTATTCTTTCATCTTTTCATGGTTCATTCCTCTCTAGCCTGCTGATCACTGCACTTCGGTGATCACTTTCTCACTTGCCAGTAGCATTTATATTCTACAAAGTTGGTAGTGCCAAAAATAAGTACAAAGCTGATGTCTTAGAGTGACGTTTTGTCGTTCCAGTGATGATTTGATTATTCTTTTGTATGCTTACAGGAAGTAGGAATTCAAGTACGAATTCAAACAACATCAAAATCAGTGATGCTGGGATAACAATATAATGTCTAAGTCCATGAGAAGATGCAAACTTACAAACTGAACCAGGAAAGAGACTTCATGGGCCATTGCACTGGTAGAGGGCTCGTTCGATCCTTCTACCAGATAACTTGGACTCTGGAACAAACTCCACCAATAGAGGCAATATTAGAGTTCCTATGGATGGCTCTACTTATTCCAAGCGTAAAGTGCCACTCTCTTAGCAATGCAGACTTTGGCAGAAGTTATGGCACACAGGCTGATATAAAGGCTAGTGGACTCCTTCCTATAGGGACAACTTTTGTAATGTCTTATACAACTAAGTATTCTCTTTCATCTTGATGGATACAATAATATTAATACATATTTTGAAATTAGATTGCTTGTTTTAATTGTGCTAGATGGAAACCCTATAAAGCCACTGGTTTTGGGGCCATTTTCATGGTGGCAGTCCTGTTTATATGTCCACCCAGCCCCCCTTCAAAAGAAAGATGGTCCTATTCATGGTAAACTCCTTTCATCTCCTTAACGTATATACACAAAAATCTCATATTTCTTTGTTTCTATGCCCCCAATGATTCATTCTCTCACTCCCTCTTTGACACCATGACCTTGGGAATACATGATGTGAGGGGTTTAGGTAAACAACTTTATTGCTCACTAGAAAAGGCGTTTTGTGATTAAGGTTCTCATAATGGTGATAAAGAATTAATGTCTTACAAGGGACAAGAATTAACCTCAAAAGGGGATTCATCACTTCTTCCAATGGATTAATGTGCTCACATGTGCATACCACCCAACATAGCATCTGGCTTAGGACTATGATCAGCAAAAATTACCTCATTCCTGAACTTCCCTATGGTAACACGTCTGATCATCACATTGCTGAAGTCTTGTGGGTTGCATTTGAAGCAACCAAATGCTGACAGTGCATGAGGAAGCTTTGGGCATGTCCTAGACTAACTGAATAAAGTTTCTTCCTAGATCTCCTTAGCAATAGAGCAACTGAACAAAGCATGGATAACACTTTCTAAAATAGAACATCATAGTTTGCACATGTCATCAGTAGCTATGTGCTTCATGAAGAGCCTTTCCCTTTTTGGGAAGAAATCAAACCATAGTCTCTAGATGAAAAGATTAGTTTAGGTTTAAAATTAAAGTTTCCAAATGTGGTTATACAGGTCAACAACTTGAGAAAGGTTGCTCGTCCGTGAGGATATGGCTAATCAAAGACGATCCAATATGCTATTGGTAATGTTAGTTTGCCATCAAGAGTCGGGGTACCAACATAGATGATCATTCATGATTCATGTTTGTACATAGAGGTGTGCTACTACCATAATTCTCTTTGTACATAGAGGTGTGCTACTATCACAATCCTCTTTATCATATATCTCCAGCTCGTTTAGCCACAAGGTGAATAAAAGCCAAGTGAAAAAAAGTTACGAAGAACACCTACCTGATTTGACAATAGACAAAAGAAATTGTACAACTGGACTACATATATGAAACAAGTATAAAGATGAGGAATATTACACTCTTTTCCAGTTGTGATGCTTCCTATTTCCACTTCTATTAGTCACCTTTAACTTTCTCAGTTCCAATTGTGCCCAATTGACTAGCAATGAGGTGACAATAGGGCTGTTTGTAGGGAACAGATAGATAAACAAAGGCTGAATGAATAAACCTTGAAGCCAAATGAGCTGGAGAGATATGATGTGTTTTGATCATTTTGAGTACCTAAACTTCAATTAATTTTAATGGGGTGTTTTCTTCATTGATCGATATGTTGCTGCTTGCATTTCTTCTTTTAACTCATTACAACACATATTTAAGTGTATAAATACTCATATATGTAACCTATGTAGAAAAGTAAAGAAAGTGTAATTGTATGCATATAGGTGAATCAATTTATGTTCATCGACCCTCACATGTATATCGTATTTACCTTTCCCTTCTAACTAACTCCTTTTTTCATTCATTCTCTCCCCTCTAGAATGAACTATAACCTTACTCCATTTACTTCTTCATTGGGATATATTTTATTCACAAGACAACTGTGTTACTGACATGCTAACTACAAGTTAAGCATACATTTAAACTAGAACAAACAATTTTGTTATTAGATAGAAGTATTGTATATTATTTGATTTTACATTACAACATCTATGAAGGGGTGTAATATTTCTTATGCAGAAAAGAATTCGAAGATAATAATAATTTACCTGGAAACGGTGCCAAAATTAGACATACTAGAGGTTCTTAGCAGACAAAAATGCAGAACATAAATCACATAGAGCAGAACTATGCTTATTCATCATATGATTTTCTATTATTTTCTTGACCCAGTTGATTCCCATATTATTTCTCATGTTCATATCCTTTTTTGTAACGAAGTTCATGTTAGAATTTACTAAACTTGTAATGACTACTCCGAGTTCAAAAATACTTTCCCAGGACAAATGATCACTCTGCCAAAAAAGTTGTTGATGTTGCTCTAAGGCTCAAGGTAAAATTGAACTGCCCTTTTTCCCATTCAATTTCTCACGTTGTAGTCATGTTGTACAAACTATTTGTTCATTTCATGAAGCACCAAAGGGTGATTCATATTGCAATTTTTTTGTTCATCACACTGATGGTTTATGGCATTTTTCATTACTTCTTTTGGCTCACTCAGTGCCATGGTGCAGGAGCTATGGAAGGTTTTCTCGAGGAGGAAGGTCTGATTTCCAGGTAGGGCTACGACCAAGTCATTAGTTTATTTTCTTCACCTTTACCCATGTGCTCTTGCCGGTACTAAATTTTGGATTTCTTTCTTAGATTAGTTATATGAATCAAACAAAACCATCCTCTTTACTTGCATACTTTCTTGTTTGTGTTGTTCTCCCTATTTGTGTTGTAGCTCGATTAGGATGGAGCCATGAGTGCATTCTATTGGAGATTATGAGTAAACCCGATGATAGCTAAATTATCAAGCTCATTTTCAAATAACATTTTTTTATCTTGGTTGCCAACCATCACAATGCTCACCTTGAATCAATGACAAGCTAGGTGGATACATTTTGTTGTGTCTAAATAATGTACCTTTTGAAAACCATCTTTTTATGTATAAAAATAACATCAGACTAAAACTAGGATTACGTTAAGCATGTCTTGGATAGAAAATGTTTTAGCTAATCTACTGTTTTGAATCAGAATTTTCTTTATATATAAATACAACCTTTTAACTACTGTAACTCATCCAAAGCCTAGTTGTAATTGTGAATGTTCATATTTTTTGTCTTTACAAACACCATCAGATCATCAGTACATACCAATTGAGATATTGCGTGCCTTTATTGAGCCTGTAGGAATGTGAGAGCTTCCTGTCATTTATATATGCTAGAATGTTCAGTGAGCCTTATATCCTATTGACCAACGTGATTACTTTACTTGGTAATAACTTCAAATAGGAATTTGAGGCATGTGTCCTGCCATCTCTAAATGAAAAAAAATGGACCTGGTTTATGGAAAAATTATCTCGTTGGATTTTTGTTGTGCTAGTATGCTAATACTGTGGATAATATTTTTTATATAATAGACTTATATGTACACTAATTATATCTGAACACATTTAGTCATATGTATGGTACATATATTCAGTATAGGACAAGTTGACCGTGCATGATGGAACTACCAGCGTGATAGGAGTAGAATGTTGAAGGGCCTGAGCCTCATTCTAAATAGGATGCATCTTTGGAAGCCCCTAAGAAAACCCCAAGGACTCCAAAGGGAAAGTATTCTACTAAGAAATTTTCTTCAAAGATAAGTTTTGTGTCTGTGTTAAAGGGTGAACGAAATACAAAACAAAAATATCAACAATCGTCTATTTTGAAAAAACAGAACAAAAAGAAAGTTGCTACCCCTGTCAAAACTCAAAAGGTTTCTTAATGGCTCTAAACTTAGATATGCATTTCTAATTTGAGAAAATATAGATTCATCTTAACTCAACAACCAATGTTGGACAAAATCAATGCCTCTTGTTGGATAGTCCTTTTGAGCCAACATAAAAAGAACTAGCTCACTTTCCTTCAGGTGAAAAATAAAAGAAATCAGCCAAAAAGACCTTTACTTCTAATGGTTTGTGTGATCCCATAAGTCTGGAAAATGGTTCGAGTCTAGTAGCTCACTTCTATAGGGTGCTTGTATGATATTATAGGACTAGATATTTTTTTTGGTTAACATCCTGAATTTTCTGTAAATGCTTGCCCTGAATTCCATTCCCACATTGTGTTCGTGGTAGTAGAGAGTATGCAAAGATCAAGCAGTTGTAATGTCAAATTCTGATTGGTGTTTAGTCGATGTGGTCTTACTACATTAGCCATTTGACTGGTTGTGCATGTTAGGCGCAAGCGATGGGATCACATGCAAGATTGGAGGTGAGAGGTGAAAGGGTCTTAGAAAGATGTTAATTAAGTGTGCCTTCCTATTATTCAATCAAACCATATAGTCTCTATCAGATAGGATGTGGCTAATGCATGTCTCTTTCATGGACAAATGCCTAACCCCCATTCAGGTATGAGTTTCCCACAACATGTAGCAATTTATTCACCTTCATGGCTTTGATGTTTGGGCTCTGTTCAGACATGATTTATGGAGACCACTATAGAGTTGATGATGTTAACATGCAATTCTTTTTAGTGTCAAGTGGTATATCATATTGATGTTGCCTATTTAGTGGTGCAGGGAATGATTTTCTTTGCAACACATCAATCTTATAAGATTGTGTCAGTCTTCCTGTACCAAAAAAGGTAGGTCTTGACAATAATAGTCTTATTATGTGACTTGTTATACTCACACCTGATAGTGTCAAAATGCAAATACAAATACATCAACTACCACTTCTAGTCATCACTTAATGATTGATGTCACAATGATTATTGTGTCTTCTCTTACTGTTATTGTAGTATTGATTACTTCCTGGCTGCATTGGAGAAAATCCCTCATCCTCATCCGAGGATGTGGAATCCATGGCGTATATCATCCTGCCACACTATGTTGAAAACATATTTGGATTGCATGCCATATTGTACATCTACTATAATGCGAGCTAACCCAAACCAACTTAGCTCCATCTTTGGATCAAATACTATTCTGAACTACGACTGATAAGTTCCAAACTTAACCATATAATTCAGACCAAAACAAGCAAGTTTATTTTAGGCATGCTTATAACATGATAAATAATAGTCTAAACATTTACGTCTTCTTTCGTTTCATTCATTTTTGAATAGTGTACAATTGGGTGTGTTTAGGTATTCTGTGACATTGACTTCAGAGTTGGGAAGGAGTTCACTATTATTTTAAATTGATGAAATATTTTAACCATGAGATAGCAACTTTCAATTTGATGAATTTTTTTGAACAGGAGACAATTGCTATCCCAATTACAAGTGAGTTTTTATCATGAGTGTCTTATCATCTGGTCTTACTTCTAATTGCTAATTGGAATGTGCCCTTACCTGATAGATGAATTTTTTATTCTTATTGAGCTTGTAGTGTGTCAATTAATCATACCATTGATGTTATTATATTTTATGTCTGACTTACTCTGCTTGGTTTGCATGCAATTCTTTGTCATGTGGCTGGATCTTTTGACTTACCTCCATCACCATGCCCACCATAGGAATCTTCCTTGGTACTGATGCAAGCTAATAATATCTAACTACTCATTTCTGTCAGGTCTCCAGTGTCAAAGCCTACACGGTTGTTGGTTGCCAAATCTTGAAGTTTTCTTCAATAGCCACCTCATGATTCATCGAGCTCAATCGAGCTAGTTGATGTCATGTTTTTGAGAGGACTATATAGAACTTCTTTTGGATAAATGTTGTGTGCAACTTTCCTTTACCAACAGTTCCCATCATTGCTTGATATGCATGTTGAAAGTGTACCAATTGATCTTAAGGTAGGAGAGTCTTGAAATATTATTAATATTGATATGTTGGTTCTTTTGACATTGGTAGCTAGATAGATGGATGACTGGTGTATTAGTGATTTTGGGAGGATGTGGACCTTGACATCAACATCTTGGATAATTTGACCAAGGTTCTAAGATTCAACATGGTTTGTCGTTTGCTTCTCTTATCTTGATTGTACATGTATGTCAGTCTTTATACTAGTGTTTCAAATGTGAATACTTTCATTTATTTGTTAGTAAGCAATTTGTGATTAAATGTGTAACAATCTCTTTGAACTCTACCAAACAGATGCCACCAAGTTATAGGACGGAATGCTTCACAACCAACATATCAAATCCAAGCATCAATATGTCCTTCAGAACATGAGGCCCATGTTATGTCTAATGAAACTATGATTGTTTTATTATACCATCAAGATTATCTTGTTTGTAAGTTTAGATCCAACACAAGCTCTTCCTAATGATGCTACAAAAATAAGAAACTAGCCTACCGCCAACTCATCGAACAAAAGGAGAAGACAATAAGGACGATAAAATTGGTTGAGAGAGATATATACTCTTTTGCCCAGTTGCGTGTAGACCTCACTGAATCGTCAATATATGTATATCCTTTTCTTTGTATACATTGTGTAATAAGGGCAAGGTATACGTCCTCCCCATGTACATTCAATGTTTAATTATAAATGAAAGTAAGATTGTTGGCATAGTGAGCATAAGTTGGTATAAATACTACAATTGTGTTACTAAAAGAGGTTTCTGTAACTGTTGATTTTACCTACACATTAACTACACATAAAATGTAGTAACTTCATCTATTTGCTACATACTCACTACATATGCAATTGTAGTTATACATTTAGCTACAATTACACCTCCATTTAAATATGTAAAGATAACATCTAGCTACATTCCAGACTACATATGTATTTCTAGCGAATTGATTATTTAACTATATATCAAAAAAGTTGTAGTTAAAGCCTTTAGCTATACGAGCATATACTACAATTTGTATATGTAATGAAATATGTAGCTAAAGCCTTTAGCTACAAAATATACGATTTTTGCTACAATAGTTTTTTTTTTGTAGTGATTGTCACCACTATCACCAGCCTAGGCACTGGAAGAGGAATTGCCCTCTCTACCTAGACGGACTGAGGAAGAAGAAGGAGGGGATAGATATCTCCACTTCAGGTATCTACACTATTAAGATAAATATATCTTGTTCTTCATTTTGGGTACTAGATACCGGATGTTGATCTCACATATGTTCAAATATACAGGATCTAAAAAGAAGTAAGCCTTGAAGAAAGAATGAGGTCAAACTACACGTTACAAATGGAGAAAGAGTTGTTGCCACTGTAGTTGGAACCTATAATTTATCTTTGCCCATGAGACTTGTAATACAGTTAAAGAGCTACTTTTTTTACATGCCATTAATATAAATATTATTTCTTTATCTTGTATGGACAAGGATGGATATGAAGATCATATTAATAATGGTCTCAAAAGATTATATATTTTATGGTAGTACTCCAATGTCCTATGGTCTATATCTATTAGATCTAATGACAATTTTTTATAGCATAAATACCAAAAGATTAATATTCAATAACTCAAATGAAACATATCTTTGGCATTGTCGTCTAGGGCACATCAATGAGAAACACATTTCTAGACTCCATAAAGATAGGTATATACACTCTTTTGATTTCAAATCAATAGAGACATGTGATTCTTATTTGTTGGGAAAGATAACAAAGACTCCCTTCATCAAGAATAGTGAGAGGGCTAGTGATCTATTAGAACTCATATATATTGATAAATGCAACCCTTTTAGAACAAATTCTAGAGGTGGTTTTCAGTACTTCATTACCTTTACTAATGATTTCAGTGGGTATGGTTATGTTTACTTGATGAAACATAAGTTAGAAACTCTTGAAAAGTTCAGGATTTCATGAATGAAGTACAAAACCAACTTGGTAAAATTATTAAGGCACTTCCTAATGCACGATATAGAGAATACTTAAGCCAAGAGTTTGAGGATCTTCTATGAGACCATAGTATCACATCACAATGGACTCCACTTGGAACACCATAACATAATGGTCTGTTAGAAAGAAGGAATCACACATTGCTAGATATGGTGTGATCAATGATGAGTTTGCTGATCTTCCAAATTCCTTCTAAGATTATGCTCTAGAAACTGCTTCATTAACACTTAATCATGTACCATCTAACTCAGTTCAAAAGACACCATATGAATATGGTATGGGAAGCGTCACAATGTGTCTTTTATGAAGGTTTGGGGATGTGAAGCTTATGTGAGAAAGTAGTTTCCTAGAAATCTTGAACCCAAAATGGATAAATGTTACTTTGTTGGATGTCCTAAGGAAATAAAAGGATACTACTTTTATAGTCCATCTGACAACAAAGCATTTGTTTCAAGGGATGTTAATATTCTTAAAAAAGGAATTCATTTTAAAAGGAATCATAGGGAGGAAAATAAAAATCAAAGAAGTTTGAGACCAAAAAGATAACATTGAACCTATAGAGGTACAAGAGGAACATAGAGAGTCACAAACCATAGTGAAATCTCAAATTCCTCATATAACACATGAACCTCACAGATCTAATAGGACACACCTTGAGCTAGAAATATTTTGTTATCTTGTGACTCAAGAAGGCGATGAGTTGGTCATTGATGATAGGTCAACAACCTACCTAGAAGCTGTTAAGGGTCTAAAATCTGAGAAATGGCTTGAGGTCATGAGAACTGAGATGGATTCTTTATACACCAACAAGGTATGGACTTTGGCGGATCCATCTAAAGGGGTAAAACCCATAGGGTCCAAGTGGGTCTTCAATAAGAAGACTGACATGGATGCTAATGAACAAACTTAAAAAGGTTTATTGGTTGCAAAGCTCTCCAATTTCCATGGTTAAGTATCAAGACCATGCTTGCCATTGTAGTTTATCATGACTATGAGATTTGACAAATGGATGTTAAAACCACATTCCTTAATGGGAATCTTCTTGAGGATGTGTACATCACACAAACTAAGGGTTTTATAAATCTAAAGGATGCAAATGAAGTTTGTAAGCTACAAAGGTCAATATATTCATTGAATCAAGCATCTCAAAGTTGGAATCTTTGATTTAATGAAATAGTCAAAGTGATTGGCTTTAGACGAAATGAAGACTAATCATGTGTTTACAAGAAAGTTAATGAGAGCATGATTGTATTCCTCATAGTATATGTAGATGCCATACTATTAATGGGGAATGAAATCCCTACTTTACATATGGTAAAGACCTAGTTAGGAAATACATTCTCTATGGATGACTTAGGCAAAGCATGTTATATCTTATAAATCAAGATCTATAAGGCTTGATGGCCTAAACTAGATCACATACTTTGACAAAGTGATAAAAAAGGTTCAAGATGAAGAAATCAAAGAGAGGAAACTTACCCATGTCTCATGGGGTTAGTATCTCTAGTGCTTAATGTCCTAGTTCTTGTGAAGTATGGGAACGCATAAGCAAGATTCCATACGCATTTGCAATTGGATCTATCATGTGTGCAATGCTATGTACACATTGTGATGTCTCATATCCCTTGACTATGACTAGTAGGTATCAGCTAGATCACAATGAAAGGCAGTGGACTACCTAAAGAACATCCCTAAGTACTTGAGAAGAACTAAAGATTAGTTCCTTATCTACATTGGTGAGGAAGAGTTGGTGGTACATGGTTACACCGATGCAAGCTTCCAAATTGACAAAGATGACTATAGATCGCAATATGTATTTGTGTTTTGACTTAACAATGGAGTTGTAAGCTCGAAGAGTTCAAGTAAGAGACAGTTCTTGATTCTACAACATGGGCTGAGTATATTGATGCATACAATGCAGCAAAGGAGGTTGTTTTGATCAAGAAGTACATTACTAAACTTGGGGTGGTTCCAAGCATTAGTGACGTAGTAGAGCTATATTGTGATAACAATGGAGCTATTGCACAAGCTATGAAACCTAGATCACATCAGTGTTCCAAGCACATACAATGTCAGTTCCATCTCATACGAGAGATTGTATAGTGAGGGGATGTAAGGATTCACATAGTACCAACTAAAAGCAATGTGTCTAACCACTTAAAAAAAGCACTTTCATAGAAGTAGTATGAAGGTCATGTTAGGTCACTTGGGATTAAGGTCATGGGTGATTGGATCCAAGTACAAGTGGGAGTTTTTTGGTATGTATGCCCAAAGTGACAATCATATAATGATTGTAATGGCATATCTTGTAAATGACTTGATTAATAATAAAGGCAATCTTCAATTTATTCTATTTTATTCAGTTATGAGATATTGATGTAACATAATAAATGTCTAAAGAATGATGTTATTCGATGACATATGTCTTCAGGTTGAGGACCTGAACAATGAGATCATATGGATTTTAAGAGTATATACGTTCTTGTTATGTCCTTAGTCGGTTGTTATTGTGGACACTGATAGAAAACAATAACACATAAGAGTAGAGTGTGTGTTGGTTGATGATAGAATCTCATTAGTCATGATATGTGATATCAAACCAAACACATAGATACTTGTTAGAGAACAATGTGTCAAACATACCCACCTTGAGAGTGATGCATGGAAACCATTGAATGGTAGTCAGAATCAGCTCTCATAGTGATAGGTGGTGATTGCAGTTCTTAGACCTAAAATCACTAAACCCATCATATGTCGTCCGATGTACTTTAACATCATCTGAAATGACCTTAAATAAGGGTTACCATTAAGGTGATGCTTGAATACGTGAAATATGGGGAATCACTATGAGTGATGTAGATGGGATTTATCCCTCCTATAGGAGTTTGATATTGTGACCACTTGATCGAGACTGAGATAGACATGGCCATGACCATGTGAATAAATATGTGATATCGAGCTCACATGTATCTCAAAGAGTCCGCTCTAGTTCAAGGAACATGGATTGAATGTTGAAGAGGATGATGATTCCATGCCTCGAGTCCAATCTGGATATTAGAGATAAAGGAACTATACGATCACTGTCACACTAACCATAGATTGTAGGTTGAAGTTGTCTCCAACATTTCAAATTACATGGATAATAATGATGTGTTGCTAGATACCGTCCATTTCTTGTGATATCATAAATTAGTTATGGACATTAACTGCCAACATAACTTGGGACCTATAGGATCACACACATAACATTTAATTGGAATAGGATTTTACTCATGAATGAAGTTTAACTTTATTACTAATAGTGTCTACGTATTCAATTTAAACAAGATTGACTGTTAGAAATATGAAATGACCAATTTAGTAAGTGAACTGATTGGTTCATATGTATGAACGGACATGTTCAGGTTGTAAAACAACCAAGTTGGTTGATAAATGAGATTGGATCAAGGATTGATGCTGACATCATGTTATGTATTAATCGAATATTGAAAGCTAATATGACTGTGAATAGGGAACATGGTGAATTAATCGTTTCAAGAGTCAAACTGACCAACTCATGTGTGAGCCGATCTTCAATGGTGAGCTAACTTGTTCATGGTTTGCATGTTCCAAAAAATTTATAAAATTTCATCTGATCGACTCCCAATTGATCTAGAAATCCTGAACCTAAAACTCCTATAAATATAGGGGTAGTTACATATTTCAGAAGACACAACAATAAGATATGAAAATTGTTGACTTCTCACAGTTGTGTTAACATGAGAACCCAAGCAAACCTTACCCGTAAAAGGGAGATATAGCAAGTGAGAGACAACAAGGGAGAGCAAGTTGACACTAGCACATTGAGTAAAAGGGATCACTCCTTCTTGTCTATTCTAAAAGGATGATAGGAGTTTGTTACAACCCCAATTTTCGGGTTCTTTTAGTTGGAAATGCAATTTCCCCAATCAATGTATGATTATGTAATTATGTGGATTCCTTTGATAAATAGCCTTGTGTGTTTGATTTCGTGGGCCTTGTTGGCTATTGGGATCGATAACAAGAAAAAGGAAATAAAAAGGAAAATGAATCAATTAATAGTGGAATAACTAAGATAATGAGAAAAGAAAAATGTAGAAGCATCTAGAAGGCTAATGATTATCCTTCAAGGAGGGATTTATTGGGTTCTAAGGAGTCCAAGTTATAAGGATAATAGGGGAAAAGAGAAAATACCAATGAAATAAGCTTTATTAAAGGATAACTTGCACATGAAGATAATGCCTTTTTCCTTTCGAGTTTGAGTCCCAAATTTGACAACAATTGAAAAGAAAGAAAGAGAATTATAAAAATTGGGATTAAAGGACATTGAATAACATAATGATAACGACATTTAATGAATGGTTGAAAGGAGCACGTTTTTTGTAAAATATCCCAATAAATACCCACAAATTGGATTTAGGTGGGAAAAGTAATAAAGAGTTCCTATGTATATATATATATATATATATATATATATATATATATATATATATATATATATATATATATATATATATATATATATACAGACTAGAGAGAGAGAGGAACAATCTGTATTTCCAATCTTGAGGTATTTTTCCTAATAGTCTAAAGATAAATTCATCTAATAAGTGACATATAAGTTCCCTTTGTTTTGCCAACTAAGTTTCCCGGTGCTGAAGGGATTGGTTATATTATAAGAAGGAAAGAAATGATATTACATAAATAATTTTCCTAAATGAGGGATATCTAACTATGACTTGAGAATAAAGGGTAGGCAGACCTCTCCCAAATCAGTAGACCCAACCCACAGTCGGTCTCCATGATGGGAGTATATGAGGAAAGAAACTTGTCTCCAAGACGTAGGGGTATCTCTCCCCTTTCTTTTTCTTTATCATGGGCATCCATTAGGGTTTCATATAATGCTATATATAGAGAGAGAGATCTCTGGAGTCCTCAGAACCATCTTAGACATGGTGTTTATCTTCTCCCTACTTCACCCCTTAATAACTAGGGGTTTATAGTCTGTGATGCCTACATGAACCTACAAATAGAGGCTCGCATGTCGACAATTGCATGCACTAGTCTAGTCGAGCCATTTCTCGAGGGAAGGGAATGAGGATCCCCGCAGTAGTTCTCTAGGGAACCTGCGCCATGGCCTCCTCGGCAGCTTTCGGGGGTGACTCCCTTGCATGCTGGTATTTGCTGGCACATGGGACATACACTGGTAGAAAGAAGAGCCTACGTCCCAGACGGCATTGCTAAGAGAAGAGAAGGAAGGGAGGATGCAGACACGTGAAGGTGTTGGATGAATCTTCTTCACTGACATGGGTACCAGGCTGTGTCAGATATAGGGGATGAGGGAGGAGGTCTGATTTTCAAACTATCACTGACTGCTGTTGGGCTTAGGTGCCTACGACAAGGATAGATGGGGAGGACCACAGGGGAGCGAGTCCCTTAGACCATCCTCTGATCAACGAGTCGTAAGGGTTGGGCGGCCGACCGCCGTCCAGGCGCTACGAGCGGCTCCCACGTGAGAAAGAAGAAAGGATCCTAAGGATGAAAATGCCCTTTCATGCATGTGTACAAACCAAGGACATTATAGACCTTCCACCTAAAAACGGGGTCCGACTCACATATAAAATCAAATGTATTTTCATTGACGTGTCAACCTCTGATTGGCTTAGATAACTTTAATCTTGCAAAATTATTAGAATAAAAAGGGTAGCTCGGATTAATACATGTAGTATATGAAACTTGATCAGAAGAACATAAGGAATCCAATAAAAATAGTTTTATAGCCTAAATATGATCATAATTCTAAAAGTGTATTAAGTTACCCATGTTTATGCATTAAATCATGATAAAACCCTAATTAAGATTGGAAATTGGATTTAATGTCTTAAATAGGTTATTTTGAGTTATAATAACCTATTAAGAGAAAAAGTAAGTATTGAATCTGATTTAGATGGTATTTTACTTGCTACAAGGTTTTTACACATGAATCTATGATAATGCATATAGAAACCCTAATTTAGGGTAAAAGATGATTAATGTGGTTAATTCGAGATTCATTAGAAGAAAGTAATAGTGAGTTGATCCTAAGTCTATTAGAAAGGTTTTAACAAGCTAGTTAGGGTTTGTAACTGGTTTTATTGTTTTAGGGTTTATAGTGACAATGATAAAGATGAACCCTAATGCAACCCTAAAAGGAAGTAGGAAACCCTAGGAAATGAGTTCAAATGAATAGAATCTGAGAAAGTGAATGGTAATTACATTACATGTACTTTTTAGGGTTCTTACTCACATGTGTGGATTGAACTGCTTGCCTGGATACTTTCTTGCTTGAATTGCTATTAGCTTGTTGAATCGACTGAACAAGTATGTGGTTGATTATGAGTACACACTTTATGTTTCTCGACGTTTCTCAAATATTTATCGATTGCAATGAAAATTAAACTGCTTGGATGTTTCATTACTACAATCTTTAAAGTGAATACAATTATCACAATTTATATATGTGTGTGACTCACTCGAACCTACATACCCCTCTGGATGTAAGATAATGGACCAAGCCCTGGAGTGAAGGTCAAGGTGGTCAAGCCCCAGAGGGAAGACCACAGGGCACCCAGAGAGGTGACCCTAGGTACCAAGCTCAGGATGGAGAAGGTAGCCTTAAAGTCACTTGCAAGGACTTAACCCTAGAGAGGGTATCCCAGAGGTGGTAAAAGCGGTTGAGGAGTCATACTAAAAATGTAATTTTGCTTTGTTAACAACTATTTGATGTGATTATGTTGTTAGAACTTATATGTGCCATGTTTTGGTTGTCCCACATACCGGCATATTCATTTATGTTGACCGAAATTTTGTTTGTCGGCATTTTAGGAATTATCTGAAAGGACAAACATTAAAGAAAAATATGTGAAGGTAAATTTAAATATATCAAGGAGGATTAGCTAGATAGATTTCTACTGTGGTTAGAAGTTATAGTTTCCTACTTTTGAAAGGTATGTGAAAAGTAATTTTTTTTATTATTCCAACTTTTCAGTTTAGAATTAGTAGAATTTGATAATTATTTTTAATTAAATGTCGAACCATGGATACTGAATTATTGGGATAGCATCTTTGACCTTCTGGTCTCCCTTGATTGGGGGTTACCGGGAGGCGGGGTCATTACCTTTGGTATTAGATCCAATGGTTTCTCGTTTAATCCTTAATAATTATTAAATTTTACAAACTCTATAGAACCAAGGGAGTTATTAGAGGATTTTCCGATGATGAAGGCATCTAGAAAAGGATCACAGTCCGGGGGCTGGCAATATTTTCCTCCGCCCCACTAGTCGGTCACGAGGACTCCCAGATACGGTGTGACTACCTGGCCAAAGTCTGAGGTTCTGACTCGAAGTAAGATACCTTTAGGAATTTCTCATCTATTTTCTTCCCTTATCAACCCTAATTCAATTAAGGTTCTAAGGTTTAGGATTTCTCTCTCTCTCCCCCACCTGCTTGAGGCCAGGGTAAGTATGATAAGGATTGAGGAATCCTCCACCAAATCAATGAAAAGCATGTAAACAAGATGTCATGGACATAAGTTTAATAGTTTAAGCATAATCTAAAGATTAGGTTCATGCTTAGGTTTTCATGGCGTGCATTGTCGTACCCTCAGGAGAGACCCAGGGTTAAACCCTTTTTGAAGGAGGACAAGGAGAGAGTTAGCCTTGGAGGCAGAGGCCTCTAGGAAGAGGTAGAGACCTAGCACATCCTCTGTGGACGATGCTAACCCTAACCCTAGGTGGTAGTTAGATAAAGAGATGACAAGATGAGTTAAATACCATAGTCTTCTATACATTCAAGCACGTGGGTTTGACCTACATGCTTGATGTAAAGGTTTTGAGTACCCATGAGAAGCATGAGCTATGTGAGGTCATTTGACCTAGTGCCTTTTGGTGACCCAACCTTGGGACGGTCATGCCTTCTAGGGTGAAGGATAGCTCCTTCATTGAGAAGGTTGATGGTGATCGTATGGAAACCCTAACAGGCATATATGAATAGAATAGAGGTATGTACCTACACAGAAGTGAGTAACAAAAAGGATGGCAGTAGGTTTTAGACCTAAGCCATAAGGGTTATGACTGATGTTCATGCGATGAGTATGTAGAGCCTTGGATGATCTTGTCTGGACATAGGTCCTGATGGTATGTTTCACCCAAGTAGGGATAGACATGCATCCTTAAGAGCTTGACCCATCTTCTAAGTAAGAACCTCAAGTTGAAGGACTAGTTGTAGGGTTAGCTCTAAAGAGAGAGAGAGAGCGTGACCCGTTAAGGAAGGTTGGATACCTTGACTCCAAGACATGAAGAATTGTGAGAAGTTGGGTTTGATATGGTCTAGAATGGATGACCTAAGTGGATGTATGTGGTTGCCTCATGCACAATCCTTAGAGGCTTGTCGTACCCTATTTTCCTTTAGAGGAACCAAACCCTAGAATGAGAAGAGGCTTCTTGAACTGGTGTACATAGGTTATAGGTACCTACCTCTAGGTATAGGAAGGAGAGTTCTTTAGACCCTGAAGAAGTAAAGTAACAAGTTATGAGGTCTCACACCGAGTCGGTTGTCCTTGTGTAGGATTCTAGGGTATGGTTCTTGTGGATTAATGGTGGGAAGTGTATGCCCTTTCTTGTGCATATTTGGTTCGTGGTTGGACAGTTGATGCATAAGGAGTGAACCTAGGAAGTAGTAGTACATGGTGTACCTGATGCTCACAATGATGTTAGAGTTCCTAGTGATTCGAGCATGGAACCCCCTCATGTGTAGAGGAAAAGTAAACCCCTTGGACTAAGGTATATGTTTGATGAACCCCTCACACATGTTAGTGGCATATAAGGAACAAGTAGGACATACCAAGGAACCTAGAGTGGCCCAGTAGGTTGTCTTCTTGCTAGCTACATGCCTAAGTAGCATGATAGGGCTAAGTCTGCACATGATGATGTAAACCCTAGACGTAGGGACGTTTGTGACCTTTATTTCTATCAAGATATAGTTTTCTCTCCATCCTGGGGAGGGACCCTTCTATCAGGTGCAACTTTGTGTAGGTTCAAGGTAACATAAAATGGTTTCTCATAGGAGTTTGATGAGCCAAGTGGAGAACTCATGGTACATGCATGAATCCATAGGCCCATGTGTGACCATCTCTAAGGGGCATGAGGTTATGTTGACATGGAGGTAACATGTAAGGGGCCAAACAAAGTTAGGTAGGTCGCCATGATTCCTATGAAAGGATGTAAGTTTGATCGCGTATGCCAGAGAGATGATGTAGTTTTGGGTAGGGATTCAAGTTTGAGGTGTACCGTGATAGATATCTAAGTCAATACCAAGGTCATGTAGGGATAAGACCGATGGGAGTAGGAGTTGTTTGGTTCCTAAATGCACAAGACCATAGGGTCGGGAGGTAATAGCTATCTTTGTCCAAGGACCATGGGTTGGGAGATTGATCACCTTCATGAGCTCATGAGACCCAAAGGGCAAATAGTGTGGGCACTCCTTGGATGCATAAGGGAAGAGGGATGATCCCAAAAGTTTTGGCACGCTATAGATCTTAAGGAGATGACTAAGGATTGTGTATATGAGTAATGTGAAGACCCAAGAGTGTTTGGGAATGGCTTCTACATGGATGTAAACATAGATTGGCGATACTCATGATGTGGTAACATGTGATGCACATTTCAACTTAAATTGGAAAGTGTGCTGACAATGTGTGATGCACCATCTCTACACTTGGAATGGGATGAACTTTGTATTTGGACTGTAGCCAAATGCTTATTTCCTCTCGTTATGGGTGTGAGAGATATGGAAAAATGCATGGCATACACTAAGGATAAAGATGATGAGAGTTGAAACATTGCTATGATATTTTAGGATAGAGAAAATATCATACCTTTCCAAGAGTGTGATGAATGGATGGTTTACAAACATGAAGAGAACTAAGTTAGTCATCATATGAGGATGTTCTTATCAAAAGAAGTATGGAATTTACGAGTTATATAAGTTTATGTTTGATAACCAAGATGTTGAGCTTGAAGTTTTCTTGACTTAGTTAGACCTAAATCTGAGATGAGGATGATGAGTGGAGTATATGAGGGTTTATGTCTTCACTGTTACCTAGCACATAAGGATTTAAGGTGGTAATGGATGCTCTTAGTTGAAACACAACTATCTGTGTAGCCAGTAGAGGGTCTAGAAGAGGTTGTTAGGTGGACCCTAAGTATTAACATTAGATCATGGATGCATAAGGTGAAGCATTACCATCACATTCCATACTATTATCAAGTATGAACCCACACATAATTCAAGGTGTAACCATCGGGTTATAGCATACTAGGGTTTCAACAATAGTAACAGAGTACTCCATAATTATATTAGTCATTCAAGGACTATTCATACCCAATTACCATCACTTAGTTATATTAAAGCTAGGTATAACAAGCTACACCTCATTAGGGTTACATATCAATACAATATGGTTATCATCCCTTCCATTCATATGAGTGAATAGGTAAGACTGCCTTATTCATGGTAACCCTCCATTTGTTTTATCATGATTTGAACCACATCACCATACAACAATTGTACAATACTAAGATGGATTACTCGTATGAATGACTACACTATCAGACACCTGAAATTAACATATTGCTTATACATGTACACTGAAATCATACGTAGAACCAATTTACATCCCTTAATATACCTTCAACAAATTATACTTCTAAAAACAAATTCCCATATTACTAAAAGCCATTGTTTTCTCTTATCTCTCTTCTCATTCATTACTACTTACTTTTTGCTACTTATCCTTCTCATTTTAATCATGTAGATTAAACGTCCCTAAAATTGAAACATACAAGGTATGAATAGATTATTCATTATTCTTGCTATCACTACAAGAATTTATTTCATATCACACTTCACTCATATTGTATTTCTCCTTTTATTCAAAACACACTTGTTACATTTCAAATTTATATCTTACTCTTTTCTCCGAATCATTTTCATATTATTCATCGACCTTTCATATTAGCTAGGATTACTATCAGTGCTAGTTTATTTCTTAGTGCAAATTGCATGATCTTGTTTTATAGAGATTCTAGTATTCAAGGTCAAATGACTAGTGACATCCCTTGAACTACTACAACTCTAAACATTCTAGGGTTTGATCCTTATCAGTAGCATGACGTTGTTGTGTGTAACTTTTCTCCCTTAATTTGAAAGTCAAACTTTGGATCTCACAAGTTTTACTAAAGTCTTCCTTATCTTATCAATTGAATTTCCTTTCTCTTACTTGTCCATTCAGATAGATTACATTCTCAATTTACCCTGCTAGGGTTTCATCATCATATTGTATGTCATTATTACATTCACTAGATGCCACTACCATGGTGGTTATGCATCAGATATGATTCATTTTCTTATCACTTCATTCCCACATTGCTCTCATTAAGGAATATATGAAAGAGAAGATGATTTTGAAACTTAGAATTCTTATCTTCAAACATTCAATAATACATTTCTCATATGTAGGTTTAATTAATTATCAACAAGGATACTCAACTAATTAGCACTTTCTTGAATATCACAACATCTTTCTTTCATAATCTATATTACTCCATTATGTTTCAAACTCTTCTTTACTTTTCATAATCCCCTTACCATACACTACTATTCCACATGTCATCTTTAACTTCTAGTTTTCTCTTATGATCATGTTGCTTCTTTTATGTGTATGATCATGTATACCATGTTGCATATATTTCCTTTTATCCTTCTACTAATGTGAAGTTGAAATTCTAAATCAATAATATCTCTACTAGTATCACCTCATGTTTAATACATTACATATCCTTCATTTTAAATCAAACGGCTCATGCATGAGTGAAACATATTTTATCTTTCAATCAAGTTTTTCCTTCCTGAATATAGTCTACCTTTGTATGACTTATTCATTTATGTAGCTACACTTTTGTTCTTCTTTTAGAAACTAGTTTGTTGTTCTATAGAGACTTAGAATCCAAAGGCAGTAAGGATGAATGTATTAAACTTATTAATAAAGGTATACATTCCATGCTCTCAATTATATCATAACCCTCATTCCTTAATCAAGATCATTATTTCCAACATTTCTCTTTGTTTCAACTAAGTTTCTTATCCTAGTTTTATGATTTACATGCTCATCTAGTTCTCTTCACTTTAACTCTTATGAAGACTCTTCACTTCTATGTACTTATCGTATACTTAACTCTTTTCTTCTATTTTCCCTTAGCTTTGGAGTACATAAAACCATTGTACTCAGTTATATAGTCCATTCCTCATGATTGATTCTTACTATCTTGGCCCCTTACATACTTATCTCATATCTTTTCCATATTTCATATTTAGAGTTCATATAATACTAGTAATTAAACTTAATCTGAACCTTATGTCGTGTTCCTTTATTCCCAATGAAGGGTTTCTCATATGAGGCCCCAAAGTTGGATCTCATATATCAGTTCCAACTGATTCTTAGTTATCCCAGTCTTTTCCTTATACTTCAAAATCTTAGAGTATATACATTCGTACTAGAATTTGGATCTAATCTATCCAGAATTTACTCTTGTTATGTTACTAATAGGAGTCATTAGATCCCAGTAATGCATCCTGCCATCCGGACCAGGCCAAACCTGCAGTCCTGAAGCCAAGAGCTACTCATGATTACTCAACTCCTATTCATCTCAAATGTGTGGAAGAAAACTTATCCACTTAGGAAAGCTCATTCAAAGATCATTTCTAGTCTACTTGATACAAAGAATGTAATCAATAAATGCTACAACTGCATAGTGTACAACAAATCTTAAAGACCCATATATATTTCAAAATACTGAATATCTGAATTCAAACATATAAGAGCTTTTCTATTCATCTCCAATAAAACAACAATATGAAATGAAAGTTATATCTCATTTTATATTTATGCTCTTAATTCATGTTACTTATCTTGTTTCTAACCCTAATATTTCTAGGGTTCCTCTCTATACCATCCTTCCACTGTATACCTGGCCAGGGTATACATGAAAGAATAGATAGTGTATCTTGATACTAGTTGATCCAAGTACTCATATACCGGGCTAGGATATCCAAATACTCAAATCCCCAGAGTTAACATCATAACATCTCCTATCTGCCACACTTATGACTCTAACTTACTAACTTAATGGTCCCTGACAACTGAGCCTAGGCTCTGATACCAAAGTTGTTACACCCCAATCTCACAATTACCACTAATCATGAGATTAGGGTATACATTGAGGATTTAACGTAATACAAAGATCACCCTTAACTTTTTCTTCTTTTTCAAACTCTTTGTTTTCTCGCATTGAACCACATAAAATAACTTTACAAGAGAATTAAATTTTATTTCTCTAATGTAATCTCAGCATTAATGATACACATCCATACATTCATTATGTTTCTCACACTTTCATGTACATACGACATGACAATAATTTGCATTCTCTCTTATTAAGGAAACAAACATACAAAACATTATTTACAACTCTCTCACATCTATACAAGGACCTAGAGTGATAGGGACCGACTGAACTTAACTAATCTCACACTTAACTCATGTGGTCGATCGACTCTGATGCTTTGACCCCCTTCAAGTCCACATGGTTTCCCTAAAAATTATGAGTAGAGGGGTGATCCTACTCGCTCAATGAATGAGTACTTCAAAGAAACAGTCTAAAGCACTGGTATAATTACAGATATACTTTTGAGCAACTAATATCAATTATAGCACCAGTAAAATTTAAAGAGATTGATCATTTATAATCATAAATATGACAGGATACTCAAGATATCAACAAGAGTAAATCAATATATGAGCATGCTTGATTAATTTCAAAGAGAACTAATAATTTAGAAACATACAAAGAATAATTGTTGGGAAGCTGTACTAGAATCTTTCTTAGCCTTTCTTACTTATAAGAAACTCTTTAAAACTTATATTATCATATTTTAGCTTATGCCCTGATCATATGCAGTGTACTCTACAAATGAAGACTCGTAGCGAACTACGATCTCACCATACGAGACTTAGCTTAAAACTCGGGAAGCTAAGCCTAGAACTAAATCTGGGTCTTCTTGACTTGAACCGTCACGTCTGACTAAGGCGGCTAAACAGTTGGCCTTTAACTGAACCTCTCCTTCTAGGTTGAGTACACAGGCGGAGGGTCTGAGACGCTCTATGAGCCTCATCTTGGTACACTCTATGGGTACCTCTGGGTTACCACTGGGATCTCCGGTTCATGTTGGGTAACCTATCTTCTCTTAGGAGACTTACTCAAGGGCTTCGTCTCCCCACACGCTTTGTGGGTGTGATCCGATCCCCGTATACTGGTCGCTGCCAGGGTGGATCATTTCCTCCCTACAGTGCAAACATCCTTAGGGAATCTACGGTGTTCAGGGCACCTATGTCTATTATTTTATTATTCTTGGAAAGCTCTTTCTACATTGTACCTTTCTCTTACTTATACTTGACTCTGATATCTCTATGGTACCGTGTCTATTTAATTAAAGTTTATAATACAACATGTACATCATTCTAAACTTGGCAGAGCAGTATATTTAAAACATTGTAATTTTTTGAGAAATCAACATACTATAAATGCAGGCAGACTAAAGTTCTTAAAAAAATGAATACATGTCAAATTGGCACATATACACTAAAATCATGCAATTGAACATCTTAACATACTGATAAGAGCTAATTACTTGGCATATGAGTAATCGTCATTTGTACCCATAAATTATTTGCACTTTCTTGGAAAACGTACACATCGACCCAAATCCTGGGATGTGCATCTCATACTGAGAACATAGTAATAAAAATGCTTAATTCATTGAACACCCTATCCTTAGGGTTTCATTTACCTCATTCACTTATCACATGGCTCTCATAAGGATTTAATTTGTTATAAACATCCACATATACAGATTGCTTTAAACAAGTCATATACAATCAACATATGCATGAAATCTTCGAATTGAGATAAATTAGGGTTTTCCATGCCATTCATTGAGATATTATGAATCAAGAATAACATTGCATAAATAGAGTCTATGATGCCAAGAAAAACACTTCAAATGGATTTCACTATATTTATTCACAAATTTCCAACTTTCCACTCATATGGGGTTTCACCCTCTTTACGAAGATATCAAGCAAACACTATTCACATCACATGAAATCCAAGATAGTATATAACATATATGTACTATGCATGTAGATAAACAATCATTCATAACCAAGGGAATCTAGATAAACAAATTTCTCTATTTAATTATACAATAATTTCAGTCATAGACAAATTCCCTATATTTCAGTTTACTTACTCTTATAACCTCTGCGAATACTTAGGAAATTATCATTAGTATGTATTGTATATATTTCTAATATGAATTTATCATCTGAAATTCATCCAAACAGAGGAAGAATCCATTTCATATCATTTTTCAAAAACTTACATCAAACAAACAATTTAAGGTTTGTAGTCGCATACTAACAATTAAAGATTATGGATGATTTATCCAATTTCGTGCAATATACTATTTAAAGGAAGTTCCCACTCACCCTAAGGTGATTCTTCTTCCTTTCAACTCGGAAACCCTACAAATGAGGGATTATGAAGAAAGAGTGAGAAAAGAGGAAATTTTGATACCATTTTGTATCAAATCATAGAAGGGATGGAATTCTGACATGTGAGAGAAGATTCACCATGAAACTATATCCAAAGAAGTTAAACTTACATGATTTCATCATTCCTCAGACCGCAAAACCCTAGGTCAGCATCTCCATCAATTTCTCCTCTCAAACCCTAACACTCCCTCTCTATCTAGGATTTCATTTCTCTAGATTGAATCACGAATTATGAGAGATTCTAGTGTGTTAGGTTGACCATATAGAGCAATTGAGATGCTTGGGTCAATTGCACTTTGACCCCTCACTAAACGTTTTTCTTATTTCAGTAGATTTTTCTGTCATAAAAAGGTTTATGTAATTCATGTATTTAAGAGATCAAACCTTATCCAAAAATTATTATAATTTAGAATATTGTGTATAACTGAGATGATAAGCTTTAGTTAAAATTTTAGATCATTCCAAGCTCCCATTAAATAACTAAAAATCGAAAAGTGCACTGCTATCCAAAATTCTATAGAAATGTTTGTTACTGTAATTTGTCTACTGATAAGGTCTAAACACATTCAAAAATTATGAAAAATTTACATGTTGTTTATGATTGAGTTTCAGATTGGAAGTTAAAATATCAGATCATTTTTAGTTACAAATAAATAATTAAAAATCAAACAATATACAGCTAAACAACATTCTGTCAGCATGGTCGGTTGAAGTATATCTCGACTGAGAATGACTTTCAAAGAACATCCAAAAATTCTGAAATTTTTCACTAAAATGCAAGATTGAGTTATAAATATTATATACAAATTTAAATTAAATCAAAATTACATAGAAAACATGATAAAATATTTACCGTACTACTATCATGATCAAATTCCATACTCATATACCATCAAAACCCTAATTTCAACCAACTAGGGTTTATATTTCTCAAACCCTAATTTCTCAAACAATAGAACACTTAAAGTTCTTATTAGGTTTAAAACATCATAATTGAATTATCATCATTAATTAGATTTCAGCAATGATCAATCCAATTAAGCATATAATCACCCAGGTAAACCCTAGTTTACCAATTAAGCTCAGATGCGGTCATAACACTAAGTTCGTGAGACATACATGGATAATCCTCTGATACAATCAGACCCATTGGTTGAGTAGTGGTTGCTTGGTTAGCCAGCCTAGAGCTTGATGAGATAGAAGGATGGTTGTAAGAATCTCAGATACACCTCTCCGGAAAGGAAGGTGATGGAACCCACGACTAGAGTGTTTTAGGGTTTCTGAGGAGTCAACCTTGAGGAAATCATGACATGCAGGAGCTCATGATTTTAAGTACACCATACACATGGTACTATTAAGATGATTGAATTTTGTAGTAGCGCTTTGAACACCTGAGACAAAGAAATAGATAGAGTTGCACATGGCTTGTTGCCATGCATGCCAGTGGGTGAAGGCCGAACACCAGTAACCCAGTAAGTTGATACAACCAATGAAGAGTCCCCAAGAGGGAATGTGCTTAGATTACCATAGATGTTGTGGATGGTATCCTATGGACCAGGAGAGGTCATGATACAATATGGGTTATGGTAGATCGCCTTACTAAGTTGATCTAATCCCTGCCTAAGAGAGAGGGCACTGCCAATGTGACAGATCTGGTTGAAGTATGTATGGGAAAGAGAGATAATTCAACTACACTATGATCCGAGTTCAATATCTTGAGCATGACCTCAAGTTCACTCCCATGTGGTGGGAATAGGTACATAAAGAACTCGATGCTAGATTGAAGTTTAGTACATCATATCACCCCTGACTGATAGATAGTCAAGTGAGTATGATCTAGACTAGAGGGTCTGATGAGAGCGTGCATGCTTGATCAGAGTAATACATGGGAGCATTTCCTACCCTAAGAGAGTTTGCTTGTGATGATCGCCACCATAGCCAGTATCGGGATGTAAGAATTTCTATAAGGGAGGCTGTATCGGTCACCGCTTCATTAGGATGACGTCGGTGAAAGGACCTTGTGAAGGTCAGAGAGACCACAATGTGTGCATTTGAAGTCGCTTTGATCGTGCGATGGCTGAGAAAGCCCAGGGGCGACATGAGTCGTGAGCTGATGCAAAGCAGACTGACATGCAGTTCACTGTGGGAGAATATGTGTTATGAAAACCCGACCCCTCTGAGATATAGCTGAGAAAGATGAGTCCCTGATACATGTGTCCATTTGAGATGGATTGGTGGATATACGTATGTTTAGCCTTACCCCTCAGGATAACCTAATGTATGATGTGTTTCATGTGTCCGATCTAGAGCACTATGTGATGCACCTGAACCATGAGCTGAGCCATGAACCTATTGAGCTTCTAGGGAGGCTAAAATATCTTGAGTCACTATGAGGGTATAAGATACCAAGGTGAGAGATAACTCAGATGTAAGAATATAAAATGATAAAGGTTCTTTGGAAGTGCCATGGAGAGGATGAAGCCACAAGGGAGTCGATGATGGACATGGGAAGATCTTATCCTGAATTGTTTGTATGCAAGGTGGAATTTTGAGGGCAAAATTCCTATAAGAGGGGAAAGATGTTACAACCCCAGTTTTTGGGTTCTTTTAGTTGGAAATGCAATTTCCCCAATCAGTGTATGATTATGTAATTACGTGGATTCCTTTGATAAATAGCCTTGTGTGTTTGATTTCGTGGGCCTTGTTGGCTATTGGGCCTGATAACAAGAAAAAGGAAATAAAAAGGAAAAGGAATCAATTAATAGTGGAATAACTAAGATAATGAGAAAATAAAAATGTAGAAGCATTTAGAAGGGTAAGGATTATCCTTCAAGGAGGGATTTCTTATCTTTGGGATTTCTTGGGTTCCAAGGAGTCCAAGTTACAAGGATAATAGGGGAAAAAGAGAAAATATCAATGAAATAAGCTTTATTAAAGGATAACTTGCACATGAAGATAATGCCTTTTTCCTTTTGAGTTTGAGTCCCAAATTTGACAACAATTGAAAAGAAAGAAAGAGAACTATAAAAATTGGGATTAAAGGACATTGCATAACATAATGATAACTACATTTAATAAATGGTTGAAAGGAGCACGTTTTGTGTAAAATATCCCAACAAATACCCACAAATTGGATTTAGGTGGGAAAAGTAATAAAGAGTTCCTATGTTTGATTATATATATATATATATATATATATATATATATATATATATATATATAGAAGAGAGAGAGAGAGAGGAAAAATCTAGATTTCCAATCTTGAGGTATTTTTCCTAATGGTCTAAAGATTTCATCTAATATGTGACATATAAGTTCCCTTTGTTTTGCCAACTAAGTTTCCCAGTGCTGAAGGGATTGGTCATATTATAAGAAGGAAAGAAATGATATTACGTAAATAACTTTCCTAAATGAGGGATATCTAACTATGGCTTTAGAATAAAGGGTAGATAGACCTCTCCCAAATCAGTAGACCCAACCCACAACCGGTCTCCATGATGGGAGTATACGAGGAAAGAAACTTGTCTCCAGGACGTAGGGGTCTCTCTCCCCTTTCCTTTTCTTTATCTCGAGCATCCATTAGGGTTTCATCTAATGATGTATATATATGGAGAGAGATCTCTGGAGTCCTCAAAACCATCTCAGACATGGTGTTTAGCTTCTCCCTACTTCACCCCTTGATAACCAGGGGTCAATAGTCCGTGATGCCTACATGAACCTACAAATAGAGGCTCGCATGTCGAAAATTGCATGCACTAGTCAAGTCGAGCCATTTCTCCAGGGAAGGGAACGAGGATCCCCGCAGCAGTTCTGCAGGGAACCCGCGACATGGCCTCCTCAGTGGCTTCCAGGGGCGACTCCCTTGCAGGCTGGTGTTTGCTGATACAGGGGACATACAACGATAACAAGAAGAGCCTGCGGCCCGGATGAAATTGCTAAGAGAAGAGGAGGAAGGGAGGATGCAGGCACATGAAGGTGTTGGATGAATCTTCTTCACCGGCATAGGTACTCAGCTGTGTCAGATCTAGGGGACGAGGGTAGAGGTCTGGTTTTCAAACTGTCACCGACTGCTACTGGGCTTAGCTTCCTATGGCAAGGATAGATGGGGAGGACTGTAGGGGAGTGAGTCCCTGAGATCGTCCTCTGATCATCGGGCCGTAAGGGTTGGGCGGCCGACCGCCGGCCAGGCGCTGTGAACGGCTCCCACATGAGAAAGAAGAAAGGATCCTAAGGAAGAAAATTCCCTTTCATGCATGTGTACAACCCAAGGATAGAACAGTCCTTCCACCTAAAAATGGGGTCTGGCTCGCATATAAAATCAAAGGTATTTTCATTGACGTGTAAACCTCTGATTGGCTTAGATAACTTTAATCTTGCAAAATTCTTAGAAAATAAATGGTAGCTAAGATTAATATGTGTAATATATGAAACTTGATCAGAAGAACACAAGGAATCCAATAAAAATAGTTTTATAGCCTAAATATGATCATAATTCTAAAAGTGCATTAAGTTACCCATGTTTATGCATTAAATCATGATAAAACCCTAATTAAGATTGGAAATTGGATTTAATGTCTTAATTAGGTTATTTTGAGTTATAATAACCTGTTAAGAGAAAAAGTAAGTATTGAATCTGATTTAGATGTTATTTTACTTGCTACAAGGTTTTTACACATGAATCTATGATAATGCATATAGAAACCCTAATTTAGGGTAAAAGATGATTAATGTGGTTAATTTGAGATTCATTAGAAGAAAGTAATAGTGAGTTGATCCTAAGCCTGTTAGAAAGGTTTTAATAAGCTAGTTAGGGTTTGTAACTGGTTTTGTTGTTTTAGGGTTTATAGTGATAATGATAAAGATGAATCCTAATGAAACTCTAAAAGGAAGTAGGAAACCCTAGGAAGCGAGTTCAAATGAATAGAATCTGAGAAAGTGAATGGTAATTAGATTACATGTACTTTTCAGGGTTCTTACTCACATGTGTGAATTGAACTGTGTGCCTGGATACTTTCTTGCTTGAATTACTATTAGCTTGTTGAATCGACTGAATAGGTATGTGGTTAATTATGAGTACACACTTTATGTTTCTCGGTGTTTCTCGAAGATTTATCGATTGTAATGAAAATTAAATTGCTTGGATGTTTCATTACTACAATATTTAAAGTGAATACGATTATCACAATTTATATATGTGTGTGACTCGCTCGAACCTACATACCCCTCTAGATGTAAGATAATGGACCAAGCCCTGGAGGGAAGGTCAAGGTGGTCAAGTCCCAGAGGGAAGACCACAGGGCACCCAGAGAGGTGACCCTAGGTACCAAGCTCAGGATGGAGAAGGTAGCCTTAAAGTCACTTGCAAGGACTTAACCCTAGAGAGGGTATCCCAGAGGTGGTAAAAGTGGTTGAGGAATCATACTGAAAATGTAATTTTGCTTTGTTGACAACTATTTGATGTGATTATGTTGTTAGAACTTATATGTTCCATGTTTTGGTTGTCACCACATACCGACATATTCATTTATGCTAACTGATGTTTTGTTTGTCGGCATTTTAGGAATTATATAAAATTGGACAAACAGTAAAGCAGAATATGTGAATATAAAGTTAAATATATCAAGGAGGATTAGCTAGATAGATTTCTACTACGGTTAGAAATCATAGTTTCCTACTTTTGAAAGGTATGTGAAAAGTAACTTTTTTATTATTCCAGCTTTTTAGTTTAGCATTAGTAGAATTTGATAATTATTTTTGATTAAGTGTCGAACCATGGATCTTGAATTATTAAGATAGCGTCTCTGACCTTCTGGTCCCCCTTGATTGGGGGTTACCGAGAGGCGGGGTCGTTATAGAGTTACTGGTGGTCAGTGTGGACTACATATAGGCATGGAGACCTTTTGCATGCAATAGGAAGACATCGTCGATCATTGTCTATGAGTGTTAGATAGGAGACCGCCACCGATAGTCGTCCAGGTGCAATTTTAGAAAGAAGCACGATGCAACAAGGATAGTCGATGGACTAGCTCGATGACCGGTTATATGCCTTGCAACCTTCCTTCTAATTCATAGTCGTCGATGCGATCTACTGTTAAAAGGAAATATGATAGTAAAATTTGTGTTTCTTCCACTATATCTGTCACCATATTTCTCTACAAATATATCCACAAACCCATAATTTCATCAGGGGTGGAGCAATGAGATCCTGGTAAACACAAGTCATTGGGGTACTTATCAGTTTTGAGTGCTTACAAACCATTTTAAGTTAACTAATATACTAGTACCCTCTTTATTCTATAGTGTCCTACAGTGAATATCATGTGTAATGAATTTGTTGACATCCTCGACTCTTCACATCGACGACATGTTTAAGGAGGGTCAATGCGACTATTATATTGCATCAAACCAACAATACATTGTCTCCTATTTTGAGGTTGACGATACCCCATTGCAACTCATGAGCGTGCCTTTTCGTTTCATAAACCAACAACCTAATCATGTAATAAGTAAGATATTCACCAACTCCTACGGTCAACCCCCCTTTGACCGACAAAAACACAACTTTAGACCCTTTAATTACCATCATACCTATAAATAACCCTTTTGATTCTCTACTAAAAATCTTCTGGTAGATTTCTAATTGTGTGCAGGATACCAACAAGGATCCAACAGAGGTTGATAAACTTCTGTTTGTGGATGCATGCTTTGAATGAACTCCTTCTAGGAAGGACATAAGGATGTTAGTTCGATTTCTTGATCCACATAAGTAAAATCTCATCTTCCAAACCATTTTTCTTGCTATTTCCCCTTCTATCTTCTATCTTGGCTGATATCCATGGTGCTACAAATTGGAAACTTGCACATATGGCTAAGGAACCCTTCTTTCTTCCCTCTTTTCCCTAGATTTTCCAAAATCTACAAAAAATATGAGTTTTAATGGAGCTTTAGAACGAAAAAAGCTAGGATCTTGTTAGATATTGTGTGGTTCTTAGTGTAGAGTTTATGTTCTTCACTTTCAGGTGAGTGATAGAACTTCTTAATGCATTTCATTCCTACTTAATACTTGAACGACCTTAATATTGTTCTAGAAAATCTTTAATATGCAATAAGATGGCCTTGTATGCACTATTATGCATGAGTATGATGATAATGCAAATCCAAAAGTCTCGCTTCGCCTCTTGAGTATTTTTTGATATATAATGAACTCTACTTTGAACATAGAAGAATTGAAATTCAAAATATAAGTGTAAAGACTCTTAAAATGTCATTTACATAGTGTTTTGGTACTTAATAAGAAGAAATTTGATGCACATATTAAACCTTGGTGTATGATGGTTTATCCTATGGAGTTTATAATGCTTTTTTTACTATTATGGTGATGTAATAATAGTTGAACGAAACTATATATATGAAGGTAGCTCATCCATGCTAGGTATTGAGCATATGATTGCCTAATTCTTAGAAATGACATAATTTTAACATATGTTAGAGTTATAAGTTAAAAGGGCACTAACTTACTCATACCTTGTTAAGATTTTTGCAAAATATTGGATGCTAAGGAGATTCCTATGAAGTGTTATCATTGTTTTGGTCTTAATAGCAAATCAGGTTGGTATGTGCCCTACTTTAAGGTTTAGTCTTCTTTATGACCAAGGACGGATATAATGTAGAACTATTTCATGAATTTTATATCTTCTAGAGTTGCAATCTATGATTTATTTTACAAGAATCATGTAGGTTCTTGTATGAAGGACATCATCAAGAGGAGTATTCTTTAAACTCCTTGGCCTCTTAAATACATGGTGAGGGTTGATTATCGCATGGGAGGGTAGAGATAAGTTATGAAATTGTTCAGTTGATCATGGCATGGTATATGTTGGGTGGATGTTTGGTTTTTGGTTGTCATCACAAGGTTGGTTAGTTTCTGTAGGGTTGTCGGCTAGTGACTAGGAAGTACTTCCTCCTTCTTTAGGGTGTGAACCATCTTGTGGACGTTACACAAGTGTCATGAATGGTGTTTAGATTCTAGAATTTTGAAGTGAGTTAATAAAAAAAGTTCCTTCTAAGATGGTACTATATGTCAATGATTGTGTTCTGGGATTGTAGGTATAGAAGTAGTCTATTATCTTGTTGCTTGTATTAGGTTGCTTGTGGTTGAGGGTGTATGGAGTGTCTATAGAAAGAAGGGGATTCTAGGGTTTCAAGGATCTCTAGTCATCAAGTAGGGATATTGAGAGAAGTATTTGTGGCATGATGCATACCTGAATAAGAGCAATGAAACTACTTTTTTCTAGTTGGAGAGCCTAATCATGGTGGCACCACATATGGCCTCCAGATCAACTGTTGGGTAGAGGGCTCAAATATGAAGAGAACATGTCCATTTTACAAGGTTGGGTCATGTGGGACAAAGGAGAAACTTTGTCGTCCCTCTCTGTAACTACCGGCCACTAGTGTTATAGAGAGGAATATGAGTTCTCTCCACTTCTCAGTTTACAATTTTACTAATTAAAGTACTTATTTGATAGTAATTTCAATATATTTATAACTTTTATAAACTGACTCCAAATCCTCAAAGTCTTGCTCACGGGTTTATGAAGTTAATTACTAAAACTATTCGCACTCGAGTTGATAGTCCATTTTACTAAACTAAATAGACTCAATATTTAGAAATATTATTATATAAAATTAGATCCAAAGATATTAGTTCTAAATTCAAGAGTACAATATGAATGGAAGGTCAAATAAAAATCTCTAGGAACAATTAATTCGAGTTGCAATACTTAATATCAAGTCAGTTCATGGAACAAAACATGAGGGACAAATTTGTAAACATTTTCAAGATAGGAGAGTGGACCCATTTAGACACAAGAAACTCAACCAAAGACTAATTAGTATCACACATGTAGATTGATCAAAATAGCCAAATGAAACTTTCAATTAAAGACTAATTTGAAAATAGGATCAAGTTAGAGAGTATGAACTGTAACTCAAAATAGATTTTGTACCCAAATTGGGTATGTTATATAATAGAAATACCTAAAAAATAATGTAGAGTACCCGAATTAGTCATGGAAAGATCTTGTGCAAGAAGATCGATAGTATGATGCATGAGAATGTCTGAAGAAGCAGTTACAAAAATGTCCCCCACATCTAATAATATATAAGATGTATCGTCACCATGTGGAGAAATAAAAAGTGTTAAATCATTGATACTCTATTGAAACCTCAGACATGTAACATATGCAGCAAATTGATGATACCACAGACTAGGTGCTTGCTTCATAACATATAGTGATTTTTGTAATAATCAAACATGTTGAGGTTTGGATGGATCTATAAACTCAGGTGGTCAGTGCATGTAAACTGTTTCATTTATGTCATTATATAGGAACAATTTTGACATTAAGATGATAATAGGCCAAGAATTAGAATAACAATACTCAAGATAATCAAGATGGTAGCAAGCTTAACAACAAGACAAAAAGTTTCATCACAATCCACTTCCACATGTTGAGATATACCATTGAAAACCAAGCATGTGTAATGGTGTTGAAGAGAACCATAAGAATTAAACTTATGATTGAAGAGACATGCAATGAATAATACTAATATCAATAGAACGAGGAACCAAGGTCCATGTATTAAACTGTATAACACTCAATACTTTGTCATGCATAGGCACATTCTAGTTAGGATCGGAAAGGGCAATTGTAGGGGATTTTGGTAGAGGAACAATGGTGGTAGTGCGGAGGACGATTTTGGTTGTGAAGCTTTATAGGTGTGTGGGGGTTTGTAAATCCCATGTTGAGAGTGGGTTTTCATGGTGTGCATAGGGGGCTTAGGAAGTAGAGGAGAAGGTAGTGTTGTGGGTGGAGTTCCATATTCAGTGGTTGTGGGAGTAGGTAAGATTGGAAGTTGAAGTAAATGTTGAAGAATAAGTTTAATATGTGGATGGGTTCAATGTGGTTGGATTAGTGAAGGTAAAGACGTTCTCATCAAAAGTGACATGATGGGATATGAGAACTTTATTTATGGTTGATTTCAATAAGAGTTTACCATGATGGTTGGTTGGTTGGTTAACTAAGAAAGATGCATAGCTTTGAGTGGGCATCCAACTTGTGAGGCATCATATCACCAATGTTAGTTAAGGAGTGGGACCCAATCCGGAATCCACTCACTTACATGAGTGAACAAAAGGAAATGTACCCAATGCCAAGCACCATCATGTTTATTTACAAATGGTAATAATCTAATTCATTCAATCAGTATGTTCAAAACACAATGTGTATCCCAGAAAATAAAAATATATAACTATTTATTATTACATGTCTCAAATTCAATGTAGTTATTCACAACACATGGTGTAAATATATAAAGCAACTTATCCACTACTAATAGGAAATAGTGGGAAACAAGCTTACTTCTATCTATATCCAAGAAAATAGCTACTCTCATCTGGGATGCAAGTCAATGTTCAACAATGACAAGGTCTTCTACACCTAAGGGGTTGTGAACACCCCCACCAATAAAGAGAATATGGAAATTATCTATAAAATCTAGTATGCATGTAAAATATTTTATTAGAAAACATATATGAACAAAGCACGCCAAATTTAAGTAAACAAAGTCCCCAAAGAAAAGGGAGGTAGAATATTTAAGTTAATATCAAAAGGGATATTTATATAGTAATACACAAAGATTATGAAGAAACAATAAAGTACAATTATAAATTGTTTCCTTGAAAATTATAGAAAATAGTAATGGAATCCATTCAATTGAGTTCAATCGCATATGGATTATACTGTAGACTACAATAATATAAATACTGGGTCAAAACACTACCACATCATGTTCCTATGGTATAACCTGTGGCTAGGTGAGAGCACCAACAACCAATATAGGGAAAATAATTTCAATGGGATCCAACCCATAATATATGGCTACAATTAGATAAAGATAGTCTAACAAATCAAACAGGTATCAAATGTGGAGGCAAGATAAGTTATGTCTAAAAATATGATCAGTTTAGGGTTTTCCATCATATAATGGAACAACAAAACGAAATAATGTAATCACATGCTTATTGAATAATAACTATGGTGCATCAAATTAAGGATTCAATTTTCACTTATCAATAATCCATATATGAATTGGTGTCAACTTAAATAGGGTATTCTCATCCAAGATAAATTTAATAGAATAAGCATATGTTCAAAGAGAAACACATCCACCATATCAAAAGAGGGACACATTAGGCAAATTATCAAATATAACCTCAAGGGAGGTGTAACATAGAGAGAATTAACAACCATTGTCCAATATGACACTTAAAGAGAACAAACATACTTGAATTCATGTCTCAAAAGGTCAAGGTCAAACCCTAGTCCAAGTAGGGTTCTCTTCACCTATTATTACATCTAAATGTAAATATCATTAGTTATATGTATATACTTCAAACCCTAAATTATCAAATACTATTATCATTGGATTTAGGTTATTAATTATATTTTTCTATAGAGTATTTTTTAAATCTTTATTTAAAATTTTGTGACCTATAGATTACTTACTATGAATTATCTAAGATAATATTATTTATTGAAACGATAAAACAAAATCGACCCAACATTACTGATATACCCCTTCATACACATCAATAACTTGGTGGACATGGAACACTGGTAAGTAGGCAAAAATAAAGAACACTCAATATCAAATCAAATGGGAGAATAGATATGACTAAAATAACCTAAACAGTTTGACACAAATTAAACCAAATCAAGGGTAAATGAGAAATCATCTTTCTTCATCATCTTCTTTTTGTTTAACCATGTGATCATAGTTTGAGCCAACACACAATGAAATAGTCTATCCACTTGAAGGAGAAGGACTCCCTAATGAGAAATCACTACAAAATAGAACAAAAGAAGGATCATGGTGATCCCTCCATCTTCTTCCAATCTTGTCAAGCTATACAAGAAGTGATGAGATGGTTGGACTTTCCAAAGGAGATTTCCCTTATGATTGGTCTTCAAGAAGGACCAAGAGACCCAAAAAGGAATGGGAAATGTCATCATGACTGTTGATTTGTTTGAAAATAAACAGTACAAAATATGATGGAAGAACCAACATAGGAAGTTCTCTAAAACATGGTATCCCAGAACTAGATCACAAAACTAGGACCTCAGATGGAAATGAGGGAAAACATGGTTTTGCCTCAAATCAATGGAAATAAAGGGGTGGCTACTTTGGATGATGGCCACAAAGAACTATGTCTGGTCAAAAGATTCCTTCAATGCCAGGACATCATTGCCAAACTCCAGGTGTCACAGTTAGGATGGTGACGTACGGGAGGTATATTCAAGTCTCAAAAACAACTATCTAGTGGATGGAATAAGTTACATAGGGTCTGTCAAAGATCTTGATATGCATATACATAGGTCCAAAGGTTTGTGGTGACAAGGAGTCTCAATGGAAAATCATAGCAGAAAGAAGAATAAGCCAAAGCTAGTTAGGAAGTTTCCATGCATGAGACCCCCATCAAATCAAGTATGGTAGGATGCAGAAAACCTAATAAAGTTATATGGGAGGAAATAAATAGATGAAGAGGACTAGAGAGAGACAGAAAGAGAGAGATATGGAGGAGGAGAAGAATATATGTAGTGCGGGGAGTTCATACGACCATAGACTCAAGGAAGAAGAAGAGTCCCAGAAGGTACAATGTTGATCAAACAAGTGACATCCCACTATCATACAAACAACGAGATGCGACGCGAAAACATGTGAAAAACACCATAAACCACATATTACCAAAAATAGAGGTTAATTAAAACCGTTTGCGGAAAACATGTATATGGGAACTATTACATCAAGATCCTCATCCTGTAAGGATACATGTTATATAAACATTTACAAGCCTTGATAGATGTCCACAACTTATAGGATCAACTTTCCTATCAGCACATGAGTTCATCACCTATTTATACATACATAACAAGCCACATCGGGCCAGCAATAGGATATATAAAGCTACATCAGCCATAGGTCATAAAACATCATCGAAACACCTCTGAGGACCTGAGAGTACATAGATGACTCTAGGACTCTACTACAAAACTACCAAAAACAACAGCAAGTCCATCACTTTCCTTCTACTTCTCTTCTTGCTACTCGGCCGCAACCTCACGACCACCACCACGTCTAGCACGATCACCTAAAAAGGTTTTAAACCAACGGGGTGAGACACACAGTCCCAACGAGAAACATAACTCCCCAACGAAACTATAAAACTCCAAAGAAGGCTAAAGAAGATACGCAGATAACTAATATAAGCAGATTATATGAGCAACATACTTAGCATGTCTTACTGTATTATCAAACTTACCAAGATATTTGGGAGGCATATAACCTATTTTTCTTTATTGAACATGATTGACAAGATAAGATTTATAAGATATTACCGCATACACTACTATAGAAATGGCTTATAAAGCCACTTTTCAAGGTGTCGGTTTTATACAAAAACCGACACCTAAAGTCTATAATGTCGGTTGATAACATAAACCGACATCCAATCTACGAAGGTCGACCAGACATGGGTACCACTTTTATTAAGTGTCAGTTAATTAATAAACAACCGACACCTAAACTCAACCGCCAAACCCAAAATTCTAGCGAAAAAATTGGCTCCAAAATTTTACATATGGCGTCGGTCATAACTAAATAACCGACGACTAAAGCGAACAGGAATAGTTGTCGGTTGTCTTTTACTTAAAAACTGACGACTATAATGTAGTATAGGTGTCGGTTTTTTGTAAAGAACCGACACTGTAGGTTTAGTTGTCGGTTTTTTTTAAATAACCGACACTTATTGTCAACTTAATAGCTGACCAGCCCGACCGATTCTTCCCCTTTCCCTATTTCATTCCCGATTTCCCTAGCTCCGACAATTTCCAGTGCTCCCTTCTCCGCTGCCGTGCTCCTGCTGCCATGCTCCTGCTCACCGGCGGCCGTGCTTCTGCTGCCGTGCTCCTTCTCACCGGCTCACTGGTGGCCGTGCTCACCAAAGGCCGTGCTCCTGCTCACTGGCGGCCGTCCGTCCCCTAGCTGCTGCTACGTCCGCCGCTGCTCCTCCGGCTCCATGCTGCTTTGTTCTTCTTCCTTCTTCTTTCTCCGGTAGGCCCTCCATTCTTCTTCTTCTTCCTTCTCCTGCTCTTCTTCTTCCTTCTCCCTCTCCTTACCAACAGCAACCACGGCCGTGGTTGTGTTGGCCGACCACACGGTCGTGCTACCCAGCACGACCGTGTGGTTGGCCAACACAGCCACGGCCGTGCCAGCCCACACGACCGTGGTTGCTGTTGGTAAGGAGGGAGAAGGAAGAACAAGAATATATATATATATATATATACTAAAATGAAATCAATTATGAGTTTGTGATTAAATCAATTATATGATGAAATCCCTATTACATGATGAAACCCTAACATCTGGCCGAGTTGCATGATGAAACCCTAACATCTACATGAATCCTTGTTGCATAATGAAACCCTAACATCTAGATACTCTATATGATACCTAAAATTGTGATGAAACCCTAACATCAATTGTGATGAAAGTTGGATTGTAGGTATTGGAATGACAATATACATGTATTGGGACTGTTATTGAACACCTAATCTGACTTAGGATATTTTGTTTGATTTAAACATGATTGGGCATTATTGCATGTTTGAAACTATTGAATTCTTGATTTATTATATAATAATGCTCTAATTGTGAGTGATGCAATGTAAGTGAGCAAATACATGTAGTGGATATGTACTCATTAGCCTAGAACCCCGTCCAAGATTTACTCATTAGGAGTAAATCTTGGATAGTCCCCGGTTTGGGACTGTTCTTGAACACCTAATCTCACTTAGGATGTAAGTGTATAATGTGTATTGGGTTTTCAAGAAAATTTCGGTAGCATTTCCCCGTTTGTTCTCTAAGTACATATGTACTTGGAGAACAGTGGGGAAATGCTGCCGAAATTTTCTCGAAAACCCAATACACATTATACACTTACTAGTGAGATTAGGCATTCAAGAATGGGATAGGTGGTACACATTTATTATATATAAGAATGACATCACATGTATTTGTTGGCCTAAAGTTTTAACCATGCAAAAACTCTAATCTGTTAACCCTAGACCCTAATCTTGTCCTAATATATACTTGTTTTCTCTTTGATCATAGAATGGATAGATCATGGATGTCCATTCACAATCGCTGCACCCCAGAGTTTATTTCTGGTCTTGACCAGTTTATTAGATTTGCCGAGGAACATAGGAAACAACCTGGAGATAGGTTCTACTGTCCATGTAGGCATTTTGGTAACAACTTGAAAGTCAACACTGGTGACAAAATCAAAACTCATGTCATGTGCAACGGGATTATATAAGGCTATACAGAATGGCACTGGCATGGAGAGATTTCAAACCTGAAACCAGTGGATGTCGATAGCAGTGCTTGTGTGGAAGAAGAAATTGCCTACGATGACGTAGATGTGAATGAACCAGTTCCAGTAGACATCGTTGATGCGATGCTGGATAGTTGTGGGGTAGATCACACCGATACACCTCCCATTTTTAGAAACATTGTGCATGATGCTGAGATGCCGTTATACACAGGTTGTACTAAGTTTACGAAGCTTAGCGCTGTGTTGAGATTGTATAAGTTGAAAGCTAACAATAGATGGAGCGACAAAAGCTTCACGTCATTGTTGTCTTTGTTGAAAGAAATGCTTCCTGAAGGAAACGAGCTTCCAATCTCAACATACCAGGTAAAGAAATTGTTGTGCCCAATGGGAATGGATGCCAAGAAGATACACGCATGCCTGAATGATTGTGTATTATTTCAAAAGGACTATGCGGATTTGAAAGATTGTCCAAAATGTGGTGCGTCACGGTATAAATTGACGACTTCGGGGGAGTCCAAAACTGGTTCTCCTACCAAGGTGATGTGGTATCTACCTATAATATCACGATTTCAACGCTTGTTTGCCAATCCGATAGATGCGAAGAATTTGAGGTGGCATGCAGATGTTAAGAAAAATAATGATGGGATCCTATGACATGCGTCTGATTCCCCACAATGGAAGAAGATTGATCTATTGTACCCTAAATTTTGTGAAGAAGTCAGGAATCTAAGACTTGGGATTTGTACAAACGGGATGAATCTTTACGGGACATTGAGAAGCCAACATAGCACTTGGCCAGTCATGCTTGTTATATACAATTTTCCTCCCTGGCTGTGTATGAAAAATAAGTATGTAATGCTGTCGTTGTTGATATCGGGCCCTAAACAACCTGGAAATGACATCGATGTTTATCTTGAACCTCTGATTGATGACTTAAAGAAACTCTGGGGTGAAGGTGTGATGACCTATGATGCTTCACAAAGAGAGACATTTCATTTGCATCTATGTTGTTTTGCACTATTAATGACTTTCCAGCATATGGGAATTTGTCTGGATATAGTGTCAAAGGAGCTAAAGCGTGTCCTATATGTGAAGAGAACACTGATTCAACAAGACTAAAACATGGCGGTAAGAATGTATATCTCGGTCATCGAAGGTTTCTTCCAAAATTCCATCCGTATCGTAGGAAGCGCAAAGCATTCAATGGATTGAATGAGGAACAGAGTGCACCTAAACCTATACCAGGGGAGGTTGTTTATGAAAGAGTAAAAGACATTGTCAATGAATTTGGTAAGAGATCACAATGTACTACACGGAATGAAAATTCTTCATTCAAGAAGAAGTCAATATTTTGGGATCTTCCTTATTGGAGTTCTTTGACAGTCAGACATTGTATCGATGTAATGCATGTTGAGAAAAATATCTGTGATAGCATCATTGGTACTCTGTTAAATATACCAGGTAAGACTAAAGATGGGATAAAATCCAGACTGAACCTACGTGAAATGGGAATAAGGCCAGAATTAACAGAATTACGTGAAATGGGTAATAAAAGAACATACTTACCTCCCGCTTGTTACACGTTGTCTAGAAAGGAGAAGAAAGATTTTTGTGAATGCTTGGTAAATGTTAAGGTGCCACATGGTTACTCATCCAACATCCGTAGTTTGGTATCAATGAAAGATTTGAAGTTGATAGGTCTTAAATATCATGATTGTCACACTCTAATGCAACAAATATTGCCCGTGGCAATTCGATCTATATTGCCGAAGCATGTAAGGTTTGCAATCACCAGACTTTGTTTCTTTTTCAACAGTCTCTGCAGCAAAGTTATTGACCCTGAGACTCTCGATAATTTACAAAGAGAAGTGGTTGTTACCCTATGTCAGCTTGAGATGTATTTCCCTCCTTCGTTCTTTGATATCATGGTACATCTTGTTGTCCTAAGGAACTATAGGACAAATCTCACCAGAGAATACATAAAAGAAGTCGAAAAGAGGAAGAAGACAGCCACCGAACAGTGGAACTTCCTGGACAAAGAAGAATGGGATGCATTTGTCGCTTCAAGACAAACTGATGAATTCAAGGTATTAGGCGTCAGTCTCAATCTCATTAATTAATATATGTTGTATTCACTTATTCAAGATTAACATTTAGTGTTACTAACCAAATCATTAATTTGCATACTAACTAGGCCCTCAGTGAGGCACAAAGATCAAGGCGTGCACTGAATGTGCATGACCACACAATGGGTCCAAAGGGGTATGCAGGCGTTCGCCAAAGACTACAGGCTGAGGCTATTGCTGCTCAGTTTGCTGCTACTCAGGAGTCCTATACCATAGGTAGCACACCTCTGCCTCGCCATGATGTCTGGATAGCTGGGAGGCAAAATAAGAAGGGAGAAATAACTAAGGCCGCAACTGCTGAGGCGGCTGCAAAAATGGTAAAATACAACTCTTACAACAATCATTTGAATATTGATTATTTGTGTTGTTTACTTAAGTACAAATTTTTGTTTTGGCGATTAGCGGGAGCTGCACGAGCTGAGGAAATAAGGAAAGTTCATCCCTAAGGGAACAAAGGATGAATTGGCAGTTGCTCTGGGTAACCCAGAGCATCATGGACGTGTTAGGGCTGCAGGAGCTGGTGTGGGCATCAAAGCTTTTTTTGGGCCATCCCAACGCAAACATGTCCCAAAAGTGGGACTTTCACAAGAAGAGGTAACATATTTTTTCCTTGTAGATGTTACTGTAAAAGAGAATTCAATAATTAGAATTTGACGTTTCTTTTATACATGTATAGGTAGATAAGCTATTTGATAGGAAACTCGAAGAAGCAATGAAAAAGTGGCATGCATCTCAGATTGCCACTTACCAGACAATACCTACTGCAGACTCTACTCCTACTCCTACTGCAGAGGTTGGGAGTAATGAAACATTTCTAAGGAGTATGATAGGAATGTACTTTGTTACCCTCCTTATGAACTTAATTCATGAACTTTGTTGGCTATAGGGTATGCCAATTAAATTATCGTGACGATAAGCATCACCAATCTTCCATCTTCGTCTCCTCTTGGTCCGCTTACCCTACGGTAAAGGAATGGTACCAGGTTTAGATGGCTCACCGGTGTCCACCATCAGGCCGCCTCGAATGCCCACCAACTATGGATCTGGTACCATCAACTTCGTCTTGCCTCAAGGAATTTTTTTTATCTCCAGCTGGTCTTGTTCTAGGCTTTTTTCCTTGGTTTTGGATCTCCGATCATTTGTCCTATTTCTTGTTACTCTCTGACAAACTAGTGTATGACTGGTGTTTTTGGTTCAAGAAATGATGCCTTAGCTTCGTCTTGATCTTGCAAAGGGTTCAGCTTGTTTTAAGTATTCCTCTTTCTCAATTTTCCTTCTCGATTCCCTTTCCTGCTGTTAACCATGGCGGTGACAATGGAGTGGGGACTCCAGCAGACGCCATCAAGTGAAACACACCTCATTGAGTACGACAGAGTACAGGGAAGCTCCCCATAAGTATTGTTTCCATCGTCTACTCATGGACCACTGAGTTCTAATTGCACCTTGATTTCTCCATGACTTCTCGTCAGAGAAGGGAGCCAAGGAGAATATGGGCAAGGTTGATATTACCTCTATGCCCCAGTTATTCCAATCGTTGATTTTTTTAGCATGGGTTTTTGTGTCTTTTGACACTGAATGTGGCGCTTTGCTCGCGTGGTCGAGTTTTTAGCGGGGCCAGGCCACATGCCTCGATGTGACAGAGCCACCTCAGACGAGGCCCAGTGCTTAGTTGGATTTTTAAGTCTCGTGGATTTTCCTTGAATTTCAATTGGTTAGTTTTTATGAAATTTGTGGTAAATTGATAGTTTATCAGAAAAATACGCAAAAAAAGGTATTTTGGAAAGGGTATTTCACAAGGAACTCGAATTTCAAGGTTTTAGAGTCTATTTTCCTTCAAACAAACCCTAGTTTTCTAAGGAGTTAGATTTAGGGTTTAAAGTGATGAATCAAATACAAAATGATATGCACAATGCTATGAAGAGACTATTTAGGGTTCAATGAACCCCAGGAACGTGACCAGGGTTTCTTCAACCTATGAAGAGAAAATAGGTCTTCTCTAATTGAAAGGTAAGTGGTTCATGCCCATGAGTATTTATGTTTATCATACCTAGTACATTTACATGCCTTTCAATTGAGACCTTCATGTCAATATTCTAAGTCAAGATATGCAAGACAGATTTTATATACTTATGATTGTGGAATTTCATATACATAATACCTTAAGTAGTGATGAGTGATGGGATGATTGAAGTTCATGAATTAATTTCATGAGGATAAAAGAGTACATTCCTATCATACTCCTTAGACATGTTTCATATGGATGCTCAGGATCACAAGATGAGAAATGAAAAGTGGGGTGCTACATGATCCATAGTAGAACATCCATAATTAGATGTCTGTTTTGGTAGACAGCCTACCTTTCTAGGAATTTGATGTCTAATAGCATGAATATAGCCTATTATCATGGGATACTATGATTTATTTTGATCAATTCTATTAGTGATTGCCAATCATAGTGATTGTCAAATCGTATCTTTGTAGTTGATCACATATCTAGTAAAAATTCTAATGACCAGTTTAATTTGTTGAGTGAAACATGGAATCATCTATATGTACTATGATGCCACTTGGGAAGTTACACGTGGATCTAAGATGGTTGTATTACTTTCTATCACTCTAGGGTGACCTTTATTGCCTTTCGACCTTATTTTGGTTACTATAGTTAACCACATAGTTCACACTAAATCTAATTTGATCTTGAAGTTTCCTCGTATAGGTTGATCGTATTTATTAATAAATTTAACTTACATTTTTCAAGCACTCAGCTCATTAGGTAAATATATTGAGTGCATTTTTAAATAGAGTGTCAAAAATATTTTCTTGCATTATAAAGTAACATACCTCGGTTCAAATCTCAACTTTTTTGAAATTATTTTTCTACCATTGGGAAGGATAAAATAAACACATACATACATAACCCCTAATGCATTCACAATACGCATTAAGATATATATGTAGTATATAATTATGTACATGTGTATTACGAGTAGTAGATTGATATATAATATGAATACATGTAGTAGATTATGATATATATGTAGTATATGATTATGTATATGTATATTACAAATAAGTATATTTGCACATATATGTGGGATTAAGAGAGGCATTCTCTCCCCCTTTCCCACGCCCGTGACAGAGGCCAAATACCTGGGAGGGTGGTAAATCAAGGCGGCAAATGGGATTCGAATATGGATACATTTGTTAGGGGACATCGTGCTTGACCACTTGAGTCACTCCTTGTCGGCTATTTACACATATATGTGTATGTGTATACTTATTGTAGGCCAATGAACATATTGTACAATTTGGTATGTGCATGTAGGCTTGTAGTTTTTTGAGCACGTGTGTAAGTGTGTGTTTTTGTGCATAAATTATGGGTTCATCTGTATGAAAAAGTTTATGTTTATGCATTCACTCATATTTGTTTGTGTTTGTATCTAAACGTATTTGTATATGGGAGTTTGTATTTCGTAGTGTATGTGTATGTGTTATTCATGTGTGCATATGGAAGTCTCGATATTTGTGTATTTCTGAATGTTATTTGATATTAATGAGTAAGTTGTTACGCTGGTATGGGTATATCAACTTATTTGATATCCGTGTGTGAACGTGAGACGGCTCTGAGTTTAGGAGATAGACCAGTTATTAACATATTTTATTATCTCTGACTGATTCAGCTGTCGATGTCAAATTAAGGAGCACGTTGTATGAAGTTAGGAAGTGTGTACATGTTAATGTTAATGTATGTAACTTATGCTTATCGGCCATGAAAATGTCATATGTAGAACCTCTTAATTAACTCCTACCATATAAATTGAAGCACGTTGTGTAGATTAGATGTATTTTAAAAAAAAAAATATCACATATATGTCACAAGATATAGTAATATATCATCCAACAATTTTATAATTTTTACAACTAATGATTGATTAGAAAATATCATCATTTGACTTCAAAAAAAAAATCATCATTTGTTATTGGATGATTAATGAATGTCACAAAGAGGTGTTTTTTGATACACATGTTATCCAAAGGAGTATACATCACATTCTTTAAGTTCGATTGTTTTATAGCGTTAAAATCATTAAAAGTGAAAATGGGTACATGTAAACTACATGTAATCAAGTACACAATTATTTTTGTATTTATAAATAATGTAAGCATACTTATCTATCATTAATTATAATTGGTAAATGAGTTTGTGTGCTAAAATATAAAACAATTGCTAAGTGATACTTTAGTTTCAATAAGAAGCTAAATCGTGTAGCATGATGCATATTGTTCTGAAGTTGGTGGTTGGACTGTGTCAATGCAAAGATTCGCACATCTCTAAATAATGTCTATTTGAAATAAGTTTATCATGTTAAGTGGATTTATCAAGATTGGTGGCAAGTATTTGGGTTGTCCATGAAAAATCAAATAAACAACTTGATATTTTTCTACGTACCAATTTGAAACCAAACTAGAAATTAACAATTCAGTTAAATTTGGTTTTGGACTACTTCATAGTTCGGTTTCAATTTAAAATATTTATCTACCAATATGTATCGTTCAATTTGTAATTTTAGTGTTAAATCAAACCAATGCCCACCTGTAGTTGTCACAACTGTGTGATGATGTATTGTTTGTGGTATCAATAAACAATATTACGTTATTAGATTTTAATCATAAATCATTCAGTTTACATCATTACATGGTTATATAACTGTACTGTATCTATATTTGTAGGGATTCTATTCATCTCCCATGGGCAACCACAAATATATACATGTTAGGATTTTGTGGGCTCCTTTATTCTGGATATAGCTGGATATACCGTACTTGGTTGGTTGGAAGCTTATTCTCTCACACAAACTATGTATAGGAATCCTTTTATACTATAAAGTGATTGCATTAGGATGTTAACTGAAACAGTAAAAAAATCAATTTTAACCAAAATCTAATTATGTCAGTGGTCAACCTGTTCCATGTAAGTCAGTTCTTTATTTCATTGGTACAGCCTAATCCTTCATTTAAACATCTAGGCTCAGGTGCAGGATATGTATGAGTTGAGTATTTCCGTATTGGGTCCAGTGGTTTGCACATGTGCGCAACCATAAGAGCGTCATTCTGATTTAGTGCAACAACATGTAAGTTAAATTCCGTATGGGGATAAAAACGAAGGCAGAAGCCATTGCGGGTTACAAGCTCAGCTCGGGAGTTGACTGTCAACTCCGGATACAAAATGAAATGCCGCGAGTGGGCGAATAGTGGTACAAAGAAGAGGCAACAAGACTGCCGTTGATACTGGGCTCCGGATACCAAATGAAATACCGCCAGCGGGCAAATAGTGGTACAAAGAAGAGGTAACAAGAGTGCCGTTGATACTGGATCATTCTGTTCTGTGCTTGTTCTTGTTCTCAGCTACTCAAGCCATCGAGCCACCCCGTCCTCTTCATCAATGGCTGCCAGGATTTCAATATGAACATCTAAAACAGCCTGGAGAGCAAAAAGGGAGTGAGACAAGTGAGTCAACTATATTACAGGAACTTTTAAGCTGGATCAGAGCCGAATAAGATTCCGTTTCAAAGATGTAACGAAATCCTAACAAAGGTTTGCTGATTATGTTGGAACTGGAATTAAATCAGTATCAACTCAACCCCATAAACAGTCTTTTATTCAGAAACCTTACAAATTTTAGTCTAGAATAACCAATGAAGCTCATATCTTAACAATTTCAAAGCATAGTTAGTAAACAGCTTTCACACTTCTATAGAGAAGGAAATTATAGATCATACTTTAGATGAATCAGAAAGAGCTTATAAAGAGAGATTATAAAGAGGAAGACCTAAATTAACGTGGGAAGAACCTATAAAAAGATTTTGGATCTCTACATGTCGACCAGAATATGACCCTTGATAGAGCTGAATGGGAACGAAGGAACCATGTAGCCAACCCTAACATAATTAGGATTGAGGCTTAGATGATAAAATTCAGATGAATCAGAATAAACATGAGGTTCATTATAGAAAATCCAGCCAGCAGAGCGCGCCTAACTATGCGTTCAAAATTCTATGTAAAATTAATGCATTTGACTATGCATTTAAACTTCTACGTAAAGTTAATGCATTCAAACGTTATTCAGTTCGGGACAGTTTTTACTATTGAAAGCTTTTTTTGACTTCTCTTCTTCCCTCAGTTTCTCACGCATAAAATTAATGTGTTCAAAGTTCTATCTAAAGATCTGGATAGTTGATTCCATTTTTCTATAAAAAAATATGTTGGCCAAAAAAATTTAACAGTTCGACTTTTTTCTCTTTATAAACGTCCCAATTCTCCTTAAACATTTCATCTTCAGATCTTCACCTCCTCAATTCTCAATTTCAGCTTAAATTCTCAGTTCATACTTCATAAACATTTCAATTCTCTCTTTCGGTGTTGCCGGAGCGCCGAAGTTGTTCAGTTCGGGCTGTCGGAGCGTCCCCGCTTATTGTAGTCATTTAAAAATTGCACTTAATCATTTTGAGCAATCTGATATTCATGTGAATGAATTATTATAGAGCTAAAGTTACTTAGAGCATTCTTGCCTAATGAAAAGATGGGACCTCTAGATTTTTTTGAATTTTTTAAAAGGCATGGGCTGTTTCCTAATTTAATAATTGCATATCGAATTCTGTTGACTATTCTTGTCACTGTTGCATCCGCAAAAAGGAACTTTTCTAAATTAAAATTGTTGCAGTCCTACTTGCCTTCTACAGTGACACAAGATAGGTTTAGTGGATTGGCTTTGATTGCAATTGAAAACGATATTTCAGAGAAAATTTAATATGAAGATTTGATCAATAATTGTTTTGAAAAATGCCAAAAGGATTGCATTTTTTACTTATAAGCTTAATATTTTTTATTGTATTGTAAACAGTAATCAAAATAATATTTGGATGGAAATGATTTTTATTATTTTGTAGTTCGTGTTTTTTCTCTAATTAGTTGGGAGTGTTATTTTGAACTTTAGCACAGGACCTCCAAATTGTTCGGGACGGCCCTGGTAATAAACCAAATGAGGAAAGTACGAAGTGGCATAGTAGATGTAGCAAAAATCATATACAAAACTATCCGTCAATGCTATTTTTTGTTATATATAGCACGATATCCAGTTTAGAGAAATATCCGATCTTAACCCATTTTTCCTTCCACCTTCCTGCAGCAAGCCCTCCCCCAAGCTCATGGACCAACATCAACAGCCCGGACAGCAACCAGGGCCCACATCTTCCACCATCAGCAACATGCTCCTCCCGATGCCCCTTTTGCACCTCTCCCTGACACCCCTTCCTCCACCCCAACCCTCCTTTCCTTACACTTCCCACCTCTCCTATTGACCCTGCAATACCTAGCAGGGCATGTCTCCTTCACCGCCCACCTGCTGCTTGTAGTCTACCCCTTCCCCAACAACCCTCGGCCCCTACATTCCCTTCCTAGCACCTGCTTGCAGAAGAAAAAAATTGTAAAAAAGAAAATGATAAAAAGATTTACCAGAGGATTTCTGCAATTTACAAGTTTGCATTGCTCAAGCTGAAAACCTTCGAGTGTCCAGCTCTCCCACACATCAAATGAGTAGCTAGCAAATACAAATTCCATTCTCCTATTAATCTGCCAAAAAAGTTTAATAATATAACAAGTAAATAGATGTGAGTTTAGATAGTTGACAGAAAAATCAATACACATGGTATATACTAAAAACCCACTTGACAAAGGATAACCTGGTTATTCCATATAATTCATACGTACTTAAAGAGCACTTAATATATCATCTAGTAAAGAGTTTTAGAAAGTTACATAGTTAAAAGAAGACAGACTGAAGCACCAGAGTGAACGTAAAGTGTTCGTATGCAGTGGCAATAGCACTGTTCCCAGTAAACACAAGAGCATAAGAAGAGTATCCTAAAATAGATAAGATATCCCCAGAGCCTTTTTGCAACAAGAAAGCAAGAAACACGGAAAGCTTTTCTTTAACCATGATCCTGGTGAATCCAAAATATGAAGTTAATATTCACTGACTATGCAACAGGGACTATACCTTATCAATATAAGCACCAACAACAGCTTAACAGAGCTAATAATAATGTCAGTCTGTTTCTATTCAAAGATATCAGCCAAAATGACATAGATATTGTATCATACAGTTTTTATTATTGTCAATCATCTGAAATATCAAATGCATAGGGTAGTTTGTATAACTTTCAGAGCAAACATGGAGCATAACTTTGCCACCTTGTATCTCACATTGCTTCACAACTATTGAACTAGGAACGAGTTGGAAAGTCTTCTGTTTTGCAGGAAATATGGAACAAAGTGGATATTATTAGATATCAGTTTCTAGACTGAATATAAATCAGGACAAAGGAAAGAAGACTACGGGCATAGGAAATTTGTAACATTGAGACGTTTATATGTCTTAGCAGCATGAGTGATGATCCATATCAGAACTGATTGAAAAAGGATCCATTTTGCTGAACCCAACTGTTTGGGAAAGACTATTGAGGCTTAGATGATGATGACGAGCGATGATGACCCACTGAAAGCAAACAGAATTGAAAAATGTAAAACAATTTCACGGGCCAAACAATAAGCTCTAGGGTAATGCTTTTCACAACATAAACCTGGTGGCATTTGAAGTTCAAACTTCACTGGTTAAGTTATATAAAAGCAGCACAAAGAATTGTATTTGAAATTAAATTATGTAATTCTGATATGCTGGTTAATTATTGAAAAAGAGGGGTTTTTTATCTTTTGCTTATTTGGACTATTTTATTTGTTTCTTTTCTTTTACACATGTATCAGCCAATCAACCCCACTCATCAGAAGTGTGCTACAGGACAAGAGCAACATTTGGCTCTTATTTGGGTCCAAACATAGTTGAGAAATCCCAATTAGCTTATTTGAGTATTTTAATTTGCAAGTTTCCATTTTAGGACCAATTTACAAATTTTCAGGTTTTGCTGTTCATTAAGTTTTAATTTAAATAACTTTCTCATTTCTAGCAATTCCCCTGAGTCACTGTAGTCACGGTTATTGGTTATATATACCCAGCCTTCGGGGTGTTGTCTTGGCAGATGACTTAGATTTTACATTAAAAAAGTTCATTGTTCTCGGCCCTCTTTCTCTCTTGTAATGCATGCCAATCAAAGCCTAAACCCTAATGGAGGGCTAGGTGCTCTTCTTCAGCCTCCTTTGTTGTACATGTTCCTATTCCTCGTGTTCCCACTTCTTTTTCCCCATCTTCTTCACTTGTTCATCTTGCAATACAGCCTGCTTCCACCCTCAGCCAGCATCAAACCCTTATCGGTGGATGTTAATATCCATCCTAGGAGACACAAGGGTTCGGACACCAGACGACAGTAGGCCCAACCCCCTCTTACATAGGCGCAAACAGTTCAGGGTCAGTGGCCATCTCTCGCTTGTGGTTCTAAACGCCACAAGTACTAGACCCATACCAGATCATTATTGCAAGGAGCCTGTTTGGGCATATCACCATCAGAAGGGAACCTCAACTAGCAGTCATTGCACGCCCGCTTAACCATTGATTGTCAAGCACAGTCAAGAGGATCTTCCAACACCCAAAACTCCTAGCAATGAGCACAGTCTGAAAAGGGACCAGCCGTCGCTGCCATGGAGGGGCCAATAGCATCCTCCGCCTTTTCTTTGTCATCCTCGTGAACGCTCAACGGCCACATGGTCAACCAACAGATATCGTAGCCCATCTGACTTCCTCTGGAGAAGTTGCCACATGCCTCACGGTGCGTCCTCACTCTTGCTTCTCACGTGTAGCACAACAACAACCCATCCTGGCCTTTCCATGTTTCGCTTGCTTACTTGGGTCACATGTACGCAAGTTTCGATATTGACCTCCTCTGCTATAGCTATTATATGATTGCGGCATCCCCAACCACCATGGCAACACTTTCTAAACCACCATGAAGATGCAACTCACAGAGGTACTTTGCCGAGTGGACTCGACATTGTAACATCTAGCCAACCTCGACACAACAGTCAAGATACCAACCCGAGCACATCATCATGCTAGATGTGTCAGACTATAATGGTGATTGTTGTGCTAGAGTGTTATTCGATTGGATGTACAACATCAACAAGTACTTCTAGCTATAGCATTGCCTAATGGAAGCATATAACTTGCTTTATGCTATTGGCCATTGCAGAATTAAAGGGTGGTACCCTCGCTTTGTGGAAATTCCTATTGCACCCGTTTGAGTTGACTATGCTGCAGTAAGCCATTTAGGAACATTTTCTACCTTGCTACTATTGTTCACATTTGTAAATCAAGTTCGTTGAGCTAATGTAGGGACGGACACCATATTAGAATACCTATGAAGAACGGATACAGATACAGGTATGGATACGAGTACGAGTACAATACGGCATTACGACAACTTTTGAAAACATAGGATACTGGTACGGCATGGATACGGCGATTTTTTTATGTTTATTTTATATTTTTAACAAAAAGTGCCAATAATTTTTAAGAAATTGATTTAGACAATTCAATCTCGTTTTGAATCACAATTGTTAGAGTGTCTATTTACTTAAGTGTTTTAGTCTTTTACTTAAGTTCAGTTTAGTCTATTATAACATGGGCCCAATTGTGTATAGGCCCATTAGGGCTTGCCTAAGTGTATGTATGCTTCGCCCTTATCCTATTTATAGGAAAGGGTGGTTGCCTCCTATCTATCAAAAGCAATAAGCAAAATCTACACGAGAGGTTTCCCCACTTATACCGTTTTCAACATGGTATCAGAGCAGGTCATGTGTTGCCCCTAACCCTAGGAGAGAGAGCGCAAAGGAGAGTGCCTCCCCTTGCGGGCGGCCACCCTGCCGCGAGGCGCTGCTGATGGCTGCTCGCAGGGATTTCCCATCCAGCCTCTTTTTGGAGCCATCTCCATAAGCCACTCCATCTTCACTAACAAAAATCGTCCTATGAGGATCCAAATCTACAAGGGCCACCATGCCTCCATCAATCCTGCTTGCTAATGAAGTCGCCGCTATCTATTCGCCGCCATCATCACAGATCTACTCAACCATTATCTACTCCACCACCGTTCTACTCCATGCCACTACCATCGAGATCTAATCCAAAATCTTGGATAAGTATCTCTCTTTTCTTCCGATATCAGGGATACATCGTCTCTATGTTGCTATGGTGGAGATCCAGAAGGATTTCCCCTCTTTTGTTGATGTCTCTAGGATTTTTCTGTTGTTGATCGCCTCGTCGACACAGCGTGTCATTTTTGGATACGACGTGTAGGCGGTGTTCCGCTTCTTCGCGACTTCATTCACCATTTTTGGATACATCATGTTGCATGTACCTTCACACAGCGTGTCGCCTGCTTCTGCCCCGAGATTCTATAAACTAACACGGCGTGTTCTTTCAACGACACGCCATGTCGCTTGTTTCGGCTGGCGTTGACTGTTGCTATTGTGATATCAAACACGGTGTGTCTCTTCATCGAGACGTCGTGTCACCTGCTATTGTTGCTTCATGTGTTATCGGACACGCCGTCTCGCTAAACGACACGGTGTGTCCGCTGCTACTTGTTGATACATCTTGGCGTGATACAATGATTTTATCATATGGCAGAGGTATCTATACATGGCGTGTCCCTTCTTTCTCTTACTAGCAATAATTATCTTCTCGTTTTCCGTATTTTTATATATTTATTTATATTAGTATATATATTTTACTGGTTTATTTTTATTATGTGTTATGGGCTTTAGACTTGTCTTGTCTATTAGCCTCTTTCTTTTATCCCATATTGCTTGTCTCTGCTTTATGCTTTACTCTCTTGCACTATAAAAGAGAGGCCTCAGTAATTGTTTTACTCGTCTAATAAGAAGCCTTTCATTATTTTAGATGGTATTAGAGGATCAGATCTTCCCAAAGCCCTTCCCACCCTAACCCTAAACTCATGCCCCCATAACCCGAGCCGCCACCCCCCTCTCCCTTTCCCTTTGCTCCCCCCTGTCAGCGCCTCCAGGCAACCCCCCTCCCTGCCGCCGCTAATCCTTACCCTCTTCTCTATCGCCAACTCCTCCCTCCCCTACTACCCAACCCGCCGCCACCCCCACCACCCTACTAGCCCCGCCGCCAAACCCCCCCCACCAGCCCGCCACCAATAGCCTGCCCGCCGCCCATATCCCCCTCTCCAAACAGCCCTCCACCGCCTCATGTTCTCCCTCCCCTCTTCCTCACCAGCAGTCTCTCCATCCACCACCATCTCTCCCTCCGACTAGCCACCCCGATCAATCCCTCTCTTCCCCTCTATTCTCTGAACAACTCTGGTAACTTTCCAGTTATAGCACGTTGACGGGTTAATCCATTATCGCTCTCTGCCTGCCTGTGCCTCATGGTGGAGTAGTTCTTCCTCTATGTTGGCGTAGGTTTTTCTAGATCTTCTGTTGCCCCTATGTGGGTTTTCGAGATCTGATGCCCCAGATCTCCTGCTACTTTCTTCTGCCCCCCTGCGGGTGTTACTAGCTCTGCCCATGTGTTGGGCTTCTTCGCTGCCTTTTTATATTGACTGCTACGTCTACCTCCTGCCTGCCTCTCCTGCCTACTGCTTTTTCCTACTTTGGCGTCTTGCATATTACTGGGACATGGCATCACCAATCTGCTCCGGAATTTGTGCGTCACTACTGTCAAGTTGGATGGCTCCAACTACCACACCTGGGTGGCTTCTTTCGAGCTTTATGTCAAGGCTCAAGGACGCTACTCCCATCTTTCTACTAAAGGCTTGGTTGCTCCTGTTGCGACTGTTGTTGACAAGACAAAGCAGGCATATGATATGTGGTTAAAAGACGATTCTGGTGTTATGACATGGATGGTCAACAGTGTTGAACCTAAAATCAGCAAATCTTTCCTACGACTGTGGACGGCTAAGGACATGTGGGATCAACATCCCCATGTGTACTCTCATCAGCAAAATCCGAAGAAAGTGTTTGATAGCTTCAAGCATTTGGCCAAGGAGTACACTAATACAGATGCTATAGAAGACTACTACAATCAATGTTTCACGCTCTGGGATGAATTTGGGATGTACCATCTGCTCATAGTTGATATTACAAAAGTCCAACGACAGCACAACGAGCTTCAGCTTGTTCAGTTCCTGGTTGGTTACCACCCTCCTTTGTTGGTGTTGTTGATTAGATTCTTCCAGTGCTCCTCTGCCAACTTTGCGAGACGTTCTGAAACGCGTACGTGTTACCTTCTGTCTCTCAAGCGTCTCCTGACTCTTCTAATAGTGCAGCCCTTGCTGTTCGGTTTGGCGATTCTTTCCACGGTCGTGGGTGTGGTCGAGGGCGCTCTACTACAAGCCCTGGTTGTGGTTTGTACTCGTCTGGTTCGGAATCCTCATCTGCTAAACAGCGCTACTGCAACTTCTACAAGCGCACCAATATACTAAAAACCGTTGTTGGGTTAAGCATGGTTGCATGGCAAACCAGCTTGGGCAAATCAAGTTACATCTGAACAGCCTGACACCGCTGCTTCTTTGTCTACTCCACCTTCTGTCGACTGGATCCCATCCGAGGTCGAGAAGTTGCTTCAACCACAGCTAGCTTCCTTTGTTGAGACTTCTACTGATGGCAGTTCTGCTCTACTAGCACAGTTTAGTAAAAATGCATGGGTGATCGACTCTGGTGCAACCTCTCATATTACTGGAAATTAACTTTATTTTCTAACCTGCATAAAACTTCTGCTATGCCGCCTGTTACACTTGCCCATGGGTCTCAAACACCTATTTCAGGAATAGGGAATATCTCCACTCTTGGTCATCTTTCAGGATCTGCACACGAGGATGGAGATTGGTTCAGGCCACGAGGGACCAGACGGCTTATACTACCTGGACATGCCGAAGACTGATGCATTCCTGACTACTATGACCGACATCCAGTGGCACTATCGTTTGGGGCACCCTTTGCCGGCTAAGTTGAAGCACTTACTACCTGACATTTCTAATTCAATTTTTCAATGTGAAACATGCCAGTTGGGCATACATACTAGATTTACTTTTACCAAGAAAAGTGGTAATGGCTCAAAACAGCCGTTTGATGTAGTGCATGCTGACATTTGGGGCCTGTGTTCTATTTCTAGCATTTCTGGTTTTTGGTACTTTATGAGTTTTATTGATTCTCTAGAACCACCTGGTTATTTGTGTTAAAAGACAGATCTCATATAGTTGATACTATCACATCGTTTTTTGCTGAGATACGTACCCACCCAGTTTGATAAAACATACAAATCTTTTGTACTGACAATGCCCTTGAGTTCATGCAAACCTCAGTTAGCCTTTTTTGTCGGAAAATAGGTACCATTCACTAAACTTATGTAGATACACACCTCAACAGAATGGGGTTGTTGAACGCAAGAATCGTCATCTTCTTGAGGTTGCCCGCACTCTCCTTTTCCACTACCATGTCCCCCAATATTTTTGGCTGGAAATCGTTTCCACCGTGTGTTATGTCATTAACTGCATGCCTTCTTTCTTCTGTTCTTGGCAATCAAGTGTCCTATCAAATTCTTTATCCTGATGCACCTCTTTTTACTGTTCCTCAAATTTTTAGAAGTACATGTTTTGTAAAAAATGTGTCCTAGCTTTAACCAAACTAGATCCACGTGCTACCAAGTGTGTTTCCTTGGGGTACTCTAGGACACAAAAAGGGTACCGATGTTATGATCTGATTACCAAGAAGTGGATGGTTTCCGCCATAGTTTTTGAGACGGCCAGGCGGTGGCTGTCCCTAGATGGACGCCCAGCCCGCCCAGGTCGACCAGGCGGTGTTTTTTTAACACAACAATATACATATGTAAATTTATACTTATATATATTATTTATGGACTATACTATGTTATGTATATAGGACCTATGCATGTAAATTTATGTATTATTTATACTATGTTATATATATACCTATGCATGTATGTATGAATGTATAACTTATCCACCCCTCCCAAATATATTGAAATAACACTTTTTATAAGTCATTAAGTCTATAATCAATAAAGAAAATGAAACATAATCAATACCAAAAAGAGATAACAATAAGTAATTAAGTATACTATAGTAGAGTTTGTAAAGTAGAATTAATAAAATGTTGAAAGACATACATGATGGTTCGTCGATCTTTTAAATGCACTATCAGTAGCAGACTAGCAGGGTTGTAATTATTGAGTATGGAAAATTCTATAATAAAAAAACTACGGCATGATCAGACGAATAAGAAAAGGCGGAAGACATTCCATAGGAAAGTCACGTTGTGATTGGGTTTAAGTAAAATAAAAGAAAATAAAATAACTAAATGGGCCACTGGGCCCGAAAGCCCAAAAAAGCGGTCGCCCATCATTGTTCTGGGTCAGCCAGGCGGTCTAGGCGGCCGACTAGTCGCCCAGGCGAACGCCAAATGTGAGGCTGGATCAAAGCGGTTGTTTGGGCGGATCCATGTTTGACGCCTGCTCGACTAGGCGGCGACTATGCGTCCGCCTCAACAACTATGGTTTCCGCTGATGTTGTCTTTTTTGAACATATGTCATTCTATTCTTCTGTCGGCTCTGTCCTAACATCTGATTTAATTGCGGCTACTCCTTTACCTATGATTGATGATACTACTCTACCGGATACAACTGTTGCACATGCTCCTCCACTGAAGGTTTATCAAAGAAGACCGAAGGCTCCATCTCCCTCCATGGCTCCTCCAAGTCCACCATCCTCGTCGGTTGATCCACCTCCACCTTAGGTATTTTTTGACTTGGATATTCCTATCAGTTCACGCAAAGGAACTCGGTGTTGCACTCAGCATCCCATTGGGAATTTCAGAACTACTGCTAACTTGGGAACTAATTTTACAAACTTCACTTATGCTCTATTTGTTGTTTCTATTCCTAAAAATGCTACCCAGGCTCTTCAGCATCCAACATGGCGTCAAGCCATGGAATCTGAATGCAGGCTCTCACTGATCGGCATACTTGGGAGTTAGTTGATGCACCTACTGATTGTTCACCAGTTGGCTGTCGATGGTCTTTACAGTCAAATATCATCCTAATGGAATTATTGAGCGACTCAAAGCTCTCTATTGTTGCTCGCCTAAGCTCGGTTTATATACTTATTTATGTGGCAGTAAATTCTGACCGGCCTTTATTTCAACTGGATGTGAAAAATGCTTTCCTATATGGCGATCTGCATGAGGTATACATGGAGCAGCCTCCTGGATTTGTGAGTCAGGCGGAGTTATCCAAAGTTTGCCGTCTGCGCAAAGCAATTTATGGCCTTAAGCAAAGTCCTCGCTCCTGGTTTGACAGGCTGAGCTCCATTCTTCAAATTTTTGAATTTCGTCGTTCCCAGTCTGATCATTTCGTATTTATTAAGAAAACTACTTCCGGTCTTTTCATACCGATTATCTATGTAGATGACATCATTTTATCTGGTAGTGACTCCGCAGGAATCCAGGCCACTAAAAACTATTCGGAAAAACGCTTTGTTACCAAAGATTTAGGCAAATTGAGATATTTTTTGGGCATGGAGGTTTCTCAATCTTCCTCTGGTCTATGCTTGTCTCAGCGAAAATGTGTTCTAGATCTCCTCTCTGGAACAGGAATTCTTGGGGTCAAGCCTGTTGTTACTCCCTTGGATCCAGATACTAACTGGGAAGACGAGAATTCTCCTTGTTACATTATATATTTCCTGTTTTACATAGCCTGCTATTTGTTTTGTTATTTCTCTTTTATATATTACATAGCCTGCTATTTGTTTTGTTATTTCTCTTTTATATATGGACATCTCTGTAATTCTTTCAGTATTATATATATGACGGTGCACACATTGTGCGACCCTAAGCTCTCCAAATCTCATTGTTTTTCACATGGTATCAGAGCGGGACGATCCACCTTAAACCTAATCCCTATCTCCACCAACCCTAGCCGCCACCACACTCCGAAATCTCCTTTTTTTCACCGCTACAGTACTGCTACAGTACCGCCGCCGCTACCGATCGCCGTCCACCCCTCTGCAGCCCTCCATCCACCTCTAATCCCCTAATAAACTCCATCCTTGTGGCCTAATCCACCACAGGAACCTCCGTCTAGCTCCATTTCTCTTTCCGAAATCTCCGGACAGCATCGGTAACTTTCCAGTTCTTGCACGTTGACGGTGTAACGGGCTTCATCCTCTCTGTCTGCCTGCGCCTCATGGTGGAGTGATTGATCCTCCATGTTGGCGTAGGTTTTTTCTCTTCATCTGCTGCCCCTACGTGGGCTTTTTTTTAAGATCCATGCGTGGATCTTCTACCTTCTACTACTAGTCCATGTGTTGGACTTCTGCCTCTGACTGTTGACTACTCCTGCCTGTGCCTGCTTGCCTGTGCCTGCCTTCCTGCCTGTTCTCATGGCGTCTTCTAGAGATGACTTCTGGAGAGACTCGCGCTGTCAAGTTACCACTGTTAAACTTGACGGGCGCAATTACCAACTTTGGGTGTGCTCCTTTGTGATATATGTCAAATCACAAGGGAAGTACTCTCATCCGATTCGCATTGGTCCGCCTCAGCCTGCAGCGAACGCGGATGAAAAAGACGTCAAAACTTTTGATGATTGGGTCCGTGAAGACTCGACTGTGATGACATGGATTCTCAATAGTGTCGTTGAGAAGATCAGTGTTACTTTACTTAGGCTACCTACGGCGAAGCAGATGTGGGATCAGCTCGCCAGTACCTACTCTCACAGTCAGAATCCCAAGAAGGTCTTCGACATAACCAAGCAACTGGGGCGACTCCAATTCACGGGATCTGACATCTCTGACTACTTCTCCACCTTCACCGGCCTGTAGGGTGAGTTGGAAACTTACCACCCGCTGTCTACTGATCTGGCGACTATGCAGAAATAGCGGGCGGAACTACAGCTGATACAGTTTCTGAGTGGCTTGCCAGAATCCTATGCTGGCGTTGTGGATCAGATCTTGGCGAGTGATCCTCTCCCTACTTTGCAGAGTGCCTACCAGCATCTCCAGTGCCTTTCTTCATCGACATCGTCTCCTGAGACTGGAGATTCTACTGCCCTGGTTGCTTGGGTCGGGCGTGGCCGTGGTCGTGGTCGTTCCACTGATGGTCGTCCTCCCCTGGGTGCAGGACGGGGACGGGGACGTGGACCTGGTGTTGGACGAGGAGCCCCTCCTGCTGCCTCACCTCCTACTGTTGCGCGTCCTCAGCAAGGACAACGTGTGTGTACCTTCTGTGGCCGGTCTAACCATATTGAAGAAAAGTGCTGGGAAAAGTACGGTAAACCGGCTTGGGCCAATGCTGCTGCAGATTCATCGTCTACTGCTTCTGAGGCTGTTACTCCGACGCCTGAGCCAGCGACTGCAGGAGTGACCGCAGACTACATTCGTGCTGAGGTGGAACGCCTCCTTGAGCGTGCTAGCTCTTCGACTGCTACTTCTACTAGTGGAGAACATGTTGCATACTCTGGTTATGATACTGCATTCCTAAGTTCTTCCTCACTTTCTACTTCTGGTAATACCAAATGGGTGATAGATTCTGGTGCCTCTGCACATATATCTGGCAATAGATCTCTGTTTAAAACTCTATCTGAACATGTCTGTAACTCTTCTGTTATGCTAGCTGATGGCTCAAAGTCTTCGGTCTTTGGAGTCGGTAATATTGTTTCTCAGTTTTGGCTCAAGTCTGTCTTATATGTGCCTAGATTTCCTCTGAACTTATTATCAGTCAGCAAAATTTTACGAAGTTTGAACTGTAGCATGACTTTTGTTCCTGGTTCATGTGTTTTTCAGGACCTTCGCACGAGGACGAAGATTGGTGGGGGGGTATGAAGGTGTTGATGCACTCTACTACTTGGACCAGTTACCGCGATCAGAGAAAGCTGCTATGGTATCTGGTTTATCGGCTTCTATTTCTGCACTGCAGTGGCACTACAGGCTGGGACATCCATCGTCAGAGAAGCTGCGTCATTTAGTTTCTGATATTGGCAGTTGTAATTTTCAGTGTGAATCGTGTCAGCTGGGAAAACAGACTCGTACTGTGTATCCTAGACATAGTATTGTGAGCAGTAAAAACATTTTTGATTTAGTTCACTCTGATGTATGGGGTCCATGCCATGTACCGAGTTTGTCTGGTTACAAATATTTCATTCTATTTATTGATGACTTTTCTAGGACTACTTGGTTGGTTCTATTAAAAAGTAGGTCTGAAGTGTTGTCTACTATCAAATACTTTTTTGCTGAAATAAAAACGCAGTTTGGTTTGCCTGTTAAAGTTTTCCGCACCGATAATGCTTTAGAGTTTGTTAAGCAAGAAGTGGCGGTTTTCTGTAAATCTGTTGGTACGCTCCACCAGACTTCATGTGCCTATACCCCACAACAAAATGGTGTCGCTGAGCGGAAAAATAGACACTTATTAGAAGTTACCAGGACTATCATGATGCATTCTCATGTGCCCCGCTCCTATTGGCCTGAGGCTATTTTGACTGCATGTTTTCTGATTAATAGGATGTCATCGTCTTTTATTGGAAATAAGATTCCTATACAGGTTCTGCAACCTGAGACTTCTTTGTTTGTTGTGCCTCCTAGAATTTTTGGGTGTACCTACTTTGTCAGATTACTTGGACCTGCTTCTGATAAATTGTCTCCTCGAGCTGCTAAATGCATTTTTCTGGGCTATTCTAGAACTCAGAAGGGTTACAATTGTTATAATCCCAGTACAAATGGTTTACTAGTAGTGATGTTGTCTTTTTTGACGATACACCGTATTATTTTTCAGCAGGAGATAGTTTGCAGACAGACATTCTTGCCTCTCCTTTGCATGTTATTTCTAACTATGTGCCTGACAGTACTGACACTGTGACTATTGAAACTCAAGATCCTCCTCTTATTGTTTATCAGCGCAGGAATAGAGCACCTTCTACGCAAGTACCCCCCAAGGCAACCAATCTTCTCCTCCAGAAGGTTCTGCTGCACCTGAGGTACACTCTGACCTTGACATACCTATTGCACTCAGAAAGGGTACTCGTTCCTGCACTTCTCATAGCATTGCTCAGTTTGTATCTACTGCTCATCTGTATACTCATTCTAGCAATTTTGTATATGCTTTATCTGTTGTGGTTGTACCTAAGAATGTTCAGGATGCATTGAAAAGTATTGCTTGGACATCTGCTATGAAAGAAGAAATGATTGCTCTTACTGACAGAGACTTGGGAGCTGGTGGATCCACCTCCTCAGTGTAAGCATGTGGGTTGCAGGTGGGTATATGTCGTAAAATATCAACCTGATGGTACGGTTGAGAGGTTGAAAGCACGGTTAGTTGCAAAGGGCTATACTCAGACATATGGCATTGATTACTTTGAGACTTTTTCTCCTGTTGCTCGCCTTAACTCTGCCAGGATTCTCCTATCTGTTGTTGTGAATCTGAACTGGCCTCTTCTGCAGCTTGATGTGAAAAATGCTTTTCTGTATGGTAACTTGCAGGAAGAAGTGTATATGGAGCAACCTCCTGGGTTTGTTGCTCAGGGGGAGTCGAACAAAGTATGCAGGCTTAAGAAATCTATCTATGGGCTCAAGCAGAGTCCTCGTGCCTGGTTTGATAAGTTGAGCAGGATCATGATTGATTTTGGTTTTCTGAGGTCACAGGTTGACCACTCTATGTTCACAAAAAAGACTTCAGCAGGTATTACTGTTCTTATTGTATATGTTTATGACATTATTATTTCTGGCAGCGACTCTCTTGGTATTCAGGCTACCAAAGATCATCTGGGCAAGCCCTTTGCTACAAAAGATTTGGGCAAACTTCGGTATTTTCTTGGCATAGAGGTCTCTAGAACCTCTAATGCCCTGGTGCTTTCTCAGAGAAAGTATGTTCTTGATATTCTGCAGGAGACTGGTATGCTTGGAGCAAGACCTACGGATACTCCTCTTGATCCCAATGTGAATTGGGATGATGATTCCTCTTCTGTGTTTGCTCATCATAAAAAATTCAGGAGGTTGATTGGTAAATTGATTTATTCAACTATTACTTGTCCTGATATTGCTACTGCAGTGGGTCTTCTTAGCAGGTACCTTGACAAACCCAAACAGTGTCATTGGGATGATGTATGTCAAGTCCTGAGATACTTAAAAAAGTCGCCTGGCAAGGGACTTCATTATAAAAAGAATGGGCATTGTGTTCTTGAAGGGTATTCTGATTCTGATTATGCAGGCAGCAAAGTTGATAGAAAATCTACCTTCGGTTACTGTACTTTTGTAGGAGGCAATCTTGTTACTTGGAGGAGCAAGAAACAGAATGTCGTTGCCAGATCTAGTGCTGAAGCTGAGTACAGGGCCATGGCCCATACTGCCTGTGAGTTACTGTGGGTACGTTCTCTCCTGAAAGAGTTTGGGATTAAGTCTTCTTCGGCCATTCCTATGCACTGTGATAACAGAGTTGCCATCTTCATTGCAAATAATCATGTCTATCATGAGTGCACCAAACACATTGAAGTTGACTGCCACTTCATCAGAGAATCTATTCTTACGGGCAAGATATGCACTCCATTCACGAGATCAGAAGATCAAGTTGCTGATATCTTCACCAAGCTGTTGGCGAAGAAACAGTTCTGCACACTGATGGACAAATTGGGCATGATTGACATCTATGCTCCAACTTGAGGGGGAGTGTTACATTATATATTTCATGTTTTACATAGCCTGCTATTTGTTTTGTTATTTCTCTTTTATATATGGACCTCTCTGTAATTCTTTCAGTATTATATATATGTGAGGGTGCACACATTGTGCAACCCTAAGCTCTCCAAATCTCATTGTTTTTCACATGGGCAGGAAATATATAATGTAACACTTCTCCTTACCCTGACCATCATCAGTATCGACGAATAGTTGGGAAACTGATATATCTTATTGTCACTAGAGCCGATATCACTTCTGCTGTTGGACTGGTTAGCAAATATCTTGATAAGCCCAGACATGTCACTGGGAAGTTGTATGGCATGTTCTGAAGTACTTGAAAAGTTCTCTTAGAAAAGACATGCCTTACAAGAAACATGGGCACTGTAATCTTATTGGCTATTTTGATTCTGACTATGTTAGAAGCAAGATAGATCGCAGATCTACATCTGGATATTGCACTTTTGTAGGAGTAACCTAGTCACCTGGTGAAGCAAGAAGCAATTTGTTGTTGCTCGTTCTAGTGCTGAAGCTGAGTATCGAGCGATGGATCATTCTATATGAGAACTCTTCTGGGTACGAGGACTTCTGAAAGATTTTGGTGTCTCTAATTCTAAACATATTCTCGTGCACTGTGACAACAAAGCATCCATCTTTATTGCCAACAATCCCACATTCCATGACAGTAAACAAATTGAAGGTTAATTGCCACTTCGCGTGGAAAGTTGTCTTATCTGGTCAGATCTTTATGCCTTATACACATACTTCAGATCAAGTTGCAGGCATCTTCACCAAAACTCTTCCGAAGACCAGATTCACTAATCCGATAGACAAGTTGGGCAAGATTGATATCTATGCTCCAGCTTAAGGGGGAGTATTAGTATATATATTTTATTGAATTTAATTTTATTATTGTGTTATGGACTTTAGACTTGTCTTGTCTATTAGCCTCTTTCTTTTATCTCATATTGCTTGTCTCTGCTTTATGTTTTACTCTCTTGCACTATAAAAGAGAGGCCTCTGTAATTGTTTTACTCGTCTAATAAGAAGTCTTTCATTATATTAGAGTTTACACCCCCCAGTCTTCCAGCCCTACATAACTTTTTGCCTACCTCCTCAATACCTATTGATCCTACCGAGTAACATTCCGCTAGCGTACCTCCTATTTCTACTGAGTTTCCATTCTGATGGTCTTTTTTTTATCCTACCCCCAAATTTTTTTTGACCTACTCTAAAAAAAATCTCATTGCTGGACAAATCTCGTTTCAAGTCGAAAAAAGATCTATTTATTTTTCTATTCGGATCTATGTAATGGGGTCATATTGCACCTTGACTCGCATCATCAATTACCTCCTCCACATATTTGCTTATACAACCTTTGCCTCTACTACTATTTTTTACTCTCCACTCCAACCACTCTTTAGGCTCTTTTCGTGGTTGGCTAAAGGGCGAGAATAGAGGATGAAGAGTAGAGGGAAGAGATGAGATGGAGGAAAGATGAAGGAGAGAAGAAGAATTTCATTTTGCAGTTCTATTGGTCTTCATGCTACATTTTGGATCCTTCTGCTACTGTGGTGTTCTTTTTGCTTCTATGAGGATCCTTCTATTGTTATGTGGACTAATCATGCTTATTTATGCTATGAGGAGCTTTCGGCTACTATTATTGCTTATTCATCATCTATCTTGACTGTTGCTATGAAATTACATACTGGGACGTCATTCTTGCTATTTGTGTTATGATTAGCACATTTTAGTTGTTGCTTTGTGTTTTTGCACTATCTGTTGTCCATGCTTTCTTTGTACGTTGACATTTTACTGTGAACCAACACTCTGAACTCTGTAAATCAACACTCTCTGGACTTTGTCGTCTACTATTGTGATGGATACTTTATAAAGAGTGAAGATGATGAAGACTTTTTGTTGTTGACTTTACATGGAGCTTCGTCTACATTGCATATTGGAGTTATTTATTTGGTTGCTATTTTGCACACTGGTCTTCTATCCGCATAGTCGTCGACTTTTGCTTCTGTGTGCTAGCACTTTGTGGTTTGTCCATGTTTTGTGCATGTTGACTCTCAGCTTGTCCATGCTTTGTGTGCATGTTGACTTTTGCTACTGTGATCCATCACTCTCTGGCTTGTCTGTGCTTTGTTTGCACGTTGACTATTGTTGCTTCTTGTGAGCTAGCACTCCCTAGGACGTGTGATCCAACACTCTTTGGCTACTACAAGGACGGCTATGATGAAGAACTTGGTGCCTATCTGCTATTCTTTCTTTTGCTCCAGATGCCATTATGATGATCAAGAAGCCTCTATGCCTGCCCAGATATTTGTTGCTTTGGAGTATCTATTTGACGGGGAGTCTTTAAGTATTTGAGTGTTATAGAGAGAATAGGAATTGTATATTCGATAATTGAAAAGGTGTACAATACAGTTTCTTATATAGCAGAAGAGAGGAAAGACTAAAGCAGAGATGAGCAATATGTGACTAAACTACTAAAGTAAAAACATGAGGCACATGACACTCAATAAAACATAACATATCTCTATACTCCCCCTCAAGCTGGAGCGTAGATATCGAACATGCCCAGCTTGTCCACTAGAGTCTGAAAACGAGCTTTTGGAAGAATTTTGGTGAAGATGTCCGCTACTTGCTTTTCAGTGCTGAGATATGGAGTGCAAATGCGGCCAGAAAGAACTGTCTCACGAACAAAGTGACAGTAAACCTCAATATGTTTTGTCCTCTCATGAAATGTGGGGTTGCTCGCAATAAAAATGGAGGCCTTGTTGTCACAAAACATCGGTATAGGGCTGGAATAGGATATGTCGAACTCCTGGAGGAGGCTCTGGACCCACAGAAGTTCACATGCAGTATGAGCCATGGCTCGATATTCTGCCTCTACACTGGATTTGGTTACGACAATCTGCTTTTTGCTTCGCCAGGTAACAAGATTTCCGCCCACAAATGTACAATACCCGATGTTGACTTACAATCTGAGCGACTTCCTGCATAGTCAGAGTTTGAAAAACCAGAGAGATTACAGTGGTCGTGCTTCTTATATAACAAGCTTTTGCATGGAGAGCTTTTTAGATAGCGCAGTATGTGACATACAGCATCCCAATGACACTGTCGTGGTTTATCAAGGTACCTGCTGATGAATCTTACAACGGCACTGAGGTCAGCTCTTGTGAGAGGAGTTTTCATCGTCCCAATCCATATTTGGGTCAACATGGGTGTTGGTTGGTTTACAGCCAAGCATACTAGCTTCCTGCAAGAGATCAAGTACATATTTTCATTGAGAGAGACACAGCCATGTAGATGATCAGGATACCTCAATGCCTAAGAAATATCTCAGCTTTCCGAGATCCTTGGTGACAAAATGCTTTTCTAAGTAGGTTTTAGTTGCATGTATGCCCAAGGTATCACTGCCAGATAAAATAATATCGTCAACATAGACTATAAGAATGACTAGCTTGTTGGGTTTTGTGGGACAGAATAGGCAGCGGAAATAAAAAATTTATCTAACCACAAACTCATAACCAGCAAATCGCATCAACAACTATGCAATAGGAAAGATGGTTTAGTGAGATATACCTGGTCCTGAGGCTTGCTCAGCGACAATATCTCGCAGCTAGTGCGGTCTTCAACCACCTAGTCTTCAACGACGTCTGTGCAGCTCCTGGTGTAGACCCGGACTGCGGTTGACGGTCGTCCTCCTGAACAGCAAAAATCTCCCGCCTCTATAGATAGTCCACACGGACCACCGGGAACTCTAGTCGTCCTGATGGACAGACCAGAAGAAGTCGTCCCCTTCTGTCGGCGTACTAGTCACTAACACACTCTCCCACCACCAGTCGCTTTTCTGCAGTTGTCTTTCCCTCACTGTTCCTCCCTGGACGGGTAGAACTTGCTTGGGCTCTCTTAGTTACCACAACCAGAGAGGACAACAACTTTGCAGAACAACTAATGTTATGAGTTGTTTGTTCTGAGAAACCCCTTGTACCCCTCTATTTATAATAGAGGGCAGGGTCAGGGTTCCCAGTCTGTGCAGGGGTAGAAGAGTCCGGATTTTCCACGAACTGTTTGCACTGCGGCAGGCGAATCGGTCGTTTCACAACTGAAACGGTCGTTTGGGCAGGTGAGTCGATCGGTTCACCAAGTGAACCGGTCGTTTCCCTTCCCAGACTTGCCTTCAATTAACTTTCCTTATTCGTTTCTAATTAATGCAAAGATTAATTCTTGTCCCAATCAAATTGAACAAGTGAAACGAGGATCTTTTCTCACGAACCGGGAAACCCAACACATGCTCGTTTGGTCGAAGTGAACCGATCGGTTCACCAGTGTGAACCGGTCGTCTCACTGACCATGAGTCGATCGGTTCACCCAGTGAACCGGTCGGTTGGTGGTCCAGGTCGTGCAGAACTCAGTCAATGCAGTTCTCAATCAATCTGACACTCTAATCAGTTGGTTCAACACTTGAACTTGATGATTCTGAGTCAAGTCTATTGATTGAATGTTTAATTGAGTACCTGAACACTTCAGTAATCAATCTAAACAACATTCATGGATAAACTCCTCTTCCAGGTTAATTCTATGTGTGTGACCCTATAGGTTCCATTTCACGTTGGCAGTGAATGTCCATAACTAACTTATGACATTACAAGCAAAGAGCGGTGCCTAGTCGCACATCAGTGCTACCCAAGTGAAGAGGAAAGTTGGAGAACAACTTTCAACCTACTATCTATTATTGGTGTTACAGTGAATGTATAGTCCCTTTGTCACTGATATCCGGATTGAACTTGAGGCATGGACTTGTCATCCTCTACAAACGTTCACAATCCATGTTTCTTGAACCAGAGCAAACTGTCTGAGATATATGCAAGCTCAATATCATATATTGACTCGCATGTACATGGCCATGTATTTCTCAGTCTCGCTTATCAAGTGGTCAAGATATCATACTCCCTTAGGAGGGACAAATTTCATATCTATCACTCACAGTCAAGTCCCCATGTGTCAAAGTCACCCAATCATCACCGTTATAACAACCATATTTCAGGACTGCGTTTGATGATGTCAAAGTGTACCCAACCACATGTGATGAGTGCAGCAATTTCAGATCTAAGAACCACAGTCACCACCAATACTATAAGAGATGATCCTGACCAAGGTTTTAAAAAGTGTGAAGTGGGAAGCGTGCGGACGGGACCTTGTAGTCAATTAATCGTCTGGCAGGCGATTAAGCGGGCACTTTTTAGAAAAGCGGGTTTCCAATTCCTATAAACTTTTATGCAAAATTACATACATATGTATATAAATACTATATTTTTTAAATTTCTATACATATCTAAACATTATACAAGACAATATAAAACACCCAAATAGTTTATAACACAACTATACACGATGATTGTATCTATACAATATAGTAAACAATATACTTGTCATAGATAAAGCACCCTACACATAAAATAATAAGTATGTACAAGATGTAACAACAATTTTGTATCACATGTTTACATAGCTAAACAGTAAACATAGCTAGCTTACAAACATATTGTTACATATGCACATCATCCAATAGTCATACATTACAGCAGTACATTTAATCAAAGTATGCATTCTAAATTAGATAATAGTTACCTATAATTTACTTGGATACATCACAAAAATACCATATCATTACAGCTTACATACAAAGTATGCATTCTAAATTAGAACTAGGTATATCATAGAACATCTAATGTATGCTCGCTTAATATATTATAGTCAATACTAGTCGGGGTATATAATGTACTTAATGTTATATGCTTACATCCATTTTTTTTTAAAAAGCGGGTAAAAAGCGGGAAAAAGTGGGAAAAAGCGGGTTAAGCGGGCAAAAAGCATCCACCTTTCTCAAATTTTCTTAAGCGGCGCTTAAGGGTGTTTTTAGGCGGACAACACCTGTTGGCGCTTAAGCGGCCGCCCTAGGACGCTTTTTAAAACACTGATCCTGACTAACCAAGTGTGTTTCCACGCATCACTCTTACGGTGGGTTTGTCCAATACACTGTTCTCTAACATGTATATATGTGCTTGGTTTAATATCACATATCATGATTGATGAGATTCTATCATCAACCAACACACACTCTAGTCTTTTGTGTTATTGATGTCTATGGTTATTTCCACAATAACAACCGACTAGGGACATAACAAGAATGTATACTCTTAACATCCATATGATCTCATTGTTCAGGTCTTCAACCTGAAAACATACGTCATTGAGTAATACAATTCTTTAGACATCTAACATGTTATATCATAATCTCAAAACAGATTAAACATATAGACGGAAATTGTCTTTATTATTATTATTCAAATCATTTACAAAGTATACCATTACAATCATCATGACTGGCTCTATGAGCATACATACCAACATAGCCCAGCCACTGTATTACGGATAAAAACTGAATGATCTGAGCGGGAACAACGAAAGCCAAAAGTAACTAGGATCTGACTGAGTTTGTCGAACCAAGCATGCGGGATCTGTTTGAGACCGTAGATGGCCTTTTTTAGCTTATAGACCTTTGAGGCAGACTCCCCCTGAGCAACAAATCCCGGTGGTTGCTCCATGTAAGCTTCCTCCTGTAGATCTCCATAAAAAATGCATTTTTAACATCCAACTGAAATAGGGGCCAGTCTATGTTGACAGCAACAGAAATCAGAATGCGAACAGAATTTAACCGTGCTACGGGAGAAAAAGTTTCAAAATAGTCCACACCATATGTTTGTGTATACCCCTTTGCAACAAGACGAGCTTTCAGGCGCTCAACTGCACCGTCAGGTTGATACTTAATGGTGAAGACTCATCGGCATTCAACTGTAGGGCAGGAAGGAGGGCGATCCACAAGTTTCCACGTCTGGCGATCACTTAGTGCCTGCATTTCATGGTCCATCGCCTGTTTCCATGCAGGAATAATAAGGGCTTCTGCAGCAGTTTTTGGAATAGTGACGGCAAAAATCATAGAAGTGAAGCAAGCAAAACTTGTATTCAGGTTAGCAGAAGTGCAGAAATGACTAATAGGATTTTTGGTGCAGGAACGAACACCTTTGCGCTGACTGATAGGCAGGTGTAAGTCAGAAGTTACCTCAGTGGTTGTATGATCATCTGCAGACGGAGGAATTGGTTGTAGAAGGGCCATGGAAGGAGTGTTTGACTTGGTCCTTCGTTTGTATAGTTGCAAAGGGCGACCTTCAGGCTGGTCAGAAGATGGTAAAATCTGAACAACATCCGACAGTGTCGTCGGTGCCAACATATCACTGGAGAGTGATGCTCCATCATCAGAGAAATATGGCATATGCTCAAAAAAGATCACATCCGCACTGACAAACCATTGCTTTAGAACAGGTTCAAAGCAGCGATAACCTTTCTGGGTTCTAGAATATCCCAAAAAGATGCATTTTATGGAGCGAGGATCGAGCTTTGTTAGCCATGGGCGTAGATTTTTGACAAAATGGGTACATCTAAAAATACGAGGGGGAACAGAGAACAGTTGTGCATCAGAGAAGAGAATGGTGTAAGGTATGCGATTGTGTAAAACAGAAGATGGCATGCGATTGATAAGATAGTGTTACATTATATATTTCCTGTTTTACATAGCTTGTTATTTGTTTTGTTATTTTCCTTTATTTATGGACCTCTCTGTAAATCTCTCAGTATTATATATATGAGGGTGCACACATTGTGCAACCCTGTGCTTTCTGGAAGTCCTGACTCTGTCACAGATAGCATGTCGTAGAAATAGCTTCAGGCCAGAAACGATGAGGTACTTTATAATGAAGAAGTAGAGTGTGAGCAACCTCTAACAAGTGGCGATTTTTACGTTCAGCAACGCCATTCTGTTGTGGAGTGTAGGGGCAAGTAGTTTGATGGATGGTGCCACGAACAGAACAAAAAGATGTGACAGATTTTTGCATAAACTCAAGAGCATTATCGGTACGGAAAATCTTAATGGATTTGTTGAACCGGGTCTGCATTTCAGAAAAGAAAATATTGATATTGTCCAAAACAGTGTTGTGATCCTTCAGTAAAAAAAGCCAAGTAGCACGGGAATAATCATCAATAAAAGAAAGTATTTAACTTCAAAGTGACTAGGAACAGAACACGGTCCCCAGATGTCCGCATGAACAATATCAAAAAGTGCTTTAGAACCAATTTCTTTTTTAGCGGGAAATACAGCCCGCGTTTGTTTACCCAACAGACAAGATGCACACAATGTTGGAAATAAATGTTTCAACTTTGTTGCAGAAGGATGACCAAGCCGGTTGTGCCACTGGAGTCCTGTAACTGATGTAGACAGAAGAGCAGATGTTGCGGGTGGTCCATCCAAATAGTAGAGTTTGTTTGGTCCTTCATGGCCCGAACCAATCCTCGTCTTCGTGCGGAAATCCTTCAAAACACAACCAGAAGGATCAAATTTTATGGAGCACTGAAGTTGTTTTACAGTTTTACTGACAAACAGTAAATTAACAGGAAATTGCGGGATGTATAAAATAGATTGCATGTGTAACTTTCGTGACAAGGGAATAGTGTCGATGTCGTGAACATGAGTCTTAGAGCCATTTGCAGCAGTGACAGACGGAATATTGATGGTTTTAGTCAGAGCAGAAAATAAGTTGATGTCGCCAACCATATGGGCAGACGCACCAGAATCAATACACCATTTATTGTTACTAGCAGAAGGAGAGGCAAGCATGGCGGAGGAACCAGCAGTAGATGTCGAGGGAAGCTGAGTCATGTGCTATTGGAAAAATTTCTCGAACTCCGAGCGAAGCCACTCAGTAGACGGCGTAGCAGATGGCTGGTCGGATGCAGTATCAGTGGAGGTCTCTACAGAAGCTTGATTTGCCCAGGCCGGTTTACCGTGCTTGATCCAGCACCGATCTTCGTTGTGATTATCACAACCACACCAGTTGCAGAAGCGAGGGCCAGCAGCTTGGCCTCAACCAGGAGTAGTAGAAGAACTGCATCCACTGGTAGGAGGCAGACGTCCTCTACAACCACAGCCTCGACCTCGGCCACATCCAGAGACAGTAGTGCGAACGGCCAGAGCAGGATGCTCAATAGCAGGGGTGGAGATCATCGACGGAAGTCTTTGAACTCGTTTAAGGACGTCGCAGAGAGTAGGCAGAGGGTCACTAGACAGAATTTGATCGACCAAGCCAGAGAAGGAAGCAGGAAGAGTAGCCAGAAATTGGACCAATTAGAGTTCATTGCGCTGCTTCTGGGCTTCTTTGATGTTAGCCGTCAAGGGGTGATAGATTTCGTACTCATTCCAGAGCGCAGAGCCCTGGTTGTAGAAATCATCCACAGAAGTGTCAAAAAAAACTCCTTTTTGGCCAAGGTTTTGGAAATTTCAAAAACACATTTAGGATTCTGCTGATGAGAATAGACGTGAGATAGATGATCCCACATGGCCTTAGCATCATGAAGACATAACAAGGATTGACTGATCTGCGGCTCGGTGCTATTAAGAAGCCAAAATTCTTTGGACCATTGTGCATAGGTTTGCTTGCTCTTTTCATCTGCAGTAGCAGCAGGGGCAGTAGGAGGATCAGTAGTGAGGTGGGAATACCGGCCTTGTATCTTGACGTATAGAACAAAGGACGCCAACCAGAGATGATAGTTTGAGCCATCAGGTTTGACAGTGGTAACACACAGAGAATGAGGCGGCTCAACAGAGGCCATGATCAGCAAAGACGGAGCAGCAAGAAATGGGCGGCACAGCAGCAGCAGTCAGCGGTGGCGTCGAGGGGGGGGCTGTTGCGGCGGCTGGGGGGGACGAGAAAGGTCTAGGGCATGGGGGTAGGGCGGGGATTTGCACAGAAAAAAAAATCAGACCTGCTCTTGATACCATATAGAGAGAATAGGAATTGTGTATTCGATAATTGAAAAGGTGTACAATACAGTTTCTTATATAGCATAAGAGAGGAGAGACTAAAGCAGAGATGAGCAACATGGGACTAAACTACTGAAGTAAAAACATAAGTGAGGCACATGCTAGGCACATGACACTCAATAAAACATAACATATCTCTATAAGTGCTTGAGTGACTTATTGTAACATTGAGGGGGAGAAATTCTTGTAAGGGCTTGGTTATCTTTTTATTTTGTTCAGTTTGTGTGTTTGTCTGTTTGCAAGCTGACTCGGGATTCTCCCAAGCTCCGGGTTGAGGGGGAGTGTTAGAGTGTCTATTCACTTAAGTGTTTGTCTTTTACTTAAGTTATGTTTGGTCTATTTATAACATGGGCCCAAATTGTGTATTGGCCCATTAGGGTTTGTTTAAGTGTCTGCTTCCCCCCTATCCTATTTATAGGAAAGGGTGGTTGCTTCCTATCCATCAAGCAATAAGAAAATTCTACACGAAAGGGGTTTTCCCCACTTATATTGTTTTCCACAACAATATATCAGGGGGGGTCTAGATATGGGGTCACATGGTTTTGTGATTTGAAAGAATCACGTGAGTGGTTACTCCCTTGGCTGCTAAATAGGTTGGTTGTATCCACGCTGCGTTGAGGTCATATCCTGCAAAAGATAAGGCTTAAGAAGTATTTGGTACATATAGAGAGTTTCTAGGGAGTATCAATATCAGATACACCTATTTTGAAGTATTAGTGCTTCATAGGGGGAGACAAAAGGCTGGAAGTGGGGATAGAAAGTTTACCTTTAAAGGAGATGAAACTGATATTTTCTAGATAGAAATTCAGAATGAACCACAATGGATTTTGTCACCAAACAAGAGGCATGTTATCCGACAATACTAAACTGAAGCCTTTCAGAGAATGTGAAGGACATCAGTGTGCACCATCCACAAGTACCATGTAGAAGTGAATGAACTAAGTTGCAATAAGAACAAGTAAAAATCCATGATTAGACATGGAAATCATTGAAAAGGAGAAATCTCAAACAATTGAGGTAGAAACAATAAAGAGAAGGAAGATGGCATTTAGCAAGGTAAATAGTGACTAACCTTGAACTGACTTCAAGGAGCAATTGTGACAGCCTTGCTGCTAGCTGCTACTTAGTAGAGAGAGTTGAGACAGGAGTTGTTGGTGTCAGGTGCTAATTGAGCCAGGCCATATCCAAATTTCTTTTTTCAGTTTTACCATCTAGATACGGCCCGGATACGGCATGGATATGGTTTAAGAGTATCTGGCATGTATCCTGGAGTATCTACAGAGTATCCAATACATACCTGGTATGGGACGCCACCTGTATTGGAGTATTCGTGGTTCATAGCAGATTACACTTAAAAATTCTATGAATTATTCTATCTTCTCCAAAGTCCACAATGATGAAGTTGTCACGATCAACAACTCTCATGAAGACCTCAAAGATACAATTGTATATAAGATGAATTATTGTATCTTCACCCGAATTTTGAATGTGGTTCAAGTGGAGATGCATATTCAGTTTGAGAGGCCTGTCAAGAATGAGGCATATGTGCACTACTTGACACAGTGACATCTCCTGTGTCTACTCATGCTACAAAGACTTTTGTCCTCCTAGCCTCCATCGGCACAAAAGTCTATGTAGTGTTTCGGTTGCCAATGTTTTAGACATAGATAATCACAGTGTCCTAGTTGTTATGACGACAATAGAAGTCTATAAGGACAAAGACAAGGAGATCGAGGATGTACTACCTACGAGCGAGCCTAGCAATGATGAGGTTACCACGATGAACCCACCGTATTCTTTTCTTTTACATGAACATGAGGGTTTGCATCCATATCCATGTTGTTCATCGCTCTTCTTCTCCATTGTAGAGGGCCACAATCATTGATAACGCTGGCACAGCCAACATTAGCTCTATCGTGGCTTCTGAGCCACACTGTTGACCTTATTGTTGTAATGGATTGATAGCATGTATCGTCATGTGATTTAGTGTTGCTTAGTCCACATCTTTTATCATGATGCGTATAAGGATGTTGTTTATTGTGAATCGCTCCTCTTGAAGTGGCCCACATCATGTTGGGATGTCTATGGCAGTTTGACCACCATGTCCAGCATTATGGCGACTCCAATACGTATCAATTTCCCATCTCTAGGGTCAACTTTGATTGGTAACCTACAAAGCTTATGCAGCTTTAACAAGTATGTAAAGATCTTCCTTTGTCAATTGCAAGGAATTAAATGACCGATACCGACGTCGTTTCGACAGCTTGGGTATAGATATTTACAGGTATACCGACGGAAATATCGACAGATGCAATCTTGGCCATACCGACGCCAAAATGAACGAATTAAATCATGAAATTTTACAGGCGTGGTCTCAACACCTAGATGCAATGTTTTATGCAATAAAATTCTATATTCGGTATGTGGGGGGGGGGGTCAATCATGTGTGAGTTAAGGAAGATGTCCTGTTTTTTGGAGATTTCGATGAAGGATATCGATGGCAAAATATTGGAATTAAGATTTGGAAATTTACTAGCACATTCCATAAACATAAACACACACACTTATGCAATAATATCCAATTTACAACACATGAATAACATAGTAACTTACTAACTCATATTAGTTGTATGTCGAGTTACACACTGATTATCCATATAAGATTGAGTTGATATGGTTGACTTATTGCTCCCTTGGCATGTACATTATGTAAGGTTGGTGATATGAAGTTACGTGTTGCTCAGACACGTGTACAATTAAGATTTGGAATTTTACTAGCACAATCCATAAGCATAAACACACACACACTTATGCAATAATATCCAATTTACAACACATGAATAACATGGTAACTTACTAACTCATATCAATTGTATGTCGAGTTACACACTGATTATCCATACAAGATTGAGTTGATATGGTTGACATATTGCTCCCATGACATGTACATTATGTAAGTTTGTTGATATGAAGTTGCGTGTTGCTCATACACGTCATGTACAATACTATATAAGTGTATCATACTCATTCGTATTATGTAATTAAACACGATATGTTTTAGAATTTTACAGTACTATGTCTCCATATGCATCATATTAGATTCTGAAAGAAAATATACACAAGAGCTTTCTATTACTCTTCTTCAATGTGTGACTTTGACAATTAACTTCATGACTGTCAAGGAAGTTAAACACCATCACTATTGTGACACCTTTTCTCCACTGTTGTTTGTACCACATGATCTTGATATGCGGTAGTGAGATTCTCCATGGATTATGCGCAATAGAGGGATAAGTATAAAAGCCATTATTACCATGCCCATTATATGCATATCGTGGGGATGCGATAATATAAAAGTGTAGTTCATATGTCAACCATGTCCATGTTGTGCGATATATGTAGCAAGTGTCATATATCAACAAATATAAGACTAGAAAATTACAAAATCTATATTTTTTTACAATATTTGTTTGTTGTGTTGCGAAGTAGTACATTTTCTTACTTTGTATGATAAAAATACTAGTAAGAAGAACATATGTATACAAATTAGCTCACTACTAAAAATGATAGCAAATTATACTTATATTTTGTGAATTATTTAGGTATATAACTATGATTATAATGTAGATTATGAGAAAGTGTTGTGGATCTAAGAACACATACAATCAGGAAGACATAAAAAAGCATATGGTGAGATCTTTGCCAATTTAAGGCATTTTGGTATGAATTTACATTTTAATTGAGATAGATGGTGTAAATGCGAGAAATGGTAGAAAACATAAAGGCATACCTTAGATTAGACTTATCTGAGCCCTAGTTGTCGAGATCCCTTTGCTCCAACATTTCCTCTTCTCAAACAACAGAAACTGACTCAAGCACACAAAAAATCGGTATTTCTGTCAGTATATCAGTACATTTCGTCGAAATTTGGCGGTATTTGGCAGTATTTGGCGATATTTGGCGATATTTGTCGATATTTGTCGATATTTGGCGGTATACCATCGGTATACCGATATTTGCAATCCCAGCGATAGGTTTGTGTGAACCGATGACCGATGTCGTCGATATCGGTATACCGGTCGATATATCGATGATATCGTCGATATCTCTTTCATTGGTCAATTGTCACATCATAAAGAGGCTCATTGTCCAGTTCAATTGCCAGCTTGTCTTGCGAACTCGAGTGAGTTGATGCAGGGCAAGAGCATTGTTTGGCTCTTATTCAGGCCTAGACAAAGTCAAGAATGCCCAATTAGTTTATTTGAGTACTCTAATTTGAAAGCTCTCAATTTAGGATTTATTTGCATATTTTTAGGGTTTAGTTGTTCATTTAAGTTTATTTGAATTAGTTTGGTAATTCTCATAGTTACCTAGAGTCATTAGGACTTTGGTCATAGTCATAGATACCAAGCCTCCAGGGTATATGGTATTAGCAAAATAAAAAGATTTTCAAATAAACAACGTTTATAATTCCATGACCTCTTTCTCTCTTGTGATGTGTGTCGCCAAAGGTGCATGTTTATCATTATTGCAATATGACTAGGCTTTTGTTCTAATATGGTATGAGAAGTCGTCAAAGGGACCTCATACACACTCTTTAGCCTCGATACCTTCCATGCATGCAAATGTTGGTTACTTGCAACGTCATCGATGCATATCCATCAAATCTCTCTCTCCCTCTCTAGACTACGGCCAATATTAGCAAAGCATGAATAGTACTCAATGTGTTCTATGGTATATCAATCAGATGCACAATCATGATGTAGGATCTTGATTCTTGATAATCACTTTATAAATAATGTAAGCCAGTTTTGATCATCCATCTAAAATGTACAAATATTGGCATTTGAATTCATTTCAGGTTATTGGTTTTGAAATATTTTGCATGATATTTGTCCAAATGATCTTATTGTTTAGAAATGGCTAGCCTACCAATATTGATCAAATATTGTTCATTTCGTCTTCCAATATAATATTTGTTTTGAAACTAGAAGTTTTATTAAGTTAATTCTAGCTAGAATTACTTCTATTATAATGCTTTCGTCTATATACATACATATCTATATCATTAAAATTGGAAACATAAACGTTGAATACATACGGTTGGATCTTGAGATGTAGATCACCAAAGGTGTTATTCATATGGCATTCAAGCTCACACCATTGTAAGGCTCTCATTGTATTGCTTCACTATATATATGCTCATGTATAGATGTGTGTATGAATAATCTATGATGGTAACAGTAAAAGAAAATGAAATTTTTGTTTGATGGTCAACTGAAAAATAAAAGAATATAGATAAAAGTTGCTCATAAGTCATGTAACCTTCAGAAAATATGCAAAAACTGCAAGTACAAACAAACTAAGTTTTATTCAGTCAGAGTATTGGTAAAATATCAAAAAATTGGAAAAAAAATCATGAAAAATAGTGGAACTTATTAAGATGTTTGCATGCAATCCTAATATCAAATAAACACGTATGGATGCCCACTTCATGTCCACCTTATGATGTAGGACAGGCTCTGCCTATACACACTTACAAGTGCAAACGTCGCCTCGTCATTAGTTAGGCTTTATTAGCTTAAACGATTTTATTATGCATTTACCTTATTTTAAGCTTTTGCAAACTCAAGTGTAGTCCCACACAAGGAATGAGGCTTCGGCGAAATTTTGCCAAAAAAAATCAATTTCGATGGGATCTGGTACCAAAACGTGAGTTTGTCGATTTTGATGATTTTGATGAATTTCACCAAATTTCGATGATTTCGATGAATTTCACCAAATTTCAATGGATTTCACCAAATTTTGATGAAAATTTTGATAATTACAATCTTTGTTGCTATTGTTGTTTTTTGAAGAGGAGCAAAGGGGGACTGGGGTTATTTCACCATTTAGTACTCATACATGGTATATGCTTATAGTATATATTGCATTGCATTTCCCTAATATTTGCTATTCATATTATTAGATACTTATGCAATGCATATTTTTTTAGTTTTTGCAATGTGGACGACATGTATCCTAGTGGTGGTTTATTAGACAATGAGGGTGCTAGGAAGCCAACCACACCAACAAATAATGATTTAGCTTGAAAACATTACACTAGTGTTCTTGAGACCAATGAAATGATTTGACTATTGAGTCAATATCAACAACAGACTATCAACCCAAGTAAAATGTGTGGGGATGACCTACATATCCAATATTTGATATTATAACACAAAATTGCATAACTTAATTTCTACATTTTCTCATCGAAATCCTCAAGAAACAGGACAGTTCCCTTACCTCCCACATGAAGGACCACCCCCCAACCTACCCCCACACAAAACTTTATTGCATAAAACGATGCATTTAGGTGTAGAGATCCCGCATGTAAAATTTCATAAATTAATTCGTTCATTTTGGCATCGAAACGGTCACGGTCACATCTCTCGAAATTTTCGTCAAAATTTCATTAAAAAAATTGGTTTCCATGCTATTGAAACGGCATCGAAATTGGATACCTCGTTCCTTGGTCCCACATTGGCTACTGTCCGTTTAGTCTTTCTTTTAGAAGCCTATATATAAAGGCTCTGTTGCATCATTATTTAGACACTTGATGAATAAGACTTATTCCCTTTAGTTTTTGGTTGTGTTTATATTATTAGTTCAGTAGATTAATATTACCTTATGTCTTCTTTTAAACGTCCTAGTGCTAGTTGCTTGCCTAACAAGATACAATTGTTTAGAAATACTGCCTAGATCAGACTACTCTTCACGTACTAATCCATCAGTCTATTGCTGGTCTTTTGTCTAGAATGTCCCAACCTCAGTTGACTGTTGTTGAGTCATCATAACCAGTACCCACTAAACCATGATTCAAGGCACATGGTGTTTAGTTTTTATGCCTTTTCACCTAGATCAGTGTCCATTTTTAGGTACGTTTTTGGCATTTTAACACTATTAAAGGGAAATTCGATATACGATCTTATGTGACTGAGCTAAAAATGAGACCATCTGATAATGAACCTACACTTGTCCATCAGCAATCATGGAACCCCAAAGGGGGAAGAGCAATCTGATAGGTGTGTGTCAATTGCCAACTGTAACGAGACAAACTCAATACCTCAATTCATGCCCCTAACGAAGACTACGGCAATCTCATAGTTAGAAAGCAATTAGGATGTAGGCAAAGAGATGTCTTATATTAATGATCCCTACTATATATAGGTGGGACTAATATAGACTTGACGCAAACCCTAATGTGCCAATAAATTTAGGCCCATATATAAAATAGACCCATTTACAAATTGTTAATATGTATGCATAGGGACTTGTAGTGTGGGAAAAGGTCAGGAACCTATGTATAAAGCCTGTAAAGTTTCTTCTATATACAAAACCATCACCCTAATCGTAGATTCGTCGAGGGTTTCTCTCCATCTGATTTTGTAATATGGTATCAGAGCCTACGGCTTTCAATCCCTAATTAGTCCATGGAATTCGAGTTGTCAACTTGATTCCTTCGCCTTTAGTGTTTAGTCTAGGGAATTCAAACCTAGCTCAGATACCATATTAGAATGTGTGGTATTCAACCCAAAACCAAATTGGCAATGGGTGACGGGGCAAAACACCTTATAAGCCACATGACCTCCCCAGAGCTCTGCGGTATGGAACTATTCTAACATCCCCCCTCAAGTGCAGCCACTTTTGTGTGCTTGCACTTGTTTTTAGGTAGGGTGTGGTCCTCACACTTGTCTTGTAGGGCCCGCTCTGATACCATATTAGAATGTGTGGTATTCAACCCAAAACCAATTGGCAATGGGTGTAGGGACCACACGCCTTATAAGCCCAGGAACCAACCCAAAACTCAGAGGTGTGGAAGTATTCTAACGTCCTTCCTCAAGTGCAGCCACTTTTGTGAGCTTGCGCTTGTTATTTTAGGTAGTGTGTGATCCTCACACTTGTTTCATGGGGCCCACTCGGATACCATATAGAATGCGTGATATTCAACCCAAACTCATTTGGCAATGGGTGCAGGGACCACACACCTTATAAGCCACATGACCTCCCTAGAGCTCAGCGGTATGGGACTATTCTAACATCCCCCCTTAAGTGCAGCCAATTTTGTGTGTTTGCACTTGTTATTTTTAGGTAGGGTGTGGTCCTCATATTTGTTCATGGGGCCCGCTCTGATACCATAATAGAATGTGTGGTATTCAACCCAAAACCAATTGGCATTGGATGAAGGGGCCACACACCTTATAAGTCACATGACCTCTCCAAAGCTCAGCAGTATGGGACTATTCTAACACCCCCCCTTAAGTGCAGCCACTTTTGTGTGCTTGCACTTGTTATTTTTAGGTAGGGTGTGGTCCTCACACTTGTCTCGTGGGGTCCGCTCTAATACCATATTAGAATGTGTGGTATTCAACCCAAAACCTATTGGCAATGGGTGAAGGGGCCACACCTTATAAGCCACATGACCTCTCCAGAGCTCAGTGGTATGGGACTATTCTAACAACATTCATGTTACTACAGTAATTTACTGTAGCAGTACGGGTACCGTAGAGGCTGTTGTGCCTCCATTTTCGGGCTTCAGTCTGATCCAACTCTTAGATTGGGTCCTCCTTAACCTCATCGGCCCTAGGGAGACCACCATCAGTCGCTGGGACGCCTTGTGGGTACTCTTTGGACTTCATCTTCTCCGGTCGTCAGCAGCAGATTATTACGTTAAACTTGCAGCCCATCCCCAGCGAAGAGGGATCATCTTCCTCCCTCCAAACTTGGTCCTAGAGGGGCGCCTCTATCTTCTCTACCATCTCCAGGTTTCATTTCCCACGTTTGTTGCAAGCAAGGAGGCCATCAACTCTTTTTTCTCCAAGGTATAGGCACAGTACCCGGACCTTCCCACAAACTGTCTTCTATCCTTGGAATAATATTGTGCAATATTTGGGTATCCATTTTGTGCTGTCCAGCAACCCAGATTCCACCTTTTAGCTTGTTCTCATGGCTGAAAAGGAGGCATTGGTGCAACACGCCTCTTTTACGGTTCAAAATCAGATTATCACTACTCGGAAACTTAATGAGTAGAACTATAATTAATGGTCGCACAATTAATGTTCCCAGATTATCACTACTCAAGGGTCAAGGACGCATAAAGCATCTAACTTCTGAGCCACTAAATGATCCGAATGTGCTTGAGCAATGGGAACAACATGATGCTAATTTATTGAGTACGTTGTGGAATAACATGGAGCCACATATAGCAGACATGACAAATCCCTTCGAGACGTGTAAAGCATTGTGGGATCATTTTCAACTTATGTATTCAAACAACGTCTCCGCATGTACTATATGACAGTGGAGCTCTATGGGCTGCAGCAAGGAGATAAGTCACATAGTATTTTTGCAAAGTGACTCGCTTGGCTGATGCCTGATGATTTGCGCAATCGACTTCCTCTTTCTACAGACATTCAGAAGATGCAACAACAACGTGATCAGATGACAGTGGCCAAGTTTTTGGCTGGACTTCACCGTGAGTACGAAGGTGTTCGTAGCCAGATTTTGTATGGAGCTGAGCTTCCATCTCTGGTTTCCAGGGTGTCACGTGCTTTCTTGGAGCAAGATGCAACCATTGTCACTCAATCACAAGGTGACGAGTCAGTCTTAGTCTCTCTGTCTGGCAGAGACATTGCATCTAGAGGACGCTGACATGGCAGAGGTGTCAGCGGAGGAGGATTTGGCATTGGTCGTGGAGTATTCCATCAGCATCCTGGGTATACCCATTGTGGCAGGAAAGGGCACACCAAGGACTCTTGTTATGAATTACATGGATTTCCAATTACATGGATTTCCTACTAAGTCGGCCAACATGGTGGCTACAGAAGTTTCTCAGGAGGAAGTGATGACTCGTCAGATGTCCTTGTTTGAAGAAGAGTACTCTCAGTTGATGCATCTTTATGCTTCTCAACAGGCTACATCCTCAGTTGCTTCTCTTGCACAAAGATCTAGTTCATCAGCTTGCATCTCTCAGGCATCCAGGGCGTCATCGTCCAAGTCAAACTGGGTTCTTGATTCAGGTGCAACTGATCACATCACAGGGGTACCTGAGTTGTTTACCACTTATACACACAAACCCAACCTACCCAGTGTTACCCTTGCAGATGGTTTTGTTAGAGATTATATATTAGCCTATTTAGTTAATAGGTTAATTAGTTATTGAGTTTTTGTCTCAGTCCGTCTAGATGACTTGTGTCCCAAGTCTTTAGTGTTTCCCCTCTCCTATATATAGGATAGGGGCATCCAGTCTTGTATTCATCTCATTGCATTCAATACAATTACAGCGATCTTATTTTCCACATAGTATCAGAGCACGTTCGCTCCTAGGAAACCCTTGTCACCGTTGCTTCCCTCTTCTCTCCTAGTCGTCGCAAATAGAAGCCCTAACTGCCGCTCCTCTCTCCGAGAGAGAGCAACAGGGGCTCCACCCGCCAGGCAAATCCCAGCCTCGATGGCTTCTCTTTCTCTTTCTTAAAAGATCATTTTTTTTCTATATGCTGGCATTGTACTTCCTGGCTATCTCCTATCTATCCATCCATCTGTCGCCTCATCATTCCCCCTGCCGCATCACGTGGCCGCCGTATCCAGCAGCACCATCAGTCCCAGCAACGCCGCCCATGCCTGCCGACCCTGCGCCCGACGCCGTCAGCGCACAACAGCAACGCCACCGCCGCCAATCAGCAACGAAAACCGCAGCCAGCGACAGCCATCATGTTGCTGCAGCATCACGTCGCCACCAGCCGCTGCAATCATCGGCATGTTCCGTGTTCGTCCCCTGTTGAGTTGTTGCCTCATTATCCAGCAACCGTATCCCCAGTCGATGATCACACCCTTCAACCGTCGTCATTGTCATCCATGCCCCCGACCGTTGCTTCACTGCTGCTCTCCATCACGTCGATGTTGCCCCAACGCCTTCGCTTATCCCTGGCTAAAGCGCGGTCACCCATCACTCTCCACTACTGCCAAACAACCCCAATATTTTTCTACTGTCCCCCATATACAATATGCATGTTGTTATTCGGATCCTTAATCATATCTGTCTTTAGCTAATCGGATCCATTTTAGCCTAATCGGAATGTCGTTTCGGGTCGGGATTAGATCCATTTCATTTTCTACATGGATCTTACATTTACCCATTCAGCATATTCTCTCCGGTTATAGGTTTCATTCTCCACATATTACACATTTCCATATCACAAATTGCTCTCAAATCCACCAATTCCTTTCCCACCCACCCATCTGTGTGTATCCCTTTTTCCATGTGTCGGGGGGTGGGGGGTCATATATCCATTTCTCCACATGAAACACTCACTCTCGTCATATTTGGTGTTGGGGGGGGATAGAGAGGAGAGGAAGAGATAATACATGTATAGAGAGAGAGCATGCGGGAGTATGTATGAGAGAGAGAGAGTATGAGAAGAAATCATACATGCATTCAGGCTACATATTCCAGGTTATCTTAATGGAGCCTCGTTCAGCACACCTGTTCTCTACTTGCTGACAGCATTATCACTCTTGTTGCATTCTTGAGAGACAGATGGGTGCTTCTTCAGACTTCTCAGAAGCTCAGCAATTTCTAGCCTACCAAGTCTACATTTGCAAGGTTGATTCATCCAGATTTATCTTCACCGAGCTGCTTCATTACGTCTTCTCTGAACTGCATCTATTCTTAAGGCATCGCCTTCCGCTGATCTACTTGGGACTTTCCTTGATGGATAATCTCCTTTCCTGTCAAGCCCCCAAGGTTCATGCGCCAGAGTTTTGGTACCTGCATCGTATCATCAGCACATCGTGTGTTCGTGTTTGTGCCACGTTGTCACGTTTTCTCAGACGATTTGAAGATTCCGCTACTGCTACATCGACATTGTGTATCCGTTCGTGCCACGTTAAGTACATATTCCAATGAAGATGGCATAGTTGTGGTATTGATGATCGTCTATTCCACGTGACGAATTTCTGTTGTAGTATCAGGTTCCATTCTTCAGATGTTCTTCATTCCATATGCACTTCAAAAGACCTTCTTCAATGCTCAAGGATCTCCGCCTGCAGAATACAATTTCAAAGGAAAGAGGTGTCTTCATTATTTGTTATAGGGGGAGTATTGATTAAGGGCGAGTATCAATTTTTGTATGGGGAGTGATATTTATCTTCTATCTTTGATTTATCATTTCTTTTAGCATTTTATCGAGTCATGTAACTCCAAGCTTGGACATGTGTTTCACCCACGCTCCAGCTTGAGGGGGAGTGTTAGAGATTATATATTAGCCTATTTAGTTAATAGGTTGATTAGTTATTGGGCTTTTGTGTCTCATCCCTTCTAGATGACTTGTGTCCCAAGTCTTTAGTGTTCCCCTCTCCTATATATAGGGTATGGGGCATCCAGTCATGTATTCATCTCATTGCATTCAATACAATTACAGCAATCTTATTTTCCACAGGTTGCATTACTTCTGTTAAGGGAACTGGGACAGTTTCACCTACTCCACAAATGTCTCTTTTGTCCACTTTGTTTATCCCCTCGCTTTCCTTTGAGTTTGTTATCTATTAGCAAAATAACTCGCTCTCTTCAAGCCTCTGTCCTTTCTTACCAGATAATTGTGTTATGCAAGACTGGAAGACGAGGAAGGCGATTGGCGAAGGGTATGAACTGGCTAGACTTTACTACTTGCAAAGGTTGTCTACAGCTTGTGTCGTTGCTTCTCCTTTGGTGGTGCATAGTCGTCTTGGTCATGCATCTATAGAGAAGCTCAAGTTTTTGGTCCCAGGCTTGCCCAACCTGAAGGGTCTGTAGTGTGAATCATGTCAATTAGGGAAATACACAAGGTTTGTCATTAGGTTTAGGGAGAGTCAAAGAACAAAGTCTGTTTTGAGTTGGTACATTCTAATGTATGGGGTCCTAGTCGTGTTACTTCTAAACTTGGTTATAGATTGTTAGCAGAATACGTAAAACGGAACAGCCGCGATGTGTGTGTTGCGCAAGGCAACGTGAGAGTTCCCAATAGGGCTCTCCTCTTTATTTATATAAAGGAGTAAATTGCACATAGGTACAGCAATAATGAAAAATAGAAAATAAAGACATAAAGAAAGATATATTAACACTCCCCCTCAAGCTAGAGTGTACACATTGTGGATGCCCAGCTTGCCACATAAATTCTGGAACACTGCTGGACCTAAAGGCTTTGTCAAGATGTCAGCTAATTGATCCTCAGACTTGACATATGGTGTCACAACATTGCCATTCTTTATCTGATCTCTGATGAAGTGACAGTCAACTTCTATATGCTTTGTACGCTCATGGAAGACAGGATTCCTGGCAATATGTATAGCAGATTGATTGTCACACTTGAGTGTCATGGGAGATTGAATCGAAATCTTCAACTCAGATAAGACAGATTTGATCCATTGTAATTCACAGCATGCATGTGCCATAGCACGGTATTCAGCTTCAGTACTAGACCGCGCTACCACCTGTTGTTTCTTGCTTTTCCAAGTGATCAAATGGTCACCAAGGAAAGTGCAGTAGCCAGAAGTAGATCGTCTATCAATCTGATTGCCAGCCCAATCTGCATCTGCATAACCTGTCAGAACTAAAGGTGATGAGGAGCTCTTTGGTTTGTAGTAAGTGATTCCCTTTCCAGGAGCACTTTTCAGATATCTCAGAATCCTGCATACAGCTGTCCAGTGTGACTGTCGTGGTGTGCACATATGTTGACTCACCACTCCTACAGCAAAAGAAATATCGGGTCTTGTTACAGTTAGATAGATTAACTTCCCAACTATTTTCCTGTAGTGTCCTGGATCTGAATACTCAGTGTCATCATCCATCTCCTTGGTGTGATAATCCATAGGAGTGGATACTGGCTTAGAATCAGTCATGCCTGTTTCCTGTAGCAAGTCCAGCACATACTTCCTCTGAGATAGGTTTATACCTGCATGGGATCTAAGAACCTCAATCCCTAGAAAATATCTCAGTTTCCCCAGGTCCTTTGTGTGAAAGTGTTTTTGTAATCCTTCCTTCACACGTGATATACATGTAGAATCGCTGCCAGTAATCACAATATCATCAACATAGACAGCAATAATGATAGACCCACAAGAAGAGTTTGAATAAAATAGAGAGTGATCAGTCATGGAACGAGAGAAACCCATCTGTAAAACAACAGCACTGAACTTGTCAAACCAAGCTCTAGGAGATTGCTTTAGCCCATTTATAGCTTTCTTCAGTTTGCACACTTTCTGACACTCCCCCTGAGCAACAAAACCAGGTGGTTGCTCCATATATACCTCTTCTTGGAGATCACCATGAAGAAAAGCGTTCTTGACATCCAGCTGAAAAATAGGCCAGTCAAAGGTAGTAGCAAGTGATATAAGGATCCGTACAGAGTTCAAACGAGCAACTGGAGAAAAAGTCTCAAAGAAGTCAACTCCATATGTCTGTGTGTAGCCTTTTGCTACCAATCTAGCCTTCAGCCTTTCAACAGATCCATCAGGGTTGTGTTTGACTGTGAAAACCCATCTGCAGCCCACAATTTTCTTTCCTGCAGGTAAGTCGATAAGATCCCATGTGCCATTGTCTAATAGAGCAGATATTTCCACCTGCATTGCCTGTTTCCAACCACTGTCCTTCATAGCATCTAAATGATTTCTTGGTATCGTAATTGAGTCCATCCCAACAGCAAATGCACGAGCCTGTGTAGATAAGTGGGACAAACAACACACATTGGATATGGGATGTCTAATAGTACATGAACGAATACCTTTCCTGACAGCAATAGGAACATCAAGATCAGAAGCTTCTGCAGGAATCTCGTGAGTAGAAGACGATGGAGGAAGCTCAGAGACTGGTGTCGCTGCCTCATCTGGATTTTGTCTACCTCGCCTGTGATACACCTGTGAATAGGGTTGAATGACAGGTGCATCATCATGCTGCATGTCCTGAATAATAATGGGTGGCACTCCCTCACTCGGCACATGTGGTGCCACTCGCTCACTTTGAATTGGGGGTGGCACTCTCTCACTCAATTGCTCTCCCTTGCTCATAGAATTTGCAAAATATGGAGTGGTTTCATGAAAAGTGACATCCTTAGAAACAAACATACGACGCAAACTAGGACAATAACACTTGTAACCTTTACTCGTACCAGAGTACCCAAGGAACAAGGTTTTAACAGACCTAGGTGAAAGTTTGTCTTGTTTAGGATCAAAATTATGAACGAAGGATGTACAACCAAACACCCGAAGAGGAACATGAAAAGGTTGATCCATAGGGCGTAAAACAGAGAAGGGAGTGCGTCCATGCAAAACGGAGGAGGGCTGTCTATTAATCAAAAAACATGCGGTGAGAAGGGCTTCAGACCAGAACCGTTTAGGCACATTTGATTCAAACATGAGGGATCGAGTAACATCCAAAAGATGGCGATTCTTTCTCTCAGCAACTCCATTCTGCATAGGGGTGTGAGGACAGGATGTATGATGAATCATCCCAACCGAACTACAAAATTCATGCATCGCTTTCTGAACATATTCGAGAGCATTGTCAGATTGAAAAGTCTTGATGTTGCAATTAAATTGAACTTGAATTTCTTTATGAAAATATTTAATGATGGAAAGCACAGACTCACGACTTTTCAACAAATAAATCCATGTCATGCGAGAGTAATCATCCACAAAGGAAATAAAATAGCTAAAGCCATTATAACTTTGGTCTTTAACAGGACCCCACACATCACTATGGACTAACTCAAACGGACTAGTAGCCCGATTATTGACACGAACAGGATATGACAATCTATGATGTTTGCCCAACTGACACGATTGACACTCTAAAGAAGACAAATGAGCCAGATCTGGTTCCAACTTCTTCAGGCTTTCTAAGGATGGATGTCCATATCTGCAATGCCACAGCAAGGGGGAACCACTCATCATGACGGCTGAAACTGGAGCAGGAGGTGGATGGCGAGGTAGACAATCACCAGGGAAGAGGTAGAGATCACCTTTCCTAGGCCCCCCACCAATCATCTTCATACTCTTGAGATCCTGTAAAACAAAACAAGAGGGCCCGAATGTTACTGTGCATTTTACAGTGTCAATCAGCTTGGCAACAGAAAGCAAAATAAATGGAAATTCAGACACAAAATGAACAGATGTCAGATCAATATCTGGTGTAAGGGACACAGATCCACTAGCTACCACCTTCCTCACTGAACCATCTGCCAAGGTAACAGATGGATGAGGAATATATGAGTCAAGTGAACGGAGCAATCTTCTCATACCAGTCATGTGATGGGATGCACCAGAGTCAACCACCCAAGGATTTGCGGATCCAGAAGCCATAAAGGATGTAGCCTGATTACCCGCAGTAGACGCAAGGTTGGCTGCCGAAGTAGATGATGTGCCCATGTTCCAGTGCTGAGTTGTCTGAATAAATCTGTCGTATTCCTCCTGAGTAAGAGTGATGCCAGGAGTACTAGAACTCATAGCTGAAGATTCCGAGGTGGCACAGTTTGCAGCTCCAACAGGCGGGGCAGCAGGTCTCCCATGTTTCTTCCAGCATTTTTCTACAATATGCCCAGGTTTGTCACAGAATGTGCATCTAGGACGAGTTCCACGTCCTCTGCCCAAGCCAGATTTGTCAGATGGTGCAGGTCGTCCTCCTCTTACTGCTGCTGCAATAGAAGCATGAGAATCTCCAGAAGGAACAACAGAAATAGAATCAGCAGACTCAAAGGTGGACTGCTGAATCCTAGAGTAAGCTTCTGCAAGGCTTGGTAATTTGTCTGAAGCAAGGATCACACTTCTGGCCGAACCGAAGGAGGGGTTAAGTCCAGAGAGAAATTTAGCAGTGACCAGGTCGTCTCGATCTTTAATCTGCTCAGCAACTGTCACTGGATGATAGTAGCTCAGTTCTTGAGAAATAGCTTGAATCACACCAAAATACTCTTCAAATGGCTTATCACCCTGTCTTTCCGCAAAAAGACGGTCATAAATCATAAACTGGCGAAGAGCATTCTTTTCTTGAGCATAATGTTGCTTCACGGCATCCCAAATCTCCTTGGTTGTAGAGTAAAACATGAACCTAGATGCAATTGTAGGTTCCATGTTGCCCCATAGCCAAGTCTTCACTAGGTTGTCCAGACGTTTCCACTCGGCATAGTCTTTGTCAGTGCTAGCTAGGGGTGCAGAATCAACGAACTTTGCCCTATCTCGGGACTCCAAGACGGTATGAACAGCATTCATCCATAGCAGAAAATTCTTCTCGTTGAGTTTGATGGGAATAGACGACACCTCTCCATAATAGGTGGACATCTTATTCTCCATAATGCAACGAGGATAGGTGACGGAATGATACGCGTCACAAGGAAGGCTGGATTGACGGGAAGATACACGTCACGTGACGGAGAGATACACGTCACAACTGAAACTGGATAGAGGATGCGTTACTGACGCATCGACAGCCTTCAAGAGAGAGAGGTTCCTAATCACACATGAAGGAGATGTGATTAGGAAGGCACTTTGGAAGAAAGGAGACCTCCGGTTGGGGCTTTAGATGGCCGTTTGATCAACCGGAAATCCCCAAACAGCAAATTCGGCTTCCGAAAATTAGCCGAAAAGTTGCTGAAAAATTGCCGAAAACGTAGACGGAGCTTCGGTTCTTGGCTGTCGGGCCTACGGTAGCATGGAGGAGACTACCGGAGGTCCAGAGATAGCAGACGGGCGACGGAAGCCCTTAGCCGACGGGCTGCAGCGCCGGCGGTGGCGTCTGCCCTGCCCCTGCCGCGCGGCGGCGGCGAGGGGGGAAGGAGGCCGCTGCTGCGGCGGCTCCCTAGGTGGAGGACGGCGGCGGCCCTGCTAGGATGGAGGAGGAAGGGCGGCGGCGCTGGAGAAAGGAGAAGCGGAAGCGGCCGATCACACTGCTCTTGATACCATGTTAGAGGAATACGTAAAACGGAACAGCCGCGATGTGTGTGTTGCGCAAGGCAACGTGAGAGTTCCCAATAGGGCTCTCCTCTTTATTTATATAAAGGAGTAAATTGCACATAGGTACATCAGTAATGAAAAATAGAAAATAAAGACATAAAGAAAGATATATTAACATAGATATTGTTATCTTTGTGGGTGATTATTCTCGTGCTACATGGCTTTATTTGAAGAAAGAACGATCTGAACTCTTGTCAATATTTAAATCATTATGTGCAGAAGTGGAAACTCAATTTGAAAAGAAAATTTGCATCCTTCGTTCTAATAATGCCAGAGAATATTTTAGCCATGATTTTATCAATTTCACATCCACCAATGGCATCATTCACCAATCCTCTTGCCCACATACTCCACAACAAAATGGAGTGGCTGAACAAAAAATTTGTCATATTGTTGAGACTGCTCGCACTCTTCTTCTTCATATGCATGTTCCTAAAGAATTCTGGGGGGTGCAGTTTTCACTGTCACCTACCTCATTCCACATGCCATCGTCTATCCTCCAAAACGCATACATGTTCAGATCCTTCATCCTCTATAGCCATTGTACCATGTCCACCCTAAAATTTTTAGGTGTACTTGTTTTGTTCACTGTCTTGGTCCCATTGTAGACAAGTTGAGTCCAAAGTCTATCAAGTGTGTTTTCTTAGGTTACTCTCAAGTCCAAAAGGGATACAAGTGCTATAGTCCTACCTTACATCGCTTCTTTGTGTCTGCGGATGTCACCTTTTTTGAAGACACATCCTTCTTCGATGACAGTTCTTCAGTGACACCGGCTGCCATGGAGGAGCTCTTGCCCCTTCCTATTGTGGTTGAGTCTTATGTACAGGAGTCCTCTAGTACTGAATGTATTCGTGATGTGGTTCCACCCACCTTTGATAGGTCCCCAATCACTCAAGTTTACACTCGTCGTATAGGTTCAGGTTGACATTCCGGTTCAAGTACCAATGCAGGTGGGACTGAGGCTCCCGCCAGTTCAGTTCCTTCTCCAGATGCTTCCTTGTCAGGGTAGACACAATTCCTTCTCTACCGTTACAACAAAATCTTCCTATTGCTTTCAGTAAGGTGTCAAATCATGTACTCTTAAAAATATTCAACGTCCCATTTCTAACTTTGTTTCATATAGTCATCTTTCTCCTTCATATTATGCCTTCATATCTTCCATATCCTCTGTCTCTATACCTCCGTATGTTTCAGTTGCACTTGATCACCCAGGTTGGCGTCGTGCTATGGATGAGGAGATGTCAGCTCTTCACCAGAATGCAAGGAATGAAATATCGACGATGTCGCCGGTATACCGGTCGAAATTTCGATACCGACGCCATCGGGTATCGGTTTGAGAAAGTCTACCGCTGGTACCGCAAATATCGGTATACCGGTGGACTTACCGCCACTTACCGCCGAAAACCGAGGGTTACCGCTGCAAAAAGCCCAACTTGCGGGCGATATAGGCGGTATGCCGCCCGGCATGCCGATATTTACGAACTTGTTGCTTGCTGCTGCTGTTTGAGTGGAGTTTCTTGGAGATTAGAGGCGATTTCCTTCCTTGGAGCCCGAATCAGCCCCGATCAAGGTATGTTTTCTTAATTTATTTCATTTCTCATCTTCTCTAACCCCTCCCCTCTCTATTTTCTTTCTATTTTCTTCTATTTGAGAAAGTCTACCGCTGGTACCGCAAATATCGGTATACCGGTGGACTTACCGCCACTTACCGCCGAAAACCGAGGGTTACCGCTGCAAAAAGCCCAACTTGCGGGCGATTGGCAGAAGAATTGAGGAGTTGATTGCCAGCCGACCTTTTTGGGATAAGGTTACTAGAGTGCTGAAAATAATGGAACCCATTGTCAAAGTATTGAGGCTTGTAGATGGTGACAAAACTGCAACAATGCCTTTCCTTTATGATGCAATGACCTCAATGGTGGACAATATCAAAGAAGCAGCTCCTAGGTCCAATGAGCAATACATAAAAATTTATGAGAATCGTTGGACAAATATGCTTTTGCATCCATTGCATAAAGCAGGTATATGATTCTCTCAATGACTCAATTATATTCTAACTTCTAAGTTATTGGTCTAATTCATACTTGTCTACAATAAAATGTCATTCTAATTTCCTTATTTATATTTGTGACAGCTTACTATTTGAATCTGAGGTTTCAATACTCACGAACACTAGGCTTGAATGCGACTCTAATGAATGCAGTGAGAGAAGTCACTAACAGGTTCATTACCTCTCCAGAAGAGCGATTGCTAGTACTGGAAGAGGTATATAACTATATGACTTAGTTACATTCTTTATTTCTCATTATTCTTTCCTTTGATTTCATCATCTTAATATCGTATATATTATTTTTGCAGTTGCGCCAGTTTCGTGAAAGCACTGGATGCTTTGGCCATCCAAATGCGGTTGCTGACCGCGATGCAGGTGATCCTTATGAGTGGTGGGTTTGGAATGGAACAGGTGCCACTCATTTAAGAAAAGTGGCTATTCGCATCCTTTCTCAAACAACATCTGCAGGGGGTTGTGAAAGAAACTGGAGCACTTTCAATCTGATATACTCCAAGAGAAGGAACAGACTTGGTGCAAACAGGTTGAGGGATCTTGTATACGTTCATTACAACATGCGGTTGAGGGCTAGAGCAATAGGTGATGCCAACTACAAGGAAGTGGATTTTGCTGTTGTCCATGATCCCATTGACACCGCATATACTTTTAATACTGAAAGACGTAGAGGACTGGAGGATGATTCAGAAAATCCTTTAGAGGAATGGATGAATGAGATAGGCCGTCCTGTTCTTGATAGTTTAGATGGACGTCCAGATCCATATATAGAAGAGCAATTTGATGCAAATAATGGTGATGATATTATTATTGATGCCCCGCCTGAAAGACTTGATCCTGAAGCTGCACATGTTGATACTGATATGGAAATCAATAGAGAAGTGGAAGAACAATTAGGTAGCTCAGATTCTTCTTCTACATCTGGTTCTAAATCTAAGTCTGATGATGGCGGCAATGATGCTGATAATCGCAGCCAACGCTCTCCAGAATATCCTCCAGCTGTTGATCCTCAAAATGATGACCGGCCTTATGTTAGTCATGCTGCACCTCCACAAGAACTGGGAAATCCCATGGCTGAAAAAAGATTTCAAAGAAGAAAAACTCGAACTGGGAAAGATTACAGCGGTGCATATCATAGCCAAAGTGATCATCATTCTGATCTTGCTGATTCAATGGATAACATGAGCATATCTGACTCTCAATCTCAACAATCATTCGGAGATATGTTATTTGGGCAGACACTTCCATACCCATCTCAACCCCAACATGGGTATCCTGGATATCATGCTGAACCACCACCAAGATTACAATTAGAACTTGGACCTGGTATGGGATATCACGAAGCATACTCTGTCCGTAGCCCTTATGAATGCTTTCGGGTGAACACCGAAGCATACTCTGGTGATGGAGGTCAAACATGGAGTGGTGGGCATACTACAATTTATCCTATTGCCGGTTATCCATTACAACCTCAAGCTCCTCAAACATGGGCTCCTCCTGCTTCTACAGCTACTCAACCTCAAGCTCCTCGAGCAAGGGCACCTCCACCTGCTTCTACTCAACCTCCCTCCATTTCAGCAACAAAGGAAAAATATCTAAAAGATTTGGAAGAACATTTTCCGAAGTTTGGGATGATGCAGTTTGCCAATCCTGAAGTGTATGAGGAACATGTTGTTTCATACAACAAGTCCTACAGAAGTTACATGACATGGGAGCAATATGTGGAGCATATGAACAACATATTGTATCGAGAACCAGCGCGCCACTCAACATACAACTGATGTGAGTTAGTAATTTACTACGTTGTTATATGTTTGTTGTAAATTGAATATTATTGCATAAGTGTGTTAACATGAGTTTATAGATTGTGCAATAAAATTTTAGATCTTAATTCTTGCATTTTGTCATTGATATCTTTCATCGAAATCTCCAAAAAACAGGCCATATTCCTAAACTCACACATGATTGACCCCCCCCCCACATACCCAATATAGAATTTTATTGCATAAAACGTTGCATCTAGGTGTTGAGACCACGCCTGTAAAATTTCATGATTTAATTCGTTCATTTTGGCGTCGGTATGGCCAGGATTGCATCTGTCGATATTTCCGTCGGTATACCTGTAAATATCTATACCCAAGCTGTCGAAACGGCGTCGGTATCGGTCATTTGATTCCTTGCCAGAATGAAATGTGGTCTCTTGTCTCACGTCCTCATGACAAGTCTGTTGTTGGATGTCGTTGGGTTTATATAGTCAAAGTGGGTGCAAATGGTTCTGTTGATCGGCTCAAGGCACGTTCAGTTGCAAAGGGATACACATGTGTATGGTGAGGATTACTTAGAGACCTTCTCCCCTGTGACAAAGATGGTTCCTATTTGTATTTTCATGTCTCTGGCTGCTAGTCATTATTGGCCTCTACACCAGCTTGATATTAAAAACATGTTCCTGCATGGTGATCTAAGGAGATTTATATGGAGCAACTACCTGGGTTTGTTGCTCAGGGGGAGTCAGATTTAGTATGTCGTCTTCACAAGCCTCTCTAAGGTCTTAAGCAGTCGCCTCGTGCCTAGTTTGGCAGATTCAGTAGTGCTCTTTCTGAGCTTGGACTTCATTGGTCATCGGTATACCATGGTCCATGGATCATTTAGTCGTCCATAGAAGACAGAGTTTTGGGAGCATTTTCTTAATAGTATATGTTGATGATATTGTGATTACTAGGGATGACAAGCATGGCATTGCACAATTAAAACTCTTTCTACAGGGCCAATTTCAAAGAAAGGACTTGGGTAGTCTTAAATATTTTTTGGGGATTGAAGTTGCCAAGTCTAAGGCTGGGATTGTAATTTCACAAAGGAAGTATGTCTTAGATCTTCTCACTGAGACAGGGATGCTTGGGGCTAAACCTACTGATACTCCAATGGATCCTAAATTCATATTATTCGAGGAGCAGGGAGACTTACTTGATGATCCCTGGAGGTTCAGAGGACTTGTTGGGAAATTGATTTATGTGACTGTAGCTCGGCTTGATATTTCTTTTGCCACTAGTGTTGTTAGTCAGTTCATGGATAAGCCATACACAGGTCATATGGAGGTTTTTATGCACATTCTAAGGTATCTCAAGAAGTCTCCCGGTAAGGGACTTCTATATCAAAATTATGGACATCTGCATGTACACGGTTTCTCAGATGTTGATTGGGATGGATCTACTATCGATAGGAGGTCTATCTCTGGTTATTGCGTGTTTGTGGGAGAAAATCTTGTGTCTTGGAAGAGCAAGAAGCAAACTGTTGTAGCTAGGTCCAGTGCAGCATCAGAGTATAGAGCTATGGTCCTAGCAGCGTGTGAGTTCCTATGGATTGGTCACTTGTTAGAGGAGCCTGGCTTCATGCAAGAAGTTCCTATGGACTTTGAAGTGTGACAATCAGGTTGCTGTCCACATTGCCCAGAATCTTGTCTTTCATAAGAGAACCAAACATATTAAAGTTGATTGTCATTTTCTACGAGAAAAGATTCAGCAGAAGTCGATTCAGTTGTCACTAGTCAGATCAGAAGATCAATTAGCTAATCTGTTTACAAAGTCCCTAAATGGTTGTTGGGTTCAATACTTATGTAACAAGCTGGGCACATACGATATATATGCTCCATCTTGAGGGGGAGTGTTAATATGCATGTATAGGGACTTACTTGTAGTGTGAGAAAAGGTCAGGGACCTATGTACAAAGTTTGTAAAGTTTCTTCTATATACAAAAACCATCACCCTGACCTAGGGTTTCTCTCCATCTGATTTTGTAATACTAATCAACTCATTAGTCTCAACACTGACAATGTTTTCTCTGCCTTTAGTAAGGATATCAATCTTGTCTTAAAGTGGTAGCAGATCTAAATAAAAATGTGTTTAGTTTTTGTCTCAAAGTTATAAGTTGAAACTTGTGTCACACGTTGTTCCTTAAACGATTTATGATATTGGCTTGAACTAAATCAAGTTGAATCAAACAAATAAGTGGTTTAGTTTGGCTTGGTTTTGGAACGGTCAATAATACACTTTGATTCAGTTTGAAAATAGCCAATAATCCACTTTTATCTTGAGTTACCTAACCAATAACATTTGTCTGGTTTGTTGTATCAGGCAACCTCTCCCACTCCTATCATATAACAGCCAAGGATATAGAGGCAAAAGATGAAACAAAAACATTTGGAAATGTGAATCGGTCCAAGATGTATCTTGGAAACATGCTCAGTAGGCCACATACTGGGTGAAAAGCACATTGGTCATCTTTTGTTAAGCCCAAATTGATCACTAATGTTAGAATAATAAGTATTTATTATTGTTGTGGAAGTCACCTCCCTTTCAGTGTCGTTGTGTTCCACGTCGCAGGGGCAGATTTAGGGAAAAAAACGTTAGAAGCTAGTCACCCTAGCTTCAAGGATGACTCCTCTTCCATCAATAAGCCTCATGGATAAAGATTCAGAGGAGGAGAAAGGGAGATGATGACCCAGATGATGAAGACGATGATCCGGGTGATGGAGATGACTTCCACCATAATAGAGATGATGATCTAGATGATCCAGGTGATGGAGATGACTTCCACCACTGTAGGGATGATGATCCGGATAATCCAGGTAATGGAGATGATTTCTACCACTATGAGGAAGACGGACGGAGACGATGGAGATGACTTCCACCCCGGAGAAGAGAAGACCACGGGACGATGAAGATAACGTCGTTTATGATGGAGTCGTTGGTTGGCTTTATCTTCGTGGAATTAGGGTACCACCTGTTGTAATACCATGTCCGTGATTAGGCAATCACCACTTGAAACCTAATGAAAAGAATTTCAATCAATGGAACCGCACAGTCAAGATTTGATTCAAAGGACAAGGAAAGTATAAACACCTCAAAGATGGTCCTCCTAAAGATGACACTTTCGAACAATGGGAGCAAAATTATGTGAGTTTTCTGTCGATTATGTGGAACTCCTGGATATTAAAAGGGTTAAATGTTTTTCTTTTATCAACTGAGTTAGTCAATATATACTATCATCCCATGTTTAAGCATACTTTACTCACACCAATACATGCATATTAAAACGGTAAATGTTTTGCTTTTATACAGACTATCAATGATACTTTCAAACTCATGAACAATCAGGTGAGTTTCATGTTTGAAAAAACACGGGTCCGATCAGTACCTGGTTAGAATGATTAAGTTTGTTTTATGAAGAGTTATAACTTTGACTGACATTGCTTATAAATTGTAATCTTGAAAAATCCAGGTCAGTCCCAAATTGATTGAAAATCAACTTCGGGTTTGTTCAACGTACTAGATTTAATGATCCAAATCGATTTTAGTTTTTCACGGAGCGACTGAGGCAGGTCCCAAAAATCCTAGGTCTAGCAGTCAAAAAATCTAATCAGTCTTCCTTGACTTAGAAATACTCAGGCTTGAAATTTCAAATGCTCTAATTATTGGCGTACCTTGATTATAAGTGGCTCGCACAACGAGGCGAAGAAACTACTACAAACTCATAATTTTGTTTACTTGCTTGTGCTTTGCTCAAAGTAGAACTCAGTGATTGCAATAGAATATATCTAACAAATGACTGATGAAATAGAAGAAAATAGTGTTGGGCGATCTTTAATTAAAAACATTAAAAGAAACATGAGCATGGTCAGGAAAATAAAAGTTGAATGTTCACAGATGCAACATTAGGCGGAGGTTGATTCAATATCTTATTTGATAATATGAATAGTGGGAGGACGTACGAGCTTGAGAGAGCTAATAATCTATATGAGAAAACGTCCTGTCAATTATGCATAACACAGCAAAAACCGAGCAGTGAAGAATGGAGGTGAAGTTGTTAATTTATTTCTAGAAACGTCTTGTCAACTACGTATAACCACAGTTGAAAAATGAGTGGTGTAGAATTGTGGCTCGTAGGCTCGTACTGTAATCTACCTCTCTCTCTCTCTCTCTCTCTCTCTGTATATATATATATATATATATATTTATATAGGAAAAAAAACCCAAATAGCACACTTATGCAAAAAATATTACCGAAATAGCACTCTTCCTAACTTATTTCCCAAACTAGCACACTTTCAGCTAAAAGCGCCACAATACATGGCGTTTTACTGGTGTTGGGAACAAAAACGCCAAATTAGTTGGCGCTTTATGTTAAAAACGCCAAACAATTAGGCGCTTTATAGTAAATGCCACATTGATGGGCGTCTTCCGCCATTCCTAAATATAAAACGTCAACTCTTTTGGCGTGAGTTCTATGCTCAGCCATTCCGCTATGTTAATTTGGTTTCGGTTTGATGGGTGGCCGTGGGACTCCAGATCACTCCGAATTACACACATGGCCGCCAACAAATGTTAACAGCAAGTAGGCGTCAGCAGCCTTCACATCCGGGTCAGGGGTTGTGGTCCACCCTGCAGCAAGTGCCGAGGTACCCATCGATCTCCTGGCCATGCTGGCGTTCAAAGAACATGCACAGTCGTAGTAGTCCGTGGCAACAAACTTGGAAGCTCACCGGACTCTGTCGTAGCGGAAAGCGTCCCACACAAAAGCTGGTCGTCACGGCAAGCCATGAGCCGAATGATTGGTGCCTTGGCAGAGGACACGTGCAGGTAGATAGAGAGCTTCATGAATGGCCCCGGCTTTAGCCGGTTATCTTCAACGGCGGGACGCCACCCCAAGGCTATCAGCGGCCCCGACTTGGCTTTAGCCGGTCATTTTCATCGACAGGACGCCGCCGCCAGGCTATTAGCGGCCCCAGCTTTAGCCGGTCATCTCCATTATCTGGACGCCGCCGTCAGGTTATCAGCGGCCCCGGCTTTAGCCGGTCATCCTCATCGACGAGACGCCGCCGTCAGGCTATCAGTGACCCTGCTTTAGCCGCGTAGGGGAAATCTTTGGACGGGCCACCGCCGCCACCAAGCTGCCAGCGAACCCAGTTTTAATGGCCCCAGTCATCCTCATCGACGAGATGTTGTCCTCAGCCCGTCAACGACCCTAACTTTAGCCATGCAGGTCTCTCCATGTCTCCCGCCATTACCATTATGTTTGTTCTTGGCAGCTGGAGACCAATGTGCATGGCGGTCGTGGAGAAGCTAAGGACGAGGTTTCTCCAGTTAATGCATTTCTAACGACAAGGCTGCAGGCAAGGTTACAAAACGGACCTCTTCCGCCGACGCGACAACCCCAGGCGGGTCCACCTCCTGCAGGCATTCCAGGCTGTCGACGCGACAGTCAAGAAGTTCTTCCTCATGTACCGCCAGGTCGTCGTCGCCGTAATGGGCAGCATCGAGGTCGACGATTCCATGCCAGCTGGTGGGGACCCACTGTCCCAGGTGTTCACGGACCCGCTGAGGGAAGACGCCCGTCAATGTGGCGTTTACTATAAAGCGCCTAATTCTGTGGCATTTTTAACATAAAGCGCCAACTAGTTTGGCGTTTTTGTTCCCAGCACCAGTAAAACGCCATGTATTGTGGCGCTTTTGGATGAAAGTGTGCTAGTTTGGGAAATAAGTTAGGAAGAGTGTTATTTAGAAAATATTTTTTGCAAAAGTGTGTTATTTGGGTTTTTTTCCCATTTATATATATATATATATATATGTGTGTGTGTATGTATGTATGTATATGTATATGTATATATACATGTATGTATGTAGCACATATTAATGACATATTTTATGCTATATGTATACACAAACAGAATGATGTAAATAGATTATCCACGGGGGCTATCATCCTATCACCATGAAATCCAACAAGAAGTCAACATACAACATCATATCCACAATTCACAATATGAATTAAACCACAACCTATATTAAGATGCTTGATTATAAAACTGTTGCAGTAAAGATATATCAAACTATAAAACTTAAGAGTCGTAGAATTTTGAGGACAATATTTTTTTATTGTTGGTGAAAGTAATGGTGAACAACATGTAATATCAATAGGAATAAGAGGAGGCGGCGAGGAAATATGTAGGTGGTGGTGGTGGAGGAGAAGATGGGAAATGAAGGTGTCTTTGAGGTTGAGAGGTAAGAAAAAAAAGGGGAATATACATGGAGAGTTACTTAAGATGGAGCAGCAAGAGAAGAGGGGAGATGGTTATGTAGAAAAGCAAGAAAAAGAGTAGGCATAGGGAGGACAGTACTCTAGTACTTTTGCCTGAAGGAAGAGCCAAAAGAAGAGTAGAGGAGAGTGGCAAGAGAAGGTAGAGGGAGACGTAGAGGACCAATGTGAAATAAGATGATGGGGATGGGGAGCAATGTTGCAGCTGCTGCGACATTCAGATTGAAAAAGAGGGGCAATAATGAGAAAAGGAACAAGAGAGGAAAAGGAGAAGTAGATGAGGGAGAGCAGACATGGAAGCACGAAAAAGAGGAGGTGTAGGAATATTTTTGCAGCTAGTGCAACTTTAGAGTAGAAAAAAGAAGAGGGGGACAAGAACAAGTAGGAAGAGGAGGAAGAGGGAGGAACCAAAGGAGGAAGAGTTACATGAAACTAGTAGAGAAGGCAGTGAATCCAACTGCTTTCCTCCTCGTTCTTGATGTGGCATTGTCTGAATGTTGTAGCAGTTGGTGAAGATGATACTGTTGATGATGGCTACTATAGTTGCTAAAGAAGGGTGTCGACAGCTTTCATGTAGCAGTTGAAGCTTAACCACCTGATGTTAGTAGGGCAAGTAGTGGAGGAAGAGGTGGCATTTGGAGAAGGCTTGGGGTTTTTTTCATGCACTTAAGCTTAAGTGGGTTGAATGTCGTGTCTTGGATGTGTCCCCAGAGTGTCCAAGTCGTGTCCAATACTGCAATATAAAAAACCCAAAGTGGACACGCCGGCACATGTCCTGGTGTGTCCATGTTGGACAAGTTTTGGACACAGACATGGCAACCTCCAAGAAAAGTTTGTGCTTTCTAGTAATATACACTTTTTTAATCCAGTGGACAGCTTGAGACTCAATATAGAGCATGGAACTAAACTTCGGCGAAGTTGGGCGAAGTTTCGCCGAAACTTCGAACTTTGAGCCTAGGCGATGTTGAATCCCCAATACTTCGGCTTCGTCTAAACTTCGGGGTGAAGTTTCCCTGATTTTGTCGAAGTTGGTTTTTTTGTATGTATTTTTGTCTCCACTTCTCCGAAGTTATCGAAATTTCCTCGAAGTTGGCGAAGTTGGGGCGAAATTGAGACGACCCAGAACATTAATGCTAACTAGTGCACTAACGACCATATAATGCGTAAGTGTCACCTCCAACCCTCTTCACAACTTCTAATATCAAGTCCTATGTTTGTTGTTGCCACTCTTTCCTAGAGAGGGTCTTGTAACTACTATTTGGTTGTATATTTGTATATAATACATATGTTCAACACTTGAACTGTATTTGTATGTGTATTCCATGTTTGACCATTGCAAGCAACACATCACATTATCAACCTACTTAGGGCTAGAGACTCATGAATCGTGTATTTTTGTTAAATTAAAAATTATAAGATAGAGATATAACATGACTAGAAGTTTTCAATCGAAGTTTCCTTCAAATTCATATCATTTTCTTCAAAAATCGGCATCGAAGTTTGTCGAAGTTTGCGTCTAAACTTCCTCGAAACTTCCTCAAAATTTCCACAAACTTCCACTTCCACACCTGGCGAAGTCGACACGAAATCAAAGTCCTGCACCATGATATAGAGTGTTGAAAAATATTCCACTGCTATGAATGGTATAAAGTTTGATGATGACAATTCTCACCCTGCAGGATTTTTGGTACATAGTAAACATAATAATTGACTTTAAACATGTATGGTTGGATTATGAAAATCGATCACCAGATTCACCACAACAAATACAAAACACACACACACACATATGCACACACACGCATGTGTACACACACACACATAGGTAAAAGTTGTGCATTACTTATAACTGTGGTATTAAAAATTGTCAAAGTTGAGTGAAATTTTGCCTATTTTGTCGAATCCATGTAAACATCCCCATTCCACAATATACTCGACATTTCCTCGAAGTTGTCGACATTTCCCCATTTGTCGACGAAGTTGGCAACATTTCTCTAGTGTTTTGTGGAGTTTGTTGTGTGAGGGGGAATGTTTGATCTTGAGGTAAGTAATTTTGACGTGATTTTTTATTATTCTAAGCTAATATTAATTGATTGACCCCCTCTTTGCTAGATCTACCATAGGTTTTTTTAACAGATCTACCATAGGTTTACACCATTTTTATGTAGTTTGTTTGTTGTCATAAACTTTATATATGAAGAACTCTATTATCTAGAGACAACTGTATGTAATTGTGTATTTTCTACATATGTAAACCTATATGGATGGCTATATGTAAACATATATTGTGTTTCTTTGCTAGATTTGATGAAATCTATCAGTTTTCACTATAAAATTACCGGTCTTTCATTTTATCGAAGTTGCGTCAAAGTTTAGTTGTCAAAATCCTCTAAGTTTCTACAATCTTCCAGAATTTCACACACGCCAAAGTTGACTCAAAGTCAAACTCATGTTCCATGCTTATAACCAAGCAACATATATATAGGGCGTTCATTCAAAGCCCGCGCGGGTAGCTACCTGCATCACATTTGTTACTTTTTTTGGAGTTTCTTACTTTACACATGTAGAGGTTACTTTACCTTGCAAACTGTTACTTTTCATGCATAAACAGTTACATTTGCAATAGTTGTAACAAATATACAATTACATATTTATTCCATACTTTTTACTAGTGCATTCCGCCCAGTTTTACTTTTTGAGTCGAATAATTACTTTTTGGTCAACATAGTTACTTTTTTGTTCAGCGAGTTACTTTTCTAACCAAATAGTTACTTTTTGGACAACACGAGTAGCGAATTCCAGACTTTGTGTCGTTCAAAAAGTAACTATTTGGTCAGAAAAGTAACTCGCTAACTATGTTGACCAAAAAGTAACTATTCGACTCAAAAAGTGAAACTGGGCAAAATACACAGTAAAAATTCTAAAATAAATATGTAATTGTATATTTGTTACAACTGTTACAGATGTAATTGTTTATGCATGAAAAGTAACTGTTTGTAAGGTAAAGTAACCCTCTACATGTGTAAAGTAAGAAACTCCAAAAAAAGTAACAAAATGTGGAGCAGGTAGCTACCCGCGCAGGCTTTGAATGAACGCCACACACATATATATAAACCAAAAAGAATCCACGTGCATTTCTGCATATGCAGTATATGGCCGCAATGTGGTATAGACAGTAGCCCAAACTGCATAATTGGATGCTTAGCATGCTTTTTGCTCAAGTTGTAGTATTTCAGCTCATCAAAGGTCGTTGCCTACTACATCCTGTATTATTGATTGGTTTCATGGGGAGTGACTAGCGACTTTGAGATATTGTTTCAGAGTGACTTAATTTTAAATAGTTTTGAAACCCGACCCAACCCGACCTGGCCGGTTGAACCGCTTGAACCTCCACCCGGCAAGTTTTGTGGGTCGAGTGGGGCTGAAACCCATTTTTGGCCAAGACCCGGAGTTGACCTAGTGACCCGACCGATTCAACCGGCAACCCGGTGACCTGGCCCTCGGGTCAAAGACCCAGCAGGATTTGGTTGGTTTTATGTTTCCTAACCTAAATAACCATTTGACTGATTTTAATATCCTTTCATGCAGCCTCAACTATTCCATACATTCATATATTCACTTATTAAGCATCACTTGTTTTAAATATTACAAGACCATTTGTTTTCTTTTTGAATAGATAGTTGGTTATGCATGTTTGATGTTTCATAATTCATCATCTCATAGTTCCAAACAATAGATTATGTACACATACATGCACACTTATATAGTTATATATGGACATACATATTACCGCAACATACATGCAAATACATGCATCATGTATGTATATAGTAATATTATGTATACATGTCATGCTGATGTCACCGAGTCAATCGGGTCGACCCGATGGTTGAACCAGAGACTCGTGACCCAGAAACATTGTATGGTTGACCTCCGGGTCGGGTCTAAAAACCTAGGATATAATTTGTATCCATCACTGAACTTTTTATGTGTCTGTAACATACCGAAACTTGGACATATTCTCTTTTTGGCCCTTTCCCAATATATTCTTATCATTTCTATCCTTTTTGGCCTTGATGCTTAAATTGTGGAATTTATAGTGGTTTGGTGAACATTTGTTCAATATTGATACCAATGGAAGGGTTTATGCACAAATACCTCGGTGAAATCTTATTTAAGGATCTAAAATGTAAAATCACCGCTTAAGTGGAACAATGGTAAATAAATCCATGTTAGAAGTGTAAGGCCCCAAACCTTGATGTATTGAACAAGCTTAACTACCATAATTAAGACTCTAAACCTTAATCTAACCTTGTGATGTGTTTTGAAATCATGAGATAAGATTAAGTTTCAAGTTTGGTCCAATTTGGATGTTGTTTGTGCAAGTTATGCAATTATATGCACATTTTGGACTTTTATGCAATTTACCCAATTCGGAGGTTTTCTTTGTAAATTATTACATGCATTATAATATTTAGATATTCCCTTACCATTCTTGAGTTGTTGAACCATGGGGCACCTAGTTGCACCTTGGTTTGAAGGTGTTTCTTTCCAAGGGCATTTTAGAGATTTCCTCTTTATCAATGAGCTTATCTTTAGAAGCTATCAACCAATGGGGTTATTTCTTTGATTGGAAGTCGGTTGGGATGGCCTATAAGTGTCCATAAACCGACATTTGATATACAAGAAGTCTCTATGAGCTGTCCTCTTGCATGGCCATGAAGCCCTAGGCTAAGGACACATGGAAAGTCACACAGACACCTCATGCTTGCCCCCTTCTTTATAAAGCCATATCTACCCCTTCTCACCTCCCAATTCGAAAACGCTTGCTCTCCTTCTCTTTCCCCCAACTTAGAGCATCGTTCCTACTCTGTTTGGCCACGAAGGTGTTGTTCAAGGTAAAAGAAAGTGCTTACCTTGGTGAAGAAGGCTCCTAGGGTTCCAAATTTGCTCTATTTAGGGTTTCTAAAGATCCTTCTTGGTGATTTCGACCAAAAACAGTAAGTTTTCTCCTTTCCTTCCCTGTTTTCATGTTGATAGTCTTCCTCCCACCTTCTTCCAGGTCGGAACCATGGCCTTCCATGGTGAAACCCCACCTAGAGCCCTTAAACACCTCATCTCCATGTTCTTTTGCTAGGGTTTTCACCTCTAAAGTGGAGAAGGTGCTTCTTGCTCGAGATAGGAGCTTTGTTGGAGAAACCAGCCTCTCTAAGCTTGGGAACCTTACTCATTGGGCTTGTCCACCTTCCCTAGAGGTGAGTTTTGTAATCCCCTTCTCATATATTGCTTGCTACATGCTTAAAACTCATGCTTCTATGTTTAAAATCGATGATTTCCATCTCTATTTACCATGTTCTTCTAGGGTTTTGGTTTCTTGCTATTTTACCTTCTCTAGAAGATCTAGTTTGGTTAATTATGCATATCCAACCCTGATCTTGGGGAAAATGGTGTTTTATCTCTCTCTCTCTTTCACTCTTCCTCTCTCTCGAAGATTTCTGACTTGTCATTTCCTGATTGGTTCAAATTGAAAAATTCATATCCTTTAATCCGCTTATCCAAATTTGACAAATAAATAAATATTTTCAATGTCTGGTTTCATGGTTTGACAAAGGGTGATTTTTGTAAATGAATATAATGTATAAAAACCATAAAAAGTACATCTTAATCATCATAACTCCAAAATTAACATAAAATTATGTTTTCTTGATCAGGAGAACCTAATAAGTTCATTGGTGATATTTTCAAAATCTAAATCCAAGTTTTGCTAAAAAAATCTGAAATTAGGGTTTCTATACACTAATGTGCATTATGTACTCTAATACATGTTAATACATTGAAAATAGGCAAAGTCGAACTTTGACTCAATTAAAGTGGTGAAAGTTAGTAATTGATATCAGTAAGAGAGGTATGTGCATTCTTACACCCTAAGTTGGGATATTTGCAAACCAAACCCTATATTCCCTAATGAGGGACTATATGAACCTTATTTCCTCTATTCATGATTTTTTTGTTAAATTGCTCAAAATCAATAATGATATTCTTTTTCTTGGATATTGTACCCCACTTCCATGTTCTAGTTGGCATGATGCTTGTACTTGCCATGATTTCTTTTCTAACATGTTGATTTTATGGACTGTTTAGCTATAGTAGTGGTACTTATGTACAACCAACCATAGATAGGGCATGTGTTAATTCTTCATGGGGAATGTCTTATTCTCCCCCATAAAAATATGTGTATGTGACTGGGAATGTATTAATTCTCCCCTCACCTATAGGTTGAGGTCCGGTAGGTGCCTCAACCCTACTTAGCTAATGTAGTCAATATTAATCATGCATGCAATTCCTTTACTATTTTAATGTTATGGCAAGCATCTATTTTGATTATGCCTCATACTCTTGTTCTCTTCATCTCATGATGAAATCTTAGCCTTTACTTTCATGTTATTCCTTATCTTTTGTTCTTGTTCATTATTTGACACATACCTTGTTTTTCTTTCTCTTGTTGGGTGTTTTCCCAACCACTCATGTTTAGATCAAGGGGTTGAACATGATCAAGGAGAACATAGCTTCCAACATGGACCTAGCTCTTGGAGATGTTGCTTGGAGACAGATTTGAAATAGTTTAGACTTCCTTCTACTTAGATCCTTATGTTGTATCATACATGTAAACCCTTATGGGATATTATGATGTACTTTTGTAATCTTGTATGAAAATTGAATATAGTCATTTGTTTAATTCCGCTGCTATACTTTGGTTGTTTTGAATACCATTTATTGAAATTTGAAAATTTTACACCTATTCCAGCACACATTTGAGTGTGTTTGGAATGGGTGTTTTATTCTTCAAATTTTTTTAGTAGGGAGTGGATCCTACTCCTTACAGTGTTTGTCCTATTTTCTTGGGTATTGAGCTCTTCATAAGTTGAAGTTGACCAATTTTTCCTCTTTCACCTAGCTTGACGAAAGTGTTGTACTGGAGTTGTGTTTATATGTAATTCAAGCTAGAAGGCCCATCAGTCTATCTGTCTAAGTAGTCCTTCCAGTGTTGGTGCACATCCCTCAATCTATATGTGAACGTAAGTTGCAAGGCTGCTTGCAATGCAGCTTGTGTGAGGGTTCAAGACCACTCACCCTATTATTAATAGAACTGGAAAAATTACATAGAGGTCCAACAATAAATAGAAATTACAAAAATCATAATATAAAGAGATATATTAACACTCCCCCTCAAGCTGGAGCGTACACATCGTGTATGCCCAGCTTGTTGCAAAAGCTCTGAAATGTTGCAAGACTCAATGGCTTTGTGAGGACATCTGCAAGTTGATCTTCAGATTTAACATGCGGAGTCACCACCTTGCCATTCTTGAACTGAACTCAGATGAAGTGGCAGTCAACCTCTATATGTTTAGTGCCCTCATGGAAGACTGGATTCTTGGCAATGTAGATAACAGCCTGATTGTCACATCTGAGCTCTAAGGGAGACGAAACAGAAATCTTCAACTCAGAAAGTACAGATTGAACCCACTGCAACTCGCAACAGGCATGAGCTATTGCTCGATACTCAGCTTCCATGCTTGATCTAGCCACAACACTCTGCTTTTTACTTTTCCAGGTGATAAGGTGATTTCCCAGAAACGTGCAATACCCAGAAGTAGACCTCATGTCATTCAGATTACCAGCCCAGTCTGCATCTGCATAACCAGTAAGAACAAGAGTAGAAACAGGAGTCTCGGGTCTATAGTAGGTGATCCCCTTACCGGGTGCACCTAGGGGTGTAAACGGTGCGGGTACGGTGCGGGTCTGGCCATACCCATATCCATACCCATCTAATTTAGCGGGTCCAGTTCCGGTTCTAGACCTGTATTATAAAAAAACTAGACTTGCATCATACCCGTACCCGCATTAATAGCGGGTTTGCGGTGCGGGTATGCGGGTAAGCGGTTCCATATAGAACATCATATTGTCATTGTAAGAAAATTATGATTATTTTGTGTTTATATTAATATTATGCGATATTGCTATCATATAGTATATTAACATGCAATAGTTATATTAAATAACTTTGTAGATTAAGATTAGTGAGTTAATTTGTAACATAATTGCAGTCATTGTCATAATATTTTAATTATGTGTCATGTCTTGTAACTATTTTGATTTTAAGTTTACATATGTTGCTCATGATTGAAACTAGAATAGTTAATTCTCAATTAGATGACTAGTCTTAACCTTATTAAAATTAAAGTGGGACATAATCTCAAGTGTTATATTAGTTAGACTAGGAAAGTATGATATAAATACCATATTATCTAAGTAGTTATTTATGTATAGCGGGTTTGTGGGTCTAGCGGGTCTGGGTCTAAGAATACCCATTAGTAAGGGTATGTGGGTACAAGAATTTAGACCCGTGACGGGTCTTTAAAGGGTCCGGATTTACGGGTCCGCGGGTCTACCCATACCCATTTACAGCCCTAGGTGCACCCTTCAAATATCTCAGAATACGGCAAACTGCCATCCAGTGTGACTGTTGTGGTGAGCTCATATGCTGACTCACCGCACCTACAACAAAAGAAATATCAGGGCGAGTAACTGTCAGGTATATCAGCTTCCCAACAATTTTCCTGTAATAGCCTGCATCTGGATAATCAGTATCATCAGTCATCTCCTTCACATGTTAGTCCATAGGAGTAGACACCGGCTTTGATTCACTCATGCCAGCTTCCTGCAATAAATTCAGCACATATTTCTTCTGAGACAAATTAGTACCTGCATGAGATCTAAGTACTTCAATGCCCAGAAAATATCTCAGTTTGCCCAGATCCTTTGTATGAAAGGCCCCTGCAATCCTTCCTTCACACGTGATATGACTGTAGAATCGTTGCCCGTGATAACTATATCATCAACATATACAGCAATAATGATGGATCCAACAGAAGAGTTAGAATAAAATAAGGAGTGATCAGTCACAGAACAAGAGAAGCCCATCTTTAGCACAACATCACTGAACTTGTCAAACCAAGCTCTAGGAGATTATTTCAACCCGTAGATGGCTTTCTTCAGTCTACACACCTTCTGACACTCCCCCTGAGCAACAAAACTAGGAGGTTGCTCCATGATACCTCTTCTTGTAGATCACCATGGAGAAAGGCATTCTTGACATCAGGCTGAAATAGAGGCCAGTCAAAGGTAGTAGCCAGAGAAATAAGAATCTGCATTGAATTCAGACGAGCCACTGGTGAAAAGGTCTCAAAGAAATCAACTCCATATGTTTGAGTATAACCCTTTACCACCAATTTAGCCTTCAACCTCTCAACTGAACCATCTGGATTATGTTTTACTATGAATACCCATCTGCAGCCGACAACATTTTTCCCTGGAGGTAAGTCAATAAGATCCCAGGTGTTGTTTTGTAGAAAAGCAGACATGTCCATATGCATCGCCTGTTTCCAGAGTATCCTTCATAGCATCAAGATGATTTCTTGGAATAACCACAGAATCAATCCCAAGAGCAAATGACCAGGCATGCTTGGATAATTTTAACAAACAACACACATTTGCAATAGGATGTCGAATAGTACAGGAACGAGTACCTTCGTGAACAGCAATGGGAACATCAAGGTCAGATGGTTCTGCAGAAATCTCTTGAGTAAAGGAAGATGGGGAAGGCTCAGAGACTGGAGTCGCTACCTCCTCTGGATCATGCCTGCCTCGTCTAGCCTTCAACCTCTCAACGGAACCATCTGGATTATGTTTTACTGTGAATACCCATTTGCAGCCCACAACATTTTTCCCTAGAGGTAAGTCAATAAGATCCCAGGTGTTGTTTTGTAGAAGAGAAGACATTTCCATATGCATCACCTATTTCCAACCAGTATCCTTCATAGCATCAAGATGATTTCTTGGAATAACCACAGAATCAATCCCAAGAGCAAATGGCTGGGCCTGCTTGGATAATTTTGACAAACAACACACATTTACAATAGGATGTCAAATAGTACAGAAACGAGTACCTTTGCGAACAGCAATGGGAACATCAAGGTCAGATGGTTCTGTAGAAATCTCTTTAGTGGAAGATGGGGAAGGCTCGGAGACTGGAGTCGCTACCTCCTCTGGATCATGCCTGCCTCGTCTTCTATAAACATGTTGATATGGTTGAATTAATGTATCACTTGCTGGCTGCTCTTCCTGAATGACTGTATAGTCAGGAACGATAGGTGGCACTCTCTCACCGATGTCTGATGGTGGCACTCTCTCATTTTCACACAATTGCTCCCCCTTACTGGGAATACTAGAGAAAAATGGTGTGGATTCATGGAAAGTTACATCCTGAGACACAAACATACGGCGGAGACTGGGACAATAGCACTTGTATCCTTTGCTAGTGTTGGAGTACCCAAGAAAGAGAGTCCTAATAGACCTAGGGGATAACTTATCAGCCTTAGGATCAAAATTGTGGAAAAATGAAGTACACCCAAACACTCTGAGAGGAACAAGGAAAGGCGGATCTTTTGGACGTAAGACAGAAAAAGGAGTACGTCCTTGAAGCATCGAAGAGGGCTTTCCGCTTCCGCGCTGGAAAAAGGGCCGACCCTATCTCTGAGCCCATCATTCCCGCGAGAAGATCCATGGTTCACGCCCGCTTCTGAATCTTCCTCCGCAGGTAAGACCAGGAAACAAGCAGTAAGTAAAGCGTCAGACCAGATCCTCTTAGGGACATTGGATTGAAACATAATAGTCCTGATAATATCAAGAAGATGATGATTTTTGCACTCAGCTACTCCATTTTGTTGAGGAGTGCGAGGACAAGACGTACGATGAATCATCCCAACAAAGCTACAAAAATCAACCATAGCAGTTTGAACATATTCCAAGGCATTATCAGATTGAAGAATTTTAATATTGCAATCAAATTGAACTTTTATTTCTTGATGAAAATGCTTAACAATGGATAACACAGATTCTCGACTCTTTAATAAATAAATCCATGTCATGCGAGAAAAATCATCCACAAAGGAAATAAAATAGCGAAAGCCATTATAACTATTGGTCTTTACAGGACCCCAAACATCACTATGGACTAACTCAAAGGGACAAGATGCCCGTTTATTGACACGACTGGGATGAGACAGTCTATGATGTTTTCCCAATTGACAGGTTTGACACTCTAGAGAAGACACTTGGGACAACTCAAGTTCTAACTTTCTCAAACTCTCCAACGACGGATGTCCATATCTGTAGTGCCACAGTAAGGGAGAACCGCTCAAAAGGATAGCTGGAGCAGGAGCAGATACTTGGCGAGGCAGACTGTCACCGTGGAAGAGGTAGAGATCACCTTTCCTAGGCCCCCCACCAATCATCCCCATAGTCTTGAGATCCTGTAATACAAAGCAAGAAGGCCCAAACGTCACTGTACAGTTCACAGTATCAACTAATTTTGTAACAGAGAGAAGATTAAAAGGAAATGCAGGCACATAGTGAACCGATTTAAGATTAGTTTTAGGAGTCAGAGAAACATATCCACTTGCTAATACTCTCCTCACTGAACCATCTGTCATGGTCACAGATTTGTGAGGAATAGTCAATGGAGTGAAGTAATCTCCTCATACCGGTAATATGCTGGGATGCTCCAGAATCAACCACCCATGAAGAAGTTGAACCAGAAGCCAGTAGAGAGGTAGCTTGATTACCAGTGGTAGAAGCCAGATTTGCAGAGGAAGAAGAGGATCCCACACTCATATGTTGTGTAGCCAGAAGAAATCTATCATATTCTTCCTTTGTGAGTGTGATACCAGAAGAACCAGAACTTGATGCAGATGGCTCAGAAGACTCAGTAATACTTGCATAGTTTGTTGCGCCCACAGGTGGTGCAGCAGGTTTTCCATGCTTCTTCCAGCACTTCTCAACGGTGTGTCCAGGTTTGTCACAGAAGGTGTACTTGGAACGTGCTCCACGTCCTCGTCCCATACCTGTACGGCCTCCTCGAACTGCAGCGGCTACAGATGCATGAGAATCTCCGAAGGAGAGAATGTTGTAGAATCAACTAGTTCAAAATTTGATTGTAGAATTCTCGAGTAGGCTTCTTCCAGGCTGGGAAGTTTGTCAGAAGCGAGGATGACACTGTGGGCCAAACTGCAAGACGAAGTCAGACCCCATAGAAACTCTGCAGTAATCAAGTCATCTCTGTCTTTGACTTGTTCTTGGACAGTCACTGGATGATAGAAGCTCAGCTCCTGAGCAATACCTTGGGTCACTCCGAAAATTCTTCTAAAGGCTTGTCTCCTTGTTGTTCAGCGAAGAGTCGATCATATATCATAAACTGATGAAGAGCATTCTTTTCCTGAGAGTAATGCTTCTTCATAGCAGCATCCCATATGCCTTTGGCAGTAGTATAGAACATGAACCTAGCAGCAATAGCAGGTTCCATGCTCCCCCATAGCCAGGTCTTCACCGGACTATTATAACATTTCCATTCAGCATAGCCTTTATCAGTAGAAGCAGGAGGATCAAAATCAACATGACGTGCTTTATCTCGGGATTCTAACATTGTATGGACAGCATTCATCCACAAGAGATAATTTTTCCCGTTAAGCTTGATGGAGGGGATAGGCGACATCTCGTTGTAGATAGTAGATGCCTTAGTGTCCTCCATGATTTAACGGATAGATAGAGTGACAGAGAGATACACATCACAGAAGAGTAGAAAGTGACGGAGAGATACACGTCACGTCAGAAGATTAGATGTGTTTCTGACGCATCCAAAGCCCCCAATCGAAAAATTCCCAATCACGCGTGGAGGAGATGTGATTAAGAATTTGATTTGTACGGACGGAGCCTCCGGTATGAGTTTTAACGAGCCGTCTTACGTAGACTCTGTCTTCGGAGTCAACAGGAGGAACCAGCGGCTACGTCGCTGCCCTGGCCGGTGACTGTTGTGGCCGCAAGATCGGCGGCAACGGCTGCCCCTTTGGGTCGGTGGCAGTCGCTGCCCTTTTAGGCGGCGGCTGCCAGCGGGGCTTCGCGGCTGTGCGGCCCGGCGGCGCTGCGCTGCTGTTGTGCGGCGGCCGGCGACGGCGCGAGGGAGAAGGGGTTGGGGGGGGGAGCAGCGCGCCCTAGATGGAAACCTAGAAGCCTTGCTCTGATACCATGTGAACGTAAGTTGCAAGGCTACTTGCAATGCAGCTTGTGTGAGGGTTCAAGACCACTCACCCTTTTATTAATAGAAGTGGAGAATTACATAGAGGTCCAGCAATAAATAGAAATTACAAAAATCATAATATAAAGAGATATATTAACATTGTATATAGGGTTGTTAGGATTGCATGAAAAAAGTCATCACAGAGTCCCTCTCCCATTACTGTTTTGAGTTACACAATGTATGTTAATGTGTCGGTCTTGCTATAAGCCTATCAATCTAGTCAGTTTCCTATGACTCACCCAAAAATAGGGGTTACATGTAAATACAACAGGTAATTTCAGTTCGTCACCCTCTTTTGTTTTTTACAAGGTGCGGTATTGGTTCAGGATATTAATAGATTTACAAAAAACGTGTACGTGAATTAGCAAAAATTCGAACTGAAGTTCCAGTCAACCAAAAATACCTGCAGTAGTTTTCCGCCAGCAGAAAAAGATCGCAGGCCCATCACATCCTAAAGACAAACAGCAACCTTTTGGTCAATAAAATTTGAAGAACATGAGACAAACAAGAAAACTTCAGATAAGAACCACTTGAAGAAACTCAGACCTTGCTTCTGAAATTAACAAGAAACTGTGCAGCCGGATCTCTTTTGGTCACATTAGCAACTGTATCTAGGATCCAACCACCACCTGGTACTCTTTGCCTTGATACTAGAAGTCCGGTTTCATCCTTAGGATGAAGTGCTATAACATGACCATCTTTAAGCAACTCACAAATTTTTGTACTTGATCCAAGATCCAGCACCCCTTTTTTGTCTAATGTCGAGTCTACAGTATATTCATTTCGACATATTGGTTTGTTTCTAGAATCCTCAGGTGAAGCAAAGCGGGAACTTGAACTTTGCACTTGATCCCTACTGCTTGTTGCAGCTTGGTCGTTGGGTTTTGCAGAATCGCCCTCGTTTTCTAAACAAACAAGATCATCGGACTTTGGTCTAGATCGTCGACGGACGGACCTCTTCTTGCTCTTCCTGCCAGAACGGCTTCTCCTACCTTCAAGGCGGAACCCTGCACTTTGTGTGACACCTGAACTGTGAGAGTGATGAAGGGTCTCCTTCGTTGATTGACCAGTTTCTTTCGCATTGTATTTGGCGAGTGGTTCATTTTCACCTGTTATTGGCTCAATAACAACCGGACTTTCATTGTAATCTACAATTAACTCATCCTCTTCATCAGAAACAGCACTCTCAGGGACAGTTCCATCTAAAAAGAATGTCTTTAGCACTGAAATAGCTTTCTCCCTTATTTCGATCCATACTTCTTCACTGTAATCGGCACTTCGAGGCAGAACTAGTACATTTGGCATCTCCCTCACCTGAAAACAAGAATGTTGAAGTCGATCAACCTCAAGAGAAGATAGAACTTGACAGAACTAAAACTCAATACAGGAAAACAAGTTTAGATCAGTTCTTCTATTATGCCCTTAGAAGAAATTACATCTTACATAGTTGTATTTTAATAGAAAATAATCTTCTAATGTTTTTATAAATAAATAATTTGGTCTCCTCATTAGTCGTGATCAATCTCACCAACAGTATAGTCATATGACTGTACACAAGAATATTTTTACCTTGAAGCTCATTATGCCATATTCATATGTACGAAAATATAGCAAAATAGCAGAAATAAAAGTTAAAAAGTGTTGATAACTAGTGGGAAAGCGTGGATCTGCATATCAAGTGTTATGAAGAAAAAAAAAGTGATTTTAATGGAGTGAGCATGCTTAATAATGGCTTGCTGTAGGGGTCATACCCATGCCTCCATCCATTGTGGCCCTTCAACACCATCAAGTGCACAACCAGCCACAGTTCCATCAAGTAGGAGCTGTTTTAAAGCACAATCATCTATCAGTTGACTACTGCCTGTGTTCACAATAAAAGCCCCTGCAGAGAGAAGACAATCCATCAGCCATATTGGTGACCTGTCCGTATCATGACAATCTGATGTCACATTAAAGAGGTAAAAGACATGAAATGAATTAACTGCTAAGAATCTACATTATCTAACAATGAAATAGAATCCGTCATTGAAGTTACCAGGTTTGATGTGCTGCAAGCGCTCGGCATTTATGATATGCACAGTATCTTCAGATAAAGCACAATGAAGGGATATTAGATCACTGGCAGCAAGCAAATCATTCAACGTGTCCATCCTCCTAGCAGCAGAAGGGAATGTAATTGAACATTTCTCTGGTTTGCCTGAACTCTGGACAGTACAACGTTTATGTACACCATGTTAACAGAACAAAGGAATTGCAACTACTTGGAAGCAAAGCAGAACGGCATGTAAACAGTCTATGAAAGTATAAAAATAATCTACAGATTCACTGTCCAACCACTCAAGCATCGACCCAGAAGTTATCAACAAAACATTTATTGGACATAAATCCATTTCCCATCTAATTTTAGATATTTCTGTATTAAAGATATGATCTAATAACCTCTGTAACGTGTGAAATAGTCTAGCTCAACATAAAAGCACAAGAATAGTAGAAATAAGTGCACTTACCATATGTCTCTTAGGTTTCATAACAGAAAGCTAGCACATAACAAGGACATATAAGGGGAGAGAGGCCTTCCAAAACCTTAGAAGCACTGCAAGGTGAAGAACAGTAGAGCAGAAAGAGCTGTGGCTGCTACCAAATAGTAGGTTTCTAGAGAAAGAGGCTCGATCCTTCTCAAGGATACTAGACTTTCTAATTGATCTCCAGGCTCTCCAGCTACCCGCTGGAGCCATCATTCTGTGAGGACTGCTCTTCCACAGAAACCGGAATCCTAGTTGGGGGATTCTTTGTTATTCATATTCATTCCCTCTCCTGACAATCTCAAAACATATACAATAATGGCAGGTAAGTTTAGTGGATTCTGCATGTTTTGGGAAAGAGAAGGGGATGAGGGAAACTAATGTATTCTATTTCTCAGAATCTAATCATCTGCCAGGACACCCCGTGGCTTGATGTTTATATGAACTCAAAACCCTAGACCTGCAACAATTGCATAAATCGTCATCATGATCATCTAAGCCTCAATTCCAACCATGTTGGGGCTGGCTACATGGATCCTTCTTTTCAAATCAGATCTGCTAAGCATCAGTCCTCACAATTGCATGGATAACCAAATTTTAAGAATAAAATCCTATCACTGAAAATGAATCCCTTAAATTGGACATGTTGCAAATAAAATATGAATATATTAGACTATTTGGTCTCTCTAGATTTTTGAGTGTCACCTGGTCCCCCAGGCTTCGAAAGATGAGCCACCGGTGAGTCAAGTAATGGAGCCAAAAGACCTCTCCATGTGGCAGAGGGCGGAAGGTCGTGAAGCAACTGCCAAAGCTTCCCTCATTATAAAAGGAGAGAAGAGATTTGCTTCCAGAAAGTAGGGCAAGCCATGGAAAGGGAAGCCCTTATGGTAAATAATTCTATAGCAATGCCTAAATACTTGTCCAATGTCTAACACCTATGGAAAAGCAATGTCTCAATAAGATGTTCACTCTTCTAGCACTTAAAGTTTGTAGTATCTAAGATGAAAATATCAACAGTTAGCTTGATAATTGAATCCTTAGCAATAATCACTAACCAACACAGTTCCATTTATACACAACTACAGCAATGTTGATCTCACCACAAAACATGGGGTCTGGATGAGGCATTACTCAATAACATCTAGTCATCTACCCTCCCAGATGACATATAATAGCTGAATTACCTCTGATTGACATATGGGATAAACTAGTGTAGAAACCTAAGCCTTATGGGTGAAGCACAAGTAGATCCATCTGCTAATGCAACTAAAAATCTAACATTAATCACAATGTAACCACGCCTCTCAATTTATACAAGAAAGTTTGGTCTGCCAAGTTCAGCCAACATTATGGAAGGCACTATTTAGGCTAACACAACCCGGTCTGATCACTACGAGGTCTTCACCCTGAAACAGTAGATCCCATCTTACATCCATGAATAATGCTTAGTCAATTCGGGAGGGGTGATTTCTAAATACTCCAGCCTCAAAAATCTTACTCGTAGATTTTCACACCATTGCAACTGAATTAGGCATCAACAGCGTGCAAGTAATGTTGACAGTGCTTGTTGCAAAATTGTAACCATCTCGTGAGTCAGATGAGTAGCTTTCTTTGGTAGTAGAATCTTTGATCATAGTTGCCAAGGTGTGAGACGAGGCATCCTAAGTGCTAGATATAAGGGCCGAAAACAAAACATGGGTGTCTAGGTCCTTAAGTGATCTTGGTGGGTGCCTCAGTCTTGTGGGCCCAATTTAAGTCATATTGAGGCCAAGTTAGCTAATTCAGATCTGAATTTGATTAAATTAGATAAAATAGGTCACTTTAGGGTTGATTTAGGTCATATTAGCATTGTTCTAAAAAGCAGTAGAATGGTGTAGGACGGAGAGGGCACAACATAGAGTATATACCTTATGTGGGAGTATAAGCAGTTTCAGAAAAAATAATAATAAATTACTTATATATATAATTATATGTTTATATATTAATCTTATAAAAATACATTTAAATTGTAGAATATACAATTTTATGTATTTAAAATATAAACATATAAATATACATGTACTTGTATATTTATTCAAATAGATGGGGATGCCCATGACAATGTTTATCATACGATCAATGCAGAATGGTTGAGATGGAGGAGTGCAACTGGAGTATTATGTGACTGGAAGATCCCTCTCAAATAAAAAAGTAAGTTTTATAAAACAACTATACAGTCAAGCATGTTACACGGGAGTGAATGTTGGGCGGTGAAGAAACAAGTTCTCAACAAGATGAATGTGGCCTAAATGAGTATGTCGAGATGGATGTGGGGGAAGATAAGAAAAGATCGCTTGAGAAATGACTATATCAAGAACGAATGTGGGAGTGGTGAGCATTGAGGACAAGTTGCACGAGGGCCGACTAAGATGGTATGGATATGTGCAATGCAAAGACCAACTAACGTGCATATACAAAACAATGCTATTGAGTCAAGCATAATTAAAAGAAGAAGAGGTTGGCCTAAATTAACTGGGAAGAGCTTATAAAGAAAGATTTTAAATATTTACATCTTGATCATAATATGACCTAGAGCAGATTGGAAAAGAAGGATCCATGTAGCCGACCCCAACATGGTTGGGATTATGGCTTAGACGATGATGATGATGATGATGATACAAATATACATGACTACTATGCTTATATATGCATGTGTGTATATATCTGAAATGTGTGTAATATATGTATAAATATTTACAGCAAAATGAATATATGTACAAGTTTTGTCATGTATACATTCATATATTTTAATATGTATGTGGGATGCGTGGTTATATAAACTGTGTATATAATGTTACAAATATGTGTGAAAATATGTGTGTTAATGTGTGTATGTATACATATAGTAATATGACTATAATAAACACAGATAAATAAAGATGCATATATACAAATGTATACCCAAAACAGGGATACCCAACCATCCTCTTGTGTTGTCATGGATGTGTGAGAGGCTTCCCCTGTTCTTTATATAGCTTGACTTTGGGATCCATAGGCGTTGCAGGTTTTTGACCCCAACATACCAGTTTCTTCAAGAAGATCAAGCGCATATTTGCACTAAGAAATAAGAGCCATGTCCTTGGACCTCGCCACTTCAATACCTATAAAGTATTTTAGGTGGCCTGGATCTTTGGTCTGGACTTTGCCCTGAAGGAACTACTTCAGTCTCATAATGTCTTGGTGAGTTGGTGGTCATCACCTAGCTGTAATAACAATATCACCAACATAGACAACAAGGAGAATATAACCTGCAGATCCATGTTGGTGGAAGATAGAGTGATCTAGGCTTGGTCGTCATAGCCCAAACTCTTGGATAGATTGGCCAAACTTCTGAAACCATACTTGGGTAAATGCTTCATGCCATAGAGAGATTTATAATGATGACAAACTAGATAAAACTCCCCTTGAGCAAAGAACCGAGGTGGTGGCTCCATATATATCTCTTCAGAGAGATCATCATGAAGAAAAGTGTTCTTGATACTGAGTTGATGCAATGGTCAGAAAAAGTGAGCAGCCAAAGATATGAATAGTAGTATGAATGTCATGTTGGCTACTGGGGAGAAAGTTTCCAAGGTCCTCGTCATAGACTTGTGTGTAGCTTTTTGCTACAAGTCTTGCCTTCAACCTATCAAAGGACCAACTTTGACTGAGAAGACTCATCCATAGCCGACTATTGTTTGTGGAAGGATGTCGGCACAAGACTCCATGTATGATTTCTTGGAACAACAGCCATCCCATCTTCCATAGCCTGTCGCTTAGTTGACTTAGGCAATGGCTACAGTATGAGGTATAGGGACAGAATATAGTCTGGTGATAAATAGAGCATAGGAAGGTGATAAGCAATCATAATTGACAGTTGGATACATGATAGCTTTTCCTACATAAGGTGATGGGCCTATCATCAAGAATAGACCGAACAATGAGATCCTCAGAGTTAGCTGAGATTGGAGAAGGGTTGCGTTGATCCGTGTCTCCTTGTACCTGTGTCGGAGTATGTAGGAGACTTGTAGGGTCAGGGTCACGATGTGTGGGCCCAAGAATAGGAGGAATATGAGATACACTAGGCACAGGATCAACAATCATGGGGAAAGGAAGAGAACCTTTGATTTCTTGAACATCCTGAGAAAGATTAATATGACCAAAGTATGAGTTTCTTAAAAAAAAAGGTGACAACAGAAGACACAAGAAATCGATGCTCAGACGGATTATAACATCAATAACCTTTTTGAGTTTTAGAATATCTGAGAAACAAACACTTCACTGCTCGAGAACTGAGCTAGTCCGGACCAAAAGCTCATAGCCAAAACAAACACACCCAAAAATCTTAGGTGGAACCACATATAACGGGTGTTTAGGATATAAAATCTAAAAAGGGATTTCAGCATTCAAAACAGGTGACGGCATATGATTGATCAAATATGTGGTTGTGAGGGCAGCATCCCCCCAACAATTTTCGGGAACATGCATGTGGTAAAGAAGCATCGTAGATGTTTCAATGATATGCCTACTTTTTCGTTCAGTGATTTCGTTTTGCTGAGGAGTATGAGAACACGATGATTGGTGAGTAATCCCTTTGTTTGATAGAAAGGAAGTGAGAGCGTGACGAAAATATTCTTTAGCGCTATTTGTGAGAAGGATGCAGAATTTTTGGTCAAAGTTGGGTTTCGATCTCAAAAGCAAAGCTTTGGACAATCGACAAGATTTCACAATGACTTTCACTAAATACAACCTAGCGGTTCTTGAAACATCAATGAATGTCGCAAAATAATGATATTCATGTTTTGAAGAGACCCTACTAGGCCCCCATACAGCACAATGAAAAATATAAAAAATAGAATCAGCACACATACAATCTAAAGATCTGAAAATTGATCCATGGTGCTTCTCGAACTTACAAACTTCAGAATCAAGTTTAGATAAGCTAGAAAACTTAGGGTAAGAATCACAAAGTTTCTCAAGTGATAAATGACCTTAACGGCTATGGATATGGAGGGCATGGTTGTCAAGGCGTCTAGGCGGTGGGTTTAAGCTAAGGGGGCGCCTAGCCCGACTAGGCTTTTTTGGGCATTTTTTTCTTTTTTTACAGTTACATATTTAAATGTTTGTACACATATAGTATATGTGATAATCTAATTTTGTTCATTAAAATGTTATTGTAAGTCAAACTTGAATTGATTACCATAGGAGAATCAGGGGCAAGAGAATTAACATGAAGAAAAAGAAACAACAGTGAGAGGAAGACAAGTATGAATTGGAGAGAGAAAAAGGGATAAAAAGATGCATGCAAATGCAGGAGTTGTGCAGGAAGAAGTTAGAATAAGAAAAACACAAGGGCAGTAAAAGGAGATTGAAAAAGGAGGAATAATTCAACAAAACAAAATAAAAATCAGCAGTAGCAAGTGCTGAAATAGAAAATATAGAGGAAGGAAGAATAGGTCAGTGAAAATAAATGGAAGCATGCAAAGAACAGTAGTAGTGATAGGAGATTTAGGAGGAAGAAATCAGAAAAAGAAGAACAAATACATGCAAATAGTAGTAGTAGATTAGGTAGCAGGAGATATAGGACAGATTTGAAATAAGACATATGTGCATACTCACATAGTAGTAGGAGGGAATATAGGAGGAATAATTCATCAAAAAAACACAGCAGCAGTAGGATTCAGGAATAAATTGCAGGAGAAATGATGTAAAAAGAAAAGAAAAAGAAGCAAGAACAACAAACATATGAAAAAAGTAGAAACAATTTAACAAACAACACTATCAGGACTTACCAATTTGGCCCAAATCAGACTTCATTTCCCCAAATCAGACATGTTTCCCCCAGATCAGACCTAATTTGTCAAAATTTGACCTGATTTGGTCTAAATCAGACCTATTTTAACCATAAAATGACTCAAGGAAATCTAATTTTCCCAAATCTAAACTTGATTCATGCTAATTTAGCCTTTAAATTGCTTAATTTGGCCTAAAAAGGCCTTAGACGCCCATTTATGCACTTAATAGGCTGGGCACCTAGTTTGAGGTGAGCGCCTTGATAACTAAGATGGAGAGGAGATGCAAACACGCAAGCCTTTGGAGTTCTGCCAAAGTAATAGAGAGCAGCTTCCTCATAACTACCACCAATCACCGTCTACATCCAGAGATCCTGTATAAAACAATGATCAGGGTCAAAAGTAATGGACACTTTAACTGGCCAAGTTGATTTACTAATAGATCGTAAATTAAAGGAAAATGATGGAAGAAACATAGATGACGGTATAGTAATGTTTGGATGAGGTGAAATGGTTCCAGTGCCTCGAACTACAACTGAAGAGCCATTAGAAATGGCGACTTGGGATCTATTATCTTTAGTGGTAGATAAGTTGAGATGAGGTGTAACATACATGTAACATTATCTGTTGCACCAAAGTCAAAAACCCAAGAAGATGAACATGTATGGACAGATTGAGATACATAGGTTGTAGATGAGCTAGAAGCTCCTGATTTCTGAGCATAGGTGACGACATAAAAAAATGCCTATTAGGATGCCAAAACTAGAGAAGTTGAGTGTACTCATCTCTCATCTTGATCCGATGAGTGGGCTGGTCAGGAGATTCCTTAACAGAGATGAGGTTTGCATAGGAGGACTTAGGAGAGAAGCCATGGAGCTCGTTGCAACTGGGGGTGAGTATTCAGTTATTTTTTCGGTTAATGGTCAAATCAGTTTTGTTAATATGTTTATTCATGGTTTCAAACCTTAACTATTAACCTAACTATATTACTACTCAATCTATTCAATTATGGTTAATGCCTTAATGGTTAATTCGGTCTGTTAATATGGTAAACCAAATAATACTTCTATAACGGTATCGGTTGAAATTATTCATTAAATTATAATCAATTCTCATATCATAGTAGCATTGCATACAAATATAAAACTAAAGTTTATGAAACTTGATTAACGTATAAATGGAGAGGTTTATTGAAAAAGAACTATTCTATATAGGTATTTATATGCAAAGATAATTTTATATGGATAAATTATGGTTATTCGGTTAATTAGATTAACCAAATAGAAAGTATTTTAAACCAACAAATTAACTGTTTAACCAATTCATATAATAAATTAACTATATAGAGGGAAAAGGAGTTGTTTATTCAGTGAGTAAAAAGGTGTACAGGGTACTCTCTTATATAGCTACAGAGAGTTGAGACATATACACAAGCGAGCAATATGGGACAAATACAATAGAGCAGTATAAGAAATAACACAGCAGAATAAGTAAATAACACAGTATTTCTATACTCCCCCTCAAGCTGGAGCGTAGGTGTTGAATAAGCCCAGCATGTCAATCAGAGTCTGGAAGCGAGCTTTAGGGAGAACTTTGGTGAAGATGTTTGCAAGATGCTTCTCAGTGCTGAGATATGGAGTGCAAATGTGTCCAGATAGGACTTTCTCCCGAACAAAGTGGCTATCAACCTCAATATGTTTTGTTCTTTCATGAAAGGTGGGGTTGCTCGCAATGAAAATGGAAGCCTTATTGTCACAGAACATAGGAATGGGGCTGGGAGAGATAATATCAAACTCGTTCAGAAGACCACGGCCCCACAGGAGCTCACATGCAGTATGAGTCATGGCTCTATATTCTGCCTCTGCACTAGATCGGGCAACAACTGTCTACTTTTTGTTGCGCCAAGTAACCAGATTTCCTCCCACAAAAGTGCAATATCCAGATGTAGATTTCCTGTCAGATCGACTTCCTGCATAGTCAGAATCAGAAAATCTAGATAAATTGCAATGGCCATGCTTTTTGTACAGAAGACCTTTCCCTGGAGAGCTTTTGAGATATCGTAAGATGTGACAAATAGCATCCCAGTGGCATTGTCGGGGTTTACCAAGATACCGACTTATGAATCCTACAGCAGCTGCCAAGTCAGCTCTAGTGACAGTCAAATAGATAAGCTTCCCAACCAGTCTCCTGAATTGGTGACGATCAGCATAAGGAGGAGAAGTATCATTATCCCAATCCATATTGGGATCCAGAGGAGTGTTGGCTGGCTTGCAGCCCAGCATGCCTGTCTCCTGCAACAGATCAAGAACATATTTCCTCTGTGACAGGCATAGTCCTGCAGAAGATCTAGCAACCTCAATACCTAGAAAATATCGTAGTTTCCCTAGGTCTTTGGTGATGAAGTGTTACGCTAAATACCTTTTGGTTGCCTGTATCCCTGCACTGTCACTACCAGATAAGACAATATCATCAACATACACAATAAGGATGACAAGTCCTGCTGTGGTTTTACGAATAAATACAGAATGATCAGATTGTGAACGCTGAAAGCCAAAGGTAAGTAAGATCTGACTGAGCTTGTCAAACCATGCAAGTGGGCTTTGTTTCAGACCATAGATCGCCTTTCTGAGTTTACAGATTTTAGAAGCAGACTCCCCCTGAGCAACAAATCCCAGAAGTTGCTCCATGTAGACCTCCTCCTGTAGATCTCCATATAGAAAGGCGTTTTTGACATCAAGTTGAAACAGAGGCCAGTCTTTATTAACAGCAATAGATATCAGAATACGAACAGAATTCAAGCGGGCGACTGGAGAAAAGGTTTCAAAATAATCAACTTCGTACGTCTGAGTAATAGTATACCCTTTCGCAACAAATCGGGCTTTCAGGCGTTCAATGGTACCATCCAGTTGATATTTAATGGTAAATATCCAGCGGCAACCAACAGTCTGGCATGAAGAGGGACGGTCTACCAAATCCCATGTCTGACGATCACAGAGCGCATGCATTTCCTGCTCCATAGCATGTTTCCAGGCAGGATTTAGAAGGGCCTCTTCGGCTGATTTAGGAATTGTCACAGCAGACAAAACAGAAGTGAAGCAAGCAAAGCTACCACAATGATTGTCAGATGAACAGAAATTATTGATAGGATGTTGAGTACATGATCGAACACCTTTCCTTAAACTGATAGGAAGATCCAGGTCAGAAAATACCTCAGTGGATGGGGGATCAACCGCAGACGTAGGATTTGGTTCGGTCGGGGCTTCAGAAGCATTGATGATCTTTGACCGGCGCCGATAGACTTGCAATGGGCGTTCTTTAGGCACATCAGGAGCTGGTAATTCCTCAACAACTAATGGTAACAGTGTGGTAGCCATAATATCAGCCGACAACTTTTCGCCATCAGTAGAATAGTAAGGCATATGCTCAAAAAAGGTCACATCCGCACTAACAAGCCACTGTTTTTTAATAGGATCAAAACAGCGGTCGCCTTTCTGTGTACGGGAATATCCCAGAAAAATACATTTGACTGAGCGAGCATCAAGTTTAGTGAGACCCGGACAAAGATTTTTCACAAAACAAGTACTCCCAAAAATGCGAGAAGGCAGAGAGAATAAGGGTTTATCGGGAAACAAAATGGCGTACGGGACCTGATTTTTCAAAACTGAGGACGGCATGCGATTGATGAGATAGCACGTCGTAGAGACAGCTTCAGGCCAGAAGTGATGGGGTACTTTGTAGTGTATGAGAAGGGTGCGAGCAACCTCAAGTAGGTGACGGTTTTTTCTTTCAGCGACGCCATTTTGTTGAGGAGTGTATGGGCAAGTGGTCTGATGTATGGTTCCACGGGCAGCACAAAAGGATGTAACAGATTGTTGCATGAACTCCAATGCATTATCAGTACGAAAAATTTTAGGAGAAAAAACCCAAATAGCACACTTTGCTAAAAAAAATTATGGTAATAGCACCCTTCCCAACTTATTTCCCAAACTAGCACACTTTCACACTTCTCTGGGGAAGAGCCTCTTGGGTTGCCCCCGTGCGCTGCCTCACCACGCCCTTCTACCTCAAGTGGAGGAACGTCCCGGAGACGGTGAAGAACGACGAGTCGCAGCCCATCATCGGATACACCACCATCTACGGCAATGTAAGTTTGTGCATCTTGTAACACCCAGTTTGTCTCTCAGATCCATCTTCTTTCTCCATTACTGATTCTAGGATGTTTGCGAATTCTAGACTTCTGAGATGCGGCGTCTGGACGGTCGGGCGCCCAACCCAACCACCGTCGGCAACCTCGAGGACATGTGCTACCTGGCTGGCACGGGAGTCGGGCTGATAGAGGAGATCCTGCCGGTGAGCGTGCTCATTAGCAAGATCGTCGAGGAAACTAACGCCATCGTCAATGGACTCCCGGCGGATAAGGCCGAGCAGGCAGACGAACACCATTCCGCTATATGAACAACGCCAACCTGAAAACGCCAGTCTATCTGGCGCTTTCCTGTGCTCAACCCTGTAAACGCCAGGTTATGTGGCGCTTTTCACCCCGGCAATCGTAAAACGCCAAATAAAGTGGCGCTTTTGTGTCCGCAAGCCTGAAAACGCCAAATAAAGTGGCGCTTTTTATTACCGAGACAGTAAAACGCCAACTAGTGTGGCGTTTTAGTCTGAAAGTGTGCTAGTTTGGGAAATAAGTTGGGAATGGTGCTATTTCTGTAAAAAAATTTAGCAAAGTGTGCTATTTGGGTTTTTTTTCCAAAATTTTAATAGGTCGATTAAATTGAGTGTGAATTTCAGCAAAGAAGGTGTGAATAGTATCTAACACAGTATCTCGACCTTTAAGCAGAAACAATCATGTGGCACGAGAATAATCATCAATAAATGTCATAAAATATTTCACACCCGAGTGACTTGATACGGAGCACGGTCCCCAAATATCAGCATGAACAAGGTCAAAAATTTCTTTAGAAGCAATAACGTTCTTAGCAGGAAAAACAGAACGAGTTTGTTTGCCTAAAACACAAGTTTCACAGGAAAAACTGTTCTCAGATAAAGTAGGGAATAAATGCTTTAATTTGGCAGCAGATGGATGCCCCAGACGAAAGTGTCACTGTAGTCCCGTCACTGAAGTAGATAGCATAGCAGAAGCAATAGGAGGTCCATCCAGATAATACAGCCCATCTGGTCCTTCACGGCCCGAACCAATCCTCGTCTTCGTGTGGAGATCCTTCAAAATACAGCCAAAAGGATCAAATTTAATAGAGCAGTTGAGTTGTTTTAGCATCTTACTGACTGACAATAGATTAACAAGAAACTTTGGAATATATAAAATAGAATACAACTGTATTTTTGGTGAAAGAGGAACCATGTCAGTGCCATGAACAGCAGTTTTGAACCCATTTGCAACAATAACAGATGATATAGGAGCAGTTTTATTGATAATAGAGAAAAGGCGAAAATCACCAGCCATATGAGTGGATGCACCTGAGTCAATGCACCAATGTTTGTTACCAGATGATGGAGAGGCGAGCATGGCAGAGGGTCCTGGTGTAGACGAGGATGGCATTTGTGCGAGACGTTCCTGGAACATCTTCTCGAACTCCGATCGTAACCAATCTGTGTTATCAGGAGTAGCAGATGTGTCAGTGGTAGAATCAGCAGTAGTGTCTGTAGCGGCCTGGTTAGCCCAAGCGGGCTTGCCGTGCTTAATCCAACAGCGATCTTCAGTATGATTGTCCCGGCCACACCAGTTGCAGTAGCGAGGGTCGGGAGTAGTACCACGTCCAGGAGTAGATGTGCCTCGACCTCCTGAAGGAGGAGGGCGACCGCCACGACCGCGACCACGGCCAGAATCAGTAGAGCAAGCAATAAGCGCAGGATGCTCAACAGTAGGTGTAGGAGTCATGGACGGCAGGCGTTGGACTCTTTTCAGAACATCCCGAAGGGTTGGCAGCGGATCACTTGACAGGATCCGGTCAACCACACCAGAAAAAGAGGCAGGAAGTGCAGCCAAAAATTGTACTAGTTGCAGTTCGTTGCGCTGCTTCTGAGAAATTTTGATGTCCGCCGTCAAGGGGTGGTAAAGTTCAAACTCATTCCACAGAGCCGAGCATTGATTATAGAAGTCATCAATGGAAGTATCAGTGGAGAACTCCTTCGCCAGAGTTTTGAAAATTTCAAAGACGCGCTTTGGATTCTCCTAATGAGAATAGACATGGGACAGTTGATCCCACATAGCCTTAGCATCATGAAGGCAGAGAAGTGATTGGCTGATTCGAGGCTCGGTACTATTGAGGATCCAAGACATGACACCGGAATCATCCTTGGACCATTGCGCATAGCTTTGTCTGGTTTTGTCATCTGAATCAGCAGGAGGCTCTGTCGTAAGATGGTGATACCGGCCTTGTGCTTTGACATATAGAACAAAGGACGCCGACCAGAGATGATAGTTGGAGCCGCCGTCGAGCTTAACCGTGATGACACACAGGGAGCGAGGAGGCTCAGGTAAGGCCATGGCAGAGGCAGGAGTTGGCGCAGTAGCAGAGTAGAGACCCACAAAGGACAGATAACAGCAGCAGGGATCTGACATGTCACATCAGAAAACTCGTATCAGGCAGAATATGCATAGAGAAACCTACGTCGTCATGAGGAAAACTCAATGTTCCGTCATGAGGCGCAGGTAGATAGGACGGTGAGACAAAAAGACTCTCAACTTAGCCGGCCAGTGGATGTCCGAACGTAGATCCGAAGAGCACCCGGACGTAGAGGGAGAAGGGAGGTAAAAACCATTGGTAGCCAGCCGAAAGGGTAGAAGCCTGGAGGAGGAAGAAGGTGGCAGGTGGAGTTGTTTGGTGAGGAGAGGAGGCGGTAGGAGGAGTGGATGGACGGAGGAGGTGGCGGCGGGTGGCAGGGAGGGGGTAGGCGGCGGAGGGGAGAGGAGGGTGGCGGCTGGGGGAGAGAGGGAGGGCAGGGCGGCGGGCAGGGAGGGTGGAGGAGGACTCGGCAGTGCCAGGTAGGGGGGAAAGGGGGCGACGGGTGGGGGGGGGGCTTACGTCATGGGTGGGTTGATGGGTGGGGAAAAGGAGAATCTGCTCTTGATACCATACAGAGGGAAAAGGAGTTGTTTATTCAGTGAGGAAAAATGTGTACCGGGTACTCTCTTATATAGCTACAGAGAGTTGAGACATATACACAAGCGAGCAATATGGGACAAATACAATAGAGCAGTATAAGAAATAACACAGCAGAATAAGTAAATAACACAGTATTTCTATAAACTAAATTAATAGAAGTAACCAAATTGTCCAAATAAAACTAACCATAGTGAACTTAACCTTCGGGTAATCAATTACAACTTACAACCAAATTCTGCTCACCCCTAGTAGCATGTCTCTTTGTAGTGACCTTTCTTGCCACAATGGGTACACTCGAGTCAGCACCTTCCTCCAGATGATGAACATCTACTTCTCCTACCACCACGACCACATCCCCCTATAGAGGATTGTTCGTTGTACTCTAGGAGACAAGGGTTGATTGGTCTATCGCCGCGGTTGTCGGAGTATATGACTTGAATAAGGCACCTAAGACGCACTGACATGACTCCGCCAAAGTGGGGAGATCCATTCTCGAGAGTATCTGACTTTTGACTCCTTCATACGCCTTGCAAAGATTGGTAATGAACTTGAAAAGTGCCATCTAATCTCATTGCCTTAGAAGCTTGATCGGATCGGTGGAGATTCGGAAAAGGCTATACAAATCCTAAGTGATGCGAGTAACCACCCTAAAATATTATTGCAAGTCCTTTTCTTCTTGGTGAAGATTGTACATCGCCATAGTCATGTCGGTACATCCTAGGGATATTGTTGTAGTACATAAATTGAAGACGATCACGGACCGCCTTACAACTCGTCAGATGATTAATGAGATATGGCATGCTCCATGGAGTTCCACAAAGCAGAGAGAGGGCTAGCACCATGCTGCTCCACGAAAAAGAGAATCACCAATCAAAGGTCCCTTGGTGAGGTACCTGTTGTAACGTCATAGGATTTGAGGCCTCGGATAAAGATCTTAAAATGAATGATTAGACTACCCATATCACCACAGTGTGCCTCCTTTTCAGGGAGCTCATCACTAAGAACTCCATAGTTAAGCGTTCTTAGCTTGGAGTAGTACTAGGATGGATGACCAATCGGGAAGATGATCCTGGCTTGTGCGTGAGTGAGAACAAAGCACACATTTTAGGTTAGTGGTTGTTTTGTGGGGTCAGTCGTCATTCTTAAAACTCTACTAAAGCATTGGGCAGTGGGCTCAAATGTTACAAATGGTATGAGAGCCAAAGCCCCTACAGTAGGTGGGCCCATATGGCATGGGGTATGCCAATCTTGAGCCATGTTGTCCAGTCATGTAGGAAAGGGTTGTCTATGATGATGTAGCTACCCTTGCGTTGGTAGTCGTGATTGGGAGTTAGGTGTCAATGGGCCATGACAAGGACATCAAGAGAAACGTCCCAGGATTTGAGACCTTAAATAAAATGATCTTAAAAGGAATAGTTGGACACCCATATCACCAAGGTGGACCTCCTTTTCAGGGAGTCCATCACTAAGAACTCCATAGCTAAGTGTGCTCAGCTTGGAGTAGTACTAGGATGAGTGGCCAGTAGGAAAGTTGATCATGGTTGTTAAGACCAGTGGTAGTCTGTGAGGCCAGTCGTCATTCCTAAATCTACTAGAGCTTTGGGCAGTGGGTCCAGACGTAACACCTACCCTTGCCTTGACCCTGGAACCAAATGTTGATTTTGTCACTCGATTGACAGTAATGTGTCCATTAAGTTTGGTAGAGTGGTGAAGAAGTTTTGGACTAAAAGATGAAAGAGTTGAGGCTTCTTCTCTTCGTCTGTCAACTGAAGAAGGCTATTGACAGTACTTGACATGTTGTGTTATGCACCAAACACGTCGTGTTGTACTAAGAGACATAAGTGACTTACTACCATGAGACACTGTTTGCAACACATTGTGTAGCCGTCGCTTTTGAGAAAACCTTAATAAGGGCCGGCATGTCGTGTCCTTGTAGTCACAACGTTTTAGTCGTCGTCACCGGAAGCAAAACACTCTAACCCTAGTGGTTGACACGCCCTGTATGGAATAAGACACTTCGTATCCCCAAGGTATGATTTTTATTGGGTGTGGCACGTCGTGTCAACACTTGTATGGTGTCGTTGTCGAGCCACAAAGGGACGAGAATGAAGGGGATAAAGAAGAGAGAACACCCCATTACAATATGATGATGTTAGAGATGAAATAGGGTCTCCAGGAAGGATCTGAAGATGTTGGTATGTAGCGCAGTTTCTTCTTATAGGGGATAATTCCCTATGTGACGTAATGAAGCGAAGCATGATGAGGACATTGGGAGGGAGAGCCTGATTGACTGCAACATTCCTAAGAGAGGAAGAGATTCCTCCCAAGGCTTGACTAAGATTGCGCAGCACTCTGATGCTTTCCTCCTCCCAAGACTAGAATCATGCTCTGGTACCATATGACCGAGAAAGAAATGGAGATTATTGTGTATTGTATTATAAACATCACTAGCCTTTATATAAGAATAAGGGTGGTTGTCAATAACCCAAATACACATTGTGCAATGAATCCCAATATACACAAAAGATACAGAGAATATGGGTAGAGTTAACTAACATATAATTCTTAGAAAGTAAAAGACGGCTATGCGTTATATCGAATAGAAGAAACCATGCTCCTATAAATAGGAGGACATGGAAGCGTACAGACATAAGACTAACCCTGATGGGCCAAGACACTTGGGTCCATATAACAAAGACACTAATAACAATAACAAACAGACTCTCTAACACTCCCCTCAAGCTGAAGTTGGGAGAATCCCAAATCAACTTGCAAACAGAGTGTCAGACTAGAACACAAAGAAACAAAACAGAAGGATAAACCAAGCCTATACAAGAAATTTCTCCCCCTCAATTTTACAATTAAAGAACTCAAAAACTCAGACACTCATACACTCCCCCTCAAGTAGATACTCCAAGCAAGCAGGCAAGCAGGTCACAGAAGCTTCTCGATCATCTGCAGTAGAAATGAACAGCAACACAATCATCTGGAGCAAAAAATAAAATAGCTGACAGGCACTAAGGTCTTCATCAAAGTCGTCATCGTAGTAGCCAGAGTGTGCTGGGTCACAGTGGCAGAGTAGCAGAGCCCAAAGAGTACTGGATCACAGTAGCAGTAGTAGTCAACGTACAAATAAAGTATGGATGGGTCAACGTGCGAAACAAGGCACGAACGAGCCAGAGAATGATGGCACACAGAAGTAGAGAGTCGATGTGCAAACAAGGCACAGACATGCCAGAGAGTGCTAGCGCACAGCAGCAAAAGTCGACGACATAGACAGATAGAAGACTAGTAGGCAGAGTAGCAAGCAAATAAATAACTCCAGTAGACAAAGCTCCATGTAAAGTCAGCAACAAATGTCTTCATCATCTTACCTCTTCATAAAGTATCCATCACGGTAGCAGACGTCAAAGTTCAGATAGGCTGGTCCACATAGTCCAGAGAGTGTTGGATCACAGAAGAAAGTCAACGTGCAAATAAAGCACAGACAGCAGAAAGTGCAAAAGCACAAAGCAGCAAACAGAATGTGCTAATCACAGCACAAGTAGTAAGAATGACGTCCGAATATATAACTTCATAGCAGTAGTTGAGGTAGATGATGAATAAGCAATAATAGCTGCAGCAAACATCACATAGCAGCAGAAGAAATATATCAGCAGTAAATGTGGCATGAAGTCCAATAGAACATCATAATAAAATTCTTCTTCTCTCCATCTCTCTTCCATCTCATCTCTTCCCTCTACTCTTCATCCTCTATTCCCCCCCTCACGCCAAGCACGGAAGGAGTCAAAGAGTGGTTGGCATGGAGAGTCAAAACAATGGTAGAGGCAAGGTTTGTGTAGGCAAATATATGGAGGAGGTAACCGATAACACGAGTCAAGGTAGAAAACAACCCGAATAGGCAGATCTGGATAGAAAAATAAATGGATCTTTTGTCAACCCGAAAAGGGGATTTGTTTGGCCCGGTAGGACAATTATGTAGAAAAATATTAGGCAAAAAAATTGATCAAATTAGCACAAATATGTAGAGTGTATATGGGTGGGGGTAGTAAAAAAATATGCAAAGGAGAGATAAGCCATGTATGTGGGGTTGTTTGGTTGCGGTGAAGAGCGGTGGCTAGTCCCAGTTTGGCTAGCATTGGTGGAAGTAGGCAATTAGGAGGGTCGACAACAGGCAGTAGAAGGCGAAAATGGCGGCTTATTGCAGCGGCGGTGGCAAGGCAGCAACACGGTTTGGTGGCAACAAACATCATGTGGCAGCAGCTTCAAGTGGAGGTCAGGGTGGCGGAGCGGCATGGACGCATCACGTAGGGCAGCAGGCACCGGCAGACTCAGACGGGGTTAGGTTGGCGGCGAGGAGCAACATGGCAGCGTGTGGCGCTGCGCCGCAGCCGTACAGAGGACCAGCGGCGGTGGGACAATATGGTGCAGGGGCAAAAAACATGTAGTAGCAGTGGCAAAGAGTGGTCGGGCAGCGGGCAACAACATAGCTACTTAGCGGCGGCGGCAAGGGCCAACAGCCAAGGATCAGCGACGCGATTAGGAGTGATAGTGAACGGCGGCTGGCAGATTTGTAGTCCGCGTTGGCTGTTCTGGTGGCAGTAGTGAGCGGCCAGTATTTGATGGCGGCAGGAGTGGAGGGGGATGGCTGTTGCAGTGGTAGTGTGTAGAGGAGCAGTAGACATACACGACATAGAGGTAGGATCAGCGGATAAAAAGAAATGAGAAGGTAGAGTCACGAAGACCATGGAACAGCCTGCGGGCAGCCAACCCACAAGGAAAAAGGGTGGCCGCCCGTCGGCTACATCTCACTCCGGTTTCTCTCTCTCACGTACGGCGGCAGCTCAAGGATCGATGCTCTGATACCATCTTAGAAAGTAAAAGACGGCTATGTGTTATATCGAATAGAAGAAACCATGCTCCTATAAATAGGAGGACATGGAAGCGTACAGACATAAGACTAACCCTGATGGGCCAAAACACTTGGGTCCATATAGCAAAGACATTAATAACAATAATAAACAGACTCTCTAACAATAATATTTCAAATACATTTGTGTTATTGTGTCAGTGTGTGTGTATATATAAACATAAGACTATAATATATACATATACACACATGTATCTCCGTATATGTATGTATGTTTGTATCGGTACATGTAATGAGCTTTTCAAAGCGGTGTTTAATCAATTGATTAATCGGCTAGGTGGTTGCATATGTAGCCAGTGACCACTTAGTAAGCCTATTAGCAATATGAATTCATGTTGAGTGACTTGGACGCACTGGCATAAACGGCAGCAAGGACCGATTTCCCGAACAAAGCATATGCGCATGATTTGGGTCAATTAGGTCTAATTTAGTTAAATTACATATGACTCGTGTCAAACTAAGGCACGAAGTTAGGCCCATTATAGGTCACATGAGACCGAATTTCGGAAAGATGGAGTAAGTCAGGGCTAGTCAAGTCTAGTTAAGATTATGTTAAGTGTGCATTAGGTAAAATATACGGCTGACTAAGACTTCCACCCACCAACAACAAAAATATAGGCCGAGGCGCTTCGTCACCCAACCCCACACATATAGTACTGGTGCAAAAAGGTTTAATGGGCACTCACGCATTGGTGGCCTTCTATAGAAACAAGTCCTAGGCCTATGATATTAACACATAAAAATTACAGTATTTTACAAGTTCGTATGAACTATGCACTGACGGAGTGAGCTCAATCTGTAGGTCTAGCGATTTAAAAGTCCTACTTAAGTGCCCAGCTCTCCTTGCTAGCCTGCCAATAACTATCTACTTTACTCTAAGCCAGGCAGGTGGTGGAAGCTATTAAAGATGTCACTTAAGAAGGACAGTTATATATTCACTATCCCATTAAAAATAAAGGGGATTTGTCAATTCAGCAATCAAATTATTAACTATGTACTACAAAACATCGAAACTAACTAGTTAGTAGGTGTATTATTGAGGTTTAATATGATATGTATAATTCCTGTCCAGCTAGACCTCAGTGACTACTAGTAATGACATTCTACAACCTCAGAAGCATTACAGCAAGCAGAACACTAGCATCTATCCTAGAGGTCCTAGACACAAAAATTGGAATTTCGGAGCTCTACCAGGAGAGCACCTGAATATGGTGCCCCTGAAACTTAATATGACTTATATAAGTCAGGTACGTAATTTAATTTGATTCTGTCAGAGTTTTCACAGTTTATATATATAAATCTGTAGTACATTACGGAAAGAGGATTCTGTGAAGTACCTACTGAAGTGAAGTAACGGAAAAATTGCTAGATAGACATGCCGCATGCAGTGACATTTCACTTCGACTATATGTCCAAGGACCAAGGAGATATTGACCTATTACCTAGTCGTCATATTTACTTAATGCCGGATAACAACATTTCGCCTAAACAGTATCCCGGATACGTACTGTTTGAGGAAAGACACAGACGAAGCACCTTCTAAGAATGAATAAAGCACCACCAGAAACCCGATCAGGTACCAAAGTGGGCCGCCGAGGTATAAATCATTCGGATAAGTACATATTGAGAAGGCGGAAAAGCGTACCCGATCCAAGTGTACGTCGAAGTAGAGGACGCTTATCCTGAACGCTAGGCTCCTGGTAGCAAGGCACCTGGCGGAAGCCGACTTTCCAACAATCCCAAGCACGAGGCCGCGGCACCTTCTCATCCCACGGCACAGCGGCTGGATTGAGCCGAGCCACCCGGCGACAGCTGCGGCTGGCAAAGACGCCTGACGGGACAGCAAGTGGGTCCGGCGGAGCAGGCCGAGCAGGAGTGCCATGACGGTGTCAGCCACCTCCTCGGCCCTCCCGGCGTCAACGTGGACGAGGCGGAGCCCGAGCTCGACGGCTATGGCGGAGTCGACGGGGCGGTCGGCGGAGCCGAGGCACAGCACGAGCTGCCATGGCTGGAGGCGGCGCTGGGCGGCGCGGGGGAGGAAAGCGAGGGAGTGGACAAGGACAACGGCGGCGCTCTCGATCCGGCCCCCAGATACCTGCCCGAGGCCGACGTGCTCCACGGTGGCAACCCCCGCGAGGGCGTCCTGCTCAGGGGAGACGTCCTCCAGGCAGTTGAGGGCGACCACCAGTGGGCGCTTCTGCTGCTGCTCCGATGTTCTAGCTCCGGAACCAGAAGGGTTGGAGGATGATCGGGAGGCGGACGGCCCGCCGCCGGAGCGGCGGCGGTTCTGGTGCATTCGGGAAGTGCGGGTCGTCTAGCTATCGTTCGGTAATATCTACCGTTCACTGCCGCCTCGCACTCCAAGGCCGCGGCAGCCACCACATTCTTTCTCTATCTCCCCACAGCAAACAGCTTTGCAGGGAAGATGCCGTAGCTAGACTAGTTACTGTTGTCGCTGTTCGAACATCACGGCAGCAGCGAGGGGGTTTTGTCCAATGGAGAAGAAACAATAGACGTTACTTCCCAAAATTACGGGTCCGCCATGTGAATGGTGCACAGGAAAGGAGCAGAGTTGCAGGGGCGCGTCTGGCACGCGCGAGACTATTTTGCTTTGTCAAGAGAAAGGATACGCGGCACGCCCCCAAGCCTCAAAAGAACGAAAAAGAAGAAGGAAAAGGCTCATGCGTGACATTGCAAGGGAAATATTTCGAAAAGAAAAAAGCTCAATATTCAATGCCCACAAGCTTTTGTCTCAATTATATATATTCTATAGCATTTAGTTGTAGTTAATTAAAATACTTCTTTTTTCCTGCAAAACGATATCTTGATTACATTATCTTAAAATGCAAAATGTCTCCGGACATTATCAATAATTTGAAACCATTCAAGACAAAACAAGGTTGATTACGAAATCATAACTTCTTCGAGTTTACCATCTAAAAATAATGTTATCAAAATTTGTTAATGATGCAGCGTTGTAATAGAAAGCTACGTATGTCGTACTCTTGTCATCTTTGATACTTGGATCCCGTGGCGGATTAAAAAAATCACCATAAAAGGGGCTGAGTTATATGACTAACCACCATGGCCTTTTGTTTTTAAGAATATAGTGAATTTGATATATAATATACTAAGTTGATACCTAATAAAATTTTATGTGTAAATCATCCAATATATGTTCACTTTGTTGTCCGCATCCAAAATAACATCTAGTAATAAAAACAAAAACATATCATTAGCTAGTATTGAATTATATAATATTTTGCATATGATAACATTTTAAGATAAATAAATTGGTTTATCACATATGCATTTTTTAAATTTAAACTTAAAAGTAAGTACAACTCCAGTGTAGGACTCGAACCCATGGCAGCTAATAAGATATTAAGGCATCTACCAATTAAGCTATGAGTTTATTTGACATGCATTAGCTATATTATCTCTATGTAACCTAAGTGAGCGAGGAAAAACAAAGTCCCTAGGATTCGAACCTAAGACAATATATATACGGCAAGGCACGTTTACCGACCGAGTTAAAAAATTCTTCGGTGCTCAACAACAACACAAAATACTATTATTATACTAATGTGTTGTTATATTTATATATATACATTATATTTTTTATTTTGAGTCCCGACACCCCCCCCCCGATACACCCTTTCTTAGATAATTAGTCCCGTGTCCATTAACAAATAATAATGATGACATGTTTGTGATATATGTCTTATTATATAAACCATAACATCAAAAAAGTCTATAATGATTAAAAAATGTGACACCCCTGATTTTTTAGATTGAAACAAATAATTGAATTCAAATCCTCTAATAAAAAAATGTAACCTAATAGAAGTTAAGTTTTGATCTTGATGCTAATAACCATAATGAAACAAACTGCTTTTGATTAGACGTTATAAAACCTTACAATAAAGTAAATTATAAAGAAAGTAATCATTTTTCTCTTTCCTCTCCTTTAATGGGTCACAAGTAGGATAACATCAAGCAAAAAATTTATGATCAAGATATGCTAGCTAAGAAGCTCTAGCACGTGTTAGCAAAAACTAACACCTTAGTACACAAAGTTCTACATGTGAAGTACTTCCCTAGATCCACAATTTTACAGGCAAGGAGAGTATATAGTTCTAGCTTCAAACGGAGAATCATGACGAGAATAGCACATTTGTGTTTCTCTACACGATTTGTGTATCGGTTGGGTATTCATGGAGAGGCAAAATTGTGAAGATTAAGAAACGGATGATGTGAGAAGTTATGAAGTTTTGTATGGAGTACAATGTGGCCACCAAAAGCTACCTAGTTTTTGTGGAGTATTTGGAAGCATGGGAACAAAGATCGGATTTATAATAGGAGGTACACGGAAGTGGCAACCTATCATGTGTGCAAAAATGAACTACAAACCATCCTTCACTTGTTGTTCAAATGCATGTGTCGCGTCCTGCCCAAAAAAAGGGGAAAAGAGAGATATTTAGAGAAAAGCCTACCCTTTTTGCTGATGAAATGTTGCATGATGTAAATAGGGGTGTTTAGAGTCGCCACCACGTTTTATATGAAAAATAGAGTAAATAGCCAAAGCCATAATGTAAATCTGAGTTAGATTTGGAGAAAGAAATTAGAAATATAAAGAAAAACCCAGAGTCCATATTTCGCGATCTAGTTACGAGAGGGGAAGATTAGCACCCCCACCTTGCCTGATAAATTAGTATCAAGACACCATCTCATTATGGAAAAGTAGAGAAATTCAGGTTGGTTGAGTTCATGTGAGACATTAAAAATGTTTTTTTTTGCTTTTACAGTTGAAGATGATCGTGTTCTTCCCCATGCCGCCCTAAAAGTCCTAATTTTTATGTGGGTTGCAGTCTTAGTCACCTCAAGATCTCTCATGGAGGAGATCCCTCATTGGGGATAATGATGCATAGAATGAGAGATGATTAGTAGATGTAGGTTAATGAAACAAGATCTTATTCCCTCAGATTCAACAAGTAATAATTGTTATAACAACAATGGAGTAGTTAATAGTTTAAGTAGACCAGATGTGGTAGTAGAAAGAGTCAGATGCAACAGTTATAAATCAGATATAGCAGTTAGAAGATATAGCAATTAGGTGCAACAGTTAGAGAATTTTATTGCTCTATAGATGTTAACAAGGTAGAAGATACCATAGGAAGGATCATTTGATCACAAGCAATACAAAAAAAGGTAAAAAAGGAGGTAGTTAATCCTCTAGCTTTAGGAGGTTCAAAAGGGTCTCGAGATACTGTGGGAGTATGGGGGTATTTATAGTATGTGTTTAGGGTTTCATGGTTCAAGACAGAACTTTTTAGAGAGGCGGCGGATGATCGTGATGTTGTATGTGGGGGCCATGGATCAAGGTGATCTGCCATGTGCTCAGATTTATCGAATGTCCTTGGTGAATGAAAAGCACTTTCTCAATTTCCTAGTAATTTTAAGAATGTTATGGAGAAATTAGAAAAAACTTGTGTAGAATGATAACTCAAGATTATCTCTCAGTTTTTTTCTTAGAAAATAGTTGGAAAAAAAATATTAGGAAATTTATTAGAAAATATCTTATATAAAGAAGAATTGCAGCACAATTTGAACTTTCGGTCTGAGGAGAAGGTTTTCTTACAGAAAATCCCAAACTAGTTGAAAATAGGTTCAAACGGGTGGATTAAATATGTGGAAAATATGGTAAAAAGGTTGAAAAAATGGCACGTATGGGAATTGCATGCAATGTGGAATGGATTACATCATTAGTTAGAGAAATTGTATCATCAACAGTTTTCTCCTCAAGGTAAAGTTAGAGATAAGAGTGAGAACCATAGCCTTGAGCCAATTTTGATCCCATTTTTAGTCATGAAAGGCCTAAAAGGTTGAAATCGTAAAGGATGTTCCAACAAACCTTTTGGATGGTGAAGAGTGTAAGTGATGTCTTTTCCTTCTTAAGGATGAATTAGTGGGGGAAAAGGTCGGTAATGAATTATTCCTCTAGAATAAGGGCAGCCTTCGACTTATGTAGTTTCCTATATCTAACCAACTAGTCATTCCACTGGAATTCAGATGAGACTTAATAGGTTTTTCAACTAAAACACCGACTCTCATCATTGCTTAAGTTCTTAAACATGTACTTGTCTGATTCTCCCTCTAACTCATGTCTTAGTGAGAAAAGGTGGATGTGAAAATAAAATGTTATTTGTGGTTTGTCAAAAGATGATAAGATCAAGATTCTATGACCATTAAAAAAAGTGGCAACTTGTCTACCTCTAGAAACAGACCTTTGAGAAAAAGAGTAATCACCCCTCTCCCTATGCATCTTTAGTTATATTTTTTCTTTGAGTGGGCTAATTTAAACTCAGGCCTAGAACTCTTAAAAGGCACAATATGAGGATGTTTCCTATTGGGATAAGGCTTGGATCGTTAAGACTGGAAATTGAATTATTTAGACAATATTTTAGATTCAAGGTGGCCTTTTGGGTTAGTGACCATGTCAATCACCTGTCTGTTTGATTAAGGTGTCTGAGATTAAGTGTTTAGTCCATTGTCTAAAAAAATATGGTCTTTGTGATATGTTCCTTTACTGGTTCACCTTTCATCCTCTAGAGTGTCGATGAGAGATTATCCTCTACTCTCAAGTTCTAAGGTTTGGGTGTAAGGATTTGAGCCATAACTCAGGGTCATTAATAGGCAAGGTCGACAATTTGGTTCATTTTTTAGTCATGTTATAAATTAGCGAAGGATATGGGTGTGAAAGCAGAGCTTATAACCCCAGTCGTGATCTGGGGTTGTCAAAGAGGTTTTCACTAGAAGGCGGTCTTGATCTTGGTCACAGGTTATGAGTAGGGTGATTCTAAAAATATTTGGAAGTTAAGTGTCTGATGGTCTAGTTTAAGGTCATAATACAAGATCATGTGTATGAAAATGAAGCTTCAAATTGGTTTTGTGTTAGCTTATAATCTGAGACCCACAAAGATTGGAAGATGGAGCCTAGGATTGGTCAAGTTTTAGGTTGTAGTCCTGCAACCTGAGAAGGTTGTTACATGAAAACAAGAGGTGATGTGGTCGCTCAGGACTGTTCTTGTTGTCTAGTTTAAGGTTTTTGTCTGTGACCCTAAAGAGTTAGAAAGACGAAGGTCAATATTGGTCCATTTTTAGCCATATTCTAGGACCCTAAAGAAATAGAAAGATGAAACTCGAGATTGGTCTAGTTGTAGGTTGTAGTTTTGGACTCTAAAGAGATAGAAAGATGAACCTCAAGATTTTTCTAGTTTTAAGTTGTGGTATGAGACCCTAAGAGATAGAAATACGATAATTGTCTTCCCTTTGAAAAAGTGGAGTTTCTACTTTTTGAGTCAAATTTTGACATTTTTAGAATTTTAGATTTTTCTATTTTCATAATATTCTAGAAATTATGCTAGAAATCTAGGGACATGTTTGTAATTTTGCAAAAAAAATCTTTAAAAGAGGGGAAATAGGAGGACGGTCGAGCACCGTTCCCATTTATTTTGTACTTGTAAAACAGCAATGACGACAACTAGCTTGAGCAATCAGGGGACGGTGAGGACAAGAGGAAAGAGATGAAAAGCTAGTGGATTGCTCTGATCCTTTATCTCCCGGTCGACAGATTGTGACATTGCGTCGGGCATTCTCGTAGAGTTGTCACTAGTGGCACTACAACGGAGGAGGAGCTTCATGTTGCCTTCTTTGACAGTATTTCATTGTAGATCTCAACAACATATATCTCAGGGAAGGTACTAGCTTTCATTTTTACACTTTAGTTTGGTTTTTTGGCCCTAGATGATGAAATCTTGTTTTTGGTTTTGTGGTGTTCTTGAAAATTTGGAGGTTTAATACGACCTGGATACATTTTTTATTTGTGATCTTGTTGATTTTGTTGTTTTGTTGTTTTCTCGACCGCTCATTGTCCGACCAAGCTAATTTTAAGTGTTGTGGAAAGCCTGTGATGTTGTCATCCTTATTGTGTAGATGGAATCTTGTGATTGGAATGAGGAGGATCCCATTATAGATGAGCATGTTGTAGGTGATGATGTGGGAATCAAGTCGTGCCCATATATGTATGATGACCTCCTTGGTTGAGTCCATAACTGATTTATGTGTATTCTGATGGAAGCTTTCCTTGATCAAGTGTCATAATGGTTGTATAAGGATTATGTGGGAGCTCTACCATATGAGAAGTTCGTCCAACATCCTAGCATGTTGTGGATGAACCTGCATCACCAAGGCTATTGAGCTGACAATGAGTTATAACCTCAAGACTTTGCTAAATTTTATTTTCTTTCTACTTTATCGCGCTTGAATCAGGATTTTTACCTTGTAGTGTTGGTCTTGATTTTATTGTCTACCTATTCCTCTTTTAGAGCCTTGGATTCTCAAATGTATGCTGACGGACTCTTTGGAATGAGATGTGGCCTTTGTATGATAGTTTGATCATGGAGGAGGTGAACCTGCTTGAGACCGGTTTTGGTAGCATCAGTTAGTGTGGGATCATACATAGACCTTATCTCCTTTATTTAATAGATCACTTTTTCCCAAAGACTAGTACATTCCATTTTTCTTTTAGCGAGTTAGCCATTATCCTGAGTGAGTTTGTGGGGACTACAAGGTTAAGATTTGGAGGGGTCCCTATCAATTGTTTGTCTGAATAATAGGGTGGGATAGTGATTGCCTGGCTAGGCTTCTAGGAGTGAACCCCAGAGACATTGATATGGTCTCTAGATATGAGGACAAGTTTACCTGGTTGGGAGACACATTCATCAGGGTGAGGTATGAGCAACTGAGGGATGAACAGTGGGGATCCCTATCAATGAGCTATAAGAGTGAGGGTGAGTGATGGGGCGTCAATGATCCTATGTACGCATCTATAATGGTTAAGGTGTTCTTGTTTGTTTTTATCATTGGTTTCTTGTTTAGAAATAGTACGGAAAATAGAGGAGATCTCAGTTGTTTCTCCTTTCTTGTGGATCTGGATGTGGTTTCCTCCTTTGACTGGGGTGGTTGTGTGTATGCCCATATGCTCACACATTTGTGATGGTGTCTCATGGGTGACTTCAAAGGGGATATGGTCTAATCTACCAAAGACTATGGAGGATTTGTAGGCTTAATAGGTGGTAAGCTTTACCTATTGTTGTTTGTATTTTCTACTTTGAAATATTTGTGATAGATGATTTTCTCTGACATTCCCTTTGTAGTTTTAGGGATATGAACACTATCAGTTTCATAGACCTACCTCTCTGAGCGGTCCTAAGGGCTATTTACATGCTTTCTCTCATGCATGTCATCGTGTGGTTGGTTGTATCATCAGGGTGAGGTATGAGCAATGGAGGGGCGAAATGGAGATGATAATTGTAGTTGAGGTATGTGTAGCACTTTAACACTATATTGTCTTATGCATCTATACTTTAGCTAAATCCAATTTTTGGTTTTTCCCATGTCCAATTTAGGGTCTTCTCTAGGTTCTAGTATGGTGAGGTGGTTACGTATGGCAGCCTACATTTAGGCATTTCATTGGACTCTTGTCGGTTCTAGTTTGAGTCTACATCTAGGAGTGTAATGCTCATTGGTGGGTTGGTAGTTGGTCCCTCTTGGTATGGGGAATTATCAGGATACTCGGGAGTTGATGTATGGTCAGGTGATGCATGATATTTGTAGTGGTATTATGTTCACAGCCAACCGATTCTATTTGCCAAAGAGGCGTATGACAAACTTCATGTCCTCCATTGGTGAGTATTTGAGTTTGATGTTGTCTTTATCTGCTTGCATTATCTTTAACTAGTACTAAAACTATCTCTAGCGTCGGTTAAAACAACCCTATAACGTTGGTTATAGTCTGACACTTAAATATGAGTCACTACAGCCACATGTATAAGATGCCAGTTATTTGGGGATGGCAAAATCAAAGACAGAGATCCAACCTCGATTATGTGGATAAAAGAAACCAAGGTAGGAGTTTGGGGCGTCAATTTCTTTTAAAAAAACTGAAGTCACAAGAGCCATACCATGTCACATTAATAACTAGTAAAGGACCCTACGTTATCGGTTTAGTAACAACCGTCGCCTATATAGCATGTTTGTCATTGTTTGCAACCCATATAACTGACGATTATGACGTACAGTGACAGTTAAATCTATTAAATTGATGACTATGACATGCTACCCAACACAACCATTTTGGTTTTGTCCTTTAATGTTGGTTATTTTACCAAAACCTATGACTCATGCCTATAGTGTTGGTTTAGTTTTTTACAATCGACGACTAATTTTTTTTTATAGCAGGCCTGCAGACCTACTTCCCACCTGGTCAGTAGGATACAAAACCTACACTTTAGAGCTAGAGTCTGAACTGTAGGTTAACAACATCATGTGAGTTCAACTTATCAACACGCCACCAAACATTTAATAACAAATATAATATACATATAACTGTATTCATTCTCTAGTTCCATTTCATCACATGTGCAAACATAAATCTTCACATTCATTCACTCACATGATACTTCATTTACATATACACCAATTCCATTCTTATGATATGTAGAAATGCAATTAATTCATACATAATTCATTCATTCATCTTCACATTCACAAGCATGTATATAAATCATCATTCACATATGCACCAATAATTTACTCGCATAAAATTTAAAGTTGCAAGAAGTCAGAACCACCAGATGTAGATAGAAATAATGACATAAAACTTTAGAAAAGTCATTCCTTATCCCAATCAAATTAAAAGTTCACTTTCTTTTTGAAAGCTTGTTCCCATTGTTCTCGTATCTCATCTAGTTGTTTTGTCATATTGGACATTTGTACATATTGTAGATTTTCTAGCATATTGAAGTCTTTCATTTGAAACACTTTCAATGACATTGTGACAATGAGGTATATAATTAATTAGTTTGATATTTTCATATTATTTAATGATAATATATACTTATGATGATCAAGACTATATATATTATGAGGTATATAATTACATTTTGTATCTCGTTGATGTCTAGTGCCCCATATCTAACAATCATGTCCATATACCACATGACGTAGTATATGCATGTCCAACTATTTTCTTGTACAAAACATTATAAATTTCAACATACAAAATGTTAATAAGTAAAAGTAAGCATAGTTGGCATGAATATGGGGTGTCAGAAAACTACCTCAACATTCTCCCAAACTATTGCTTTTTTTTGTCCACCTTTCCTCCAGCCTTTTTGAATTCTTTTATAGCCCTATGCATTAATGTAACACATTGAATTGCATTAGTAAATAGTCATGTAATATATATGTTAATGGATATAAATATAAAAATTTACTCACGTGAATAATGCCCTTTCCAACTGTGTCCCTCACTGTCTATTTTGTCACCCTTAGGATCTAGATAATACACAGTTAGTGTCTCGGGGACAATAACCAATAACATCTAATGTTTATTCATGGGTGATAAGAAGGCAAACAAAATATAATTCAAATTCTATAATGACATGTAATTTATTAAGTCAAAATTATAAGCAGAGTAAGTAAACTTACTTAACAGTGTATGGAGCTAACATCACACTCTTTTTTTTTATCGAAATATCTAAATGCAGTAGAGTAGTATTGGGTAACAGATGTAGGGTCTTTAATTACACGACTAATTAAGGATGGAACTAGAAATGCCACATGGGGCAGTGAAAACTCTCTATAAACCCTATGTAAGTGGTTGTAAAACATTAATCATGTATGCATTAATACATAAGAAAACAGACCAACATATATAAAATGAGGTATATAGCTATATAAAATCTCACCATATTCAAAGTTCTATCACATATGTATTCAACCAAGCATAACCAAACAACTTCAAAATATCTTGTAGAAATATACTTGTATCATGAGGTTGACCTACAATGTCCTTCTTAATAGAAACAATATAGGCGACCCTTCTTCATGTCTGCCTATCTGTAGTTTCATACCCCTGCATTGAGGACCTATCAAGTCGAATAGGTCCTTTGCAAGCCAACCAGGTAATTGAGGAGGAGGTGGATGATGGGCTATAAGGGGTTTCTTAGGTGTTATGTCCTGCACATATATAATCTTATATCAATGGTGACATATATATAAAGATACAAACACAATGTAAATTTACCATACATCAGTATAGATAACTCCAGGTTGGGCCATGTGACCACACTGCCTTCTGCATCACCTATCATGTTGTGCTCGGGGTAGTCATATGGCAGTGTAGTCTGCTTCCAAGGTGCGTAGATAAGGTTTGACGTCACACGAACCACGTCGATGGGTAATGGTGCACCATGAACTATGTCACCTTTAAGGCATGGGTAAGCTGCACCCACAATAATGACATATTCTTGTAATTTAAGACGACATGGCCTCAACCCCTACAAATTTGTGTAGAGTGTTATATATATTATACAAATCATTCTGAAAGACAACTATGTCATAAAAATACTTACAATAGTTTTCCTAGGTGGTAGGTCCACATGATTACTCTCAACCACCTCAGTTGTAGGAGGGTCCACCTCGTATGAAGAGCGGGGTGAAATAGGTACTGTCAGAGGAGCTGATTAAGAAGTATGATATTGGCCCATTGCTTCTTGAATTCCCTTTGCAATTAACTCTTATACCTCCTCTTTTGAGACTCCCCCTTTCTGGATAGATTTTTTGTCACACTTGCATCCCACAATTATCACTAATCATGAGATTAGGACATAAAATGAGGATTTAACATAATACAAAGATCACCCTTAACTTTTTCTTCTTTTTCAGTCTTTGTTTTCTCGCATTGAATCACATAAACAAACTTTACAAGAGAATTAAACCTTAATTACTCTAATATGATCTCAACATTAATGATACACATCCATACATTCATTTTGTTTCTCACACATCCATGTACATACGACATGATAATCAAATGCATTCTCTCTTATTAAAGAAACAAAGATACAAACATCATTTACAACTCTCTCACATCTATACATGGACCTAGAGTGATAGGGACCGACTGAACTCAATTAATCTCATACTTAACTCCTATGGTAGCTCTACTCTGATGCTTTGACCTTCTTCAATGTCCATGTGATTTCCCTAAAAAAATTTAGTAGAGGGGTGAGCCTACTCGCTCAATGAATGAGTACTTCAAAGAAATAGTCTAAAGCACTGATATAATTACAGATATACTTTTGAGCAACTGATATCAATTATAACAGCAGTAAGATTTAAAGAGACTGATCATTGACTATCATAAATATGGCAGGATACTCTAGATATAAACAAGAGTGAATCAATATATGAAATGCTTGATTGATCATAAAGAGAACTAATAATTTAGAAACATACAAAGAGTAAGTGAATAACTGCACACACTTGTTTAACCTCTCATTCATCTTATTATGCCCTTTCTTACTTATAAGAAACTCTTTAAAACTTATATTATTATATTTTAGCTTATGCCCTGATCATATGCAGTGTACTCTATATATGAAGACTCATAGCGAACTACGATCTCACCATACAAGACTTAGCTAACACACCTGGGAATGCTAAGTGGCTATGCCGCTGGTCTACAATAGGAAAATGGCTCTCTGGCCTCGACACACCTATTATGCCGTAAAAATTGGACTCCTCCTCAAACTTGAGCACGCAGGCAGAGAGTCAAGCCACCTATTGGCTTTACTGTACTCTAGTGCCACCAGGATCTCTGGTTGATGTTGGACACTACATTCTGTATTTTAAGGAGACTTCCACTAGGGCTTCATCCCCCGTACCATCTGTTAGTACGTTCCGAACCCCGTATACTGGACACTGCCAGAGTTAGGTCATTTCATCCCTATGGTGCAGACCTCTCATAGGGAATCTACGGTATTCAGGGCTCTTGCGTCTATTATTTTATTATTCTTTGAAAGCCCTTACTATATTGTATCTCTCTCTTACTTATACTAGACTCTAGTATCTCTATGGTACCGAGTCTATTTATCTGAAGTTTATAAATATGACATGTATGTCATCCTTAACTTGGCAGAGGAGTATATTCAAAACATTGTAATATACTGAGAAATCAACATACTATACATGCAGGCAGACCGAAATACTTAAATAAACAGAATACATGTCCACTTGGCACTTATATACTGGAATCATGCAATTGAACTTATTAATACACTGATAAGAGTTAATTACTTGACATATGAATAATCATCATTAGCACTTGTAAACTATTCGTTTCATAGACCATTCGATAACATTTACCACAACTGAACTGTTAAGCATCACCACATCTCATACTAAGAACATTGATATCACAATACTTGATTCATTGAACACCCTATCCTTAGGGTTTCATTTACCTCATTTACTTATCACATGGCTCTCATAAGGATTTCATGCGACATAGACATTCACTAAATAAAGACTGCTTTCAACAAATCATATACAATCAATATATGTATGAAACCTTAGAACTAAGCTGGATTTGGGTTTCCATGCCATTCACTAAGATAACATGCATCAATAATAAAATTGAATAAATAAAGTCTATCATGTCAAGAAAATTTGTTCAAATGGATTTCACGATATCTATTTGCAAATATCCAACTTCCCTTGCATCTAGGGTTTCACCCTCTTTACTGAGATATCAAACAAATACTATTTACCTTAAATGAAATCCAAGATCGTATCTGACATATATTGTAACATCCCAGGATTTGAGACATCAGATAAGTTGATCTTAAAAGGAATGATTGGACTACCCATATCACCAAGGTGCACCTCCTTTTCCGGGAGCCCATCACTAAGAACTCCATAGTTAAGCGTGCTCAGCTTGGAGTAGTACTGGGATGGGTGACATGTCAGGAAGTTGATCCTGGCATGCACATGAGTGAGGACAAAGCGCATAGTTAAGACTAGTGGTGGTTTGTGGGGACAACCGTCATTCTTAAAATACTACTAGAGCCTTGGGAAGTGGGCCAGGGTGTTACATATGGTATCAAAGCCATAACCCGTAGGTGGGGCCCACATGGGCATGTGGCATGTCAGTCTTGAACCGTGCAGTCCAGTCATGTAGGAAAGGGATGTTCATGGTTGACGTAGCCATCCTTGTGCTGGTATTTTGTGATCGGGAGCTAGGTGTCCATGGGCCATTGTGGGTCTGCACTGAAATGGGGTTAGTTTATGAGGCCATATAGTTGAGATTTGATGAGGACGTCAAGAGTCTAAGTGGGGGAGATTGTAACATCTCAGGATTTGAGACCTCAGATAAGTTGATCTTAAAAGGAATGATTGGACTACCCATATCACCAAGGTGCACATATTTTTCCAGGATCCCATCACTAAGAACTCCATAGTTAAGCATGCTTAACTTGGAGTAGTACTGGGATGGGTGACATGTAGGAAAGTTGATCATGGCATGCACGTGAGTGAGGACAAAGCGCGCAATTAAGGCTAGTGGTGGTTTGTGGGGACAGTCGCCATTCTTGAAACTCTACTAGGGCCTTGGGTAGTGGGCCCGGGTGTTACATATATGTATAATGAATTCAGATAAACAATCATGCATAAACAAATTTCTCTATTTAATTATACAACAATTTCAGTCATAGACAAATTCCCTATATTTCAGTTTACTCTTATAACCTCTGCAAATACTTAGGGAAATCTCATTAGGATGTATTGTATACATTTCTAATATGATTTTATCATCTGAAATTCATCCAAACAATGGAAGATTCCATTTCATGTCATTTTGCAACAACTTAGATCAAACAGACAATTCAGGGTTTGTAGTCGCATACTAAGCAATTAAAGATTATGGTTGATTTAACCAATTTTTGCAATATACTATTTAAAGGAAGTTTCCAATCACCCTAAGGTGTGAAAACACCTTAAAAACGTAGCTCATCCCTAAAAATATTGATCTCATATCAAATCCCTTACAATTCACCCGATTCTTCTTCCTTTAAACTCGAAAACCATAGAAATGAGGGATTATGAAGAAAGAGTGAGAAAAGGGAAATTTTTGATACCATTTCAGATCAAATCAGAGGAGGGACGAAATCTTGACATGTGAGAGAAGATTCACTATTAAAGTCTATGCAAAGAAGCTAAACTTACTTGATTTTATCATATCTCAGATAGAGAAACCCTAGATCAACAATTCCACCACTTCCTCCTCTCAAACCCTAACTCTCCCTCTCTCTCTAGGATTTTGTTTCTCTAGAATAAATTACGAATTATGAGATCTCCTTGTGTGTTAGGTTGACCATATAGAGCAATTGAGCTGCTTGGGTCAATTGCACATTGACCCCTCACTATACTTTCTCTTATTTTAGCTTAATTTTTTGTCATAAAAATATTACTATAATTCATCTACTGATAAGGACTAAACACATCCAAAAATTATGAAAATTTTACATGTAGTTTATTATTGAGTTTAAGATCTTTAATTAAAATTTTAGATCATTTGGAGTTACTAATAAATAATTAAAAATTAAATACTACAGTGCTATATTGCAGTCAGCAGCATGGTCGGTCGAGTTTGTCCTTCACAGAACTCGACTGACACCCCTCTCTGTAGAGATCAAAAATCATCCAAAAATTGCATAAATTTAATAGGGTGTCTATAATGGAGTTTAACAACTATTTTTAAAATTTTGAGATCAATTGGATATACCAATAAAAAGATAAAATTCAATTACCACATTTCTATATCAATATGAAATAAGATCGGTCGAGTTTGAAACTCGAGCGATAAACAAGTCATAACATTCTACAAAAATTCTGATATTTTTCAATATTGTTCACATTTTATATACCAAATCATATCCAAATTTTATTTAAATCAGAGTTACATATAAAATACTAAAAATCATTTAGTGAGACATTATACTTATCAAATTTTGTATTCAAATGTCATCAAAACCCTAATTTGGGCCGATTAGGGTTTCCAAATCTTAATCCTAATTGTGTGAATCAAAGTATGATTAAACCTTATTTTTGTATTTAAAACATTAAAACTTAACTACCATCATTAATTAAGGTTCAAACAATGATCAACTTAATTAAGCATACAATCATCCAAGTAAACCCCAATTAGATGACTAATTTGAAAATATGTCACTACAAATTCTCCCCCCCCCCAAATGGTTTCACCCCCGAAACATAAATATGCAAGCAAAGTACTTTCAAGGCTTTATTTTAAGCTTCTAATATCTTGCATGTCATTATATTCTTGTATTTCATACTTGAATGTATCTTTCAACATTAAGTCCTTTCTTTCTTTTCTAATCATAACATGTCTGAAATAGTTCCCAATGATATCCAATAAATTCTCTATGCCACAATCAATAGAAGGATAGAGAGAGAAACAACCATTTCAATATTTTTATACTCTTGAGGTGATACCTCAACATTGATAATCTTATCCAAATATCTCAATTCATACGGCTTAGTATGTACTATTGTTCTGTGTTACCTCTAAGTCACAAAAAAGAGTTCACCATGTTGTTTTGAATTTTACTATTGTGCTACTCAAATAGCAAAACAGTCTTGAGTTGGAAGACTAGATTCAATTGCAATTGTACAATACTACTCACGACATCCCCATTGCATCATGGATGTATAAGGTGAAGCATTACCATCACATCCCATATTATTCTCAAGTATGAACCCACACATAATTCAAGGTGTAACCATCGGGTTATAGCATACTAGGGTTTCAACAATAGTAACAAAGTACTCCATGATTATATTAGTCATTCAAGGACTATTCATACCCAATTACCATCACTTAGTTATATTAAAGCTAGGTATAACAATACTTTGTTGCGCCGCTAGGTCTGCTCCCATGGTCGCCCAGGCGATTAGGGCTCTGCGTGCTTCGACGATGGCTTGGGGGAGAGGGCTGGTGGTCGGTGGCTTACCCTCGCCCCTTCTCCCCTTGGGCCCTCCCTCATCTCATCCCCACCCCCCTCTCCCTACATCTCTGCGGAGGCTTGATCAGCTTCGAATCAAGGCATATGTTGGGTGAGCGCTTGTACTGGGTGGCGGCAAGCTTTGGGTGCTCGCGTTGGGGCTCTGGGGTGGTTCTCTCCCCGTCGTGGCCATTTGTGTTCACCCCTCTTCAACCGGTACAAGCTTCGACAGTCTCCATCCAGGATCAACAGGGAGCCTAGAGTGTGAAGCAGACACGACTTTCATCCCCCTTTACTGTTTTCCCTTGTATATTGTTTTTTCTCTGTTCTTGTTTCATGGTCATTGTTGTGCAGCTTGGGTGGGCGTCGTGTGCCAACATCTTCTTCTAGGCGTTAGGCTGGTGGTTGGGTGTCGACGGTCTGGTTCGTGGTTGGGGTTTCCCGTGTTCTACTGCCAGAGTTGAGGTTTCCCCTGCTCTTGTTTGGGTTAGGTGTGTAGTAGTCGTTTGGTGCCCCTTGGTTTGCTTAGTTTTTAGCCCTTTGTTTCTTTCCTTCTTGTTTCTATCCGGTATATGTCTATTTTAGTGTCTCCTTGGGTTCCTTTTTGGGTGGACGGTGAGCTTGGGTGCCCCTTGGTGCTTCAGGCAGAGGAGGATTAAGTTGGGTTTGTGCTTCGTGTGGGTCTTTTGCTCCCTGCTCACAGTGGTGGTCGGGAGTGGTGGTGGGGTTCTTGGCACCCTCTACTCCCCACCGTTGTATCTGCATGAGCCATCCTTCCTCTGTATCTACATCGTTGGGGTTTGGCCTCCTTCCCGGGTCTCCTGGTTGGTGCACCCTTATTGCTCGACATTTGTCTGTGTGAACGTTACGTTGTTGGGTGGCTCCTTGGCCGGTTTGTTTTTCTTTTTGCTTCTTTGCTGGTAGTTGTGTTTCTAGTCCTATTTGTGTAGTGTTGTGTTTGTATTGTTACTTTGTGGTCGAGCTCTTTTTCAGGTGATCATTTGTTGTCTTCATGATGGTAATCTCTGCCAGCGGCTTTGCAAACTCCTCTCCTGATGTACTCATAGGCTCTTGTAGATTGATGAATTCCATCCCGGATAGCTGTTTTAGACAGCCACTACAAGAGGTGGACGGTGCTGAAATGTACCTATCACATCCCAATTTGAGCCTTGTGCTATGTCTTACCACAAAAGGAGTTGTTGCTTGGTTACTTGATGAGAGATGTCTATCTTGTAGATGTCGTATGGCTTACTTCTAATGATATTGAGCTATTTTAAAAAAAAATCTAGGTATAACAAGCTATACCTCATTAAGGTTGCATATCGATACAATATGGTTATCATCCCTTCTATTCATATGAGTGAATAGGTAAGACTACCTTATTCAGGGTAACCCTCCATTTTTTTTATCATCATTTGATCCATATCACCATACCACAATTGTACAATACTAAGATACTGGTATGAATGACTACAACTATCAGACACCTTTAATTAACATATTGCTTGCACATGTACATTGAAATCATACGTAGAACCAATTCACATCCCTCATTATACCTTCAACAAATTACACTTCTAAAAACAAATTCACATATTACTAAAAGCCATTGTATTCTCTTATCTCTCTCCTCATTCACTACTACTTACTTTTTGCTACTTATTCTTCTCATTTTAATCATGTAGATTAAACACTCCTAAAATTGAAACATATAAGGTACAAATGGATTATTCATCATTCTTGCTATCACTGCAAGAATTTATCTCATATCGCACTTCACTTATATTGTATTTCTCCTTTTGTTCAAAACACACTTGTTACATTTCAAATTTATATCTTACTCTTTGCTCCAAATCATTTCCATATTGTTTATCTACCTTTCATATTAGCTACCTTTAAACCTTGGATTACTATCAGTGCTAGTTTACTTTTCATAGTGCAAATCTCATGATCTTGTTTTATAGAGATGCTAGTATTCAAGGCCAAATCACTAGTGGCATCCCTTGAACTACTAAAACTCTAAACATTCTAGGGTTTGTCCCTTATCAGTAGCATGACGTTATTGTGATGTGACTTTTCTCCCTTAATTTGAAATTCAAACTTTGGATCTCACAAGTTTTACTAAAGTATTCTTTATCTTATCAATTGAATTTCCTTTCTCTTACTTGGCCATTCAGATAGATTACATTCTCAATTACCCTGCTAGGGTTTCATCATCATATTGTGTGTCATTATTACATTTACTAGATGTCTCTACCACGGTGGTTATGCATCATATATGATTCATTTTCTTATCACTCCATTCCCACATTGCTCTCATTAAGGAAGATATGAAAGAGAAGATGATTTTGAGACTTAGAATTCTTATCTTCAAACATTCATTAATACATTTCTCATATGTAGGTTTAATTAATTATCAACAAGGATACTTGACTAATTAGCACTTTCTTGAATCTCACAACCTCTTTCTTTTACAATCTATATTACTCCATTATGTTTCAAACCCTTCCTTACTTTCCATAATCCCCTTACCATATACTACTATTCCACATGTCATCTTTAACTTCTAGTTTTCTCTTATGATCATGTTTCTTCTTTTATGTGTATGATCATGTATACCATGTTGCATATATTTCTTTTTATCCTTCTACCAATGTTAAGTTGAAATTCTAAATCAATAATCTCTCTACTAGTTTCACCTCATGTTTAATACATTACATATCCTTCATTTTAAATCAAACGGCTCACCCATGGGTGAAACATAGTTTCTCTTTCAATCAAGTTTTTCCTTCCTGAATATAGTCCACCTTTGTATGACTTATTCATTTATTTAGCTACACTTTTGTTCTTCTTTTAGAAACTAGTTTGTTGTTCTATAGAGACCTAGAATCCAAAGGCAGTAAGGATGGATGTATTAAACTAATTAATAAAGGTATACATTACATACTCTCAATTATATCATAACCCTCATTCCTTAATCAAGCTCATTATTTCCAACATTTCTCTTTGTTTCAACTAAGTTTCTTATCCTAGTTTTATGATTAACATGCTCATCTAGTTCTCTTCACTTTAACTCTTTTGAAGACTCTTCACTTCTATGCACTTATTGTATACTTAACTCTTTTCTTCTATTTTCCCTTTGCTTTGGAGTACATAAAAACATTGTACTCGGTTATATAATCCATTACTCATGATTGATTCTTACTATCTTGGCCCCTTACATACTTTTCTCATATCTTTTCCATATTTCATATTTAGAGTTCATATAATACGAATAATTAAACTTGATATGAATCTTATGTCGTGTTCCTTTATTCCCAATTAAGGGTTTCTCATATGAGGCCCCAAAGTTGGATCTCAGATATCAATTCCAACTGATTCTTAGATATTATAACCTTTCCCATATGTTTCAACATATTAGTGTATATACATTCTCACTATGATGTGGGTCTAATTTATCCAGAGTCTATTCTTATTATATTGTTAATAGGAGCCATTAGATCCTAGTAACACATCCTGCCAGCTAGACCAGGCCGAACCTACAGTCCTGAAGCCGAGAGCTACTCAAGATTAATAAACTCCTATTAATCTCAAACATGTGGAAAGAATATCCACTTAGGAAAGCTCATTCAAAGATAATTTCTAGTCTACTTGATACAAAGAATGTAATCAATAAATGTTACAACTGCATAGTGTACAACAAATCTTAAGGACCCATATATATTTCAAAATAATGAATATCAGAATTCAAACATATAAGATCTTTTCTATTCATCTCCAATAAAACAACAATATGAAATGAAAGTTCTATCTCATTTTATATTTATGCTCTTAATTCATGTTACTTATCTTGTTTCTGACCCTAATATTTCTAGGGTTCCTCTCTAGACCATCCTTCCACTGTATACATGTCCAGGGTATACATGAAAGAATAGACAGAGTAGCTTGATACTGGTAGATCCAAGTACTCAGATACCGGGCCAGGATATCCAAATACTCAAATACCCAGAGCTAACATCATAACATCTCCTATCTGCCACACTTATAACTCTTAACTTTCTATCCTAATGGTCCCTGACAGCCTAAGCTCTGATACCAAAGTTGTCACACCCACATCCCACAATTACCACTAATCATGAGATTAGGGAATAAAATGAGGATTTAACATAATACAAAGATCACCCTTTACTTTTTCTTCTTTTTCAAACTCTTTGTTTTCTCACATTGAATCACATAAACAAACTTTACAAGAGAATTAAACCTTGATTACTCTAATATGATCTCAACATTAATGATACACATCCATACATTCATTTTATTTCTCACACTTCCATATACATATGACATGATAATCAAATGCATTCTCTCTTATTAAGGAAATGAAGATACAAACATAATTTACAACTCTCTCACATCTATACAAGGACCTAGAGTGATAGGGACCAACTGAACTCAACTAATCTCATACTTAACTCCTGTGGTAGCTATACTCTGATGCTTTGACCTTCTTCAATGTCCATGTGATTTCCCTAAAAAAATTTAGTAGAGGGGTGAGCCTACTCGCTCAGTGAATGAGTACTTCAAAGAAATAGTCTAAAGCACTGATATAATTACAGATATACTTTTGAGAAACTGATATCAATTATAACAACACTAAGCTTTAAAGAGACTGATCATTCACAATCATAAATATGGCAGGATACTCTAGATATCAACAAGAGTGAATCAATATATGAAATGCTTGATTGATCATAAAGAGAACTAATAATTCAAAAACATACAAAGAGTAATTGAATAACTGCACACACTTGTTTAACCTCTCATTCATCTTATTATGCCCTATCTTACTTATAAGAAACTCTTTAAAACTTATATTATCATATTTTAGCTTATGCTCTGATCATATGCAGTGTACTCTACATATGAAGACTCGTAGCGAACTATGATATCACCGTACAAGACTTAACTGACACACCCAGGAATGCTAAGCCTGACTACATCGCTAGTCTGCAATAGGAAAATGTCTCTCTGGCCTCGGCACACCTATTATGCCATAAATATTAGACTCCTCAAACCTGAGCACACAGGCGGAGAGTCAAGCCACCTATTGGCTTTATTGTACTCTAGCACCACCATGATCTCTGGTTGATGTTGGACACTACATTATGCATTTTAAGGAGACTTCCACTAGGGCTTCGTTCCACGTACCACCTGTTAGTACGTTCCGACCCCCGTATACTGGACACTGCCAGGGTCAGGTCATTTCATCCCTATGGCACATACCTCTCATAGGGAATCTACGGTGTTTAGGGCTCTTGAGTCTATTATTTTATTATTCTTGGAAAGCTCTTACTATATTGTATCTCTCTTACTTATACTTGACTCTGGTATCTCTATGGTACCGAGTCTATTTATCTGAAGTTTATAAATATGACACGCATGTCATCCTTAACTTGGCAGAGGAGTATATTCAAAGCACTGTAATATACTCAGAAATCAACATACTATACATGCAGGCATACTGAAATACTTAAATAAATAGAATACATGTCCACTTGGCACTTATATACTAGAATCATTCAATTGAACTTATTAATATACTTATAAGAGTTAATTACTTAACATATGAATAATCATCATTAGCACCTGTAAACTATTCGTTTCATAGACCATCTGATAACATTTTCCACAACTAAACTGTTAAGCATCACCACATCTCATACTGAGAACATTGATATCACAATACTTGATTCATCACCCTATACTTAGGGTTTCATTTACCTCATTCACTTATCACACGGCTCTCATAAGGATTTCATGCGACATAAACATTCACTGAATAAATACTGCTTTCAACAAATCATATACAATCAATATATGTATGGAACCTTAGAACTAAGCTGGATTTGGATTTTTGTCACGTAACCGGAATCCCAGTCCCATGAAACAAACGTATACCAAAGGCAACATGCGGAAGTGTAAAGCTTAGCACACATGAACATATAACAAGATAAAGGCACCAACATAGTCTCAACATTCAACAAGTATAAATTATACAAAATGTATTATATTCATGAATTCAGTTACATATTTCCAAAGTCAAGGTACAAGTCATTCATGTGCACTAAACCTGGATCTTACAACAAGTACACCTAGCATAGCTCACCAAGCCCTTCATCTTTCTATCCATCTCTGAACCTAAAAACAACATACGAGAAATGGGTCAACACACGAGGTGTTGAGTATGGGGCCGAAAGATACATATATGTATAAGCTTTGCATAATTTGAAAAGATTTCAACACTAAACGAACAAGAATAATCATGTTAACTGTTTAACAAATGTGAAATCATATTTTATGTCATTTCACTCCATTATACCAACAATATCAAGCATGTTTAAGGCCTTTTACCATCTTCCCGTCGGAAGGGTCCGTAAGGGTGCTCAAGCTTAGCTAACCCTTTTATACGAGAGGGACCTCAAGGCCGTAGCCAAGAGCTAACCCTTTATCAATCAATATTATAATGGAGTTCTATCTATATATGTGTTCAAGTTATAAAACTGACGAGGCAAACATCGAGTAACACATAGCAATACTACATGGCAATATTTGAGAAAATAGACAAACAAGCATACAATATATGTCTTTTCAAGTAAGAAAGCGGTAGTCATATAACTAGATAAGGCCCATACCTGATTCAGAGATTTTCAACTTAACACATCCATTACCATCTAGATCATAAGCCAAACCTGATTAAGAACAAGATTACATATATGCATTAGATTCTCATCATTAACCCTAATTAGGTGCATTTTAGGGTTTTGGCCAAGTTGGTTTCAAGGTTGTTTATTAGTACATTAGATGATCTCATATTGATCTAGGGTCCATCATAAGAGTGTGGTTCAAGTTTCATATCATTTCGAGGTTTCATGTGGACATGACAAGATTAAGGACACTTATGCTCAAATTATGCCACGAGACTCATAATAGAGTAACCAAGGTCATGATCATCAAGGTAGGAGAACCCATCATCAAACATGGTTTAGATCAGCAACATTAGGTCATAAGAAACATATAACAAGATTAGGTGGTTGTCCATTAGCAACAAGATTAGCAATTCGGGGTAACGTTCATCATTAAAGTCCAAACTAAGCACATATGTACAAAAAGGGTCATGATGAACAATAGGGAGAGTAGGACCTTCATTTAGTTCAATTATATATCACAATTACCGAATTAAGGATCGGGGGTAGATTGAGCATCAAGATCCAATCATTAATCATAATCATGTGTTAAGCATATTCAAAGTAGTCAAAGGTTACATCTTTAGCAATATAATGAAACTAGAAGAAGATTCAGGGTCTGGAAATAAGCTCATGTTGTAGGCCTTTTCGAGAGGATCAGTTTGATATATACTTTAGTATATTTTGGCCAAAGTACATGAGAGATACACATTTTCGAAGTTTTAGGACAAAACTATCAGGAAAGGCAATAACTTACCTTGACTCAATGTCACAGGCGCCTCATAACAATGTTGGGGTGACTCCTGACCACGGATCTCCCATCCAATGGACCAGTTGGACCCGCACCTTCTATGTTGCGCCTGGGGCCGATGGGTTGCGGTCTATGATCGTGGCTGACCAATCTGGGTCCCACCACCAGGGATCCCTCGCCGCTCACGATCGCGCCCAATCTCAACTGTGTGGATACTTGATCCCCACGAGGCCGTGACCTCTGTTCCTTATTCGGAACAAAGCAGAAACAGAGGGGACACCGCCCCATCGACACTGGTGACTGTTGCACCCACAAAAGCCTAAAGGCATCACGCACAAGGTGGTCGGGGTCTAGGGTACGCCGACCATGACCCAGATGCTCGGTGAAGTCATCCCCGACCCCATAACCTCCGAACACAACGGGGATTACAGTGGCCTGTTGCTGGGTATGTATGTTCAAGAGAGGGCAGCTTGGTCATGAATCAGAGTGCCGACGGGTTCTTGCTCTGGGAACTAGTACCTCGCAAGGCTACACCAAGGGGAGGGAGTGGCAGCCTAAGCCTTGCAGCCAGCCGGGGTGGCGGCGTCGTACAACGACAAAACAAGGAAGGGTAGAGGGAGAGGAGCATGAGAGACTGGGGAGGTGAGGGAACTATGGAAAGGAAAACGAAGAGGATCGATGGCTATGAAACATGGGTTTATAAAGGGCAAAAAAAACATGCTTTAGGGTTCTCTTCATCGACACTGGGTCTAGGTTCTTTCCCGATTTGGCTAGTGGCGAGAGGCAACCTATCAGCCTCACAATCATATCCCAAAAAGGAGTCGGGGGAAACAGAAGGAAAAGGGAATCGAGGGAAAAGATTACCTAGATGGCTGGTGGGCCTTAGCACGCTGGTGGGCCCAAAGTAGAAACCTAGACTCCAAATTCGAAATAAATCAAGGTAAAATAATAAGATCTTTGCAGCCACATAATTTGAGTTAGGAAGGTCCATTTGGAGTGATTTTTGTATCACTGGATCCAAAATTGAAAGATCTACAATGTTAATATAATGGAGAGAAAGAAAATCATAATGATTGATTCAAATTATTTTCCGAGATGGTCATCTATTAACTTATGGAACTTAGATAAAAGTCCATATTCATGTCACACATTGTGAAATTGAGCATTGATGAAATGAAAATAGAGTATCACAAGTATCCAGTTATACAAATAACATCAAATTAAGTAACAAACCACTTGATGGGAGAGAAAAAGAATAGATAGGAGAGAGCAAAAAGGTATAGTTAAGGAGAGAGAAAAATTGAGGTTGTCACAGTTTCCATGCCATTCACTGAGATAACATGCATCAATAATAAAATTGAATAAATAAATTCTATCATGTCAAGAAAATCTATCAAATGGATTTCACGATATCTATTTGCAAATATCCAACTTTCCTTGCATCTTGGGTTTCACCCTCTTTACTGAGATATCAAACAAACACTATTCACCTTAAATAAAATTCAATATAGTATCTGACATATTTGTACTATGAATTTAGATAAACAATCATTCATAACCAAGGGAATCTAGATAAACAAATTTCTCTATTTAATTATACAACAATTTCAGTCATAGATAAATTCCCTATATTTCAGTTTACTCTTATAACCTCTGTGAATACTTAGGGAATTATCATTAAGATGTATTGTATATATTTATAATATGATTTTATCATTTGAAATTAATCCAAACAGTGGAAGATTCCATTTCATGTCATTTTGCAACAACTTAGATCAAACAGACAATTCAGGGTTTGTAGTCGCATACTAAGCAATTAAATATTATGGATGATTTAACCAATTTTTGTGCAATATACTATTAAAAGTAAGTTCCCACTCACCCTAAGGTGTGAAAACACCTTAAAAACGCAGCTCATCCCTGAAAATCTCGATCTCATATCAAATCCCTAGCAATTCACCTGATTCTTGTTCCTTTCAATTCGGAAACCCTAGAAATGAGGGATTATGAAGAAAGAGTGAGAAAAGGGAAAGTTTTGATACCATTTCAGATAAAATCAAAGGAGGGATGGAATCTTGACATGTGAGAGAATATTCACCATTAAAGTCTATGCAAAGAAGCTAAACTTACTTGATTTCATCATATCTCGGATAGAGAAACCCTAGATCAACAATTCCACCACTTCTTCCTCTCAAACCCTAACTCTCCCTCTCTCTCTCTAGGATTTCATTTATATGGAATGAATTATGAGTTATGAGAGCTCCTTGTATGTTAGGTTGACCATATAGAGCAATTGAGCTGCTTGGGTCAATTGCACATTGACCCCTCACTATACTTTATCTTATTTCAGCTAAATTTTCTGTCATAAACATATTATTGTAATTCGTCTACGGATAAGGTCTAAACGCATCCAAAAATTATAAAAAATTTACATGTTGTTTACTATTTATTTTTAGATCTCTAGTTAAAATTTAAGATCATTTGGAGTTACCAATAAATAAATAAAAATCAAATACTACACTACTATATTGCAGTCAACAGCATGGTCGGTCGAGTTTGTCCTTTACAAAATTCGACCGACACCCCTCTCTGTAGAGATAAAAAACCATACAAAAATTACATCAATATAATAAGGTGTATATAATGGAGTTTAACAACTACATTTAAATTTTAGATCAATTGAATATACTAATAAAAAGATAAAATTCAATTACCACACTGCTATATCAATATGAAAATATGATCAGTTGAGTTTGAAACTCGACCGATAAACAAGTAAGAACATTCTTCAAAAATTCTAATATTTTTCAATATTGTTCAAATTTTATATATTAAAATAATAGACAAATTTAATTTAAATCAGAGTTACACAAAATACTAAAAATCATTTGGTGAGACATTATACTTATCAAATTTTGTATTCAAATGTCATCAAAACCCTAATTTGGGCCGATTAGGGTTTCCAAATCTTAACCCTAATTGTGTGAATCAAAGTATGATTAAACCTTATTGTTTATTTAAAACATAAAAACTTAACTACCATCATTAATCAAGGTTCAAACAATTATCAACTTAATAAAGCATACAATCATCCAAGTAAATCCTAATTAGATGACTAATTTGAAAACAGGTCATTAAAAAACATATGCTCTGATGGCACAAAGAACTCTCTTGTACTGACACCGGAACATGTAGTCCTAACATGCATAGGATTCTCTGGGTTACCTAGAGCAACTATCAATTCATCCCTTGTGCCCTTAGGGATGAGCTTTCCTTATTTTCTTTGCTTGTGGAGCTCCTGCTAATCATCATCAATAGTAATTGGTAAGTAAAACATAACAATCATCAATACTAATTGCTTTGAGAGTTGAATTTTACTATTTTTATAGCTGCCTCGATAGTCGTAGGGTTGGGTATATTTCCATATTTGTTTTGCCTCCCAACTATCCAAAGATCATGGTGAAGTAGAGGTTCAATAGTAGTAGAAGACTTAATTAATTGTCATGTGTTTTCTACATGTTGACTATGATCATTTCAGGAGATAGATGACCAAGGGTATGAATTTTGTTGTACACCCCCTCCTGAGGTGGTTTCCTCTCCTGAGGCTTTGCCTTCTTCACTTATTGATGTACATGGCTTTGAAGACTTCCCAGGGTTGCGACCTCATCGAGATTTCAACGTGGGAGGCTCATGTCACTTCTAAGGTGACTTTGGTTGGAACTCATTCTTCCAGGAGGTAGATGATGCTTTGAATGCGATGGTTGGACTCTTTGGCTTGAGTATCACATCGGGATACAAGCATGGTGATAATTTCGAGGGATCTTCTAGTATGGGAGGCTTTTCTTTGGATGTCCCAATTTATACTACAGATCATTCGAAGCTGGGTAGGAGCAGGTTCCTCCTCCCACAAGGATGCCAACTTGGTTGTGAAGGTATCTTCCAGTAGATCCTCTTCGGGTCAACACAGTTCCACTAGTGGTATTCATTGTGACATGAGTGAAGGGCATCATTCTTTTGGGTCTTCTTCCACTAATCATCAACCTTTGGCCAAGAATTTGATAGCATCTAGAGAAGAAACTAAAGAAGTAGCAGTTGTCTTTAGTAGTTATTCATGTTGTATTTTCTTTTCCTGCAAGAAAAACCATGTATTATCTATTTTGGTAATTGGAGGATTCTTATAGCTTTAAATAAAAGTCTGGATTCAAGATTTAATAATAAAAATTGAGGTTTTGTGATCTTCGATTTGGAATCAGTTTCCTAGAGTTTGATCTTTAGAAGATGTCTAGTAGATTAGCATATTGCCTCGATCTGCATTCCTAACCAAATGTGGTGGATTGGAGAAATCCAATAGTCTTGTGGGATAAAGAGTCATGCTTGTCTCATGTTGCATGTCGTTATTGGCCTTTGATGTAGATGCATGTGGGAGATTGTTCGATTCCACAAAGGAAAAGTACATGGAGTCCCTTTCTTCCTGGGAGGCGAGTTTGTGAGACCTACAAATAGGGTTGTGTCCCTTTCCTTTTCTGCACATCTTACTTCTCACGGATCGGAGCCAAGGGGCAGTTTCCTCCCATCAACCTATCTTTGGTGTGTTATTTTATCATTGATCTCTCTAAGACTGAAGAGGTCGAGATGGGAAGCTTTGGCATGGATCCCTATCTTCATCATCTTGCATATGTCCCTATTGCAAGGAAGTATATGTCGGTAGTGATTCCCTTCTAAGACCCTTTGAGCCACTTCTTTGGGTTTGAGGATGTCATGTTGACTCCCACCTTGGAAGACGTGACTAAGATTACTCAACTTGCTTTCCATCATTGATGGTCTATGGTCTAAAGAAGTCAGTTGGGTTTCTGAATTAGGAAAGCTACTTGGCGTGAAGAAGTTCCAAGCTACTTGATGGTTGACTGATGATGGTTGCTTTAATCATATGGTTTCCCTATGAAAATCATTCAAGAGGGATGTGTGTTATGGTGTCAACCCTCCTGACATGTCATGTTTGTGAGCATACACTTAGATCATTCTGGTAGAGTTTTTCTTCATAGAAACTATCGGGTGAGTGATGACTACTGCTTCTGGAGTCATGTCCTCTTAGTGGAGGAAGGAAACTATTGTTTCTTTGATACCGGCTGAGTTGTTGAATGCTTGGATGAACCACATCTGAGAAAAAAGATGAGGGGACCCTTCAAGGTCCTACAGATTTATCTACGAATATGTATTGGTCCTTTCACATTGATAGAGTCTTCAAATCCTCATTATAGAATGGAAGATGAGTTTCTTTCAAAGCATATCTAGGTAGATGAGTCTCTTAAACTGCATGTAGATTTAGCTCGATGGCTTACAGGTCTGAAAGCTACTATAAGACCCTTGACCTTGAGTTTTGGTTGAACATGCTTTCTTATCATAATTAGATGCTTAAAACCTTATTCAAATCTTGTGATGTGCTTTGATATCATGTGACAAGCCTATGTTTCAAGTTTGGTCCAGTTTTGACATTGTTTGAGCTAGTTATGCATATATGTGCTTATTTTGGACCAAGTTGCAACACACCCACTTTTAGGGTTTTTCTTGCAATTTGTCACATGATTGTTGTTCCTCACATGTTTTCACATCATGTTTTATATGGTTTTTCTTTAGTGTGACTTATTACACCTAGGTTTGATGTGTTGACATCTCATGTGTGAGATTTAGGGTTTGCATGGATGCCCTAAATCAATGTTTGACCTTGAGTGTGAGCTACCCACTTTGGAGATCGCCAAGTTTTCTGTGGTCCTAGATTTGGCAGTCAATGAAGTTTTCTTTGAGCTACCTATAGTTGGTGGTTGATGATATTTACACCTCATTTTGGTTGCCAAAAATCCTAGGGTTAGCGACCATTTTCTTTTCTGATCAGTTGGTCACCAAGTGCTTAGTGGTCACTATGTTTTTCTGGATCACCTTGGTCAATGAACTTTCTTGGTGGGGTCTCCTGGTTTGTATTTGCCTTAGCTTCACATGTAAGATGCTTTTATGGATGACATCTATTGGATACATGACATGTTTAGCTCGACACTTAACCCCTTTCTCCTCTCTCACCCATAGCCATATATGTCGGGAAATACGAGCATTGAGTATAGCAGCGAAAACAAAAGTTTTATCTATCTGTATTCCCATAACAAGAAGATTGTATCAACTACTATGAAATAGGAAAGATGGTTTAATGAGTTATACATGGTCCTGGAGCAAGTCCAATGGTAAATGTCACTTCAATGCAACTATGAACTAGTTGCTCTTGGACAGTAGTTGTGCAACTCTTGGTCTTCACCATAAACAACAAACAAGATAGATTCTACAGTGCTCTTGTGGTCTCACCACGGACTGCAGACTGATGTTGCTCTCCTAGCAGTAGACAAAGGACTCCTACCTATAGAGTAGTCTACACGGACCAACTAGAACTCATGTCGTTCAACTAGAACAGACAGGTAGGAGTCGTCCCTCCTGTTGGTGTACCAGTCACCAACTTGCTCTCCCACAACAACGATCCTCAGTTGTTCTCTCCCATTACTATCTCTCCCTTATCGGGTAGGACTTTCTTGGGATCTCTCAGTTACCACAACCAGAGAGGACAACAATTGTTAGAGGAATTGATTCTCAAATGTATGTGATGTGTTCTGGGAAGCCCCCAGTACCCCTCTATTTATAGGCGGGGTTTGGATCAGGGTTCCCAGTCTGTACGAGATTGTGAGGGAGTGAAAGGGACCAGAAGATCTTGAATTTTCACAACTGAAAGCCACATGAAAATCATCTGGTGACCCAGATAGTCTTCTGGTCACACGAGATGGTCGTTTCACACTACCAAACGGCCGTTTGGTAGTTTCCCAATCACATACAAATTTGGCAATTTCAATTCCAATTAATATCACATATTAATTCCTTGCACCACAAGTAGTGTGCAATCAAAACAAGTTTGGGAAACATCTAGAACTTTAGTTCATCCCAACCGAGCTGTCTCACCCATGCGAGACGCCTGCTCACCCGTATAGCTATTTGGTGAGCCTGAGTCGAGCCACTCAGTTCAACAGATTGAATAGGACAGTTCATTCCTCAATTTGGACAGAACTTAGCCAATTCAATCTTTGATTATCCTAACAACCCAAACGACCGTCTCAACACTTGAGACACCTATATGGACTAACTAAACGACTGTCTCAACACTTGAGATGTCATTTGGCAGTTTAGTCAGCCAATATGTTGTGTGAATTGAATGCCTAAACACTTTAGTAATCAATCCAATCATCATTCAAGATAAACTCCTCTTCAAGACGAGTTCCTGTGTGTGTGACCCTTTAGGTCCCATGTCACTTTGGCAATGAATATCCATAACTAGCTTATGACATCACAAGCAAGGAGCGGTGCCTAGTCACACATTAGTGCTATCCAAGTGAATGGAAAGTTGGAGAACCACTTCAACTTACAATCTATGTAAGGTGTTGTAGTGATTGTATAATCCCTTTGTCTCTTATATCCAAAGTGAACTCGAGGCATGGACTCGTCATCCTCTCGATGTTCAACTCTAGTTTATTGAACCAAGAGTAGACACTCTGATATGATGTGGCCTCACTATCATATATTGATTCACATGTGCATGCGCATGCATTTCTCAGTCTTTCTTATCAAGTGGCCAAGATGTCATACTCCACTAGGAGGGACAAATCCCACATCTATCACTCATATTCTATACCCATGTCTCAAAGTCACCCAATCATCCCTATAACAACCCATGTTTTAGTACTGCGTTTGATGATGTCAAAGCGTACCCAACGACATGTGATGAGTGCAATGATTTCAGGTCTAAGAATCACAATCACCACCTTCACTATGAGAGATGAGCCTGACCACCAATGAAGGTTTCCATGTGTTTCTCTCAAGGTGGGTTTGTCCAATACACTATTCTCTAGCATGTATCTGTGTGCTTGGTTTGATATTATCATATCATGACTAATGAGATTCTGTCATCAACCAACCCACACTCTAGTATTATGTGTTACCGGTGTCTATCTGCCTTCCACAGTAACATCTGACAAGGGACATAATGAGAATGTACATACTCTTAACATTAGTATGATCTCATCCTTCCAAGTACGTACTTGAAGACATGTGTCATTGAGTATTGTCATTCTTTAGACATTCATAGTATTTCCTCATTATCTCAAAACTGAGTGAAACATAATGAATTGGAAGCTTGCCTTTATGAGTATTAATCAAATCCTTTATGGTTTATGTCATGTCAATCATTACATGATTGCATCTCCAGGCACACCTTACCAACAGACTCCCACTTGCACTTAGAGACAATCATCCACAAATATCATTCTTCATGATCGAAACATGTCCATCATGCTTCTCCTACGCAAGTGCTTTATCCAATGAATTAGCAACACAATGTTATTACTCAGTATATTGCATGTTTCTTATCTCTTTTCTCTGATATGAAACATCGTAATATGCTATCTGATATTATTTTCCTAACAAGTAGCTCCATTATCATCACAACATCACTATTCAGTTATCAATGGTTGGAACATCCATAAGTTCATCATACAAACTTTTAGATCCATATTGTATCACTTTGTGTTTGCAAAACAAGTATACTTGGCGTCTATTACATAATAGAATTAATGGCTATCCTTTCATAACCCTTCCAACTAACAACGTTTCTCCTTTTAAAACAAATATATTTTATTGTGATAACTTGGCATTATGGAAGCTTGCATCTATATAACCCTTTACATCTGACTCTTCCTTTTATTGCTATCCTCAATGACTAGCAATCTATCCTTAAGTACTTGACAAGTAATATGGATATCTTTAATGACATTCCAATAACCCTTATTGAATTTTACTATTATCTTGTTATGTCTAATACATACTAGATTTTATATGGGATTAGTACACATAGCATTCATGATCGATCCATCATATGACATTTGATTCATGATATTACCATTCTTCACATGAATTGAAACATATGGTTCATGAGAGACTAATCTGGATTCTCTCTCATTGAATCCATCCTTGTTGATCTCTCATTGAATCCAAACATATGTTTCAACATATTGCTATTGTAAACTTCTATTTTGAAACATTTAAGAACTATCTCTATAGATCTTGATCCTTATCTCATAAGATGTTTTACTTAATCTTTCATTGCTGAAGGCATTTTTCATGCCAGATCTCAATATTCACAATATTGAGATGTTATTCCTAATCATATGTGAAATATTCATATATGGTCCCACTAAATCTTCTATAATCACAAGTTTCATTTTTGGTCTTGATTCAAGTCAAACTCTTTGACTATCTTGTCAAGTCAAAAGATCCCATCCCTAAGATGCTTGTTTCAATCCCAAATTGAACTTTGTATTTTATAGACTTTATTTGGATTATTGAAGTTATGAAACCTTTTAGGTTGTGTCACGTGCACATCCTTTAATGTATTCCCTTTAAGGAATCCGATTTTATCTTCATGTGCCAAATATCTTTAACTACAACATCAAGCATGACAATTGGTAAAGAAATTTATATCACGTTCAACAACTTGAACTGATTTGAAAAACTTTATTCAACCAATTCATCCTTTTATGTTATCCATGTAGGTCTTTACCATAAGACCTTATTGCACCCTTTAGGTATTACCCCTTTAGGTGGTGCTATCAAGGTCCAACCTTGTTAGCTTACATGGACCCCATAATGGCCTTAAGCCTTTGCTCAGATTATGGTATTTAATAGATTCTAGTTGATTAATTGGCTCATCCAGTCATGACCAACCCATGTGAGTTTTTGGATCCATAATCCTTCAATCTCAAGCATGTTTTACTAGAACTATTTTGCTCTGTGTTATATGATGAACTCAAGATTCCATAATACCTTGTGACTCTCTTAGTTCTCATTGTACCTCTTTGTTGACCTTGAACATTTTGAGTTCTACTTTTAATCCCACTGATTCTTTAGGAACTCAGTTATCCTATCAACAAAACACTTTTGTTATGGATTTGGATTAACAGTAACAAAAATTATGGTTTGTGGATAAACCTTCTTCAAGATTCCACTTTCTCAATGTAGGTTTCAATCCATAACACATATTTGTACATTCCCAATTCATATCATATATGATGTCTTATAAACCATTTAGATGATACATTATTTAGTGATAATTTATATTTATGAGGATATAAGAAAGACGATTTAATTGATAACTATGTCATGACTCATCATGATATAATTCCTTCATTCTGACACATCATCATGTTCAGATGGATTTGACTCATGATACATTATCACAGTCCTTTTCTGAAGGTATTTAAGTAAAGTATTTCAACATTTGATCTCATAAGTTTCTCAATACTTTTCATCAAAGTCATCTTCATTTCTAATCTTCTTGAACACTTCAAGACATTTGTGTTTCTATTTTATTGAGTACATATCTTCATATTACCAGTAATAGAAACGAAGTATGAGTAATTATCTATTCCATAAGATCTTCATGCATCACATGTGTGAGGTCTGATGGAAAGCTTATCCTCCTACTACATCTAGTGAAGGATGACATGTCACATTATGTACAAGCAAGAATCACATATTTCCTTAGATTCAGTAACCAAAGGAGTCTAGATTAACATCAATATGTATTCTAGATATACATTTCTTAAATATACATCCAATGTGACTATTGTTGATAATAAAATTAAGTTATCAATTATAATTATTTGGTATTAACATTATAAACATTCATCTCAAAGTCTTTCGTATAAAGACAATTTAGATGTATGGGCATTGCCATGCAAGACCATATCTTTGAAACAGATACATTAACAACCTTTTATTGATTTATCATCCTTGTCATATAATATTCATAGAATAAATCTTTCTATTTGATGGCATAATGAAATAGAAGTTCAACTAACTCTATTACGTGCCCATTGGGATAAGATAAATTTAAATGTAGATCAAAACTTCCGCAACACTTGTTCCGCCTTATCCATCTTTGTCCTTCCATGAAGGCCTTTACTTCTTGTCAGATCATGTACACCAAGTATGTCAAAACTCTGTTTGGTATCACATACCAAATGAATAAGTGATCAAATTTATCTTGTAACATTTATACATGAAGTGGAGGTCTCAATGCATTCCTTCTTCTTCTTTAATTCCTCTAACCAGAGTGGGCAATTTCTTTTCCAGTGTCCAGACTGGTGACAATGGTGACAATCACCTATTATTTTCTTTACTCCACCTTTTGTTTTGATATCTGAAGACTTGGGCTTCTAGCTAGATTTAGAACTATTCTTAGCTTTAACCTTTACCTTTTGACTTCCCCTTTGTCTTGTTGATCATCATCATAGACTTGGTCTTATCTTTCTTCATCTGTCCCTCAGTTATTCTCAACATGACCAACAAATCTATTAATGACTTGTCAAAGTCGTTCATGTTGTAGTTCATGAAAAACTGACTATATCACTCTGGCAGAGACTGCAGAATCACATTAGTGGCCAGCTCTTGACCCAAGGGAAACCTTAGTATAGTTAGATTCTCTACATACCCAATGAGCTTGAGTACATGAGGATCTACTGGGTCACCTTCTGCCATATTACATTTGAACAGTGCCTTGGAGACATCATATCTCTCTTGTCTTGCCTGGTCTTGGTACATGTTCTTGAGATGTGTGACCATCTCAATCACACCCATATTCTCATGCTGCCTCTGTAACTCATAGTTCATGCAGCATAGCATCAGACACTTGACATCCATGACTTCTTTAGTATGCTTCTTATAAGCATCCTTGTCAGCCCTTGGTGCATTTTGAGGTGGTTCCTTTGGTTCTGACATTTCCAAGACATAGAGCTTGCGCTCCTGTGTGAGAACAATTATCAATGTCTTGAACCATTCATGGAATTTGTTTCCAGTTAGTTTGTCCTTCTCAAGGATGGATAGCATAGAAAAGTAATTATTGCTTGTTGCCATTTGATTCTACAAAAGAATTTGCAAATTTGTCAAAAGCTCAGTTTTTATTTGATTTGATTAATTTTGGGCGATAATAATTAGGTCTTTAATTCATTATAATTCTCATTATTTGATCAAACTGATAACCCACAAATGTCAATTTGGAAAATTTCATCGAATCAATTTTATAATGAGCCAAGATCCAAATTGATCCAATTATTACCCGGTCTACACCAACATCCATAATCAACCATTAAGGCAGGCAATCATGCCAATTGCATCATATGCAACTCTTGGATAGATGATATGCGCAACTCCTTGCCATGATCATCGGCATGCCTCTGGGCTTGGACTCTCCAAGTCACCAGTTAAGCCTGACTCAATAGCTAATATGATAGATATGCACCATGCTTTGTGCAGACCTACATATCAATTGTCACACTTCCACGAGATAGATGGCACACCATGATTTGTGCAAATCTAGGCTTGGTCGATCAAGCTTTTCATGTGTATTGCTAATTGAAAGTATCTTAGACTTAATATGTTTGATTGAGAGATTTATAAATATCATATATACATATACTGTATCTAATCACAACATATAGTATGTATCATATACATGCTATATCCCACAACACAAATGTGCAATATAAAACAAAAAGCGATTGTTATGGCCATGTATACTTGTAATTCCTTATAACCACATCGAATTACTACCACCTAGGTCAATCATCACATCACATGTATGAAGTTTTTATTGGTGTAGACATGTGCTTGCCAATCTGGGTAGATCGTTTCAACCCTTGAACCGATCGTCTCACCTCTTGACCAGTTGGTTGGTCACCATGGACGGTGGTCTGGCCTCTAGTCCAACTAATGTTTGGACTCCTTCCAAACGGTCAGTTGAGTTCACCAGACGGTTTTCTAGCTCCATCGTTCTATCCTCCGTGGTCCTTCAGATGGTCGACTCATCTCACAAACTGGTCGTCTCACCCGATGATCATTTTCCTCGTCGTTCAAGAAAAAAAACTATCATATTGCTATTATACTATTACATTGTAAAGAGAAACCTCAAGTTACATTTGAGGGGTGAAAATGTAGGAAAGAATTAAATTTACATTGGGAAGAGGAAGGTAGAGGTTAGGTATGTAGAATGATATAAATAGGAATAAAACCAAGCCATCCAACCGCACACAGATTTAGGGTTTAGGCCATAACCACGCCACACATCCATCATCAAAACCGCTTTTAGGGTGATGTGTGTTAACTGCATACATATCACACACACAAACTAACACACACACATACATATACATACATACATACATACACACACACACACACACACACATATATATATATATATATATATATATATATATATATATATAGGGTAGCGATCTAGTGAGAAACATGCTACGGTGAGAGAATGAGAGGCATTTGAATAAGTATAAACCTATACCTAGTTTTTAATATCCAACCTTATGGATAGGAATAACATCATTTCATCTACCTTCATATAAAAAATCATTGTGATCAGATGTTATTCCATATGTACAATATACACATTTTACATCCAACGGTCAGCCCAAAACTCAATATTGAGTGTTGAAAAGTATTTGCTTGTTGTACATGCAATGCAAGTCCTATGATGATGAAATTTTATAGGAAGATAAATAAAAATATATATTTTTAATTCATATGGTTTGATTACTAAGATTTGATCACTATAGAATGTTATTCAAATGCCTCTCATGCTCTCACCAAGATATGTTTCTCACTGGATCGTTGCCATATATATATTAGTTTGGGATTATGTGGTCTTTGATTGGATAAGCATATGAGATAGTTTAAATATTCACATTGTATGCAATAAATAAACAATTAAACCAAAAATTAGATCACATTTATTATCCTAAATCATAATGAATTGATGTGGCTCTGATACCACTGTTGGAAAATACAGGAACAGAGTACAGTAGCGGAAACAAAAAATTTATCTATCTATATTCCCATAACATCAAGATCGCATCAACTACTATGAAATAGGGAGGATGGTTTAACGAGTTATACTTAGTCATGGAGCAAGTATGATGACAAAACTCCCTTCAATGCAACTGTAAACTAGTTTCTCTTAGACGATGGTTGTACAGCTCCTGGTCTTCACCATGAACAACGAACAAGATTGCTTCTATAGTGCTCCTATGGTCTCACCATGGACTGTAGGTTGATGTTGCTCTCCTAGAAGCATCCAAAGGACTCCTATATCTCTAATAGTCCACACAGACTAGCTAGAATTCTCGTTGTTTAACTAGAACATACAGGAAGGAGTTGTCCCTCCCGTTGGTGTACTAGTCGCCAACTTGTTCTCCCACAACAATGATCCTTAGTTGTTCTCTCCTATCGCTATCCCTCCTTTATTGAGTAGGACCTGCTTGGGATCTCTCAGTTACCACAAACAGAGAGGACAACAATTATCACAAGAACTAATTCTCAGTTGTTTGTGTTGTGTTCTGAGAAGCCCCCAATACCCCTCTACTTATAGACGGGGTTTGGGTCAGGGTTCCCAGTATTTATGTGATTGTGCGGGTGTGTAAGGGACCAAAAGATCTTGAATTTTCACAATCTGTAAGCCACAAGATAGTCATGTGGTGACCCAGAAGGTCGGCTAGTCACACAAAATGGTTGTCTCACACTACCAAACAAACATTTAGCAGTTTCCCAATCACATACAAATTTGGCAATTTTGATTCTAATTAATATCACATATTAATTCCTTGCACCACAAGTAATTTGCAATCGAAACAAGTTCGGGAAACATTCATAACCTTTGTCCATCCCAATCGAGCCATCTCACCCATGTGAGATGGCCATCTCGCTCACCCAGATGACCTTCTGGTGAGCCTGAGTCAAACTGATCAGTTCAACAGATTGAACCGGTCAATTCACTCCTCAACTTGGGAAAAACTTAGCCAATTCAATCTTTGATTAGTGTGACAACCCAAAGGACCATCTCAACACTTGAGACACCAATATAGACTGCCCAAACGGTCATATCAACACTTGAAATGGTTGTTTGGTAGTTTAGTTAGCCTATTTGTTGCGTAAATTGAATACCTAAACACTTTAGTAATCAATCCAATCATCATTCAAGATTAAATCATGTTCTATATGAGTTATTATGTGTGTGGCCATATAGGTCCCATATCACGTTGGCAGTGAATGTCCATAACTAGCTTATGACATCATAAGCAAGGAGTGGTGCCTATTCGTACATCAGTACTACCCAAGTGAATGGAAAGTTGGAGAACAACTTCAACCTACAATCTCTGTAAGTTGTTGTAGTGATTGTATGATTCCTTTGTCTCTGATATCCAGAGTGAACTTGAGGGATGGACTTGTCATCCTCTCAATGTTCAACTCCTTTTTCTTGAACCAAGAGCAGACTGTCTGAGATAATGTGACCTCAATATCATATATTGATTCACATGTGCACGCACATGCATTTCTCAATCTCGGTTATCAAGTGGCTAGGATATCATACTCCCATGGGAGGGACAAATCCCATATCTATCACTCATGGTCTATCCCCATGTGTCAAAGTCACCCAACCATCACCTTTATAACAACCCATGTTTTAGGATTGCATTGTATGAGGTCAAAGCATACCCAATGACATGTGATGAGTGCAATGATTTTAGGTCTAAGAATCAAAATCACCACCTTCAATATGAGAGATGACTAAGACCGCCAATGAAGGTTTCCATGTGTCACTCTCAAGATGGGTTTGTATGATACACTATTCTCTAATATGTATTTGTATGCTTGGTTTGATATCGCCATATCACGACTAATAAGATCATGTCATCAACCAACCCACACTCCAGTCTTATGTGTTATTGGTATCTATCTACATTCGATAGTAACAACTGACTAGGGACGTAATAAGAATGTGCATACTCTTAACATTAGTATGATCTCATCCTTCTAAGTCACATACTTGAAGACATATGTCATTGAGTATTGTCATTCTTTAGACATTCATAATACTTTCTCATTATCTCATAATTGAGTGAAACAGAATGAATTGGAAGCTTTCCTTTATGACTATTAATTAAATCCTTTATCGTTTATACCATGTCAATCATCATATGATTGGCTCTCTGGCCATACCTTACCAATAATATATACCTCCCTCCTTGAATGCAAACAACCTATTTACACACCTAAATTCCTCTCTCTTCTTCCTTTGCTTCTTGGAGCTCGTCCCCTTTGTGCTGGGTGGAGAAGGAGATCCAAAATAAGGAGAAGGAGGTCGATCTACCCTTGCATGTTGATCTAGGGTTCAGATCTATCCTCTTCTTATGCTTGCAAAGCTTCCTTGCTTTGCTTCTTGGTCTTGCTAACTGATATCCCCCTCTTTCTCTTCATTTTTCTTATTGTCTTACCCTCTTATTTCTGTTCTTGTCTGAATTTATGGTGCTCCATGCTAGATCTTGAGTTGGAGCTTTAAGAATGTCTCTTTGTTGCTTCTTTGATCTACGATTTTCTTCCTTCTTGGAGGTGGAGCTAGCTTGGCCGAGAGGAGTGCTTGAGATAGGGTTTCCTACCTTTCTTATTCAAACTACCTTACTGTTTGAAGTTGCTACATCATCTCCACGGCTAGTTATATAACTTTCTCCCTGATTATTTCTTACACTCACCTTGCATGTGCATAATCTTACCCTAAAAACGTGGTTATAAGTAGTAAGATAATATCCTTCACATAGGGTTTGTGTTTACATGGTGATCTTGAGTAGATAACTATTCTTGAATGAACCCTAAACCCTTATGCAGGAACCTTACTTGATGATGAAAGTTTTTGTCCTTGCATGCTAGTGGAATGATGGATTTTCTCTCTCAAATGATGGTTGATAATTATGGTTTGAAATAATCATCTTTCTTGAGAATTCAACTTGATGAGATTTCAGATTTTGAATGATGATCAACCTATTTGGATCCTTGTGGTCGATAAGATTTTGGTCTCTCCATGGTCACCAAGTTTTTGAATGTATGTTGGTCACCAAGATTTCCTTTATGTGGTCGATGAGACATTGATGTCATGTGGTCGCCAAGTTTTGATTTCCTTGTTTGGTCGCTAAGATGCTGACACATGAGTGGTTGCCAAGTCCTCCCCTTATGTGTTCACCAAGCCTTAGACCTTTAGTGGTCGATGAATTGTAGACTCTTAGTGGTCTCCAAGTATTGTGATTTCAACCGGTCACCAATTCTTTATGTTTTTATCGGTCGCCAATGTTACTTAACCATAACAGTCGTTGAAGTAACCCTAACCCTAGTGGTCACCAACATCTCTATACCTTAATGGTCGCTGAGATGGTTAATCCTATTGGTCGTTGATGGTATTTGGGACCCTAGTGGTCACTAACAGTACCTACTACCAGTATTCGCTAAAGGTGGCTAACCTCAGTGGTCACCAAAGCGGTGAACCCTAATTTCAGCGATCACCAAAGAGGGTCCAACCTTATATGGTCGATGTGGAAGTCTGCCATGGTCACTATTCCTAGTTTGTGAGTGATGGTGTTTTGATTAAGTAGCCCTAATTCATTGGTTCTAGGTTACACATGATCTAGTAGTCTTACCTTTGCCCTCAAATGAATATAAATCTAAGATTTTTCTAAGTGCTAATTGGTAATGTTAATTCAACTATCCTCATTGAACCTAACCCTAATACAAGTAAGTGATGATAATACATAGCCTCTTGTGTGAGTAGCATGATGATGGATATACTTCCTCTCTTTATGTTTATGTAATCCTAATTTTCTATCATATGATCATAATAGCTCCTAAATATAGTAATTGTATCAACTTATGTATCACATGTATGGTGATGGTATGATGAGCCTTTGGTAAGGCATGGAAAAGATAATGATGTTCTTATAGGGAACAATCTGACTAGTCTTATGACCTTGGACATGGTTTTGTGCTTAATTGAGGTGTTATCCTCTGTATGATGTGATAAGGATTTGTACCATGTGATGGTATGACAATGATTGTGGTCTCATATACAGTTGATAGTACCATATGATGATGTGATAAACATTATACTTCATATGTTTTATATCTTATGAAGTTGCAACCTACCATGTTTTTGTAGAAATATTTTAGGGTTTCCATGTAACTTGATTGATGTATTTAAAAGATATCCAATTGGCATTAACTAATCAAGTGAAACCCTAATCATGTAGTGCCCTATGCCATAGATCCAATCCAGTGTCAGGATTTGCTGGGTGGAGAAATGAGTTTTCCTTTAGTGGAAGCTCAGAGTCGTATATTATTGACTATATGCATGTTTTTTAGGATGGCTACGATCATACCTCGACATGAGAGTGGTTGAGGCCATATCTCAGATGATTATGTTTCAGTATATGACATGCGATTGAGGACAACTGTGGTTGTACCTCAGATGATAGGGTTTTGTATTCCTTGATTACTAGTTTTGAGATCTCTATACTAAGGACAGATTAGGCTATTTTGCAGTGAGACTCATATGTCATTGTGAATGACTCGTACTGACTGAGGACATATGAGATTTTAGGAATCTGACTCTCGTAGATCTTTTATGACATTGATTTTGACTTAGCACTAGTCAGTTGGAGTCTGAGTGGTATACCTCATACTCCTCAGGGCTTAATAAAAGATGTAATACAACTGTGTGGTATATTTTCTTGCGGTTAAGTATGACTCACATTGAAGGTTAACACCTACCTTATTTATTATATGACTTAGTTTCTATATAACACGATAAGAGAAATTAACTAATTAGTAGGTGATATTCTTACCTGCTCCTTCATATATTTTCTAGTCATGCCTATTGTTTTACCCATCTAGTTAACTGGCTTAGTGTGTTTAATATTCTTAAACTGCTTAATCTACTTAACATGCTCAATAGGTTTAATCTTCCTAACATTTTAGTAATAATGTTATCTGTTATAATCAATAACCATTGTCGAGAATTACATCTCTTGCAGGACATGAGTCTCACCTCTTGGGCCACCGTGTCTTTTAGGTGGTCGTCAGCGACATGGTTAGGATCGTGGTGTTGAAGAAGAGCAGTAGAAGGAGGAGGTTGGATAGTAGTTATAGAGTCCTAGAGTCATCATTGTACTCTGAGGTTCAGACTAGGATGTTTTGTAGATGATATGTATATGGACACATGGGTTTTTCCCGTTTCTGATGTTTGTATATGGCATGTATAAGTGAACCATATCTTTTATATACAAGTTGTGGCAGAGTCCCCTGGACACACATGTGAATACCTAATATGTTATGCGTCGAAACAGGTTGTTGGACCTTTTTGTAAATATATCTAAACATGATAGTAATGTTTAAATTGATTTCAATTTACCACTTTTTATGTCTATGTGATTAATAGTAGTTGATCCTATTTTTTTTTTTTGAGTAATATCGTTTAGTATGGTGGGGTGTCACAACTCCATACATGTGTTGAGGTTGGATGCAATACCATCTTGATAACTCGTCCTATGGCATGATGATATCAGACTTCTAGTGGCTGATCATTGTAACGGCTGGGCCCACTGCCCTATGCTCTAGTAGAGTTTTAAGAATGATGACTAGCCCCACAGACCATCACTAGCCTTAAATGTGCACTTTTTCCTCACTCACGAGCAAGCTGGGGTCAACTTCCCAACTGGTCACCCATCCTAGTACTACTCCAAGATGAGTACGCTTAACTATGGAGTTCTTTAGAGATGGGCTCCCGGAAAAGGAGGTGCACCTTGGTGATATGGGTAGTCCAATCATTCCTTTTAAGATCATTTTATCTGAGGCCTCAAATCCTAGGATGTTACAATCTCCCCCACTTAGACTCTTGACGTCCTCGTCAACACTCAACTATATGGCTTCATAATATTTCCCCATTTCAGTGTAGACCCAAAATGGCCCATGGACACCCAACTCCCGATCACAGAATACCAGTGCAAGGGTGGCTACGTCAACCATGAACATCCCTTTCCAACATGCCTGGACCACACGACTCAAGACTGGCATGCCACATGCCCATGTGGGCCCCACCTACTGGAGGGGTTATGGCTCTGATACCATTTGTAACACCCGGACCCACCACCCAAGGCTCTAGCAGAGTTTCAGGAATGATGGCTGCCCCCACAGACCAGCATGCTCAGCTTGGAGTATTACTAGGATGGGTGACCAGTCGGGAGGTTGACCCCGACTTGCGCGTGAGTGAGGAAAAAGTGCACAATTAAGGCTAGTGGTGGTCTGTGGGGCCAACCATAATTCATGAAACTCTACTAGAGCCTTGGGCGGTGGGTCCAGGTGTTACAATCATCTTGTCAGGTCTAGAGGGTTGTGTCATGTATTACCATGTTCAGTGCTAAGCAAATTCAATAATTGAAAATGTGTGTACCAAGTTGAAACCTTTCCCTCTTTTTTCAAGAAGCTGATGGTATATTCCCAAAAGGTTTGTGAGAAGGTGGTGCATATATGGTTGAATCAGAATAGGCTAACTTGGGATTCCTTCCTCGTGGGTCGAGATTTCTTTCCTGAATACTCAGAGTGTCTAACATCAGTGCCTTTAGTGGTAGTGATTGTTATTCTTTGGGAAAACTCTCATGATGTCTATGTTTTTGTTTTGTCAGTTGGTTGGTTTATTTGTTGGCTCCAGAATCCAAGTGCTATAATGAGGTTATTATATTTTCTTTTTTAAACTAAAGATTGTTCCCATGATTTGAGGGACTAGTTATGGGTACTCCCTCCATGATATTTAGAAATGTGCATTAGGATTTAGATCCTTGAATTGCATATTTCTACAAGTTCCCTTCTGACAAATTGTCCGATCAGGGACAATCTGGAGCTCTTGTCCATGCATTTTGGGACACCATGGATAGATATATGTTTTCATATATTGGGATTGCCTCCTTGCCCGCCTCCTTGGATGAAATTGGAAGGTTGAAAACCCAACACACTTTAAGCTATCTCTTGTCCTAATTTTGATGATAGGTGTTTCCTCACTCTGAATGTTCATGTCCCATTTTGATGTGGGGAGGGCCTCACTCTAGTTGAGAAGATGGAAAATCTCTAATGGACCTGAATGCCATGGTATCTGCTAAAGTCATGCCATGTAACAAGAGACAATACCTACCCAGTTGGGACAAGTCACTATATGTTGGAGACACCCCGATAGACTTTACTCATGATATGATTTAGTGTATAGATCCAACACGAGCATGTGTCTGCCTGTTAGAAGGGCTTCTGGATAGTTATTATATGTATTTTTATAAAGTGCCCACTAGTCATGGGTCTTTTAGTTGAAGCTTTTGATTCGACATTGATGCTCAAGATCTTAATATGAGAGCCTAAGATTCTATAGAGAACGAATGTAGTTTTCCAAGCTAGGGTTTCCCATCTCATAACTCCCAAGTTAGTTCATATAGAGTTTTGTCCCACCTCTTTTTAAGAGATGAGGCAAGGATAGTTGCAAGGAGTTTCAACCTCTGCCTTCTCCCGCTGGTCATTCCTTTTAAGCCAACACCAATAGATGTGAGTGTCATGGCATCTACCTATAAGTGTTAGGATGCTAATTGTGAGGACCATATATGACTTGCCTCTGGGGACTCATAGCCTTTTATATCCTCTTATGATGTTGATCACAAAGATTTGTCTCACCTTTTTCTGCAATCGTGAACATGTTTGAGTGCATTTTAATAAGGGTGGTCTATTTTAAGGAGTTATTTTTATGTTGGCTAATCCTTGGGACATAAGGATAATGATGATGATCCTTCCTTCTAAGACCATAGGTTTTACTTTGACCTTTACGCTTCAGGGTGCGCGACATGACACAATTGGGTTTAAGTATATGTTAGATAATTTTTAGTGGGGTGTGAGATTTTGGCTCCCTTACATGACTGTCTAAAAGTGATTTTGCTCGTTGTTGCAAACTAATTAGAAGTAGTAGAATTTGACAAGGTTGACATTTGTGTTATGAAGATGTATATTTCCATACATGTTTTTAAGCATAGGCCATCTCAATCATAGATGCCATGGATGATGTGGGGTCCTTACCATTTAGGGTTTAACTTGCCCCTAGAATCAACATTCTAAATGACTTACAATACTAGGCCACCCTTATGGAAGATATGCAATCAAACTTTCTTGTTGAAGGCTTTAAGAGTTCTTGCTTGGTAACTGATGCGTGTCATCAATGAAACAAATTCACTAGGAAGAAATCCCAGAGTTGAACCTTTTAATGATTATCAATTCACCCACAAGTTAATATATTAATTTTAGAATAGAAATGTATTGATCCCATGGAACAAGATTTTAAGAGATTTATTCAAGCCAATTTCTATGAGTAATATATAGAATCTAGTTTGTAGAGAGTGAATTAAACTAAAACAAAAAATAAAATTTGCAGAAGTAAAAACTAGTTAAATTGGGTTTTAATTCAATAATAAAGAGATATTGTGGGTCTGGGGGTTCACTGCCATATACCACATATTTACTTTAATTGATTCAACTCCTTTATTTTTATTAATTAGATCAAGACCATGCAAATCCATATCCTTGTGAAACCCAAATCTTGCATAGGTCAGACTTCTTGATAACTCATTATTTCAATGTTTGCAGATCCTTGTTTGACCATAAAATAAAGTTTTATCGGGATCTTGTCAAGAATATGTTATTTTCAACTGTTTTCAAATCCACCGATCAGGCTATTTCATTGCCATGAATTTTAAAAAACAAGATAAAATGGATAGATTAATCATAGAACTCTATCTATTGATTACATTAAGATACTATGGTTTCATCCTTGTTGAGATCAGTGATCTTTTCACCCAACAAGAATATAATTTATCTAAATAAAGAACAAGTAAAAAAGTTGGAAGAAAAACATCTAACTGATAATCTTGGAGTCAAATACAATTAAGGTAAAATATGGGTTTTAGGCCTACTTCCCATGACCATGTATGGTGTTTTTACTCAGACATAATAGAAACATATATGAAAGTAAGGATAGTAATAGAAAGAGTCATACTGCCAAGATGCAACAATGAAGCGATCTCTGTGAGGATCACGGGGGCTCCTTTTTTCTCCTCCTTGCTCCGCCCACCGGAGGGGGTCTCTAAGACGGCTGAAAATGAGATGATAGTGAGATGTCTTTGAGATGGAGGTTGTCTTGTATTTATAGTAAAAGATTCCCGACATTTGATTTCTTCCCTGGATTATGAAGAGACGTGATAAGTCAAGTCTTGAATTCTCAAATATCAAGCATAATTGGTCGAGTCTCTTTTGGAGATTAAACGTCTTACTTTTATAGGTTTAAAATTGATGCCTTGATAACATTTTTCTCAGTCAAATGACTTTAGTTACATTCTTTCTTTTATGCCAGATCAAGTGAGTAATATTTAACAAATTTAATTATTTTCCCCAATAGGAAATGAGAAAATCATTTCATTTCCTTCCTTTAATTATTTTGACCAATCATTAAATTCTTTGACTATTTTTGCTATTCATTTCCATTACACGAATATTGATTGAATTTCAATCCTTTCATAAGTTCCAAAACGATCGAAAAATATTTTTTTTCATGTTAGTAATGAAATTCCCTTTCCAAAAAATATTTGGACATTAAATTTGGAGTTTGTAAGAAAATGATATGGTGATTTTGGTGCAAGATATATATACCAGACAATGCTGGAAGATCTACAGGCCAGTTGACCAATTGGAAAGTCCAATCAATAGTTTGGAAAATCAGAAGTATGTTTTTTGTGTAGGTAATTAAATTCCCTTTCCAATGCATATTTGAAAATTAAATTTAGAGTTCATATGTAAAATATATGGCCGTTTTGGTGTGACACACACACATATATACGTATGTATACATATTATATTATATTATATATATATATATATATATATATATATATATATATATATATATATATATATATATATATATATATATATATATATATATATATATATATATATATATATATATATATATAGGGCTCATCTTTAATACCCGCGTTGGTAGCTACCCGCCCCCTATTTTGTTTTTTTTATTTTCTTACTTTAGCATGTAGAGGGCTACTTTACCTTGCAAACTGTTACTTTTCATGCATAGATAGTTACATTTGCAACAACATCTTCAAATATACAATCACACACACACACACACACACACAGATATATATGTTGTGTATTCTGTCCATATTTACTTTTTTATTCATATAGTTACTTTTTATCATCATAGTTACTTTTTTGTCCAGCGGGTTACTTTTCTAACTGTATAGTTACTTTCTTGGCTGACGAGTAGTGAAACTCCAGGCTAGCAGTCAGGTACTGAGTATATATATATATATATATATATATATATATATATATATATATATATATATATATATATATATATCAAGCACTATGGGAATTTGTGCAAACATCTTCCCAAATTATTTTTGGGAGTTTTTGGGCTTTGGAGCGATTGGGCCATTTTTCTAAAAAATCTATAAAAATATAATAAAAAACTCTAATTAACGAGAGAAAAACTAAACTAAGACAATTGAATCTAAAATTATGGAATAATCAACAAAATGCTCCTAAGTAATGATCTAAAAGGATCCAATAAAAGTGATACATATGCATTCCTCAAATACCTCAAACTTGAACATTGCCCATCCTTGACCAACATTGAATCACAAACAATACCATATAATATTGTCATCCGGTCCTCCTCGCTTACATAATGCTACTTGAATACTTCCCACCTTTCATGTTCAAGCAATCCCAATTTCTTGGAATTACATAATAGAATTTTTAATTCCATACCCAAAGTTTCACAACTTGTTTCCATTTCAAGACACACAAAGAAATCGATGTCACACTCCTTCTACCTTTAATACACTTCCACACATTCTGACAAGTTCTGCACAAGAATATGGTTTATTGATTAGATTGTTTGGGGTTATCTAGATTCCTATGGGTAGAAAGGTAGAGTGAATGTAGATATGGAAGAAGGCAATCTCTCCTTTATTTAAGTAAATATCTTATTTTTTTTTTTTTTGCAATTAATATTGATTGCAATTTTTTGATATGAACTTTGACATCTTTTTTGGCAAGACACCCCTTACGAGGGGTATGGAAGAAGCAATAGAGGGGGAAGGTGTGCCACCCCAAACTTGGAGTTTGGTACATGTTTTTGACTTTTGATTATTTTTTGGCAAGTGGAGGGGTAAGAAGGTGGTGGAAGAAATGCATAAGAGGCTAAACTTGTTCAATTTATGTTTGACATTAAACACATTGGGAGTATCATGGCATAAGTTCAATGCTCTCTGAACTTACAACAATCAAGAAATTATATGAGCTTTTTACAAATTTTAAGTAGGGACACATTATATTTGACTCATATCTATCCACTATATCTTGACATTGTTTCCAATGAGTAGTGCAATATAATTTCATAGGTGAAAAATGGTGTTACAACCCCATTTTCTTAAAAATATAATGTGAAGAATATTTCTCTTTTAATAAATAAATGAAATCCTTTTCTTTGAATTATGATAGATTTCGTGTGAAATGGCTTTGATTGAATGATTGTGGGCTTTGTTGGCCATTAAGCCCAATTGATAAGAAAAAGGAATTAAAAAGGAAAAAGGATTGATTAATAAAAGGGAAATGTGAATAATTGATAATTAAAAGAGGATAAAGGCAAACCAATATTCCCCAATGTGGGAATCCGTGATTTTGGGTTTCCTTGAGGTCCAAGGGACCCAAAAGATTAAGATAATGGCAATAGGAATAGGAATATAAATTAATTTGGATTAATTGATGAGAAAACTTGGGAGAGAAGGAAGCCTTATCATCCATTGCTTTTTGTTTCCCAAATTTCGTACAAAGATAGGAAATAATTAAAGGAACATTCTCTTAAAATTTGAGATAAATCGGAGTTATGGTTTGGGAGATATTAATTTTGCAAGTTATCTTTGATTTGGGAGTTTTCCTGAATTAAATGATATATATATATATATATATATATATATATATATATATATATATATATATATATATATATATATATATATTCCCTTTGAACGCGGGTGATGAGGCCCGTTGGATCCTAATCCAACGATGGACGCTCATCGTCTAAGTCCCGCTGGGACTAGGACGCTGTTGGTTACAGGGTGGACTTTCCATCCTAGATTCTCGAAACTCCAGTACATGAGCAAATCGGGAAACTATTCCATTGGATTCAGGAGGAGAAATCGCGAAGATTCCTCCCTAGTTTCATTAGGTTTTGTCACCGTTTGTGGAAACACCCAAGCTTCCAATGCCTGCCTCGACCCTATAAATAGGGGAGGATGATCCAAGGCACCAACACCTCTGTTATCTAGCCCAAGTGCTGTGGAAGGAGATGAGGAGTGCGTTGGTGACATCAATTGCTCAATTGCTCGCGACCCGTGACCTCCGTACCTCAGGAAGCGGCGCCGGAGTCCGGCGAGAATAGGGCTGTTGCGACGCGATCGGGGCGAGCAATTGGAGACGTCGTCATGTTCGAAGGGAGGCGACGGAGCTCTCTGGACCATCGACGCGAGCAAAGGTTCCCTGAAGCCCAGAGTCAACCTCGCGGTTGACTAGCATTGCTACGGCAACAGAGACGCGAGGAAGAAGAAGGTCAGGTGGCCTTTTACCAATCTGCCCCTCCGCACTCCGTTTGCTGGTAAGGACAATCCGGTCTTTTGCTTCCTTTCATAGCTGTGATGGGCGCGTGCATCCACGGCCTTTGGATCCTCAGTGGATCCGCGGACCATGGATCGGGCGACTCCGCCTTTTTCTGAAGATAGCAATTAAATAGATAAAAAGGGTTTTCCATGTAGAAATCGTATCTGGAGCTAGGAAGCTCGTATGAGAAAAATTAATACATGAAAAGTGATCAGAAAAATATGAGGAAGTTAATAAAAATGGTATGGGATCCTGAATCTAACTCTTTTTATAAAAGTATATATTTGGAATAGAAAAAGGGTTAATTTGTGGATAAAAACCCTAATTGTTGATAAAAGGCATAATTAGTCTTGCAATTAAGTTAATTCAAGTATGGTTAACTTAATTACTGATTTAGATGATTATTAACCTATTTTAATGATAGAATTACAATTTTAGTGTTTGTAACTCCATATGTTGATTAAAATGTTTAGAAACCCTAAATTAGAGAAAAAGAAAGGAAAATGTATAACAATATGAAAATTAGGGTTTATATGGTCCAAACCTGATCTTTAGGACCTTAATGGAAAATGGGACAAGAAAATTAGGGTTTGAAGTATAATTTGATAAAAGTGAGGTAAAAGCAATAAAAAGGAAATAAAACCCTAATTATGGTCAAAACCCTAAAAAGGGCAAATAACCTAGGAAACCCTTAGAATTACTGAATCATGATGACATGATTAATAATAGAGAAATTGAATGCCTTTTTCAGGAGCTTGTGTGTGTGTTCTTGCTTGATTTCCTGATTGATTAAGTTACTTCTGCATTCAAGTCTGCATTAACAGGTATGTGGTTAATTATGAATAACCGCTTTAGTTTCCCGACAGATTCCCGTATGTTTAATCGTATTGAATGCAATTAAACTATTTGGATGTTCATATTGCAATTATAAAGTGACTATGACTATCACAATATAATGTAAATGTGTATTCCTGCACCTACCTTCCGCCCTGATGGAAGATGCCATAAAGGTCAGGCCCAGGAGGGTAGACCAATGGGCACCATGAGAGGTGACCCTAGACACCAAGCTCGGGAATGAGAAGGTAGTCGATGAGGCATGACTAAGGAGCACCATGAGAGGTGACTCCCATGCACCAAGCTCGGGATTAAGAAGGTGGCCTTAAGTCAAATCCAGGGTTAGGGCAAAAGCGGTGGGGATTGTCACATGGAAAATGTAAATTGACTTGCTAATTATCTTGATTGCAATAATTATTTTGTTAGAATTAATTGTGAAATTTCGGTTGCCTCCACATACCAGAAATTGCTGATCGATGTTTTGTTTGTCGGCGTTTTAGGTGAGATCCTAAAAAAACACAAACAGTAAAGTGACACATCGTGAAATTAAGAAATAAAGTGCCATGAGGATTAGATAGAGTATTTCAAGCTGTGGATAGTTAGATTTCCAAGTTTTATAAAGGTAAGTAAAAGTTTTAAAATTTTTTTGTACCCAATTCCAGTTTAGTTAGTAGAATTTCATAATTGTTGTTGATTATATGTTGAACCTTTGATCCTGTAAATTGATTAATGGCTCTGACCTTCGGGTCTCCCTTAATTGGGGGTTACCGAGAGGCGGGGTCGTTACAATTGGTATCAGATCCTAGGTTCTCCATCTAATCATTAATAATTATTGAATTTTACAAAATCCATATAACCGAGGGAGTTATTAGAGGAGTGTCCAAAAGACTGAGGTGTCTAGAAAAGGATCACTTCCGAGTGCTGGCAAGATTTTCCTCCACACCGCTAGTCGGAATACGAGGACTCCCAGATTGTGTGACTGCCTGGCCGATGTCTTAGGATATGACTCGAAATAAGATACCTTTAGGACTCTCTCATCTTGCTCATCTCTCCTCATCTCAATTTTTCTCATAAGGATTTTAAGGGTTAGGGTTTCCTCTCTCTTCCTCACCCTCATACGGTATGGGTTAAGGTTGATAGGGTCTAAGGGATCCTCCACCAAATTAATAAAAGATACGTAAGTAAGATGTCATTGACATAAGTGTAATTAGTTTAAAGGTAAACTAAAAGTCTGTTTATGTGCAGATGGCTCGTACCAAAGTTGTGACTATTCCTTTTTCCACCGGTGATGGTGGACCACCCCGTAAGGAGAATGGGTCTTCTGAGAAGAGGAAGCGGAACCACGGTGGACAGACCTCTAAGAAGAGAAAGAGGCCTGAAGAGACTATACATAAGGGCCCCAACCCTGAACCGATGCTTGGTGTCAACCAAGAACAAGGGGGAGAACCGGAATATGAGGAATACCATGGGTTCAAAGAGGAAGCCCGGATGGAAGAAGACCAACCCCGTGGACCAGGACCAGCCATGGTGGTTCACACAATGGACGCTGTTTGGATGGAACAAAAAAAGCAATTGACTGAAGCTATCCGTGCCCTGGCCCTTAGGGACATAGCTAGGGCCGAGAATGGTGAGCCACTTCCTGTTCGTCCTCGACTTGGAGCCACCATACTAGACTTTGTCAAGCTGAACGTAGAGAAGTTATGGGGAGAAGACAAGTCAGAAGTAGTCAACAAGGCCGAAGCTTGGCTGCTTGCAGTCGAGAATGGGTTCCTTATGCTTGAGGTGCAGTCGAATAAGAAGGTTCTGTTTGCTACTCATCTTCTAGAAGGTGCAACCAAGATATGGTGGGAGAACCATATCACGGGAAGAGACCTAAGTGAGGAACCGATGGCATGGACTGACTTCAAGACCATATTCACCGCCAGATTCCTCCCCATCTCAGCAAAGAAAGAGAAAGAAAGAGAGTTCATGAGCATGACTCAAGGAAGTTCTTCAGTTGCGGACTTTGGTCACAGGTTCTGCCTCCTGGAATGCTTCAGACATATGTTGGATGAAGAGAGGAGGGTGGACCACTTCATAGAACGTCTGCACCCTGCCATCAAGCCTGATGTGATGTCTAGTAAGCCAAAGACCTTTGTTGAAGCCTACAACACCGCCTTAGACATGGAAAGGACAGTGATGCCTGCACAGAACCAATCCAGAGGGTACTTGGGTTTCACTGAAGGAACTCAAGGGTAGAGGAATGAACACATGAAGGGACAAGGATGCAACCACAACAAGAACAAGCATGGGCACAAAGGCAAGCCACGTGGTCGCCTCCAGCAGTGTCGCACCTGTGGACGGGAACAGCCTGGGAAGTGCCGCTTTGAGAAGAAGGTATGCTTCAGATGTCAACAAGAGGGACACTTCATCGCCAACTACCCTCAGCCTGACCCAAGAGGACCTTTGGGGTCACAGCCTGTGGCAGCACAACCAGTAGCTGCAACACCCCCAGCAGGAGCACCAGCCGGAGCACCTCCAGCTGGAGAGAGGAGACAAGCTAGAGTGTTCGCCATCGACAATGAAGAAGCTCGGGCGAATGCTAATAAGTTGATTGAGGGTAATAATCCCTAGAGTTTTTTTTCTTTTAGTTCAGTAGACCATGTAGTAGCTTTTGGATATGGAATAACTATGTAGGCTTGCTGGAAGTCATGGGACATAATGTAAAAGCACTCTTTGATTATGGTTCTACTAATACTTTTATTTCGAGAAATCTGGCAACTATGCTTGGTTTGGATATCAGGGATTTGGGTTATGTTTTGAATGTCACAACCCCAAGTGGTCATATTTATACCTCTCTTTTGAAAACCCCTCTCTTTCCAGTAAAGTACCTGAACCATGAGCTTCCCACTGACTTCATCCTCCTCGATATGAGTGATTTTGATGTGATCATCGGCATGGATTGGCTTTCCACCTACAGAGCTCGGATTGACTGTAGAGAGAAGAAGATTCTCATTAGGAAAACTGACTATCCACACTTCACCATTCGAGGAAGGAAGGATGCAACAACCAGCCTTTATGTGTCTGCCATGAAAGCTGAGCGGATGCTATCCAAAGGTTGTCAAGCCTACCTAGCCATAGTTACCGTACCCGAGGTTAAGGGGAAATCCTTAGAGGACATAGAGGTGGTTCGGGAGTACGCAGATGTGTTTCCAGATGATCTACCAGGGATTCCCCCTGAGAGGGAGGTAGACTTCTCGATTGAGTTAGCTCCTGGGACTAACCCTATATCTAAGGCACCCTATAGAATGGCCCCTGCTGAGTTGCTTGAGTTGAAAACCCAGTTGCAAGAGTTGTTGGATAAGGGGTTCATCCGACCCAGTACCTCACCATGGGGAGCACCAGTCCTCTTTGTGAAAAAGAAGGATGGGTCACTTCAGATGTGTATTTATTATCGGATGATCAACCAGGCAACCATTAAGAATAAGTATCCTCTACCCAAAATAGATGACATGTTTGACCAACTCAAATCAGCTCGAGTCTTTTCTAAAACCGATTTGAAATCAGGATACCACCAGGTGAGAGTGAGTAGTGAGGATATACCCAAAACGGCTTTCAGAACCCGTTATGGCCACTATGAGTTTGTGGTCATGCCGTTTGGATTATCCAATGCACCTAGTGTCTTTATGAACCTCATGAACAGTGTGTTCCAACCTTTCCTTGACTCTTTTGTGATAGTGTTCATAGATGACATTTTGGTGTACTCAGATGACCTAGCCCAACACCGTGACCACCTGGGTAGAGTCCTTGATATCCTGAGAAAGCATAAGTTTTTCGGAAAGTTCTCAAAATATGAGTTTTGGTTGGACCGAGTCATGTTTCTTGGATACATCATCTCAGGAGGAACAATCGCCGTAGATCCAGCCAAAGTATCGGCAGTTCGAGACTGGCCGGCACCCAAGAACCCCTCTGAGATTCGCAGCTTCTTGGGGTTGGCCGGATACTACCGTCGCTTCATCAAGGATTTCTCCAAGACTGCTCTACCACTAACCATGTTGACTCGGAAGGATGTGAAATTCGTGTGGTCTGACGTATGTGAAGCTCGCTTCCAAGAATTGAAAGAGAAGCTGACCACCACTCCTGTGTTGACATTGCCTTCTGGAAATGAGGGTTTCATGATATTCACCGATGCATCCAAGATGGGACTTGGCTGTGTGTTGGAACATGATCGGCATGTGGTTGCATATGCTTCCCGACAACTCAAACCAAATGAGGTGAACTACCCGACACATGACCTGGAGTTAGCTTCTATAATCCATGCCTTGAAGATATGGCGGCACTATCTGTATGGTGCTACCTTCGAGATCTTCACCGACCATAAGAGTTTAAAATATCCGCTGACATAGAGAGACCTGAATCTGCGACAATGAAGATGGATGGAGTACATGAAGGATTACGACTTCACCATCGCCTACCATCTTGGTAAGGCGAATGTTATAGCTGATGCTTTGAGTCGGAAGCAGCTTAAATGCGCAACTATTCTGTCCAGTCAGTGGAAGAGTTTAGAGGAGCTGGTGGAATGGACTCCACAGCTGGTAGAGGACCGAGTTTGGTTGGCAAATATCCAGATTCAATCGGAGTTGTTGAGTGAAATCATATCTGCACAGTTGACCAGTGGAGAGCTAGACAAGATGAAAGGTTTGATGATGAAGCCATAGACTCGTCTATCCATAGGAGTAGACGGAGGAATCAGGTTTGAGAATCGTATATGGGTTCCTGTGGATTCACCAATAAAGGAGTGTGTTCTGCATGAAGCCCATGGATCCAAATACACAGTACACCCAGGAACTACTAAGATGTTCAAGGACCTGTAATGGTTTTTCTGGTGGCCAGGGATGAAGAAAGACATTGCGTTATGGGTGGCCAGTTGTCTTACGTGCCAAATGGTGAAGGCTGAACACCAACGACCCGACTGACTTTTACAGTCAATAGAAATTCTAGAGTGGAAATGGGAGCAGATCACCATGGATTTTGTGGTGGGTCTACCCCAGACCAAGAGGGGTCATGATGCGATATGGGTCGTGGTAGATCGTCTTACAAAGTCAGCACAATTCCTTGCCTTGAAGACCACAACTAAGGTGTCAGACCTAGCTGAGCTGTACATTAGAGAGATAGTACATTTGCATGGCGTACCAGGATCGATCATTTCCGATAGAGATCCCAAGTTTACTTCCAAGTTGTGGAAGCAAGTTCAAGTGGAACTTGGTACAAGGTTAAAGTTTAGTACCGCTTATCACCCCAAAATAGATGGCCAGTCAGAAAGGACGATCCAGGCATTAGAAGATATGTTAAGAGCTTGTGTGCTCGATTGGGGTGGCTCATGGGAGTAATACTTACCATTACCAGAGTTCGCCTACAACAACAGCTACCAAGCCAGTATCGGGATGCCTCCGTATGAAGCTTTATACGGGAGACCGTGTCGATCACCACTTCACTGGAATGATGTGGGTGAGAGGACCCTGTTGAGGTCAGATGAGCTCCAAGTGTATGCTGATAAAGTGTCTTTGATCAAGTAAAGGCTAAAGAGAGCCCAAGATCGACAGAAGTCGTATGCTGATGCAAAGCGGACTGATGTGCATTTCACTGTGGGAGATCAGGTGTTTTTGAAAATCCGACCACTCCGAGCTATAGCCAAGAACAGAGGAAAGTTGAGTCCCTGATACGTGGGTCCATTTGAGGTGTTAGAACGGATTGGTGAAGCTGCATATCGCTTGGCGTTACCCCCTCAGTATAGCATGATGCATGATGTGTTTCACGTGTCTAACCTGAAGCGATATGTGCAAGATCCAAGCCATGTGCTGAGCATTGAACCTATTGAGCTTTAAGGGAAGCTGACCTATCCTGAGTCACCTTTGAGGATTCTAGATACCAAGGCGAAAGAGCTCAGATGCAAGAATATAGAGATGGTAAAGGTTCTTTGGAAGCACCATGGAGAGGATGAGGCCACATGGGAGCTAAAGGCAGACATGGAGAAAACATACCCTGGATTGTTTGTTTGATTGTTTGAATTTTGAGGGCAAAATTCCTATAAGGAGGGGAGGATGTTACAACCCCATTTTCTTGAAAATATAATGTGAAGAATATTTCTCTTTTAATAAATAAATGAAATCCTTTTCTTTGAATTATGATAGGTTTCGTGTGAAATGGCTTTGATTGAATGATTGTGGGCTTTGTTGGCCATTAAGCCTAATTGATAAGAAAAAGGAATTAAAAAGGAAAAAGGATTGATTAATAAAAGGGAAATGTGAATAATTGATAATTAAAAGAGGATAAAGGCAAACCAATATTCCCCAATGTGGGAATCCGTGCTTTTGGGTTTCCTTGAGGTCCAAGGGACCCAAAAGATTAAGATAATGGCAATAGGAATAGGAATATAAATTAATTTGGATTAATTGATGAGAAAACTTGGGAGAGAAGAAAGCCTTCTCATCCATTGCTTTTTGTTTCCCAAATTTCGTACAAAGATAAGCAATAATTAAAGGAACATTCTCTTAAAATTTGAGATAAATCGGAGTTATGGTTTGGGAGATATTAATTTTGCAAGTTATCTTTGATTTGGGAGTTTTCCTGAATTAAATGATAAATATATATATATTCCCTTTGAACGCGGGTGATGAGGCCCGTTGGATCCTAATCCAACGATGGATGCTCATCGTCTAAGTCCCGCTGGGACTAGGACGCTGTTGGTTACAGGGTGGACTTTCCATCCTAGATTCTCGAAACTCCAGTACATGAGCAAAGCGGGAAACTATTCCATTGGATTCAGGAGGAGAAATCGCGAAGATTCCTCTCTAGTTTCATTAGGTTTTGTCACCATTTGCGGAAACGCCCAAGCTGGCAATGCCTGCCTCGACCCTATAAATAGGGGAGGATGATCCAAGGCACCAACACCTCTGTTAACTAGCCCAAGCGTTGCGGAAGGAGACGAGGAGTGCATTGGTGAGATCAATTGCTCAATTGCTCGCGACCCGTGACCTCCGTACCTTAGGAAGCGGCGTCGAAGTCTGACGAGAATAGGGCAGTTGCGGCACGATCGGGGCAAGCAATTGGAGAGGTCATCGTGTTCGAAGGGAGGCGGCGGAGCTCTCTGGACCATAGGCACGAGAAAAGGTGCCATGAAGCCCAGAGTCAACCTCGCGGTTGACCGGCGTTGCTACGGCAACAGAGATGCGAGGAAGAAGAAGGTCAGGTGGCCTTTTATAAATCTGCCCCTCCACACTCCGTTTGCTGGTAAGGACAATCCGGTACTTTGCTTCCTTTCATAGATGTGATGGGCGCGTGCATCCACGGCCGCTGGATCCTCAGTGGATCCACGAACCATGGATCAGGCGGCTCTGCCTTTTTCTGAAGATAGCAATTAAATAGATAAAAAGGGTTTTCCATGTAGAAATCGTATCTGGAGCTAGGAAGCTCGTATGAGAAAAATTAATACATGAAAAGTGATCATAAAAATATGAGGAATTTAATAAAAATGGCATGGGATCCTGAATCTAACTCTTTTTATAAAAGTATATATTTGGAATAGAAAAAAGGGTTAATTTGTGGATAAAAACCCTAATTGTTGATAAAAAAACATAATTAGTCTTGCAATTAAGTTAATTCGAGTATGGTTAATTTAATTACTGATTTTTATGATTATTAACCTATTTTAATGATAGAATTACAAGTTTAGGGTTTGTAACTCCATATGTTGATTAAAATGTTTAGAAACCCTAAATTAGAGAAAAAGAAAGGAAAAGGTATAACAATATGAAAATTAGGGTTTATATGGTCCAAACCTGATCTTTAGGACCTTAATGGAAAATGGGACAAGAAAATTAGGGTTTGAAGTATAATATGATAAAAGTGAGGTAAAAGCAATAAAAAGGAAATAAAACCCTAATTATGGTCAAAACCCTAAAAAGGGAAAATAACCTAGGAAACCCTTAGAATTACTGAATCATGATGACGTGATTAATAATAGAGAAATTGAATGCCTTTTTCAGGAGCTTGTGTGTGTGTGCTTGCTTGATTTCCTGATTGATTAAGTTACTTCTGCATTCAAGTCTGCATTAACAGGTATGTGGTTAATTATGAATAACCGCTTTAGTTTCCTGACAGATTCCCGTATGTTTAATCGTATTGAATGCAATTAAACTGTTTGGATGTTCATATTGCAATTATAAAGTGACTATGCCTATCAAAATATAATGTAAATGTGTATTCCTGCACCTACATGCCGCCCTAATGGAAGATGCCATAAAGGTCAGGCCCAGGAGGGTAGACCAATGGGCACCATGAGAGGTGACCCTAGTCACCAAGTTCGGGAATGAGAAGGTAGTCGATGAGGCATGACTAAGGAGCACCATGAGAGGTGACTCCCAGGCACCAAGCTCGGGATTGAGAAGGTGGCCTTAAGTCAAATCCAGGGTTAGGGCAAAAGCGGTGGGGATTGTCACATGGAAAATGTAATTTGACTTGCTAATTATCTTGATTGCAATAATTATATTGTTATAATTAATTGTGAAATTTCGGTTGCCTCCACATACCAGCAATTGCCGATCGATGTTTTGTTTGTCGGTGTTTTAGGTGAGATCCTAAAAAAAACACAAACAGTAAAGTGACACATCGTGAAATTAAGAAATAAAGTGCCAGGAGGATTAGATAGAGTATTTCAAGCTGTGGATAGTTAGATTTCCAAGTTTTATAAAGGTAAGTAAAAGTTTTAATTTTTTTTGTACCCAATTCCAGTTTAGTTAGTAGAATTTCATAATTATTGTTGATTATATGCTGAACCTTTGATCCTGTAAATTGATTAATGGCTCTGACCTTCGGGTCTCCCTTAATTAGGGGTTACCGGGAGGCGGGGTCGTTACAAATGGTTTCTAGAAATGGTAGTTCATGAATAACAAAATTCACTTATTTTGGGGGTTTATTGATTTGCAAGCATAACTGGTGACTCAATAAAGGCCAAACTATAGATAACAAAGGGAAATTATGAAAATTTTAAATATAAAACACATAACATGATAAAAATACTAAAGGTTAAGATAGAGTGGGTGGAATAGGTACGTACCACTCACCTCCATCACAGACTTAAAATTTTTCTCACCCGAGTAAAGCTTAAATCCAAGATGGAAGGAAGAGTTTCACTGAGATCACTAGGTGGTCCTGGTAACTCAAAAAATATCTAGCAGAAGGGAGAGTTGGGGCTTTGAACAGAGATTCATGGTGCAGACAGTGATTGGGTGGTCATGGAAGCTCAAAGGGCCTTTCTGGTTGATTAGAATGATATTGTTTTTCACCTCACAATTCCTCTAATAAGATCACAAGTCTTCCTTCATCAATAAAGGAAGTGTTGTCGATGTGCATTGAGTAGGGATTTGATTGTACTCGTCGGGTGTCCTTGGGATTAACTCTTCACCAAAGACTTGTGGTGGATCACCTTTTCTAAGGGAGAAAGTGGTATAAGATGAATCTAGTTTGTGTAGCTCTGACCATGGTAGATCAGGTAGAGGATCCAACTTAGGTTTCTTCTCGTCACTTGGATCTGCATGTAGTAAAAATGGTACTAGTATGGTAAGAAATGTCTTATCATCTAGGTACAACTTTGCATGCAGTTGTGTGTAATATCCTCAATTTTGGTAAAATTGAATGATATAAATATAAATCATGATTTGATAAATAATTTTCTTTAATGGTATTATTGGTGGAATAATATTGTCAATCACCTTTTTGGCATGGGTGCTTGTGGCACAAGTTAAATAAAAGGGATTCATTCATGAATAAATATTAATGGCTTTATGAATTATTGGATAATGGAAGTATAATATAATGTGCATACTTACAAAAAAAGTAAAGTACATGGTGTCTTAGATAATTAAAAGAGTAATTATCTAGCCATTGCCAGAAACACAATGTTTGGGGCAATGATTAGTATTATTTTATTCTAACCAGAGGAAAATTCTAGAAATAGGGAGAGAAAAGAGTAATTGAGAATTCAATGATAAAGTCGTACCTGAATAGGACAAATTGGCCAATATTTACCAAATAGTTAAATGCCTCCCTTTATGGCTTTTAGTTGCCAAGTCAAAGTCCTAATAGAAATATGCTAATGCCTTTTCATGATTTTTGGACTAATAAGAATAAAAGCCAAGAATTTAATAAAAGGAAAAAAAGGAAAAGTAAGAGAAAATAAAGAGGATGTGTTTGAATAATTCCTAAGTGAGATGCCTTGCCTTCTCCTATTTTTAGCTAGAGATTGATGGTTGAACAAAAGAGATATCTTTCATTACATTGGGAAAGAGAGTAATGGCATATGGAATATTATAATGTGCCTTAAACCCAAAGAAGAAAGAAGGAAAGAGACAAGAAAAGAAAGGATGATAGGAAGTATCTATATATGTGGGTTTCTCATGGTACATGAGACATTCACGACCAACCCTTCTACCCTTACCTTGCGACCAAGAAGGGATCAGACCATGGACGCCACCATCTCTCTTCCTCTTTTCATCATAACAACTACAATTTCTGCTAGGGTAGGTATACACACACACACACACACACACACACACACACACACACACACACACATATATATATATATATATATATATATATATATATAGGGACATCAAGAACTCCCTCTCTTTGATTTTGGACATGATCCTTGATGGCCTGGTGGATGGCAGAACTGATAGGTGCAGTCCGATCCCTGTCTTCGACAAGTACTATGGTGATCCATACATTACAGCTTGAGAGTCCAAGACAACCCTCCTTACTGTCCTTCTATCTCCTTTGGAATGCGGCAGTGGATTGTGATGAACATGTAGGGCCAATCCTAGGCGAGGTCTAGATACGTGAGGGCTCCTTGACAACCATGGATCTGTAGACATGCTTCTCTATCCCTCTGAACGGCAAGCAGAACCACTTACCCCAACTGACGTGGAAGAGGGTACCTACTCTACTGCCACACATTAGAACCTCAGGGGAGCTCCACACCTACCTGGCACAGCCGTACCATGAATGGGTGCCCTACAACAAAGCCACTCCACCACGGGGTAGCGACGTACAGTCTCACGTACCCAACAAGGAGTTGGGATTCGCCCTACACAAGGTGCAATGAAAAATATAGTCAAATGACTCTAATTCCCCTCCATCCATGTTCAAGACTCATGGGCGGAAGAGCCATTCTCCCCTATTTTCATGCTGGGTTCTAGTAAGTCAATAAAAAGGTTTAATGTTGACGTGTCAGCTAATAATTGGTCAATTAGTGATTAACTTGCAAAAATCATGGAATTGCTAGGGTGCTCAAATGAAAAAATATTATATATGAAATTTGATCAGAAAAATGAGAGGAATGAAATTCAAAAATATAGTTGAGACCTAATTATGATTCCTTTTCCAAAAGTACATAAAGATACAATATTTAATGTAATATATGCATGGAAACCCTAGTTTCATGATGTTAATGGTCATCAATTGTTTAAGTGACATTAATGAATAAAGCTTATCATTTTTGGATAAAAGAGCATCTTGGATCTAATTTAAGTTAAAAGTTCATTTTTTGTAAAAATTAGGGTCTCTAAGGTGGATAATAAGTAATATGATGTTAAAGTGGTGATTAAAGCACTGAAAACCTTGATATGTATACTGATCTTGTTAAATATATTTCATTGAGATGTAAACTAATTTAATGGAATATAATGATGATTTTACATGTACATGACCACACTGATGATAATTAGACTTCTAAAGTTGTTAATCATGCATATGAAGAATTAGGGTTAAGGATCCTAACTTGCTATGTCCTTCATGAAATTAGTCAAGTCTAAACGGTCATCATGAAAGGATATGTTAGATATTTTAATTTGGTATTAAAACATGACTAACGATAACTATGAGTTACTAATGGAACCTAAACCCCGAGTAGGGCTTGATATAATTAATGTGATGGTGACACTTTAGGATTTACATACATGCATATTTATGTTGAATCTCTTGGAATCATCTCTGTTTATTTGATAGGTTGAATATACTTGAGTTATAATTGCATAATCTGCATGGCTAACCATTGAGGTATGTGGTTATACTTATGAATACTCGCATACTTTGCCATCATTTTTTGAGGATTTCGTGAGGATTGAACAACTAAAATGTTGGTTGTTTATTTACATCTTATTCAATTACAATGTCACTATGAGTATCTTTTTTTTGGATAAGGTAAAATATTACTAACCACCAAAAAGAGTATAGGAGTATAACACTCCGTATACTATACATGGTCACTTAAGACCCCACATCAGGATGACCTCAGGTTTAACCCAAGAAAGGGTACCCGGGTTCGCTTTACACAACAAGTTAAGATTCTGTACAAAAACATCAAAACATTGTACTCTGTCTCTCTCTTTTTTCCCATGCTTCCTACTATTCCTCTCATACCAAATATGATAACACTACGAGTATCACATAAAGGAAGATTATGCGAAGAAAATGACAGTTCTGATTTGCAAGTAATTGATTGAATATATGTTTTTATGTGCTTGCAAACATTTTGCATGACCCCACATATATAATATATCTCAATATGATGATTCATGCTTTTGATTTCACGGTGTTTTAGGTACATGATTAACTATGAAGATACCAAGATATGACAGACATTTGAAATTACTTGAAGACATTAAAGTTCACTTGTAAGGAGGATTATATAGATGGTTCTTCTCATATACTTCTCATATGTACAATTATGATGATAGAAATTTGTGTAACTCTTTAGAAGATCATTTTGTAAACCTTATTTGAATAAACAAAAATTATCTGCTATCAATTGTTATTTGCTAAATCTAGATCCTTGGGAAATTTTAGCCAATGGATCTCAACTTTAAGGCCTTCCTTAATTGAGGGTTAGCAAAGAGTGAGGTCATTACATTTGGTATCAAAGCCCCATATTTTTCAAATGATATTTAATAGTTTCTAATTTGAAATAGTCTGTAGAAATATGAAGGAATTATTATTGCATTTTCTAAAGATGGTGGTGTCTAGAAGGGACCACAATCCTAGGGTTGGAAAACGTTCCCTCCACACCGCTAGTCATCTTATGAGGACTCCTGGGCATGTTCACCCTACCAGGATAGAGTCGGAAGATTTTTCCAGAAGTAAAATACCTTTAGGGTTTTGTCTCATCTCGATTCATCCACTTCTCATCCTATTTCTTAATAAACCCTAAAAGATTCTTTCATTTAAAGTTAGGGTTTTTGAAAATAAGTAGGATTAAGACATCCTTCACCAGTTAATGTACATGTAATGTGGAAATAATAGTGTACATGTAATGTGAATATAAAAATGTACATGTAATGTGGAAATAATGATAAATAAAAGAAAAATGTTTTATGGGTTTTTCTTGGTGAGGGTAACCCTATATGGAGAAAGGGTTGGTTTGGGGAAAACCCTAGTGTGTCAAGGGACATAGAAACCCTAATATGTAGGTTGTAGCCTCTAACCCTAACCTAAACCCTAACCCTAGGAAATGGGAGTAATGTATACCCATTAGAACCCTATTTAGGATGAAAAGGAATAACAAAGATATAAATGAGTTAGGTGAGTATGTATCCCATGCATATGTGCATGTGAAACAATACATTAATGATAAAAGTTTTAAGAAACATGAGAAACCTCTGAATAATGCATTCATGGATGTAACTTGCTTAAACCCTATATCGATCTCTGGTGAATTAAAGAGCATGGGGTGAATAAAGTCATCCCGGCGATAACTGGTGATCGGGCTTACAAAGGAAAGCATGCATATGGTTATGAAATCACCTCAGACCAAGAGAGGAAGGCCTTTGTATGAAATGTCAACTACAGTGATCAAACCCTTAGAGAGGGTTCCACATAAATATGATTCCCTAAAGAGAGGGAACACCATTGAGAAAAGAGGATAAGGGTGGCAAGGTTAAAACAAGAAAAATTATTTAGGTTACATAAAATATGAAAATATGAATACAACTTATTCATCGCCCTAATGATATTTCTAGAGGAATGGATGAATAAAGAATATCCACGATGAGTGGGTATGCTACCCCCAATGAGTGGGTAAGATATTGAAACTACTCCCACAGAGTAAGATGATGTTCTTTGAACCTAAGTATACCATCTACAGGGAACAAGAGGAAAAGTCACTATGGAAGTGGATGATAGTATGAGACCAAGTCTAGAATGGAATGTTGCCATAAGCCCGATGGGGACATAAAATGAATAATGAGCATCATAAGATATGGAGGAAATCTAGTTTAAAGAATTACATATGAAAATAATGTGCTCTCAATAAATGCTTGAGAAGGTAGATCCCTAAGTCAATCCTAAGGTCAAGTGGGGAGTATTAAAGGTACATGAGACTGATGAGACTAGGAGACGATCGTTCCCTGAATGCATAAGACCATCTGGTCGGGAGGTAAAAAGTATGCTTTCTTGATGCCCATGTCTCAGGAGATTGGACACCTTCATGAGTTCATGAGGCCCAAGGGTGAGTGTGAGTGGCACTCCCTAGATGCATAAGTATGAGATCACTCCAAAAGTACACAAACTCTAGTGTGATAAATGGCTCATAATACATGAGGTGTAAATATAAAAGATACCAGAAGTCATGTAATAATGAAATCTTAAGAGAAGGTGTGCACAAACTCAAGTGTGATAAATGGCACTTGACTTCATGAGATAAAAGAATATTGTAGAATTAAAAAAGGTATGTGTGGTTTAGAGTCATGTTGAGAATTATTCAACCTAAAATATGAAACTTTGAGATAATATGTGGATATACCATCTTTGCTCTTGGAAAGGGATGGACTTTGATTTTGAGTAGAGACAAAATCTTATTTCATCTTATTATGAATGAGACAAATTGTGTACACACTGCATTGACAAATAAGGATGAATACCTTAAGTTGGGTTTTAATAAAATGTTCTCAGGTTTGAGGTGATACCTCACCCTTATGTGGGTATAAATGTATGATAGGTTGGAAAAGGTAAATACCAACTGGAATTGAAACCATACATGGAAATGTAATCAACAAGAGATGATATCATGTAAATACTTAGGGTGTGAATCTTAGTATTAATGTGAGGAATTTGCATATCAATAAAAGTGATTAAAGATAATATAAGTAGGGGTTGATAACCCTAAGTTGTGAAATCATTCATATTATCCTTATTGGGTATGAATTTTGAGGAAAAAATTCCTTTTAAGGAGGGGTGAATGTAATATCCTCAATTTTGTAGAATTGAATGATATAAATATAAAGCTTTTGATAAATTATTTTCTCCAATGGTATTATTGGTGGAATAATAATGTTACTCACCTTTGTGGCATGGGTGCTTGTGTTACAAGTTAAATAACATGAATAAATACTAATGGCTTTTTGAATTATTGGATAATGGAAGTATAAGATAATATGCAAGTTTCCAAAGGAAAGTAAAGTACATGGTGTTTTGTATAATTAAAATAGTAAATATCTAGCCATGATTGGAAACACAATGTTTGATGGAACAATTAGTATTATTTTGATCTAACATTTGGTATACTTGAAGATAATAAGGAAAGGAGGAGAATTCTAGAAATTGGGAGAGAAAAGAGTAATCTAGAATTCAATGATAAATTGGTTCCTAAATAGTTACAAATGTCCAATATGTACCAAATAGTTAAGTGCCCTCCTTTATGTCCTTTAGTTGCCTAGCTAGAGCCTTAATAAGAATATGGCAATGCCTTATTTTGGATTGATTAATAAAAGCTAAGAGTTTTCATAACAGGAAAAGTAAGAAATGTCAATATATATGCCCAAAGAGCCAATCATATGATGATTATAATGGCATAACATGTAAATAATTTGATTAATAATAAAAGAAAGATTCCAATTTATTTTGTATATTTAGTTATGAGATAATGAATAACATAATAAATGTCTAGAGAATCATATTACTCAATGACATATTTGTTCAAGTTACTAACCTTGTGGATTAGATCATATAGATTTTAAGAGTGCATATACATATTCTCATTACGTCCTTGATTGGTTGTTATTGTGGAAGGTTGATAGACAACAATGACACATAAGATCAAAGTGTGAGTTGGTTGATGACTAAATCTAATTATTCATGATATGGCAATATCAAACCAAGCACACAGATACATGTTAGAGAACAGTGTATCAGAAAGACTTACCGTGAAACTGACACATGGAAGCCATCATCATGGAAGTCATAGTCAACTCTCACAATTATGGTGGTGGTTGTGGTTCTTAGACATGAAATCACTACACTCATCACATGTCGTTGGGTAAACTTTCACATCATCAAACACAATCCTGAAACATGGGTTGTTATAAAGGTGATGATTGGGTGACCTTGACACATGGGGACTGACTGTGAGTGATAGAGATGGGATTTGCCCCTCCTATAGGAGTATGATATCCAAGGCCTCTTTATTAGAGAGATTGAGAAAAGTATGGTCATACGCATGTGAGTCAATATTTGATATTGGGCTGACATATATCTTATGCAGTCTACTCTGGTTCAAGAAATAAGAATGAATAATAATTAGGATGAATGCTCCATGCCTCTAGTTCAATCTGGATATTAGTGAAAAAGGAACTATACAAACAATGTAACACCATACAGAGATTGTAGGTTGACATTGCTCCCCAACTTTTCCATTCACTTAGGTAGCAATGATGTGCGACTAGGCACCATTCATTGCTTGTGATGTTATAAGTTAGTTATAGACATTCACTGCCAACGTGATATGGGACCTATAGGGTCACACACATAGGAACTCATCTAGAAGAGGAGTTTGATCTTGAATGATGATTGAATTGATTACAAAAGTGTTTATGTATTTCAATTCACGCAACGAATCAGTTGACTAGACTACCAAATGACCAGTTCAAGTGTTGAGACTGTTGTTTGGAGTGTCAGATTGATTGTATTGTACATTGGTTGGAATTATGCCTGACCTGGCATGTGAGATGCCCATCTTACTTGTGCAAAATGGCCATCTGTCCTGGTGTGAAGCACATGTCTTAGTTTCACCAAATAGATGTCTCAGGGGTGCAATTCGATTGCATCAAGGATTGGTGTTGACGTCAAGTTGAGTATTAATTGGAATTATTTTGCCAACATATGTGCAACACTGGAAAGAAATGATCATTTCCCTTAGTGAAATGATTGGCTCCTGTGTGATATGACCATACCGATTTGTGAGATGACTGTTTCGGCACACATAGGTTGTCAAACTTCTAGAATTGTCTCAAAAAGTCGATATCTTCCGATCCTTTCCACTCCTATTTCAGTCCTGTATTAGCTGGGGACTGGGAACCCTAACCCTAACCCTAACCTCTTCTATATATAGAGGGGTACTGGGGTTTCCCAAAATACAATTACAACATAGATAATTGAGAATCAGTTACTCTAACATTTGTTGTCCTCTCTGGTTGTAGTAACCACGAGAGCCCAGGCAAGTCCTACTGACTAGGGAGGGATATCCACGAGAGAGAAAGAACTGAGGATCATTGTTGTGTGAGAGAATGTTGGTGACTAGTACACCAACGGGAGGGACCACTCCTTTTGTCTGTTATAGAAGGACAACAAGAGTTTCAGTTGGTCTGTGTGGACTACTCTAGAGGTAGGAGTCCTTTGGCTGCTGTTAGGAGGGCAACATCAACTCACAGTTTGTGGTGAGATCTGAGGATCCACTGCATTAGTAGTCCAAGTTTGTTGTCTGCAGAGGAGCAGTTAGATGAGTTTGAGTGCAATTAGGAGCTGCACATGCACCATCCAAGATAAAGTGCACATCTAAATCAATGAGAATTGTCACTGGACTTGCTCCAGGATCAGGTATATCTTCATAAAACCATCCTTCCCATTGCATAGTTATTGATACAACCTGCTGGTTAATGGGAAATATGTCAGTAAATTTTTTGTTTCCGCTTCCTACTTGATTCCATATTTCCCTACAGTGGTATCATAGAAAAATCTATTAATTATGTTTTGGAATAATTGATACAATCAGGTTTTTAGTTTTACCATGTTTATTTATTGAATACGATGAATATTTAAATTGGTTGATGTGCATGTCTGTCTAATCACCACATAATAACCCAAACAAACATATATATATATATATATATATATATATATAGAGAGAGAGAGAGAGAGAGAGAGAAAGTCAGGCTAGAATACACTCAAGTGTATGGATCGCATGAATACACTCAAGTGTGTTTGCATATCAAGAATATTTTTTACAAAATTTAAACCATTGATATTCACCGTCATACTATAACTAGGCTACATACAAATTTTGAGCCCATTTGGATGAGTGTAAGTCACTCATCCAAGGGAAAAAAAATCGATGCGCAAGACTAATTTAAAATGCATAATTTTTGCGGTTTTCATAACATGAGATATACATATCCAAATGTGCTCAAATTTTGTGTATGAGTTGTTCACAAGATGTTTAAGAAGATCAACATATTAGATTTTCAAAAAAAAGTATTGCATCATGAAAAACTACTTGAGTGTATTCCGATCTGGATACACTCGAGTGTATTCTAACCCGACTCTCTCTCTCTCTCTCTCTCTCTCTCTCTCTCTATATATATATATATATATATATATATATATATATATATATATATATATATATATATATATGCAATTTACAGGCATCACCATAAAATCAGTTTTGATGGTGGATATGAAGCATGGTTATGGCCCAAACCCCACATATGTGTGTGCATATTTGTGGTTATTCATTCCTTTTGTTATTCAGTCTATGTATTGAGCCTCTTTCTTATTTCTAAATGTAAATTAATACTCTTCTTCCTATTTACCCTCGAATATTTCTTGAGGTTTTCCCCATATACAATATAATAAGAAATAGGATAGATTTGTTTATGTTTTGACATGAGATGATGATATGCACAAAGACAAATTGACCAGCTCGTTAGATGACCTGAGCGACTGGAGGATCGTGGAGGTCAGACAATAAGAGGGCAAACCGATCGTCTGGTGGCCCAACTGACTGACTGGAGGTGTCCAGATGCTGCTTGGACCTGAGAACCAGGCGACCGCTTCAGAAGAGCCCAACTGAGTGACCAGGAGGTGACCCGATTGGTTCAAGAGTTGAACCGATCAACCTAGATTGGTTCGGGCATAGATCTTCACCAACAACAAGTTGCATATGATGTGCACCATAGGTAGTAGTATTTCCTTGTGGCTCCAAGGAATTACATTAGTACGGCCATAACCATCGCTTGTGTGTTTTATATATTGCATGTTCTCATTTTTGGTTATAGCATGTATATGATACCTATTATATATGTGGTGAATGGATAAAGTATATGTATTTATATACATAAACTCCCTCAATTATAATATCAAGTCTTAGATGCTTTCCAAAAGTGGCCCACATGAAAAGCTTGATCAACTGCTTTACTTAATAGTGTTCGTGATCTTGGGGTAGACATCTTTCATGAATGATTATTGTTGCCTAAAGGGTGGTTATCGTTCCATGGTTGGTAAGGGCCGATATGCGAAATGCAGGTGGGAATCATATTGAGGTATCAATTATGTGATTATGTTCTTTAGTTGGCCCTCTCAACCAGATTTTAAAGTTTTGTTACTCGAGGACGCGCAAGATTCAAGCTTAGGGGAGTTTGATGCAGTGATTTTGAGTTGCTTTTATAGGCTGGTTTCATACTTGTTTTGTGTAATTATTTGTCATTTTGTGACTATAATAGCATGATTTATTTCCTTGTGCCTATAATCATTGTATGCATCAAATTTATCTTATTTTACTTTATTTTGTATAAATGATCAAATTTCTCAGATTTGATTTGTGTTCCTCTCTTTGTTTCAGGTACTTTGCATTCCTTGACCCATCGATACCATCGATGGTTCGTCGATAGCATTGACAAGGCAACAACAACAAAGCCGGAATGAGAGTGAACCAGTCGATACCATCAACACATTGTCGATGGTCTCGAAAGTGCATTAACGTGCCAAAAATCATCTCATTGATACCATCGACGAGAACGGTTGATAGTATCGAGATGCCATCAAAATGGATTCCAAAAATTGAAGCAAGTGCCAGTACCCTAAGGGGTTGATACCATCGACACCCCATCGATGGTATCGACGCCGTCAGATCAGAAAAATATTTAGCACGAATCCAATCAAATGACTGTGATCTTTTGGCAGCCGTAAGTGGCATCTATACCTAGGAAAAGATGGCCCAAAGTCGGGAAGGACATTCTATTCCATTGCACGAGTCCCAGAGGAGAGGAGAGCGAAGAACGAAGCCCAGAGCTATGCCCCAGATGTTTCTAGATCTGCAAATGGATGATTTCTCCGTTGGAAGGCTGTAGAACGTGCACCTCACACCTAGGATTATCCAGATCTTCTCCGTTTTAGGGGTTACACCATATTTTCATTCATTTCTACATGTTTTCCTCTTTCTTCTCCATGTGTAATGTTGATTTGAACATTCAAGGCTAATCCCCATTGTCCTTAGGACCGGGAGTAGCCCGAGGAATCGATGTATGACAATTTTATAATAATTATCATAATTTGTCTCAATCTCCCTGATATGTTATCGTGTTTCTATTGCAATTTACTATGCTTGATCACCATTGTTAATTTATAATACCACTAATTACTTCTGACGAAAGATTAGTGGATGAAAAGGCATGATTAACACATTAATCAATAAATTCCTTAGACAAGGTAATGTACGATTAATGGTGGATACTCAGAGAAATAATTAAAGCACCTAAATCTAGGGTATAAGTTACTACTGGCGTGGAACTGACCTAGAACTAGGTAGTGAATTGTATCGCGGAAATGAACAATTCTGACTACGGGCCATAATCAGGGAAAGGGAGCGAATTATGTTAATTGTGTAGATTTGTGTGCAGTGAGACCCCGCGGTGATATCGCAACCCTAAGGATTTCCATTCCATTTGATTAAATTAAATACTTAATCATCGCTCATTTTTGTTTCTCTTTATATTATTTTTATTTTTGTTTTAAACTCAACAATCAACTTTTCCAATCAGTCTAGCTGATCGTGACTAGTTAGTAGTAGTCTACTACAATTTATGTTTCCCTGAGTTCGACTCGGGCCTCACAAGGCCTATATTACTTCGACACGTACACTTGCGTTTAACGCACTATTCAAGCATGTCAAATCCCCAACTTAACCAAGCTTTGATAGAAAACCCAGCTTTTCATTTTCTGTTTGGACAGTTCATGAACACAATGACACATATGGCAGATCGGATGCCAACACCAACAACTAGAGCACCAGCTTCCAATGAGGGGCATGGATCTGGTAAGACCTTTGAGCAGTTATGCCGGGTAGGAGCCACTGAGTATGCCTGTACAGCTGACCCAGCAGGCGCAGATTCATGGCTCACTGAGTTGGAGAAAGCCTTTAGAATCCTCATCATTCTAGAAACTAAGAAAGTTAAGCATGTTGTGTACCTGTTAAAAGGGAGTGCTGGCCACTGGTGGGCCAATGAGGAAGAGAAATGACCAGGTGTTGAGGTCTAATGGAGAGAGTTTTGACGAGAGTTTTTCAGTAGATATTTTCCCAAGACTTATCTGGATGAAAAAATCTCATAGTTTGAGCGGATTAAGCAAGGACCAATGAACATTAGTGAGTATGAAGTTAAGTTTGTGGAGATTCTATGGTTTTGTCCACACATGACTACTACAGATGAGGAGAGAATTCAGCATTTTGAGAAAGGTCTGAACGCTGATCTAACCAACCATGCATCTTCTCTAGAGAATGGAGAGAGGTTTGCTACCTTTGTGGAGTTAGTTAGGCAGATAGAAAGGTCTGTGACTGAGAAACAGGAAGCCAAAAGTAGGAAAGTGCATGCACAATCCCAAGGACAAAGGTCCAAAAGTTTTAAGAAACTGAAGTTTTCTACAGCAATAGCACCACCGAGGTTCAGTACTCAGACACAGTGGACATCCAGCAAGGGTAGAGGTCATAGTCTACCACCAGATAGAGCCCACAGCTCAACATCAATGTCAGTAACAGGACCATCCAGACCACAATGGAGGAACAGAGGCTGTTATAAGTGTGGGAAGATAGGACATATGGTGAGGGATTGTCCTGATAGAGACAAGAATGTAACCCAACCACAGAGGAATAGTCAACAAGGCTCTTAGAGGCAACAGTTTGGCAGTGGCACATGAGGACGTGGACAACCATCCCAAGCTGGTTCATCTACACCCAACAATAGGACGCGTGAACGACAACCAACAACGGCAAGATTCTATGCTATGAATCAGCCAGAGGCAGTGGTCAACCCATGAGTCGTGACAGGTCAGATGGAATTATTTCATTCTGATATGTCTTCATCCTGCTTCATATCTATCTTGATTGATTCGGGTGCTACACATTCCTTTATCACTCAAGAAGTGATTCATGATTGCAATATGACTATCAGTCGTAGAGCAGATAATTTGTTATTAGAAACTCCGTTAGTCGGATCTGCGGTGTTGCGGGAGGTATGTCCTACCTGTGTTCTTTCCTTTTCAGTATACAACATTTAGGTGGATCTTATACCACTTGAGATGCATGAGTTTGACATAACTCTTGGGATGGACACCCTAGAAAAGTATAAGGTTGTCTTGGATTGTGGTTCCAAGCAAGCTATGTTCACAAGCAATGGTGAGACATGGGTCTTTCAGGGGGATAGAAATATTCTTCCAACCTGTCTAGTATCAGCAATGATAGCTGAGAAACTGATGCGACAAGGATGTGAAGCATTCTTGGCACATGTGGTAGATACCAGAGAAGAGGGTTCTAGTCTTTTTGAAGTTCCAATTGTTAGGGAGTTTGAGGATGTGTTTCCTGAAGAACTTCTAGATATTCCTCCATCCCGAGAGATTGATTTTGAGATTAATTTGTAGGTTCCACCTCCGTGTGGTGCATCGTCTATCTTGTGGAAGTGTGATGGTAATAATGTAGGTTCCACCTCCATGAGGTGCATTAGTGTTGTGTCAGCTTTTGGGTCATGATTCACTGGTGATTCTTAGAGCGTCTGGGCCCAGAAGCGCATAGATAATTATGGCAAGGGGTTGCTCATATCATCTATCCATAATTGTATATGATGCAATCAGCAACAATGACCTACCTTGATGGTTGACTGTGTTTGCAGTGTTGATCGGGCCACCGTTGAATCATTTTGGATTTGGCCCACTAGAATATTGTACACTACAATATTTCGAGTTGACATTGAGGGCTGTCAATTTGAATAAAATAGTGGGAGCGATAGTTAATTAAAGACCTAATTGATATCATCAAATTTATCAAACCAAACCAAATCAAAAATATTTTGAAAAAGGATGCAATAGTTATTTGTAGAATCAAATGTGAAAAATACATTCAAATCACGACCAATCCTCAAGAAGGACAAAAGGGGATAAAATCCCATAATTGGTTAAGGACTTTGAGAAATGTTCTCATTAATAAGAGAAAGCTCTATATCCTTAATAGACCAAAGCCATATGAACATGATCCAATTGTGCCTAAGGCTAAATGGATGCTTATTGGAAGCATGACAATAATGCCACACATTTGAATATCTAATTCTATCTTGTATGAACTATGAGTTTCATGAACAACATGAAAACATGGACGTTCTTGAGATGGCAACACATCTTAAAGAATCATGTAAAGAAAAGAAGGTATAATGTATTCAAAGTGCTAATTGAGTGCAAACTGACAAAGGGATGTCCAGTAGAACCCCATGTAATCGATGTGATTGGACATGTGGAATGACTAGGATTTATCTTAGGTCAAGAGTCGACCATGAATATGATTATGCAAGCATTGCATGAATCATATAGTTGGTTTATCAGATGCTTGGCATGTTGATGCCAAAGAAAGGAAGAAGAAGGACAAATCTGTGATGATGATCAACAGAAGTGAGTCATAGGATAAAGGTAAGGTCAAGAAGTGATCTGAGACTAAGCAAAAGTCCATATCTTTTGCACTCAATATATGGAGAAGGGTAAGTGTAAAAGGAATAAGTCCTTTACAACTTAAAGGATAAAGAAAAGAAAGTGCCACCATTGTCACCTGTCTGGACATTGGAAAGAATTATCCTCCTTGTAGAGGATCTCAAGAAGAAGACAGAAATAGAGATCTTCACTTCAGGACCTAAGAAGTAGTAAGATAGAACTGTGCGGAGCAAGGGTTTCTACCTCTATAGTTGGAAGTTGTCATTCATTGGAACATAACAGAATTAGTGAATTACTATTATGTACTTGACATTGATGAAAACATTATATGTTTTGTATGAAAAGAACATTATGTTTCATCTTAAAAGATATGATATTTTATGAAAATTTGCTATATCTCACAAACGATACTTGATACTTGTAAAGACAAATGTGTATGACACATATATTGAATGACTTGATAACTCAAACCATGAATACTTATAGCATTGTCATCTAGCGCGCATAAATGAGAAATGCATCTCTAGAATCCATATGATCATTATCAAGACTCTTTTGGTTATTGAACCAACAAAGACATGCAAGTCTTATTTGTTGTGCAAAATGCAAAAACATCTTCAATAGATGTAGTGGGAGATCAACTATTCCATTAGAACTAGTACATACTGACGTACATAGACCTTTAAGAATGAATGCTAAAGGTAGTTACAAGTATCTCATTATATTTACTGATGTGATTAGTAGATTTTGAAATTTGTATTTAATTAAATACAAGTTTGGATATCTTGAAGTGCTCAGGGATATCATAAATGAAGTACATAACTAAATTGGTAAAAGTATTAAGATACATTGATGTGATCAATGTTGAACTATTATAAAACCAAGAGTTTGAGGACCTTCTGGAGAGATCGTGATAGTGTATCACATTGAACTCCACCTAAAACATATTGATGTGTTAGAAAGAAGGTGTCACACCCTGTTAACTCATGGTGAGCTTATCAATAAAACATACCTAATTTTACAATTTCTTTTTGGCACATTCTTTACACTAAAACAATGTACCATGTAAATTGGTTCAAAAGACACCATATGAGATATGGCATTAGAAGTGTCATTATGTGTCTTTTCTGGTGATTCAAATTGAAGGCTTCTCATCCAGATAAGTCTTGGGAAAATATCTACTAACAAACTCTCGTCGGAACTCTCTCCATTCGACCTCAACTCCTGGTCGTTTCTCTTCCTCAATGGCCCACCAGTGGCCAGCACTCCCTTTCAATAGGTACACCACATGTCTAACCTTCTCAACTTTTGGGATATTAAAAATTCTGAAGGCCTTTTCCAATTCAGTCAACTACAAGTCTGCATCTGCTGGGTCAGCTATTCCAGCATAATCAGTGGCCCCTACCCGACGAAGTCATTCAAAAGTCTTTCCAGCTCCATGTCCCTCATTGGGAGCTGGTGCCCTAGGTGCAGGTGGTCGCATCCTATCTGCCATATGTGTTATTGTCACCATGAACTGTCCAAACAGAGCATGGAAAGCTGGGTTCTCTAGTGAAGCTTGGTCAAGCTGGGGATTTTTAGGTACTAGTCCCTCTCTAGCCTGATCCTTTGAACCTCCACTTGGTGCAGCAACACTGCTTTCAACAACATGTTCTTCATGTGATCCAGCCATCTTTAAGCTTTACTTCTTCTCCTGAGAGTAGAAGTCACTATCAGATAAACTGGAAGACACTAGAACAGACTCAACGGCCTTAATCCCATGTCTCTGTAGACTCAATGAACCCTAAGCTCTGATACCACTAAACTTGAGATGACCCGACCACAAATCAGACCGTCATAATTAATGATTAATGCGGAAGAAAACATTGACAAAAAATTACTGAAAGTCACTAAAAATTAAAACCATTTGCAAAGAGATCCATATCCATGAACTCTTATAACAAGAACTAAAGTATTATATATACATTCTAGTTCACATTGTACATACCATGTATCATCTCTTCTCGAGGAATACATACAACATTTGCTTTGTTAAATCATAAGCAACACAAGACCTCAAGGCATTCAAGCCAAAATCTCAGATTGAGCATAAAAACACTAACTACTGACTCCAAGGACCTGAGAGTACAGAGACAACACATAGGACTCATATCTATAAGACACGATAGTCAGTATCTCCACCTGAGATGTTACTGCTGTCCTCGATGCTGATGTCCTTCCCCTACTGTATGGTCCCAACCTCCTCATCCACGTCCACCTAAAAATTTTGGTGATCAATGGAGTGAGACCCATGTCCCAGCGAGAGATATAACTCTTTGCCAAAAATATTATCATTGCAGATAAACAGTAATAAACTGAGCAGAGGATACTTTCATATTAATAAACAAGATTTAATCACTGTTTAAGCAGAATAGAGCAATATCATCTTTTAAAGTATTGCAACTATATATGATGAAGCAGTAAATCATCTATATAATAAGGAATATGAAGAACATGTATAACATCTATCCATTTAAGATGTATAAAAGAAATGTAACATCAGCCAATGATTTCCTTATTCCATTTTTTAAACAAATATGCTACGCGGTTGATTACATTTTACAATCACACTTATGCCCTGAGGAGATGAGGTATACTTCTCATACTCCAACCGACCACTGCGAAGTTGAAATCGGTACCATACAAGGTCAAAGGAAGAGCCGGACTCCATGACCTCCCTCATCTCGGCCAGTGTGAGACCACAAGAAGGACTATGTCAACTACTTTTCATATCTTTCCAGGGTATACTGGCAACATTGCTACAAAGTTACAGTGGTGGCTGCACTCTCATCGACATCGAGAGATTTAATGTTTATCTCACATTGATCCGACATTCATCATCATCGGATATTCGTGATACATCCATCCCGACACATATAATGAAGGATTGAGAGATTTAATGTTTATCTCACATCAATTCCTTCATCAGGGCGTAAGGTATTCACGCCCATTACCCCCACATATTCAAAAATATGCGTTCATCAGGAGATCCCGTGGGAAAACCTATTTCACCATCACCAACTATTGACGATGATGGATCTATGGCCAGGGCTCTACATGATAAGATTTCACGTGATTAATTAAGTACATTACTATATTCTTTTAGCATCAGTCAAGTTTTCAAACATAATTTATTATGACAAATGCTACAAAGAAACATGTAATACTTCTATCAAGTACTTTTCAAAACTTTATAAAACATTGGGATCTCAATCCCTTATCTCATTATTGGGAATTCTCATCCCTTAATAATATCATCATCATGTTTACTAGATCTGGGTATTCAAACCCTTAGTTCATCACTGAACACTGTTACCACTCATCAGGTAACTATTACCTTCAGGTCATCTGACCAAGGTATACATGATACTTGTTAACACAAGCATCTCACATGGCTCACAAGGCCCATTTTTTCACCTCTTACTAGGAAACAATTAATATAATGGCTCACAAGGCCTATTAAAATCTTATCAAATAATCATCATAGCTCATACCTGGCTATGCTCATCATCTCATGATACCTACATGGTTATTATACATGATAACAGCCATAACAATCATATATCAACACCATGCCATACAGAGGTAACACCACGAATCCCTCATTAGGGTTAGGGTTTCCCATTCTCCATCAATTAGGGATTTATCATACCTTTACACGAAATTAGGGTTAGGGTCTACCATCCCTTATTAATTAGGGTTTCATATCATAACCCAAAATTAGGGTTAGGGTTTACCATTTCTTCATTAATTAGGTTTCCCCATTCTTCATCAATTAGGGTTTCCCTATCAATTATGGTTTCATGATCATATTATCAAAGATTTAAACTCTAATTCATACTTTATTCTTATTAAAAGTATCAATGTTGCACATTGCATGTTATTAATTAAGTATGAGTTTCTCTCTCTCATCCTTTCTAGGATATTGTTTACTCCATACTTTATTAAGTTGGCTCAACCTTTCCATAAGACACATACACCTATGATTATCATAGTGTATTGAGTTATTTGTATTCATAGGCATCAAATGTCAATTACTCTAAGTGTAATTATTCACCTAAGTACCTTAGGGGTACTTCCATTGTAATCAACCTTGAGATACTTTTCAACCACTTATGGGGTTATTAGTCCTTATATGGTTTGGACCAATCAGACCTTCAAACGGTTTGGACCAATTGAACCTTCAAATGGTTCGGTCCTAAACTTTCAAAGGGTTTGAGACCGTTTAGACCATCAAACGGTCTTGGTCTCTAATTCCTTAAATGGTCTTAAATCTTTTTCTCATCAAACGGTTTGTAACCATTTTAACCCAAATCCCTCAAACGGTTTGAGACCGTTTAGACCATCAAACGGTCTTGGTCTCTATCCCTTAAATGATCTTGAATATTTTTCTCATCAAATGGTTTTGAAACCATTTTAATCCAAATCCCTCAAACGGTTTGAGATCGTTTAGACCATCAAACAATCTTGGTCTTTAATTCCTTAAACGGTCTTAAATCTTTTTCTCATCAAATGGTTTGAAACTATTTTAACCCAAATCCCTCAAACGGTTTGAGACCGTTTAGACCATCAAACGGTCTTGGTCTCTATCCCTTAAATGATTTGAAGACCGTTTAACCCTAAATGATCTTGAACCCTAGATCTTCAAACAGTCTTGAACCCTAGATTTCAAACGGTCTTGAACCCTAGATCTTCAAATGGTCTTGATCCCTAGATTTCAAACGATCTTGAACCCTAGATCTTCAAATGGTCTTGAACCCTAGATTTCAAACGGTCTTGAAGATCATTTCACCTCAAATGGTTTAAGACCGTTTGGCCTCTAAATGGTTTGAAACCATTTGGCCATCCAAAGGTTGAAACTATTTGACCCTTAAACGGTTTGAAAACATTTGGTAAATTACAATTGAAACCGTTTAACAATGCTGATCTAGTGGTGGTTGCTTATGATGATGTCATCATCATCAATCTCCATTTCTATTGTTCATACAATTGATGGTTTCATAGAATCATCAATTGCACCAAGAAATATTCAAAAAGAAGGAAAGAACATCATATTTTGCAAGATTGAATTCAATGAATAATATTAATGGGTTCAAGTTATATAACTCGCCTTCAAAGTAGCTTCAAAGCTCCAAGATTTTCATCTTCAATGGTGAAGATAGCTCCTTCAACTATCCAAGGCACGTTCTCAACCCTTTTGATGTAAAAGATAGCCAGGGTTGAGCATTGGATGAAAGAGAGAAAAAAAGAAGTGTTGAAATTCGATTTCAACCTTCAACCCAATGTTGAAGATGACCATGGAGCTTACCTTTAGCTTGGGGAATGATATCCTCCTGTTCCTATGCTTCTTGGTCGTTGGCCTAAGTGTGGAGTGAAATTGGATTTCGAAAATACTCTTTCAAGTTGTAAATAGTTGAGTATATATAGTTGAACTCATAGGAGAGAGAAGATGGAAAGAAAGCCACATCCTTTCCTTTCCAAGTGCCACTCGCCCCCTCCACTTTCTTTCTTCCAAAGATATCTTATTTATCCTTTAATTCCTTTGAATTATCCTTGCATTATAGTCAGCCCTCAAGCACCTTAATGATTTTAATATTATTATCCATAAGCACCTTAATTTTTAGTGGACATTACTTTTTCAATAGAAAATGTAGTAGATATTTTTCACCTACTTAGGATTATTTTGGAGCCTCTCAAGGCATTTTTGCCACCATTCCATTATAGTATAATACCCCATGCTTTTTAGTTAATGAGCTCCTCAATTAATATATTTATTTTTGCTACAAAATAACTTGGATATCAATTATGCTTATTTCTTGATTATTTTATTATCAAGAGCATCACTTCTCAAATGTGGCTCAAACGAGATGCCCCTTTCTTTTTCTTTTCTCTAATTGATACCAAGAGGTAGTAGGGATATTCTAGAGGTGGTATTTTACATATTCAACCCTAGCGTTTGGGTAAATTGCAAATTACACCAAAACTAGTATTCAATGCACACATATTGTTCAAACAAGCTCCTTCTTGGAACTTAGGCTTCCACAAACCCTCCCTTAGAATCATTCTAATTCTTACGATGCTAAAGTACTTGAAGAACATTTATCATGTAACATTTTGCAAGGTAACCCCTAATATTGGTTAAATTTCACTTTAGTCCAAAATAAGCAAATATTGCTTCAACATTATTCAAATAGGACCAAAATTGAAACATAAAATCTCCTTTAGTCTTAATTACTTTTCAAAGTATAAGTACAAGAATATAAATTACTTACTTAAGCAAAACTCCCAAGGTTAGGCATAACCCAGGTCATGGATGTTACAATACCCATACAAACTATAGGGTTATAAGGTCATAGTAATTATATTGGAATTAATGTTATTAACTAGGTTCATACCTTCGTTTTCATTATCTCAGTTACTGATTAGAAAGGAAGGTTCATGCCAGATTAAAGTAAGATTGTGGAGTTTGAGTTGTTGTTGTTTGATCTACAGAATATTCCTTGTGGTAGAAATTGTTGCCCCTCTTAGGTCTCTTGTTCTTTGGCTATACTGAATGAGGCTTCTAGGTTCTTATGGCTCGAGGGCAATGGAAGAGAGTTCCACAAGTTTTTTGCATATGATTTAAGTATCAAAGCACCCTTTGTAGGTCACCTCAAGGAATCCAAGCAAAACAATTGTGGTGAACTCTCTATAGTTGACACCCTCAACTCGTCCACCATTGAGTGGAAAGGTAGAGAGAGGTTGGTATGATCTCCCTCTCAGATTGTAATATAATTTCTTGGTGGATATGAGGTACTATCAAGATTGGAAGGTGGGGCAGGTTAGGGTGATATCAGATTTGGTGATTGGGTTATTGGAAGGCTTCTTAAGTTTGTAGGTTGTCATGCATCATCCTAATTGCGGTGGAGGGGTCTAAAACAGGTTAGGGAGTGAAACCCATAGATTTCTATTGTCGTACAGGGTTACAACATGTAGCTATGCTCTGGATGGAATACATTGTGATGAAGGTTGAGTGGTGGTGTCATAGAGCATGACCCAAAGTTCACTCACCTCCAAAATAGTTGGTATTCATGGTGGTTGTTGGGGAGATGCCTTGAAGGTGAAGGAACACTCCTCACTGATGTTGGTAGATGGATCAAGGAGATGACTAGGGAGCCATGGAGGATTTGAGGTCATGGAGAACTAGCAAGGTCGAGGTAGGAACCATCAAGGTTATGACCCTGTGAAGATGTTGCAGGTTGTGGAAGTTGCTCAGTGGGGTGCCATGGTGTTTGTAGGTAGCCAGTGGTCGAGGCAGCGACATGACTACAATGCGAGTAAAAACAAATAGGAAAGGAAACACTACAATGAGGTTTTGTAGATCGGGAAAAATAGATCTATGTTAATGATTATGAGGGTGGCAATGAAGAAGGTGATCTATAGCGGTGACAAAATTTGAGGTAGGTTGTCATCATTAGTGGTGGATGTTGCTGGTAAGAGGAGGAGTTGAGGTTGTGTTGGTGAGCAGAAGAGAGAACGACTACTGGGGCAATAGGCAGTGCTACTAATTACACTATACATCAATGGTAGTAGTTGTTCATGTAGTAGGGTTTGTCATATTGAGGGTAGTGGCGATGGGGTTCTAATGGTGGTAGAAGTATGTGAATTTTGTAATGCAATTAAGCAGAGTTTGTATAGAAACTTATGTAGACATGGATGGATTTATAGGGTTTCAATTTGGAGAAGAGAGGCATTGAGAAAGAGTACTCTCTAGTAACAGGGGCATTTCACTCATTTCCTTATTAAATCAAGGTTACTGAAGTAGTATTCACTCCTCTTTTTGCTAATTATATTCCCATTATATAACTTCTAAAGGGAAACCCTGATGGTTTTGAGATTTTAACCATGGGTTTAGGTTCTAATATATATTTCTAATAATATTAACACCTCTATTCGTGATTATAAGATGACTTAATTAATTACAATCATCATGTATAGTTATATTACAAGATTTGATCCAATTAGCATTACATATTGATTCCAAAACCAATAATTCATAAATAGGTTCAAGTATACAAATTTGGGTATTAAATAGGCTTGATTTGATAAATATGAATCATAATAGAAAATTTAATTGTTGACGTCCAAGTAAAATCATAAAGGAACAAATATTAATGGTAATTTATCAATAGATATTTCAAGAGAGGAAAATATGATAATGAGCTCAATATAAAAATGTAGTACTGAGTTTTAGTATGTTGCAATTATTGTCCTATACCACCTAGGTTCTATGATATATGTATCAATATATTTCTACACTCAGAGGTGAGGGTCTTTTTACCTCCACATTAAATCCATTTACTGCACCCATAGGCGTGGATCTATTTGTGTTGATGTACATTAGGCCCTTTCAACACCCAAAGGTGAGGGCTTGTTTGTACGCATGCAATAGATACCATCTATACCTAATGGTGACGATCTTTTTGCATTTCAATGTTCGATGTCAATGTATAATGGATTTATGATCTATATTATGTTCAAGGTTTTCTAACTTATAATGGAAATTCTGAACATTATATCATAGGAAGTCATTCGGTTCAAACAGATACTATCATATGCCAAGAAAAGAAGATACAACTCATATTATACAAGCAATCACTATCATACATAAGTTAAAGGATGATAAGAGTGCCTTCACCAGAGTTTAGAGTAATAAGATTTTGTGAGAAAAAAAGATAGATCACAAATAGGGTCCTGTCACAAAAATGGGTATACATGCATTAATATTCTAGTCATCAATATGTAGGGTCACAAGGGCTGGGTTAGGGTATTAAGCCTCATTATTGTTCTTAGGTGTGTTATCTCATCAATAACCAAGATTCCATTTTATGATTTTTAGTACTAATATCATATTCCAACATCATTATTACCAAGATTGAAGGATGGTCCACACCTAATCCTTAATGTGCACTTAAACCCTAAATCATCATCAAAGGATAAGTCCAATGGTCAAGATTAAGGTGTTCACAAACTTGGAAGGGGAAAATCACATGATTTGATTCCCTTATATAAAAAATAATACAAAATGAGGGTTATCACCCACCATCAAGATCCATCATAATTTTTGGGTACATATATTTGAGACTGGGAGTGAAATGTCAACAAAGATAAGGTCTTACCCTTAATTAATCAAGTAAATATTTAGAGTCTCAAAGGTTTTAGAGATGAGTCATCATAATTAATTCATTAGACATTAGATATCCAATAGATTTAATTTTATGGGTATCAGTGGTGTTGCAAGTAGATAAAACCTTAAAACTATTTTTAAAGGGTTCATTTATTTTTCTAATTAAAAAGGACCAGTGATCATATTTTTTGGTCAAGGGGATCAAAAGTTAGGAATTTGTAAGTTTTGATCATTGGAATATTGCATTGAGGGGAGGGGATTTTACCTCAAAAGGAAAGGGGAGAAAAAGGATCAGCTGCCAGTATGCGGGTCAGAGTTGACTTTCGTGGAGTCCTTTGGTTGATAGAGAGTCGTCCCTCTAGGAACATGTGTTTGGGGAAGCAAAAAGGGAGGGAACTTGCATGGCTTGGGCCGTTGATCATAGGTCATGGTTCATGTTTACCAGGATCATACAATCCTAATTTGCCCTACCCATGAGAGGACACTACACGGGTGCGGCAGTGTCCAACAATTGGATTGCTAGGAAAGAAGAGGGAAAATCAATACAGAGGAAGATGGGAAGAGAAGATGTGCCAAAATGATTTGAGGGGTGAATGAACTCAAATAGGGGGGTATTTGTAGCACCAAGTGTTGGATTCAAGGTTTTTGAGAAATGGGGTTTAGTCATGGAACTTGTAATGACCCCACTTCTTGGTAACCAACAATTAAGGAAGACCAAGAAGCCAGAGCCGCTATCCCAAAATAGGATTAATGGTTTTGCAAATAATAAAAAATAATTAATAAATTCTACCAAAGACTAAGCTTAAAGTAGGGTACAAATTTACTTTTTACATACATTTCAAAAATAGGATTATGGGATTTTACCTACTGTAGAGTTCTATCTAAATAAATCCTCCTTTAATAGATTAACTTTATTTTTCAAAAATGCCACTTTACTATTTGTCCACTTTCCGATATTCCTAAAATGCCTACAAACAAAATGTCATTCAGTATAAATGAATATACCTGTATGTGGTGACAACCAAAACATTGCACATATATTCTAACAAACTAATCATATCAAATAGTTGTTAACAATGCAAGATTACGTTTTTCAATATGACTTCCCAACCGCTTTTACTCATCCTCTAGGATACCCTCTCTAGGGTTTAGTCCTTGCAAGTGACTTTAGGATACCTTCTCCATCCTGAGCTTGGAACTTGGTGGGTCACCTCTCTGGGTGCCAGATGGTCTTCCCTCTAGGGCTTGACATCCTCTGACCTTCCCTTTGGGGCTTGGTCTCATATCTTACATCCAGAGATGGTATGTAAGTTCGGGCAAGTCATATGTATACCTAAATTGTGATATTCATATTCACTTTAAAGATTGTAGAAATAAAATCATCCAAGCAGTTATTTCCATACAATCAGTGAACCGTCGAAAAATTCCAGGAAACTAAAGCATGTAATCACAAATAACCACATACCTGATTTGAAGTCTCAAATATAAATAAGATATCCAATCCAATCAAGATGTCCAATCAAGCAAGTTAAGCAACCAATCAACCAGATCCTGAAAACATGTATAACACCTAGCTGTTACCATCATATCCCCAAACAACTTCTTAATAACTTGGGACACTTTTCTAAGGCTTATAAGTCTCATTAGGGTTTCTTAGATCAGTTTCTCTACCATTACCTTTTTAGGTCAACAAAACCGTAAAACAACAACATATATACCAAAACCCTAATTACTCAACTTATTAATATTGAAGCCTCTTTATTATAAATTTGGCTTAGGATCAACTAATACCATCTTATACAAAGGATCTCAAAATATAACTCATTAAAAACCATTAACACCTAGATAAGGGTTACTAAGTCCATTAATGCACATTATTTGTATGACTAAATTAGCCAATTAAGAACATGGATCATCCTTTTAGATTCAAAACGTCCTTTTTTATTAACAACATGTTAATATCCACATAAAACATCCATAGCATTTTACTCAATCTCCTTAATCATCATTTTAGGGTTTCTTACTCATGAAAGCATTAAGGTTAGTAACTTTATATACTTTTTGAACTATGAACATGTTCATGCTTCAATATTATTTTAATGAATTCCTTACATTTTTGTGATCAATTTTCATATATAACATTATTCCATCTGAGTTAGCAATCATTAGTTTTGAGTTTTACAAGATAATTACCTTTTGGTCCAATAATGGAGCGCCACGTCAGCTAACCGGGCTCCTCGTCCTTTTCCACCTGTGTATTACGTAGCCAATGGCGTACGACCATCTCATCGACTCGCTCCAGCAAGGTTGAGTTAGAAATAGAGTTGAAAGACCATTTTACCCTTCCCTTTCTACTTCACATACGAGGACATGAACATAATTCCACCCATTCTCATCTTCAACCTCAGCTCACGCCATCCCTTCTCCTGGGTGCCGTGATCATGGTCAACCAGTAGGTTGACTCTTGCCTCCACTGTAGCCATGACCCAGGAGATTGCCCCTTTGGCTCCGCCAGCTGCTGGCAGACTCTTTGGCCCACTTCTCCACTTCCGCTAGCATCCCTGGCTATCTCACCGAGCAAGATTCCTCCTATAAAAAATAGAGCAGGAGTCTGCTCCCAGAGTGACACCTCTCCCAGGCACAACGATGCACCTGACTGGAACCTTCTTTGTGGAACCACATGTGACTCTCGCACGAGGTCCCTAGCCTTATATAGGCAGAGACCGGTGGCGTCAGAGTCTGCTCCTCCATGGCAATTGGGGAAATTCCCAAATCTCCTAAAAATAGATCTATCTAGGGATGGTTAGATTTGGAAACACATCCCAGATTCAAAGGATTCGTTTCTAAGATTGCTCATGATCAATAGAGAGAAGAAATCACAAAATCAACCGGAATCTACTATTTCCTGGTTTCCCTTCTTGGCTCAAGATAGGCAATGAGCATCCACCGTCGGATCTCAGATCGATGGCTCATATTTCACATGCCCAAAAAATTCTTTCTAATCAAATTGGAAAATCGTGACATTAAAAGATATCCTTCTCACTTTAGGAAATATTACAAAAGTCATATATCCTAAACCACTTATTCGTTTGATCCCAAAATTTAAGGGAAAGCCCATAATGACTTAAAATACTTGTGTGCCAAGTTTGGGACTCAAATTCCAAAGTATGAGAGAATTTTATTCATATGTAAGTTATTTCTTAATAAGGCATATTTTATACATATTTTCTCTCTCTTACTCTTTTATTCTCTTTATTTGGATTCCTTTTACCATTAGAAATTTTGTGGATTTGAAATATCTTCCATGATGATCAATCATACATCTTTTGACATATTTCTCATATTGTCATTATTATCTCAATTTCTTTTCCTTTTTATGCAATATTTGATTTCCTTCAATTTTCTTTCTCTTTTTATCATCTTGGACTCACTAACTTAATAAGGTCAAAGAAATTATATATTCAAAGGAAATATTATCAAAGAAATCCACTCATTACACATAAATCATACAATTTCATAATCATACATGTTATTGGAGAAATTGCATTTCAATCAATCTGAACCCAAAAATTGGGGTTGTAACATACTTCCCCTCTTATAGAAATTTTGCCCTCAAAATTCCACCAAACATACAAACAATTCAGGATAAGACTTTTCCATGTCCATCATCAACTCCCATGTGGCTTCATCCTCTCCATTATGCTTCCAAATAACCTTCATCGTCTTAAATTAAACATATGAGTTCTTTCACCTTGGTATCTAGAATCCTCACAGGTGACTCAGGGTATCTAGAATCCTCACAGGTGACTCAGGATATGTTAGCCTCCCTTGGACTTCAATAGGTTCAATGCTCAACACATGGCTCAGGTACATCACATACTGCTCTAGATCAGACACATCATACATCATATTATCTTCAGGGGTAAGGCTAAACATAAGCAACTCAACCAATCCATCTCAAATGGACCCATGTATCAAGGACTCAACTTTCTTAGCTATAGCTCAGAGGGGTTGGATTTTTAAAATGCATGCTCACCCACAGTGAACTGCAAGTCAGTATGCTTCACATCAACACACGACTCCTGTCGTTCATGGGCTTTCTCATCCATTGCTCGATCAAGGCGACTTTATCTGCATACACTGTGGTTTCTCTAACCTTTACAAGGTCCTCTCATTGACATCATCCTAATGAAGCGATGACCAACACAACCTCCCTTATAGAGCTTCATACATCCCGATACTGGCTTTGGTGGCTGTCATTGCAAGCAAACTCTACTAGGGACAAGAACTACTCCCATGAATCACCTCGAATGAGCACACATGCTCTCATCAGACCCGATAACATTTGGATCATACTCTCTTGACTGTCCATCAATCAAGGGTGATATGCTGTACTAAAATTCAACCTAGCATCGAGTTCTTCTTGTACCTATTTCCACAACATGGAAGTGAACTTGAGGTCATGCTCAAGATATTGAACTCAGATCACTATGTAGTTGAACTATCTCTCTCTCATATATATATAGTTCAACCAGATCTATCATACTGGAAGCTCTCTCTTAGGGAAAGGAATGCGTTGACTTGGTAAGCCAATCTAGCATAACCCATATTGCATCCTTACCTCTCTTGGTCTAGGGGAGAACCACCACAATTTCCATGGTGATCTGCTCCCATTCCCTCTTGGGGACTCCTCATTATCTGTAGCAACTCACTAGGTTATTGGTGTTCGGCCTTCATCCTCTAACATATATGGCAACTAGCTACATGCAACTCTATATCCTTCTTCATCCCAGGTCTTCAAGGTACCACTACAAACCTTAACCATCTTGGTAGTACCATGATGTACTTAAAATCATGAGCTTCTTGCATGACATGATTCCTCAAGGGTGACTCCTAGGAAACCCTAAAAGACTCTAGTCATGGGTTTCACCACCTTATTTTCTTGAGAGGTGTATTTGAGGTTCTTATAACCATCCTTTTATCTCATCAAGCTCTGGGCTAGCTAACTGGGCAACCACCAACCTGACCAATGGGTCTGGTTGTATCTAGGTGTTAGCCACCTAGGTCTAGTCCTCTAATGGTCGCATGGTCCACCTAGCAACCTCTTTCAACTCTCTCTACTGAGACAACTGTACACTTGAGTTGTATCTAGGCTAAGAGTATCTATGACCACATTAATTTCCTCATGTGCTAGGTGATGGTGAAGACATATTCTTCCATATACTCCACTCGTCGTCCTTGTCTTGGGTTTAGGTCTGCCAGAGTCAGGAAAACTTCAAGCTATTGCCTCCATCATCTCAATTATAAAACCCAAACTTTAACTCATAAAATCCAAACTTCTCTTGATAAGAATGTCCTCATATGATGATTACCTTAGTTCATCTATGCTTTCATACCATCTATCCAATATACTTCCAAAAGGGTGTGGTACTTCCTAAAGCATCATAGAAAGGTTTCAACTCATATCACTTTTATCCTTAGTATATGACATGTGTTTTATCATGTCTCTCACCCCTATAACAAGATGAAATAAGCATTTGGATGTAGTCCAAATACATAGTTTGTCAGGTTCCAAGAGTAGAGATGGTGCATCACTAATGCAGGGGTTTTGAGTCATTTTTATAGACTGGTTTTGCATACATTTTGTGTGTATTTTGATCATATTTGTGATTAATATAGCATGATTCACTACCTTTAGTTTATGATCTCATTTTGCATCAAATTTACCTTGTTTCATCTTATTCTGTATAAAAGATCATATTTGTGGGATTTGATTGGTGTTCTTCTCTTCATTTCAGGCAATTCGGATATCTGAATATGTTGATACCATCGATGGATGGTCGATACCTTCAACCTGGTCACATTGCATTGTCGGAGAAGAGCAACCAGAGGTCGATACCATCGATGGGACTGTCGATGGTATCGAGAAAGCGCCAGTGAGCTAGATTTCCAGATTTCGATACTATCGACCCAAAGTTGATACTATCGACCTCACCTCAGTGAAATCAGCTTCAACATCAGATTCCAGAGAAAAGTGACACCTAAGGTGTCGATACCATCGACACACCGTCGATGGTATCAAGGCAACATCAGAGAGAACCCCAAGAATCGTGAAAGCGCCGGTGCCTCATGCAGGTCGATACCATCAACCCACGTTGATGGTATCGATGCCTCAGATCATGTTTTGCTAAAGATCGTGTCTAATCGTACGGTGGTGATTTTTGGGTGACCGAAAGTGGTGCATATACCTAATTACGACGACCCTAAGGAATCGATCACATCATTAGCCACCGGAGAAGTCTCAAGAAGGGGAGGAGAGAAGAACGGAGCTGATACCTACGCCTCAACCATTCCGAGAGCCGCAGAAGACGTTTTCCACCACCAGAAGGCTGTAGAACATTCACCCTGTGCCAAGGAACACCCAGATCTCCTCCGTTTAGGGGTTTACATCACATCTATTCACGTTTTCCATATGTTTTCCCTTTCTCTCATCATGTCTTTCATTGAGATGAACATGCGGGGCTAATCCCCTTTATCTTTAGGACTGGGAGTAGCCTGGGTAATTGTTGTATGACAGTTTTGACATAGTTATCATAATTTGTCTCTAAAATCCTTGGTATGATTTTGTTTTCTCCATTATATCATTATGATTGATCACCCTAATGATAATCTAATACCTTTAATTACTTTGAAAGAAGAATTAACAGTTGAAAAGAGACAAATATCACATTAACTAATAAATCCTTTGAACAAGGCGATGTACAGTTAATGGTGGAAACCCAGAGTGTGATCTTCATGCACCTAATTTAGGGTATAGGTTACTACTACCGTGGAACCAACCTAGATTTAGGTAGTGAATTGTACCGCGACAGTGAACAATTCTGACTACAGGCCACTACCCGGAATAGGAGACGAATTGGGATAATTGTGTAGGAATTAGTACAATGAGAACCTACGGTGAAACCACAATCCTAAAGATTCCATCTTTAATTGATTAAACCAACCATTTAATCGATTGTTTTGCTTTCTTTTATTTTTCTTTTCTTTTTCAATCAACTCTCAAACCATTTTAATCGGTCTAGCTGATTGCAAACATTTATTAGTAGTCTACCAAAAATCTGTTCCCTGAGTTTGACTCAGGCCTCACAAAGGCCTATATTACTTTGGCACGTGCACTTGTGTTTTACGCACGGTAAATTCGTGTCAAGTTTTTGGCGCCGTAGATGGGGAATAGTGATTTTCGGCACTACGAGGGCTGCAAGCGTCCACTCTATTCTACATTTAAAAAAAATCTAAATTCTGGAAATTAATCGTCTATCTTTTATAATCTGTAATCGTCTAGCATTGTGCCTAATTAAATTTATTACTGTGCAGGTACTAGTGTATGGTGAGTATGCGTAGCACAGACTACACACAATCATCGCCGGAGGTACCATTTTTGGGATCAGACTACGAGGAGAACGACACCCAAAATCAACTCGAGAACGAGAATTCAGATTTTGAACCCGAAGCAATGACTGAGGAACAAACAATTTGGGAGAAAATCAAGGCGTCGTCCTCTTCTGCATCTAAGGGGCCAATTAAGAAGCATGCCATCAACATTCCTAACTACAAAATTGACCCAGGCCTAATTAATTTGGTCAAGTCTAATGAATTTCACGGGCTAAAAAATGAAGATCTGATGACCCACATAAGCCAGTTTGTGGAGAACTGTGATATGGTCAAGATAGACTGGTTTCCACATGATATGCTCTACTTGAAGTTATTCCCCAGTTCTCTAGCGGGAAATGCTCACGAATGGCTACATAATCTGGACGACGAGTATGTGGAATCTTGGGACCACATGGTTGAAGTTTTCTTCAAGAGATTTTCCCTCCTGAGAAGACAAATGATCTCAAAAGAAAAATCCACAATTTCAGTCAGAAAGCTGGTGAAACATATTATGAGACTTGGGAGAGATTCCAGATAATGCTGAGGAGATGCCCACATCATGGGCTGGACAAAGAAAAGCAGGTCAAGATTTTCTATTTTTCTCTTTCTGAGCATGATAGAAGCAATCTAGATTCTGTAGGATCGGGGTTCTTCCTGAATAACACTGATACAAGGTGTTGGGAAATTCTGAAAAACATGGCTAAAAAGCAGTCATGGGGTGATAGAGATGCACCAGAACAAGTTAAGGTTACGGGAGATGCCAAAGCCATCAAAGAACTCAATGAAAAGATGGACCTAATTGCTAAAAGGCTACTTGCACAAGAGGAGGAAATGGATGAAGAAGTCCAGGTCAAATACATGCATCAACAACAAGGGTATAGAAATAATGATTACTCTTGGAGGAAAGACAAAAAGTTTTCGTGGAAAGATCCAAATAATATTTTGCAGGATCCAGATGCCCATCCACAACCCATGACAGAGAAAAAGAGCAATGAGTTTCTCAATCAGGTGATAAAGCAGAATCAAGAGCTAATGAGCACCTTTGGCCAAAAAATCAAGCAACAAGGAGAGTTTATGAATCAGTTTGGGCAAACTCTGCAAAGTTATGGGGCCCAAATGCAGACTCTTGAGACATCAATAGCGCAGATGGAAACTGAAATAGCAAGTCTGAAGAAACCAACACAACAAGGTTTTTCGAGAAATACCAACGTTCCAGGAGGGAATCAACAAACCAAAGCAATTCTGTTCAGGAGTGGAAAGAAGACTTTAAACTCTAAGGCTGATGAACCAAGCACACCCCAACCAGAAGCCACATGTGAGGCCACAGAGGATGTTACAGCCACAGAGATAGTGGATGATGCTGTAGAAAAGGTCATAGAAGAGCCCATCCCAGAAGAAGAAACTATTCAAGAGACTGAGAAGAGGACATCATATGTGCCACCACACCAGAGGGAACAGGTTGTCCCCGTCCCTTACCCCAACAACCTCAAAGCCAAGAAAGTGGATGCATAATTTAAGAAATTTTTAGACAACTTTTAGAAACTTTCTGTTAACATTCCTTTGTTGGAAGCTATCGAGCAGATACCCTCTTATGGTAAGTTTCTGAAGGATGTAATTACCAAGAAGAGGAAGATTCTTGATACTTAGGTGGTAGTTCTTAAAGAGCAGGTTAGAACCTTCATTTTGGGAACATTGCACCTAAGCGACAAGATCCAGGTTGCTTCAATATTTCATGTTACATTGGCAAGGTGAAATTTGGCGAAGCATTGTGCGATTCTGGGGCAAGTATAAACTTGATGCACCTATCTACTTTTAAGAAGCTAGGACTTAAAGAATCTAGACAAAGCAGCATGACGATTCAACTCGCGGATAATTATGTGGTTAGGCCATATGGAATTTGTGAGGATGTCTTGGTGAAAGTTGATAGATTTGTATTTCCAACTGATTTTGTAGTAATGGAGATGCAAGATGAATAAGGGAATGAGTTGCTCCTAGGAAGACCCTTCCAGGATACCACTGATATGATACTGGAAATGGGTAGAGGCCATCTAACGTTGGGTATAACTGATGATAGATTTGAGATGGTCATGCCACCAAGTACAAAACAATCACAGGCAAAGGAGAAATGTCGTATGGTGAAGCACTATGATCAGAATATTTCTCTTTGTTTAGGGAAGCCATTTCTGGATATGACTCACGTTATGACTAAAGTAGACAAGGGAACACTAGCTGTGGATATTATGGAACAAACAAAAGTTGTATCTCTTTGTAAAGCTGTGGGTTATCCAAATGATGAAGAGGAGGAAATTCCTCTATCTATGGAGGATGATGCAGTAGCAGTTTCTATGCTTGATTCATATCTGAAACTGCCCCTTGAAGCATGTCTTTTCAACATCATGCATGATTGGATGAGAAGCACGTCATTACAAGAATGTGTCAAGATGCTTCAAGTGCTCCCTTGCTATTATGCCAAGCACTATGAGGATCTTGGACCACTCCCACCACCGCTTCAATCATCATTGATCTGTCCACCTGAATTAGAGTTGAAGCCACTGCCCCCTCACTTGAAGTATGCCTTCTTAGCTGATGGTGAACAACTACCTGTGATTATCTCAGCATATCTGAGTGCTGATGAAGAAAAGCAATTGATGAGCGTGCTGAAGAACCATCGTGGTGCATTCAGGTGGTCAGTTACTGATATTAAGGGGATTTCCCCTACTCTTTACCATCACAAGATTCAGCTCGAGGAAGGAGCCAAGTCTGTGATTCAGCCGTAGTGTCGACTCAACCCGAGTATGATGGAGGTCATTAAGAAAGAGGTGATCAAGCTCCTTTCTGTAGGCATCATCTATGCCATTTCAGACTTGACGTGGGTAAGTCCAACACAGGTAGTCCCTAAGAAGGGGGGAATCATTATAACTCAGAATCTTATGAATGAACCTGTCACCACCCGATTGGTAACAGGGTGGCGAGTGTGCATTGATTACCATCACCTAAATTCTGCCACTTTAAAAGATCATTTCCCTCTTCCATTTATTGATCATATTTTAGAGCGGCTAGCTGGCCGCTCTCATTTTTGCTTTTTGGACAGCTATTCCGACTATATATAGATTTCTATAGACCCTAAGGATCAGCAGAAGTCCACCTTCACTTGTCCTTATGGGACTTTTTCATATCACCGCATGCTGTTTGGGCTATGCAACACACCGGCCACTTTTCAGCACTGTATGCTTGCTATATTTTCTGATATGGTAGAGTGCTGTCTAGAGGTTTTTATGGACGACTTTTCCATCTATGGTGCATCGTTTGATGAGTGCTTGTATAATTTGGATCAAGTGTTACAAAGATGTGAGGACACACATCTAGTCCTAAATTAGGAGAAGTATCATATGATGGTTAGTGAAGGAATCGTGCTTGGACACAAGGTGTCTAGAAAAGGACTAGAGGTAGATCTAGTAAAAATCGAGGTTATTGCCAAATTACCTCCACCGAATTCGGTGAAAGGGGTGAGGAGTTTTCTCGGTCATGTAGGGTTTTATCGCCGTTTCATTAAAGATTTCTCTAAAATCGCTAAACCATTGTCTGAATTGCTTGAAAAAGATGCAATGTTTGATTTCAATGAAAAATGCTTGCATGCCTTCAACGTACTTAAGGAAAAATTGATCTCTGCACTGGTTGTCCAAACGTCGGATTGGACTAAGCCCTTTGAGCTTATGTGTGATGCGTAAAATTTTGCTGTAGGGGCTGTTCTTGGGCAGCGTTTTGAGAATAAACCCGCAATGATTTTCTATGCATCTAAAACTTTAAATGATGCACAACTTAATTATACCACCACTAAAAAAGAACTACTTGCCGTGGTTTTTGCATTTGAAAAATTTAGGCAATATTTAGTGGGTCAAAAGTTGTGGTTTGGACGGACCACGCTGCCATCAAATACTTAATGGAAAATAAAGATGCCAATCCTAGATTGATTAGGTGGATCTTACTCTTACAAGAATTTGAATTCGAAATTAAAGATAAGGCAGGCATTGAAAATGTGGTTGCAGATCACTTGTCTCGGTTAGAGCGGGTAGATGAGAGAGATATCAATATACCCATTACCGAGATGTTTATCGATGAGCAAATCCTTTCAATAAAATCTAAGGATCCATGGTTTTCGAATATTGTGAATTATCTTGCATGTAAGGAAATACCAGACGATTGGACTTATCAAGAAAAGGAGATATTTTTCCATTCTTTAAGATATTATTTTTGGGATGACCCAATTTTGTTGAGACAATACAGGGATGACATCTTACGTAGGTGTGTATCAGAAGGTGAATATGATAGTGTGCTCAATCACTGTCATACACTACCCACTGGCAGTCATCATGCAAGCACAAGGATAGCGGCCAAAGTGTTGGAGAGTGGCCTTTATTGGCCTACACTCTTTCGAGACACCTATGACTATGTGAAAAGATGTGATTCATGTCAAAGGGCGGGTAACATCTCAAGGCGGCAAGAGATGCCCCTCAACATGTTTCAAGAGGTTGAGGTATTTGATTTATGGGGCATCGATTTCATGGGACCATTTGTGTCCTCAAATTCCAACTTATATATTTTGCTTGCCGTTGATTATGTGTCGAGGTGGGTAGAGGCAATACCCACAAAAACTAATGATGCTACGGTAGTGTGCAGGTTTGTGAAGGAAAATATTTTTTGTAGGTTTGGTGTGCCACAGATGATTATAAGTGATGGAGACACCCACTTCACGAACAAGAAATTTGCTACATTATTGAGTAAATATGGGGTCAAACACAATGTTGGTACCCGATATCACCCGTAGACGCAAGGCCAAGTCGAGGTTTCCAATCGAGAGATCAAGAAGATATTGGAACACACAGTGGCATCTTTGAGGAAGAATTGGAGTGCACTACTACCAGATTCATTATGGGCATATAGGACCACCTTTAAAACACCTATAGGCACTACTCCTTTTAGGCTGGTTTACGGGCGGGCTTGTCATTTGTCGGTCGAGTTAGAGCACAAAGCGCACTGGGTGTTACGGAAGCTTAATATGAGCTATGATGATGTAGGAAAGAAGAGAATGCTAGAGCTCAATGAGTTAGATGAGCTTAGGATGAATGCTTATGAGAACCAGAGGATCTATAAAGAACGGACAAAGCAACTCCACGACTACCACATTCAAATGCGCATTTTCAAAAAGGGTGATCGCGTGTTATTGTTCAACTTGAGATTAAAGTTGCATCCCAGGAAATTGAAATCTCGTTGGAGTGGACCTTTTTTAGTGGAAGATGTCTGACCACATGGTGCTATTATGGTGAGAGACGGAGAGCTAACGTTCTTAGTGAATGGTCAAAGATTGAAGCTCTACTATGGGGAGGATTACACGAGAAAGGTGCATGAGGTTAAACTCATGGCACTTAAGGAAGAATGATGAGCTTGATTGCGTCTAGCCTAAGACGTTAAAGTAGGGCGCTTGTTGGGAGGCAACCCAACCATTGGTAGTTCACATTTTTCTAGTTATTTTATTTTTTGTCGTGTTTCCAAGTTAGTTTTGGGTTAATTTCATTTTTAGTGTAAAAATGATACCCTAATTAGTTTTCTTAGTATGCAGTACTTATAGAAAGTCGATACTATCAACCACAGTGTCGATGGTAGTGACGTGGGTGCAGGCAAGAGGCTACAAAAAATTTTCTGAGTCGATACCATCGACGGCCTCATAAATGGTATCGACCTACCATCAGTGACATCAGAAAAAAAAGAGCGTCGGGTCGATAGTATTGACCAAGAAGTTGATGCTCGCGAGATCCCTAAAGATTTTCAGAGAAATCCGTCTCAGTAAAGTTGATACTATCGACATCCCTGTCGATGGTATCGATCTGGCAGTAGTGAGGAAGTGACACCCGAGCCTCGCGAGGGTATTTGAAATAGAAAGGGTCGATACCATTGACCAGCTGTCGATGGTATCGATGTGACACGTCACTGATCTGCACAAAGATATCAACGGTGCTCGCCAAATTCAGAAGTCGATCTGTGGGATGGGCCGATACCATCGACCCGTGTCGATGGTATCAATGCATCATCGATCCGGGCCCCGACATCCAGCCATTGACGGCTGTCGATAGCAGCGAATACCTGGATTGTGCTACAGGTGTCGATTCCATCGACACCTCGTCGATGGTATCGACAGGTCATCAGTGGCGGTGATCTCAGCTATAAAAGGAGGGGTTGAATTCATTTTCTCTTCACACCTTCAGACCTTCTCCTTTCCTACTTGCGCTTGAGCACTTGTGAGCAATAGGAGGTCTTCACCGAGCATCTAGCAATCGAGCAATCATCACCGAGCTCTTCATTGACATTGGAGATCATCTTCTCTAATCTACTCCGACCTTCACCGAGATCCATTCTTATGTTTCCTTTCTTTCATCATGGTGAGGAATGTCGGGTCATCTTCCTCGCAGGCTGCTCCCATGGAGATGGACACATTCATGCCACCACCACTGGGCTCCATTCCCCGTCTGAGGATTTCCCACCCCTCGGCGGATGTGAAGAAAATCTATGATGAGTTGATGAAGTGGTCCATAGAGCCCACTCATTACGTTGATCGAGCAATGATATGAGACCTTGGCTTTGAGGACAACCTCACCTATCTCCTCCTTGGCCAAGTTGGGAGGAGGGTAACGACATGGGAGGAAGAAATTCCCTACCACGTTGAGGGTCATCCTTTCTTTGGTGAGTGACCAACTTATAAGGAGATCGTGGCGGAGTTCATGGCCTCCCTCGACATCTGTGTTGTTCCCAATGATCTTATCGCTACCGACCGTGAGTGGATCAAAGGCCGCATTTCCTTCTATTTGTTCAACCGCAACTATACGATTACGCTCGACCAATTTAACTCGATCTACAACTGGTGGCACTCACCCGAGCAGTACAGACGGCCGAATAATTGGACCGATTACGATGCCATGTTTGCAGATTTGGTGACCACTCTGGCGGGCAAGACGCTTAGCTACCATAATGTAGCCATCGTCGACTTCGAGCATCCGTTCATGCAGGTTTTACACCATATGCTCTGCATCACCTTCTTTGCTCGAGGCGAGCTATCTCTGAGCAAATTTTGGGAGACAAATTTATTTTTCCTTCACAAGCTGCTGAAGAGGGAGCAACTCAATTGGGGCATGTTCTTTTTGACGCGTGTGATGGTAGTAAAAAGAAGTACAAGACGAGCCCCTATTCACTTTGGGGGGCTTATTACGCCGCTAGACATCTATCTTGGGCTAGACCTGTCATCACTTCCTTCACTGGTCAGCAAAAATCTGGTGAATCTTGCTCACTTCCATCGCTCCAACCTTCTGACGGTTCATGATGGCATGGTCTATGCACACTGCCACGTCAATAAGAAGTATCAGGAGTGTGCACTTCCAGACCCTATCTTCAACATCCAAGGGGCCCAACACTTCAGGTGGCCCATTATTGCAATCGAAGATTCAGTGAGTGAAGAAGACGCAGGTAACAATGATGAGAATGAGGAGGAAGAGGATACTTTCACTCCTCTTCGGGCACAGGTGGAATCAAGGAAGCAGCCACACTTCTACCTGGGTGCATCATCATCCTCACAACCTCTGCCACCACAACCCTCTCAGGAAGGAGAGGATGTCTATTCGATGTAGGGAATGTACAACATGCTTCAGAGCATCCAGGTGACGCAACAACATCACACTGCATCATTCACCAATATCCAGGATACCACAAATCAGTTGTATGTGAATCAACAAGCCATCTTCGAGAATGAACGCCAGCTGTTCGCCAATCAACAGCAGGTCTACGACCGGTTGGGGAGGATCGAGCAGCAACAACAACCGTTTTATGATCATTACTCTAATCAAGGTTACTTCAGGGGCTACCAACAGCCACCACTGATGCCCCCATATGATCCAAACTTTCAGGGGCAATATCCATCATGGGATCCCAGTGCCCCACAGTACCCACCACCTGAGTAGTAAACGGTATCACTGTTCCACCTACTGAGATTGTTTTTGACTATGAGGCCATAGTCGAATTCAAGCTTAGGGGGGAGATGGAACATTTTCTATATTTTATTTCCTTTTCTATCTTTTATTTCCTTTTCTTTTATTTTAGCAATTTTCTTAGTTTTTAGGATCCACATGCTATCTAGTGTATCCATGTATGTTTAATGTTAATGTGTCATCTCAATGTTTTTCACATGGGAGTTATGGGTGCCATTATCTGAAATTGGAGCATAGTTGAAAATTTTTCAAGAATTTGCAAGTTGAATTTGTTTGAACTTGAGCACTTAACCTATGCAAATAATTGGGTTTGTCAACTTCAAAACATAAGATCATAATTGTACATCCTTATGATTCAAGAAATGTGGACATACATGGATGTTGAGCCTAAACTGACCAAATGATAATGGGACTTTAATCGAAAGTGAGAGATAGAAACCCTTTGATTTATTGTTACACAGGTCAGTAAAGAGGGAAATATAATCTATTATAACGGTTTTTTACATTAGTCTTGTGATCTATCCATTTCATTTCATCCAATATCCACCATAAGAATTGGAAGCACTTATAGTTTTTCATCTCTTGATTGCATGACATGTAGATAGGATTTCATTGTAGCTATATTTTGCATCTATGCATTCACAAATTCTCAAGTACATGTCATTATAGTTGCATTTTGCATACTATAGAGCATATAGGACTTTTTATACCTGATTTCTTTTGGAAAATAAGAAAAATAGGAAAATTGTTCTATACCCTCTGAAAAGTAATTTGTAAGGCATCAATGATATTAGCTAAGTGGAAATAAGCCTGAAAAAAAATTGTGAATGGTCTTCTAGTCAATTGAAAAATGAGGGATTGAAAAAAAAAGAAGACATGTAAGTGAAAAAAAAGAGGGAGAAAGGAACTTGTTTCACGTGCATGTATACATAAAGAAAAGAGGAATAAGCACATAATGTAGTTTTAGTAGTCATTCCATCTCATCTTGAGACGGAATGATAGTGCATGCACCATTCTACCTAAAATTTAGGCATTAGGTCATTTTCATACGCATATGCATCATTTAGGTCATTTTGTTGATTTTGCATGATAAAACTATTTGGTGCTTATCTTTCTTCCACAGCCGCCCATTTCATCCACCCGCTGCTCAAAATGGTAGGCCACCCATGATTATCTCCTCATTATTGTATACTAGGAGATCTGCTTCCATGTAGATGGTAGTTAGTACTTGAGCAACGTAGATAGGAGATCACAAGATGCACTAAGTCTGAACCAGAGGAATTCATTATATCAACTACTTTATTTGATAGTGTTTGATGATCTTGGGGTGGACATTTCTTATGGATGATCATTGTCACCTTTAGGGTAGTTATCATGATATGGTCAGTGAGGGCCGACATGTGCATGACAGGTGGGAGTCATATTGAGCTGTCTTTTATGCTAATATGTTCTTTAGTTGACTCTCACAATTCTATTCTACAGTTTTGTACTCGAGGATGAGCAATGTTCAAGCTTAGGGGAGTTTGATGCAGGGGTTTTGAGTCATTTTTATAGACTGGTTTTGCATATGTTTTGTGTGTATTTTGATCATATTTATGATTAATATCGCATGATTCACTACCTTTAGTCTATGATCTCATTTTGCATCAAATTTACCTTGTTTCATCTTATTCTATATAAAAGATCATATTTTTGGGATTTGATTGGTGTTCTTCTCTTCATTTCAGGCAATTCAGATATCTGAATACGTCGATACCATCGACCTGGTCATAGTGCATTTCCGGAGAAGAGCAACCAGAGGTCGATACCATCGATGGTATTGAGAGAGTGTCAGCGAGCCATATTTCCAGATGTCGATACTATCGACCCAAAGTCGATACTATCGACCTCGCCTTAGTGAAATTAGCTTCAACGTCAGATTCTTGAGAAAAGCGACACCTAAGGTGTCGATACCATCAACACACCGTCGATGGTATCGAGGAAACACCAGAGAGAACCCCAAGAATCGTGCAAGCGTCGGTGTCTCATGCAGGTCGATACCATCGACCCACGTCGATGGTATCAATGCTGTCAGATCAGGTTTTGCTAAAGATCGTGTCTAATCGTACAGTGGTGATTTTTGGGCGACCAAAAGTGGTGCGTATACCTAATTATGGAAGCCCTAAGGAATTGATCACGTCATTAGCCACCAGAGAAGTCTCAAGAAGGGGAGGAGAGAAGAACGGAGCTGAGAGCTATGCCCCGATCGTTCCAAGAGTCACAAAAGACGTTTTCCACCACCGAAAGGCTGTAGAACGTTCACCCCACGCCAAGGAATGCCCAGATCTCCTCCGTTCAGGGGTTTACATCACATCTATTCACATTTTCCATATGTTTTCCCTTTCTCTTATCATGTCTTTCATTGAGATGAACATGCAGGGCTAATCCCCTTTATCTTTTGGACTGGGAGTAGCCCGGGTAATCGTTGTATGATAGTTTTGACATAGTTATCATAATTTGTCTCTAAAATCTGTGGTATGATTTCATTTTCTCCATTATATAATTATGATTGATCACCCTAATGAAAATCTAATAACTTTAATTACTTTGAAAGAAGAATTAATGATTGAAAAGAGATGAATATCACATTAACCAATAAATCCTTTGAACAAGGTGATGTAAAGTAAATGGTGGAAACCCAGAGTGTGATCTTCATGCACCTAATTTAGGGTATAGGTTACTACTACTGTGGAACCGACCTAGATTTAGGTAGTGAATTGTATTGCGATAGCGAACAATTCTAACTACAGGACACTACCTAGAATAGGAGACGAATTAGGATAATTGTGTAGGAATTAGTACAACGAGAACCTACGGTGAAACCGTAATCCTAAAGATTCCATCTTTAATTGATTAAATCAACCATTTAATCGATTATTTTGCTTTCTTTTATTTTTCTTTTCTTTTTCAATCAACTCTCAAACCATTTTAATCGGTCTAGCTGATTGTGAACAGTTAGTAGTAGTCTACCGAAAATCCGTTCCCTAAGTTAGACTCAGGCCTCACAAAGGCTTATATTACTTTGGCGCGTGCACTTGCATTTTATGCACGGTAAATTCGTGTCAATCACACATTGCCATCATATTTTCTAGTCTACATTAAAACATACCTCTCATGACTCCACACCATGAATATCATAAAACTATGTTTACATCCATGGAAAGGTTGTTCCCAAACACTTTTGGGTCTTCATATTACACATAAATATACAATCCTTAGTCATCTCCTCAAGGTCCCTAGGATACCAGTACTTTCAGGGTGGTATTACCCTTATGCATCTAGGGAGTTCCTCTCACATTTACCCGTTAGGCCCCATGAACTCATGAAGGTGATCAGCCTCCTAACCCACGGTCCTCGGGCAAAGGTAGCTGTTACCTCCCGACCCAATGGTCTTGTCCATCTAGGGAATATACAACTCCTACTCCCATTGGTCTCATCCCTCGTTGACCTTTGTATAGACTTAGGATTCTATTATAGTACATATCAATCTTGAATCCTTACTTAAATCTCCATCCTCTCTCTGGACACTCATACTTAAGCTTGCATCCCTTCATAGGAATTATGGTGACCTACCTATCTCAGTCTGGCCCCATATAAGAAAATTGTTTATTAAAAGTTTTATCCCAAAATCACATAAATGTTATTTTGTTAAAGATTACTCTTATCCCAACCAACAACAAAGTGTTTGTTAGTCTGGATGATTGCATTCCTAAAAGGGAGCTTAGTTCTAAAGGAATCAGTGGGAGTACAAGTAGAACTCTAAATGTTCAAGATAAATAAGAAAAAAATGAACCTAAAGAGGTAAAGTAGGAACATGGAGAATCACAAGTTGTTGTGGAATCTCAAGTTCCTTATGTAACACAATACCTCATAGTTCTAGTAGAACACACCTTGATTTTGAAAGATTATGATATCTTAAAACTAAAGACGGTGGTGATTTGATCATTGAGATGAGTCAACAACCTACCTAGAAGCTACTTAGGGATGAGAATTTGAGAAATGGCTTGAGGCCTTAAGATCAATGAAAGACTCCATGTAAACCAACAATGTATGACCTTGGTGGATCCACGTGAAGGGGTAAAACCCGTAGGGTGCATTTTGATCTTTATAAGAATACCAACACGGAAGGGTAGATTGGTTGCAAAGAACTTCAAACTAGTTCAAGGTGTTGAACATGATGAAGTCTTTCACCAGTTACCATGGTTAAATCTATCTGGATCATGCTTGCTATTGTAACTTAGTATGACTATGAAATTTGGCATATGGATGTTAAAACCACATTCCTTAAATGGAATAATTATAAGGATGTGTACGTGACACAACCTAATGGTTTTATAAATCCATTAATGAAAATAAAGTCTATAAGCTACAAAGGTCAATCTTTGGATTGAAGCAAGCATCTCAGAGATGGAATCTTCTATTTGACAAGACAATCAAAGGGTTTGACTTGATTCAGAATGAAGATGGAATCTATGATTACAAAAGATTTAGTGAGATCAAAATAATATTCCACATAATGATGGGGAATAATGTCATTATCCTGCAAATGTTACAACCTGGCAAGGAAAGTACCTTCTATATGAAGGGTTTAGGAGAAGTATCCTATAAGATAGGGATCAAGGTATATATATATATAGTTTTGGAAAGCTTCTTGACCTAAGTAAGATCACATACATTAGTAAGATGTTGAAGGGTTCAACATGCAAGACTCAATGAGAGAAAACATGTGCATGTTCCATGGAGTTAGTCTCTCAGGAGCCTAGTGTCCCAATTATAATGAAGAATAGGAACACATAGATAGATGCCATATGCAATTGGATCTATTTAAATACAATGTTATGTACTTATCTTGTTATCTCGTATGTATTGGACATATCAAGAGGATATGCAGTCATATCATGTGTACTGGACATAATGAGAAGACATATATATACAAGCCTAGAAATCTTGTATGTATTGGACATGACAAGAAGGTATATGTCAGATGCCAGTAACAATCACTATACTAACATAAAGAACATACTTAGATTCTTATGAAGCACTTAAAGGATTGGTTCCTTGGTTATGGTAACAAGGAAGAGTTGGATGTAAGGAGTTACACTCATGTACACTTCTAAACTGAAAAAATAATTGCAATATGAGTTTGACATTAAATGAGAACTGTAAGCTAGAAAGGGTTCTGAGCTAATGAAAGTTGTTAAATCTACAAGAGAAGCTGAGTATCACTATGTTATGAGAATAACAGAGGATACTGTATGCATCAAGAAGTTCATATGGGTGAACTTGTGTGAGGTTCCAAACCATTGATGAAACAGTAGAAATACTGATGACAACAATAGAGCTACTAGTTAGGATGGGAATCTTGGATAGCATACTTTAACACTTCCATCTCATATGAGTAGTCGTACAATGAAGAGATGTGAAAATTGCAAAATACCAAATTAAAGAAAATGTTGCTAAACCCGCTATAAAAGCACTTATGCATCAGAATCATGATGGTCATGTTAGGTCACTCAAGATGAGATCTGTGGGTGATGGCTCTAAGTTCAAGTGGGAATCTATTCGTATGCATGCCCAGAGAGCCAATCATATGATGATTGTAATGACATAATATGTAAATGATTTGATTAATAATAAAGGCAAGCTTCCAATTTATTTTGTATATTCAATTATGAGATAATGAATAACATAATAAATGTCTAGAGAATCAGATTACTCAATGACACACGTGTTCAAGCTACTAACCTTGTGGATGAGATCATATGGATGTTATGAGTACATATATATATTCTCATTATGTCCCTGACCATTTGTTATTGTGGAAGGTTGATATACAACAATGACACATAAGATTAGAGTGTGAGTTGGTTGATGACTAAATATCATTAGTCATGATATGGCAATATCAAACCAACCACACAAATACATGTTAGAGAATAATGCATCAAACAGACCCACCGTGCGAGTGACACATGGAATCCATCATCATGGAAGTCATAGTTAGGTCTCACAATGATGGTGGTGGTTGTAGTTCTTAGACCTGAAATCATTGCACTCATCACATGTCATTGAGTACACTTTGACATCATCAAATGCAAACCTGAAACATGGGTTGTTATAAAGGTGATGATTGGGTGACTTAGACACATGGGGACTGACTGTGAGTGATAGAGATGAGATTTGTCCCTCCTACAGGAGTATGATATCCAAGGCCTCTTGATTAGTGAAACTGATAAAAGTATGGTCATACGCATATGAGTCAATATGTGATATTGAGATTACATATATCTCATGCAGTCTGCTCTGGTTCAAGAAATAAGATTTAATAATAATGAGGATGACCGATCCATGCCACTAATTCAATCTGGATATCAATGACAAAGGAACTATATAAATACTACAACACCATACATAGATTGTAGGTTGAAGTTGCAACCCAACTTTCCATTCACTTGGTTATCAATGATGTCTGACTAGGCACCGCTCATTGCTTGTGATGTCATAAGGTAGTTATGGACATTCACTGCCAACATGATATGGGACCTATGGGGTCACAGATAGAGGAACTCCTCTAGAAGAGGAGTTTGATCTTGAATGATGATTGAATTGATTACTAAAGTGTTTAGGTATTTGAATTCACACAACAAATTAGCTGACTTGACTGCCAACCGATCAGTTCAAGTGTTGCGACTGTTGTTTGGGGTGTCAGGTTGATTGTATTATACATTGGTTGGAATTTTTCTTGACTTGGCCTGCGAGATGCCCATCTCGATTGTGAGAAACAACAGTCTAACTTGGTGTGAGACACCCGTCTCATTTGCACCAAACATCTGTCTCGGGGGTGCAATTCGATTGCATCAAGGATTGGTGCTGATGTCAGGCTGAGTACTAATTGGAATTGAATTGCCGACATATGTTCACAACTAGAAAGTTCAAAACCACCGTATCGATTTACAAGATGAACATTTCAGCGCACTTAGGTTGTGAAACTTCCATGTTGAAAAAATTCAAGATCTTCCGGTCCTTTACACTCACTTTAGTCCCATATTAGTTGGGGACTGAGAAAGCTAACCCTAACCCCTCCTATATATAGAGGGTTACTGGGGGCTTCCCAGAACACAACTACAACACAGATAATTGAGAATCCATTGCTTTGAAAATTGTTGTCCTCTCTGGTTGTGGTAACCATGAGAGCCCAAGAAATTCCTACCCGAATTGGGAAGGATAGTTAAGGGAGAGAAACAACTGAGGATCATTGTTGTGGTAGAGCATGTTGGTGACTAGTACACCAACGGGAGGGACAAATCCTTCATATCTGTTCTAGTAGGATGACAAGAGTTATAGTTGGTCCGTGTGGACTACTCTAGAGGCATGAGTCATTTGGCTGCTGTTAGGAGGGCAACATCAACTCAGGAGTTTGTGGCAAGATCTGAGGAGCCACTGCAACATCTGTCTGAGTCTGCTGTCTATGGAGGAGAAGTCAGATGAGTCTGAGTACGATTAGGAGCTGCACAGACACCGTCCAAGACAGAGTGGACATCTACATTGATGAGGATTGTAACTGGACTTCTCCAGTACTGAGTATATCTCTGTGAAACCATCCTTCCCATTGCATAGTTATTGATGCGATCTGCTAGTTAATGGGAAATATGTTAGTAAATTTTTTTTTTCTGCTGCCTACCTGATGTTGTATTTCCCTATAAGAAAAAGTAAGAGAAAATAAAGAGGATGTATTCAATTACTTACTAAGCGAGATGCCTTGCCTTATCCTATTTTTAGTTGGAGACTAATGATTGAATAAAAGAGATATCTTTCATTATATAGGGAAAGAGAGTAATGGTATATGGGATATCTTTCATTATATAGGGAAATAGAGTAATGGTATATGGAATATTGTAATGTGCCTTAAACCTGATGAAGAAAGAATGAATAAGAAAAGAAAGGAAAGGATGAGAGGAAGTATATATATGTGGGTTTCACATGGTACATGGGGCATTCATGACCAACCCTTCTCCCCTTACCTTGCGACCAAGAAGGGACCAGACCATGGTTGTTGCCATCTCTCTTCCTCTCTTCCTCTTTTCATCATAATAACTAGGGTTTCTACTAGGGTAGGTATATATATGCATAAAGTGACCTCAAGAAATCCATCTCTTTGATCCTAGACATGATCCTTGATGTCCTGGTGGATGACAGAACCAACAGACATAGTCCGATCCCTAACTCTGCAAAGTACTCTGGCAATCCATGCATAATAACACCTTGAGAGACCACGAAAACCCTCCCTGTTGTCCTCCTTCCTTATCCTCTGAAACATGAAATTGGACTGTGATGAACATGTAGGACCAATCCTAGGCGAGGTCTAGACAGGTGAGAGATCCTTGACAGTCATGGATCTGTAGACATGCCCCTCTACACTGCCAAATGGTGAGCATAACTGCTTACCCCAACCGGAGTGGAAGAGGGTGCCTGCTCCACTGCCACACATTGGAACCTTAGGGGAGCTCCACACCTAGCCATCACAGCCATACCAGAAATGGGTTCCATGCAGTGAAGGAACCCTACCGTAGGGTAGCAATGTATGGTCTCATGTGCCCGACGAGGAGTCGGGGTCTCCCTACGCAAGCCTAAGGCAAAATAGAGTCAAATGACTCTAATGCCCCTCCACCCATGTTCCTCCACCAATGTTCAAGACCCAAGCACACCATAGTCATTCTCCATCGTTTCTATGCTAGGTTTTCATAAGTCAATAAAAAGGGTATGCTGACATGTCAACTAATAATTGGTCAATTAGTGATCAACTTGCAAAACTCATAGAAATTGCTAGGATGCTTCAAAGAAAACAAATTATATATGAAATTTGATTATAAAAATGAGAGGAATGCAACTAAAATATAGTTTAGACCTAATTATGCTTCCGTTTCTAAAAGTACATAAAGAAAATATGCATGGAAACCCTAGTTTCATGATGTTAATGTTCATCACTTGTTTAAATTAATGGATAAAGCTCAATCTTTTTGGATAAGACCCTATTTGAGTTAAAAGTTCATATGTTGATAAAATTAGGGTCTCAAAAGTGGATAATGAGTATATGATGTTAAAGTGGTTATTAATACATTTAAACCCTAGATTTGTATACTAATCATGTTAAATATTTTTGATTGGGATGTAAACTAATATTGTAGAATATAATGATGATTTAACATGTCCAGACCATGATGATAATTAGAGTTCTAAAGTTGATAAGCTTGCATATGTATAATTAAAGTTAAAGATCCTAACTTGCCATGTCCTTAATGAAATTCGTCAAGTCTAAATGATTATCATGAAAGGATAAGTTGGATATAATAATTTGGTATAAAAACATTACTTCAATGATAACTCGATAACAAAGGAACTTAAACCTTAGATTAGTACCCAAGTATGGCCTGATCAAATTAATGTGATGGAGATGCTTTAGGATTTACCTACATGCATATTTATGTTGACCTCCTTGGAATCATATATGTCAATTTGATTGGTTGAATATACTTGAAGTATAATTGCATAATATACATGGCTCCCCATTGAGGTACGTGGATACACTTATGACTACTCGCTTTAAGGGCTTTAGAGGGGGGGTGGTGAATAGAGCTACACAATTTCTCATAAAACGAATTAGACTTTTAAATTATATTAAGTTTAAGGAAATAGCTTAATTGCAATTTGAAGTCCTATCTAACAAGCATAGCAAGGATGAGAGAGATTGATAGCAAGCACTTGACAAAAGGATGTAGAGTTGTTCCACACTTCAAACTAGAAGTGAGTCAGTCCACTACCTAGAGAGGTCAACCTCTAGAAATTTACAAGTGCTTTTCTCTATATTATCACCAATAAGAGCTACATCATAAGACCACCAAAGGACTTACCCATCCAACCATAAGAAGATCTTCACCTTACCAAAGGGATTACCCACTTAGCTTGAGTCTTAAGCCTCCACCAAGGACTTACCCACTCAAACTCAAGTCTTCTGCCTTGAAGGACTTTTCTTCTCCTCTTGGATCTTTAGCCTTTTCCTTCTCCTTCACCTGGAGAAGATCACCACCTCTTCATCAACCTTGAAGAGGACAAGCTACAACTCCTTCTTCACTTGATGGAGCTTGCTTCACCTTTTCTTCATGTAGGAAGGGGATAGGGAAGTAGTGGAAGATTGAGAGCTTTACATGCACAAGGGTGGAGCTCTCTTACAATAAGCCTAACTCACTCGCAAATCACGAAATGAAGTGTAAACTAGAGAGAGAAAGGGGCTCAAGGAGTAGCAGCACACTCAACTATAGCAAGGACCTTGAATGTTTGGAATGAGAAAACTTGGAATGAACTCCAAGGGGTCCTATTTATAGATGGGGGTGCTCCCTTGAGTAGTTACCCCCATGTCAACATATCCTCATGCCCCTTACAGATGGTCGTACTTGAGCCTATAGATACATGCTCATATATTGTGCCATTACACTTATCTCATCAAGATCTTATAAGTGGCCTCTTAAGGTTACCTCAAACCTAAATAAAAGTTGGTGCTCACCCCAACAAGAAGGGTCCCTTCCCAGAACGGGAGAAAACTACCTCTTGATAGTAACAAAGGTCACAAACTGTTCTTATCTCCAAGGTTTACATCATCATGTATATGCTTAGCCCTATCATGCTACTTATGCTCACGACTAGAAAGAAGACAACCTATTAAACCATTCTAAGTTCCTTGGTATGTCATACTTGTTTATCATTCCTCAAAATTGGACCAATATCATACATGCATATGTCGCCCACAAACATCCATCTCATCTCAAATGGGGTTTCCTTCCAATACATGGGAAGGGGTGCCAAGCTTAATTCCTATGAACTCATTCAGCCTCATGAGCATCATGTGCACCAGGTTCTGCTACTTCCCCTCTTTGGTACAGGAACCCTAGGTTCACCTCTTATGCATCATCTGTCTAACTGCATGCTCAACTGTTCAAGATAGGGCATATACATCCTAACACTCTTCCACATGAACTACCTTTAGATTCCTACACCAGGACAACCAACTGGGTGTGAGGCCTCACAACTTTCTATCATGCCATACCTTTTTAGGGTCTTTGGAACTCTCTCTCCTACACCTAAAAGGTAGGCACCTATATCATCTATATACATGTACTAGGAACCTCTTTCTCTTTTCTAGGGTTTGGTTCCTCTAAAGGCATACGAGGTACGACAAGCCTCTAAGGACTGTACATGAGGCAACCACATGCATCTACTCAGGGTCATCTATTCTAGACCATATCATACCAAACTCCTCATGATTCCTCATGTCTCGGAGTCAAGGTCTCCAACCTTCTTCATCAAGTCTCACTCTCTCTCTCTAGAGCTAACCCTACAACTAGTCCTACCACTAGTGGTTCTCTCTTAGAAGATGGGTCAAGTTTTTAAGGATACACATCTATCCCTACTTGGGTGAAACATACTATTAAGGCCTATGTCCGACCAAGATCATCCGAAGCTCTAAATGCTCACCTCATAAACTATCAAACATAATCCTTCTAGTTTAGGTCTAAAACCTACTGCCAACCTTGCTTCCGTTCTCTTCTGTGTAGGTGCATGCCTCTTTTTACTCATATATACCTGTTAGGGTTCCTATATGGTCATCACTAACCTTCTCAATGAGGGAGATATTCCTCACCCTTAACAGACACGACCCACCCAAGGTCGGGTCACCAAAAGGCACTAGCATCAAACAACTACACATAGTTCATGCTTCTCATGTGTACTCAAAACCTTTACATAAAGCATGCATGTCCAATCCACATACTCGCATGCATAAATAACTGAGGTATCCAACTCCTCATGTCTTCTCTTTCTCTATCCACCACTTATAGTATTGGCCTCAGAGGATGCATCATGTCTCTTCCTCTTCCTAGAGGCTTCTTCCTCCAACCTCATCCTATGAGAAGGTCTAACCTCAATGTTCTACTAAGGGCATGGCAACACATGCCTTGCAACCTAAGCATGTAACTAAACATAGTATGAGTTTCTAATTATCAAAGCTTATGTCCATGACATCTTTCTTACATTATTTTTATTATTTGGTAGAGGATTCCTTAATCCTTATCATTATTAACCTCAAAACTTAGGAGGGTGGTGGAGAGAAAGACAACCCCAATCTCTTAAAGTTATTCAATGAACGGGGTAGAGAAGGGACAAAGACATATGAGAGAAGACCTAGAGGTATCTTATTTCGAGTCAAATCCTTCAATTTCGGCCAGGCAGTCACATAAAATCTAAGAGTCATCGTAGACCGATTAGCGAGGTGAAGGAAAATCTTGCCAACCCTCAGATTATGATCCTTTTCTAGACACCTCCATCATTGAAAAATTCCCTCATAACCCACTTGGGTTCTAAAGAGTTTGTAAAAATTAATAATTATTAGAGATTAAATAGAAAACCATGCTCTGTTACCAATTGTAATGACCCCACTTCTCGGTAAAACCCCATTAAGGAAGACCAAGAAGCCAGAGCCGCTATCCCAAAACAGGATCAATGATTTTGCAAATAACCAAAAGTAATTAATAAATCTACCAAAGACTAAGCTTAAAGCAGGATAGAAATTTACTTTTCACATACCTTTCAGAAATAGGAATCTGGAACTTTATCCACCGTAGAGTTCTATCTAACTAAATCCTCCTTTAATAGATTAACTTCATTCCTCACAAATGCCACTTTAATTTTTATCCACTTTTAGATATTCCTAAAATGCCGACAAATAAAACGTCAGTTGGTATACCGATATGTGGCGACAACCAAAACATTGCACATATATTCTAACAACCTAATCATGTCAAATTGTTGTTAACAATGCAAGATTATGTTTTTCAATATGACTTCCCAACGTCTTTTACTCATCCTCTGGGATACCCTCTCTAGGGTTTAGTCCTTGCAAGTGACTTTAGGCTACCTTCTCCATCCTGAGATTGGTACCTGGTGGGTCACCTCTCAGGGTGCCCAGTGGCCTTCCCTCTAGGGATTGACCACCTCTAACCTTCCCTCTGGGGCTTGATCTCATATTTTACATCCAATGATGGTATGTAGGTTCAGGAATGTCATATTTATACTTAAATTGTGATAGTCATATTCACTTTAAAGATTGCAGAAATAAAACCATCCAAGCAGTTATTTCCATGCAATCAGTGAAACATCAAATGCCAAGAAACTAAAGTGTGTAATCATAAATAACCACATACATGATTTGAAGTCTCAAATATAAATAAGATATCCAATCCAATCCAATCCAATCCAATCCAATCCAATCCAATACAATCCAATCCAATCCAATCCAATCCAATCCAATCCAATCCAATCCAATCCAATCCAATCCAATCCAATCCAATCCAATCCAATCCAATCCAATCCAATCCAATCCAATCCAATCCAATCAAGATGTCCAATCAAGCAAGTTAAGCAACCAATCAAGCATATTCTGAAAACATGTGTAACTCCTAACTATTACCATCATATCCCCAAACAACTTCTTAATGACTTGGGACACCTTTCTAAGGTTTCTAAGTCTCATTAGGACACATTAGGGTTTTATCATCAATTTGTCTTAGGATCAACCTAATATCATCTTATACAAATGATTTCAAAATATAACTCATTAAAACCTAGATTAGGGTTTCTAAGCCCATTAATGCACAATATACATATTTAACCCTAAATTAGCCAATTAAGCACATGGATCATCCTTTTAGATTTAAAACGTCCTTTTTTATTAACAATAGGTTAATATCCATATAAAAAAAATCCATAGCATTTTACTCAATCTCCTTAATCATCAAATTAGGGTTTCTTACTCGTGAAAGCATAAGGTTAGTAACTTTATATACTTTTTAAGCTATAAATAGATTCAGGCTTCAATATTATTTTTATTGAATTCCTTGCATTTTTCTGATCAATTTTCATATATAACATTATTCCATCTGAGTTAACAATCATTAGTTATGAGTTTTGCAAGATAATTACCTTTTGGGCCAATAATGGAGTGTCACGTCAGCTAACCGGGCTCCTCATCCTTTTCCACTCGTTTATTATGCAGTCAATGGTGTGCGACCATCTCATCAACTCACTCTAGTGAGGTTAAGTTAGAAATAGTATTGAAATACCATTTTACCCTTGCCTTTCTACTTCTCGGATGAGGGAAAGAACGTAATTCTACCCGTTCTCATCTTCAACCTCAGCTCACGCCATCCCTTCTCCTAGGCACCGCGATCATGGTCAATCAGTGGGTTGACTCTCGCCTCCATTGCTGCCATGGCCCAGGAGATTGCCCCTTTGGCTCCACCAGCCGTTGGCAGACTCTCCGACCCACTTCTCCACCTCCGCTAGTGCCCCCCGGCTAGCCCACCATGCAAGATGCCTCTTGCTGGAAATAGAGTAGGAGTCTGCTCCCAGGGTGATGCCCCTCCTAGGCACAACGATGCACCCAAATGGTATCTTTCTTTGTAGAACCACATGTGACTCTCGTACAAGGTCCCAAGCCTTATATAGGCAGATATCGGTGGCAGTGGAGTCGGCTCCTCCATGCCAATTGGGGAAATTCCCAATTCTCCTTAGAATAGATCTATCCAGGGATGGTTACATTCAGAAACACATCTTGGATTCAAAGGATTCATTTCTAAGATTGCTCATGATCAGCAGAGAGAAGAAATCACAAAATCAATAGGAATCTACTATTTACTAGTTTCCCTTCTTGGCTCAAGATAGGCAAATGAGCAGCCATCATCAGATCTCAGATCCGATGGCTCATATTTCATGCACCAAGAAAATTATTTTTAATCAAATTGGAAAATCGTGACATTAAAAGATATCCTTCTCACTTTAGGAAATATTACAAAAATCATATCTCCCAAACCACTTATCCATTTGATCCCAAATTTTAAGGGAAAGTCCACAATGACTTAAACTACTTAAATGCCACGTTTGGGACTCAAATTCGAAAGTATGAGAGACTTTTCTTCATATGAAAGTTATCTCTCAATAAGGTATATTTTATACATATTATCTTTTATTCTATTTATTTGGATTCCTTTTTCCATTAGAAATCATGTGGATTCTAAATCTCATTCATGATGATCAATTATACATCTTTTCACATATTTCTCATATTTTCATTATTATCTCAATTTCTTTTCCTTTTTATGCATTATTTGATTTCCCTCAATTTTCTTTCTCTTTTTATCATCTTGGACTCACTAACTTAATAAGGTACATGAAATCATATAGTTAAAGAAAATATTATCAAATAAATCCACGCATTAACATAAATCATACAATTTCATAACCATACATTTTATTGGAGAAATTACATTTTAATCAACCTGAACCCAAAAATCGGGGTTGTAACAACAGTGGGAAGCTTAAAAGCTACTTGGAACACATCGAGTAGGGGTATATCCTAGATTTAATGAATGGAAAATGAGTTCGGAAGTAATTGTGATGAAAATCAGGAGAAGAGGGAGTCAAAAAGGGTTTTCGATCATGTTTTATGGGTTTTGGAGTTGCTACCCTACTTTCCTATTTTGATTGAGGTTGGAGATGACATGCGTCCTATTGGATTGCCATATAAAGGAGGCTAATCTGGTAAGGGGAGTCATGCTCATGCACAGATGGACCAGGGTCTGGGACCCGACACACTACTACCATGGCTGGTCCACACAAATGGGCTAGGTCCTGCAAGTAATAAAAAGGGAAAATAGATTAAAAGGCATATTAAGGTAGTTCCAGGGCACAAACTTATAAATGTCATAACAAACTGTAGGAAACTCCAATTTACCCCAAATACAACCATAGATCCATAAAAAAATTAGAACAATTGTGACAAGTTTCAAATTAAGAAGATCAAGGATGCTCATGAAATTAATCAAAGAATTAGAGAGTATTTTTCGATTAGGGTTTTATGAATATAGGTGTATCAATTTGGTTTAAAATGTAAAAATTTCAACTTTAGAGATTGTTATAGAGTAGTCGATCATGGGAATAATTAGGGGTGAAGACTCAAACTATTTGAGAGTAATAGAGTAATTTGATCATAATTGTACCAAAATGCACATTGTCACATCCTCCCCCTACTTAAGAGGAAATTTGTCCCCAAAATTCAAAACCATCACAAAAAAACTAGGAATATATACTCACTATCATATTCTCTTCATACTCAAAATTATAATCATGATGTACTAAATGTCTCTCATAAACTTGTATCAATCAACTAGAGGTCAAAATATTATACTCCATCAATTTTTAATATAGATTCTGATTTGAGTCAAATTAATTAAGTAATGATCAGGATCAAGAGTCAAGATTAAGCACCATGGATCAATTATTCAAAGTTAAGGTATCAAACCCTATTCAAATGTTACACCATCATCAACATTATTCTCATCTAGTCAAGATTCAAGGTTTATATATCAACAACATTTCAAGCTCTAATAATGGGGTCAGAGATAAAAAATTGGATGGCAAGTTTGCATGTTGATAATATATATATATATGATTGAAGGGTCAAGATTCAGATATAAAATATATTGAGTCCAATCAATCAAATCTAGGGTTTAAATTCCTATTGGATCCCAAGTGTAGTCATTCATCCATAAACAACATTCTAGCAATATTTCAAGTTTTCAATGTCGATTCCGTCATAAAGTATATTCAAGGTGGATGAATGATCCAAACCTTGGTCATATTTAGGAACTGACCCTAACATTATAGTCAAACATATCATCCAGTCAAGATTTCAACATCTGAGTTTTGGGTCAAAGAGGTCACATTGCAAGAAGTTACCATTTTCCTACAAACAAGATGTACTTTTCCATAATATCAAAATATCATGGTTTCATTTCTTCTTCTCAAAGATGAATGAGGGGCACATAGGGAATGAATCCTTTTTATTCAACAACTACTCCATGTCTAATATCTCTCAATATTTTGAAAATCAAGTTGACTTGAAAGGCATTATAGTCAGTATGAAACTTTCAATGATAAGAGATTTTCTACAGGTTCCTTCACTTGGAATGGAACATCATACTTAAGACCTAAGTTTACTTAGAGTATAGAAAGGTGGCATTGTTCAAAGAGTGCTTTCAATATTGTTTGAGTCAAAAGTCAGACCGTCTTAGTCAACCTTTCCAAATTTTGTTCAATATTTTAGTTATCTCCCATGCTACACAAAAATCAAGAAGTCTAACTAGATCAAGTAAAGACATATAACAAGAGAGACAAATGATGAGGACTCACCCTACCTCAATATAGTGGGTGGTATTGGGTATTCCTTAAATAAAAGATGAGATGATGGAAGACTCTCTAGGGTTTCAAAGGAGAACCTTTGCATCCATTTCTGAATCAACTAAGGACAGATAGAGTAGGGAACCCCAACCACCATTATGAGATGGATAGGAGGTGACTACTAGTTATAACTCTGAGCTTGAACATCTCAGTTTCACCATTATGGACTTTAGGGTTTTCTAGGTTGAAGTGATTGGATAAATTATTTACTTAATATATATGCGAGTGTGCATGCTCTACTACCAACTCTCACAGATCTATTCTTACCCCAATCCTAATCCCACTTCCTATACAATGGTAGAGAGATTGAAGTGTCCATCCTTGGGTAGCCCGATGGAAATTACACACTAATACAATAAGAAATAATATCCTAAAACATGAAGGTTTGTAAGAAGTAACAAAAGATATTCATTATTTTGTGAACTTTCCCTCGTCATTAGAGTAGCCGAGAGTAGAAGCAAATCTTATTCGTCTTTTTATAATTCATCTTGTTTGTATGATAGGGGGAAATCATGACACACAATTAGTGCAAATGCATAGGTAATGAAGAAATGAAATTTCATAATAAAATAGGCACTTACCATTTATAAAATAGAAGAGAACACAAATTTAAACCAAATAAATTATTAAAAGCAAACACCATGTATTTTTATCTCACTATCCATTATATAAGTGATATGGATGTTACTGTCATCTAACACCTAGGTTCAAGGATATAGATATTAAACCCTTTCTACACCCAAAGGTGAGTGTCATTTTACATAGACATAAATCCATTTACTGCATCCACAGATGTGGATCTATTTGTGTTGATTTACATCCGACCCTTTCAACACCCAAAGGTGAGGGCTTGTTTGTACACATGCATTAAACCTTAGATACACAAAAATGATGAGGATTTTTTGTATTTAAAAGTTCAATGTCAATGTATAATGGATTTCTGATTTATTTTATGTTCAAGGTTTTCAGAATATACTTATAGTAAAAAATTAGAACATTGTATCGTAGAGAGTCACTTAGTTCAAACAAATACTATCATATGCCAAGAAAAGGAGATTAACTCATATCATACAAGAAAGCACTACCATATGTAAGTTAACAATGATAATAGCGTACCTTAACAACATTTTAGAGTAATAAGATCTTGGGAGTAAAAAAATATCACAAACATGGTCGGGGGACATAAATGGGTATATACATATTCAAGTCATTAATAAGTAGAGTCACAAGGACAAAGTTTGGGTTTCTTAAGCCTCATTATTGTTCTTATGTTTTGTATCACATCAATAATCAAGATTCTATTTTGATAAGCTTTCAATACCAATATCATGTTTCAACATCATTATTATCAACATTGAAGGATGGTCCATATCTAATTTGTAATGTGCACTTAATCCAGAAACTATCGTCAAAGGAGAATTCCAAGGGTCAATATCAAGGCATTCACAAATTTGGTAGGGGAAATCATAAGATTCCATACCCTTGCATACAAATATCACAAAATTTGGGTTATCATCCACCATCAAGATTCCTCATAATATTTTGGCACATGAATCATATTCTTAAGATCAAAGTGGAAAAGTAAACAAAGTCAAGGTATAACCCCATAATGAGTCAAGTCATGATTTTAGGTTCTCAAAGATAACCATCAGATTCAAATAATTAGGGTTTTAGAGACTAATCATCATAATTTAGTCATTACACAATTTTAAATGTCCCATAAATTGAGTTTTATGGGTATCCATGATGTTGCAAATAGAATCAAGCTTTAAAATTAATTTCTAAAGGATTTATTGGATATTTCTAATATAAATGGGCTACTAGATTATATCTTTTATTCATTAAAAGTTATAATCTTTATAATTTTTGATCAAATTATTGGAATATTTCATTGAGGGTAGGATATTTCACCTAAAAAGGAATGTGAGAAAAAGTGTCAGCCAATCCCCTACTCAATGTTGACTGTTAGGGGGGAGGGGTCGGGTGGTTGAAAGAGCACTGACCCTCTAGTCACATGCACTGGGGTAAGTAGAGAGGGAGGACAGTTGCATGGACCAAGATTTTGATCGTAGGTCTTGGTCCATCATTGATATCAACCCTACAATCCTTATTTTCCCTACCCACGACATGACACCCCATCAGGTACGACGGTGTGCAACAACAGAATCATTGGGAAAGAAAAAGAACAAAAAGGGGTAGAGAGGAAGAGGGGAAGAGAAGATGTGGTGCTCATATTTTAGGGATGAACACGAAGTTAAATAGGGGGGGGTATTTGTAGTGACATTGGTTGGACTTAGGGTTTGTGAGAATTGGGTTTTAGTCCTGACAATGGGGACTTAGAAGCTTCTCAAAACATGTCGATTAGGGGTACATACTAAGTTTAGGTAGATTGGAAATGAGTTGAGAAGTAATTGGGATGGAAATTGAGAGAATACAGAGTGAGAATGGGTCTCATATAGGTTTATGGGTTTCAGATATGCTACCATACTTTCCTATTTAAACCCAGGGTTGAAGACTACCCGTGCCCTATTGGATTGCCATCCGATGATGACTGGTATGGCAAGGAACCCATGCTCACATGTATATGGGCCATGATCTAAGACCCAACTCAACACTACCCCCACATGTCCACAAAAATGGGAGAGGCCTATAAAACAATAAAGAGTAAAAAAGGATAAAAAGTCATACTAAGGCAGTCTTCAAAAAAATCAATTTATTATTATTGAAAATTCTAGTTGATCCCATGTTACGCCAATAGCTACATATTGAAGACTAGAATAATTATGGTAAGTTTCAAGTTTAGAAGATTGGGGATTCAAATGAATTTTATCAAAAGATTAGAGAGTACTTTCAAACAAGGATTTTATGAGTATAGGTGTATCAAATTGGTTCAAAATGTGGAATTTTAAACTTTGGAGATCATTATAGAGTAATTGATCATGGGAATTATTAGGGATGAGTTGAGTAATTAGATCATAATTGTGCCAAAATGCACATTGTCACAAGAGTGCAAGTTGTATGAAAGGCCACTACATTAGAAACTTTTTCTTTTAGTGTTGGTAAGAAGAGACTCCTTTCCACTAAAGTCTTACATATGTCTATTTGAGGATGTTGAACCATGCACCACCACCATGCTTAGAAGTAAACAACAAGTGGGTAACCGTTGCAAAAATGTGGGGATGTGTAGTATCCTCCATTTAGATAGCTTCCCCCTAGACTAACCCTATAGAAGAGCATGACTAATGTGATATATGAACCATGACCTATATTTGGCACTATATCATGTCTCAGTTAGGTGTTGAGCACCCAAAAATGCATGTATCAAGACTGCACTTCAAACTTGGTGAAAAGGTTATGGGAATTGATTTTAGGGGATAATCAATATAACGACTTAAGTATGTTTGTAAACTTCAAATAAATTATATACATGGGGACAAATGTGGTATGAAATGAATCCTTAATATCTAAAAAAATTGAAACATCTTCAAATTATAGATAAAAGAAGATAAAAGGCATGCATGGCCCTAGTTTTTGCACCCAAGTCCAAGATTTTAGAGCAGGGATGGGAAAGAATTTCATTGAGACATTCTATTTGTTGGATGGAAGAAATAGATTGAAGTCAAGCGAAGGTAGGTTTTGGCACAAGGGAAGTTCATATAAATTGTTCTGATGAATGCAATGTTTATAATTTTATTTTTCTAATATTACTACTACATTGATCATTAGAGTTAGAAGTACACTTAAATGGACTTTGATTGCAAAAGATAGCAATTTGATACTTCATGTGCAATATAAATGATTTATTTTTCATATATTCTTAAATGGACAAGTTGTTTTTAGCATATATCACAAAATACCATTAAAATTTATTCCTAGAAACCTTTTGGTTTAAAACAATCATTTCAATATATTATGAAGAGCCAAATTGGATGTATAAGTGACTAAAGAAAATTTTGGCTAAACTACAAGTTTGACCTATAGGTTGGTCATTTGAACCTTTTGCTTAGCTCAAAATGAATCGATGAGTTAGTAAGACCCTACAATTATAACATCATGTATCTTTTTCTTTTGATCCCAGGGAAATGAGGGTGGGAAACTCATATTGTTGTCTCAAAAAGGGTATGAAGCCTAGAAGGGCTTATTGAATTACATGAACACCCATAATATAAATGTATAATTTTACAAACAAATATGTTGAAATAACACAAGGTATTATAACATTGATTTATAAATTGAATGTGCATGCTGAGATATACATATACAGTATGACATGATCTACAACAAAGATACACTTATATTTTCTCACTTCACATATTAGGTCCTACATCCCATGCTAGTTTTAAGCCTGAAATCATAAAATCATAGTATATATATACAATTATGAGGAGCACATAGATAAAGTTGTGAATGATATTATTTTCTTGTAAGGTAAACATATAAGAGAGGCACAAAATGACAATGCTATGATATAACAAGACAACCAAACTTTTAATACCATGTTTATTTTCTCAATACTACATGGGAAGACTAGTACCTTAATACATACATAGGGCTCCCTACTCTATCTGAGAGATACAAGAGATAGAGAAAACTCATGCACCCATTTCCTCATGAGATGAGAGTGGTACTAGTTTTTTGTTGGGCATACTTATTATACACCCTATGTATATGGCCATTTGTTTCATTGTGCTCCTACTTATCAAAACACAAAAGAAGAGACACATATTACAATATTGTGTAACTATACAAAAAAGATAAACATCCAAAAACATCAATATTATATGCCAAGTACTACCATGTATAGGAAACATAACTCATACAAGTAAATAGGTGGAATCATGTAATTAAATTAAGTGTTATAGAACATATCGAGAGGATAAACAATGTACCTTATTTAGGATTCACCAACTCTACCATTCCTCAACTGAACTCCAATGTGGTCAACTCCTAGTTAAGATAATATCACATATTTCATATTTTGGATACTTCATCAACCTAAATAAGATTAGTTTTCTAGACTTTATGCTCATTTAGGTTAATCATAGACAGAACCTCATTATTCAACATTAAGGTATTGATCATATCCTAAATTAGGTGAAATTGAACTACTCAACAATCGATGTCCTACACAATGTTTAAACACTGATTGAAGCTTTAAAAGATAAAACCTAGATAAATAAAAATCATGACTCTATAGGTCGGTTGGCAAATTGGGGCAACACATAAGCGAATGGAAACAACATTTTAATGTCCGATTCCTAAACTAATAGACCGTGTCAACAACAATGTATCTAGGAAAGAGGGTTTCAAGAGATATACCTAATCCTAGAGTAAGTCCAACACCTTATCCTTGTAGCAGTGTGCTTCTTCTTCAAGCATCACTCAAGCATTTGTCAACAACAACCTCCTAGTGAACCATCATGAACTACAATTTATGGAGTCCTCCTAGCGGGTGACAACGACCTCGTCGCCTCTGTCGCAGTCCATGTGGACCACTAGGAACTCTGCGTTGTGATACCAGAGCCAATAGGAAGGAGTTGTCCCTTTGAACGTCAACGTGCTAGTGTCAACTTGCTCTCCCAATTGTCTCTCCTTTACTATCCCTCCCTTTTATGGGTAGGACTTTCTCAGGCTCTCTGATTACTACAACCAGAGTGTACAACAATTGTTAGAGCTTATTGTTGTGTCTCTGAAAGCCTAGACTTCCTTTTTTATATAGGATGTCTAAGGTCAGGGTTTCTAGTTCATTTGAGAGTCTAGGAGACAAAATTACATGAATTTTTTAGAAGCTACGAAAGGTGAACTGGTCATGTCACCATTGAACAAGTCAATTCATAGGTGAACCGATCAGTTCAACCATTATACCGACCAGTTCACTAACTTTCCTATTTTAAATCACATTGGAATTCATTATTCGATTAATGCACACCATGACATCACCATTATTCTTTGATCCAATCATATTGATCATTGAACTGGGAAGCCCATATGATGAACTGGTCATTTTAGTTTTAAAATGATCATTTCATTTTATGAGATGGTTGTTTCACTTGTAAAATGGTCATTTCATTTTCAGCTCAGTCAATATACAACAAATGTTGTTCAAATTGAATACCTAAACACTTTAGTAATCAAGTTAACATTATTCATGAATAAACTCCTATTCTAGGTGCATCCTATGTGTGTGACCCTATAGGTCCCAATTTATGTTGGTAGTGAATGTACATAACCAACTTATAACATCACAAGCAATGAGCAGTGTCTAGCAACACATCATTGCTACCCTAGTAATTTGGAAAGTTGAAGAAAAACTAAAGCCTAAAATTCATGAATAATGTTATCGTGACCATATATTCCTTTGTTTTTGATACACATATTGAACTCAAAGCATGGAATTGTCATCCTCTCAACGTTCAATACTTGTTCCTTGAACTAGATCAGACTGTATGAGATGCATTGACCGACCTAAATCACACGTCCAAAAATGAGAAAATCTAGAGTAGTCAGACTTTTAAGAAAGTAACACACTTAAGCCCCCATAACTATTATACAGAGTCCTATGTAGTAATCGGGGTCAAACCACATGTACAAGGTTAGTAGGTGTTAAGCACACAAGGCCTCACACTCATATACTCCAGATAAAAAAGGGTAGTTTAAATTGGTGTTCCCGAAGGAACGATGGTACTCCAACCCAAGTAAAGTAAATAAAATAAAGATAAGAAGAACAATGCGTAATAAAAGAAGATGTAAAAGAATATATGCAGGGAAACTTGGATTGGGTTTCACCTACTAAGACTTCTCACCAACATGCAAAATCACCTCTCCCTCTCGTATACTCCCTATCAAGAATACAAGCAATCATACATGGTGTCTATTCCCTTCTCTCTCGACATAAGGATAGATCTAAGTCTAGGCGTAACCTCTCTCTCGAGATGATTACTCAAAAACCTCATAACAGAACGTCTGATCTAAAGCTTTAGCATTCCAACATTCTCATGCATTCATACTACTCCATAACAAAAGATAAATGTGATATTACTCTCTTGAGATATCAACAGTCAAACATCACAAGATGGTAGCTAAGCATACAAGTGAAGCATTAAAACCGGTGCATGGAGATAATCTTGACAAGAGTATATATATTTAAAATGGAGAGACAATATACATGTTGGGAGAGCCTTAGTGGCTACTCACAACCCAAGTTAAGATGTTTAGCCACATATGTTTACGGGCAGCATAACGACGTTACAAGAAGATAGATACATCAAGTTCTACAAAGTGATGAGGGAAGTACAATGAGATGGAAGTGATAGACCTAGATGGAGAGAGAAGAACATGATACAACTCAGTACTTCTTCAATTCTAGATCCATAAGGTTGATGCACATACGATCTTCTTCTCTCAAAGAAGATGGAGCCTTCAGTCTTCTCTCTCCTTAGCTTCTGCCTTTTGAGATCTAAGACTAATTGGATGGGTGGAGATGAGTCTGGAAAATGGCAGCACTTCGCGGTACTATCAGATCTGATCTATGATCCCATGATTTGACAAGTCAGGTGGGTGGCCTATTTATAGGCACACTCCACCGACTTAACCCCTCGATTGCGATCAAGGTCTGGTCTTGGATAAAGCTCGATCACAGTCGAGGCCTTATTGCTATTCTTTCCTCAGTCGAGGTTAGTTGAACCCCTGCCTAAGTCGCAGTCTGGTTGTCTACCTCCTTGGGCTAGGGTTGCGGTCGAGGTCGATTTAGCAACCGCCCTCGATCACGGTCTTAGCTGGCCACCTTCTCGATCACGGCTTGGTTGCTGTGACTTTTTTGTAGGACCGCAATTGAGGTCGAGGTGTGCCTTGCTTTGGAGAAGTCGAGGTCGTAGTCTTCAAGTTGGTCGCAGTCCCATATTGATCATGGTCCCGAAGAGTTTGAGTGCAATTTGACCATGAGCGCAAGGCATTAGGGTGAACTTGGAGACCTCGACCATGATGAGATGGTACATGCTAAATGAATGGGTCACGGTCGAGGTGATGACTATGACCTGGGCTAGATATGTACCTAAAAATCAAGGGGAAAATGTGTAAGTGAAGTATTTAACATAAGATGCTAAATTAGTTGCAAAAGTTAGCAAAAGATTTGCTATGAAGGCATAAAATGTATACAAAAGTGCATAAAATAATGTGTTATCAAGGATGTGAGCTCACATATCATATATTGAGTCACATGTGTATGGCCATACATTTCTCAATCTCGATTGTCAAGTGTCTAGGCTATCAGTCACCTGTAGGAGGGACAAATCCCATCTACACCACTCACACTTAATCCCCGTGTGTCACAATGCACATGAGCATCACCTTTATGGAAACCCTTATTCAAGGTCACGTTGGGTGATGCCATAATACAGTGACTGACATGTGATGAGTGTAGGGACTTTAGGTCTATGAACCGCAATCACCACCATCAAAGTGAGAGCTAATTATGACTACCATTCCATGGTCTCCATGTATCACTCTCAAGGTGGGTCTATCTGATACACCATTCTCTAACATGTACCTGTGTGCTTGACTTGATATCACATATCATGACTAATGAGACTCTATCATCACCCAACATACACTCTAGTCTTACATATTACTATCATCTATTTTTCTTCCATAGTAATAGCCAATAGGGACATAACAAGCAAGAATGTATTCTTATCATACATATGATCTCATTATTTAGGCCCTCAACCTAAAGACACATGTCATCAAGTATCATCATTCTTTATAAATGTATTATATCTGTGTCATCATCTCATGATTGAGACAAACATAAAAAATTGAATTACCTTTACCATTATCAAATAAAGTATATGATGCCCCATCACAATCATCATATAATTGGCTCTATGGGAATACATACCAACCGAATCCCACTTGCACTTAGAAAAAATCACCCATGAATCTTATGACAAGTGATCTTAACATGTCTATCATGTTTTCGATGCACAAGCACTTTTATAGAGAGTTAGCAACATTTTCTTCTGGTCAATATTTTGTAAGTTTCACATCTCGTCACTACACGACTTCTCATATGAGATGGAAGTGTGGTTGTATACATCTGAGATTCCTTGCCTAACCAGTAGCTCCATTGTTGTCTCAGTATTTCTACTGTGTCATTAATGGTTGGAACCTCCCACAAGTTCATCTATATAAACTTCTAGATCCAAACAATATCCTATACTATTCTCATAACACTAAGATACTTGGCTTCTTATGTAGAATTAGCAACTATCTCTTGCTGAGAACTCTTTCAGCTTTCCATCCTATTTTAAGGTCAAACATAAAATTACATTGCAATCATTATTTTTTGTCATTTTGGAAGCTTGGATTAGTGTAACCATTTACACCCAACTCCTTCTCATTACTATAACTATGGAACATATCCTTTTAGTTCTTCTCAAGTACTTAAGGATGTTCTTTATGATAGTTTAGTGACATTAACTGGGGTTTGATAGATATCCACTCATCATGCCCAATACATATTAGAGAACAAGATGAGTACATTACATTATACATGATAGATCCAATTGCAAATGCATATGACATCTAACTCATGGTTTTAGCATTCTTCACAAGATCTGGGACATTGGGCCCTTAAGAGACTAATTCCATGAAATATGCACAACTTTTCTCTCATTAAATCCTACATGTTGAACCCCTTCAACATCTTGCCAATGTATGTGCTCTTTCTTAGGTCAAAAGGCTTTCCAAACCTACCTGTATAGATCCCAATTTCTATCTTATAGGATGCTTCACCTAAACTCTTCATAGAGAAAGTACTTTCATTGCCAAGTTTTGATATTTGTAGTAGAAGTATGATATTCTCCATCAATATGTGGAATGTGAATATGCTCCCATTAAATTCTCATAATCACAACTTCCATCTTCATTTTGACTAAAGTTAAACTCTTAGACTATCCGTTCAACTTGAAGATTCTAGATCTAAGATGGTTACTTCATTCCATAGATTGAACTTTGTAGCTTAAAAACTTTATTTTCATTAATGGACTAATAAAATCTTCAGGTTGTGTCACATACACATCCTCATAATTATTCCCGTTAAGAAATGTAATTTTAACCATGGCAACTGGTGAAAAGATTTTGTCATGTTCAACATGGTGAACTTGTTTGAAATTGTTTGCAACCAATATGATCTTATAGGTTTGTACAATACCATCCATGTCAGTCTTCTTATTTAAAACCCAATTCCACCTTATGGATTTTATCCCTTTAGGTGGATCCACCAAGGTCATACCTTATTGGTATACATGGAGTCTGTCTCGGATCTCATGGCCTCAAGCCATTTCTCAGACTCTGGTCCCTCAATAGCTTCTAAGAAGGTTGTTGTCTCATATCTTATGACCAACTTACCACCTCTAGGAGTTATAAGATATCACGATCTTTCATGCTCAAGGCGCGTTATACTAGAACTACGAGGTTTTCTATTACATAAGAAACTTGAGATTCCATAACAACTAGTGATTCTACTTATTCTTTAGGTTCAATGTTTTCTTGTTGGTCTCAAACTTTTTGATTTCTACTATTCTTCCACTAACTCCCTTGAAATTAAATTCCACTAGGAAAATAGCTATCCTGGCAAAAATCAATTTTGTTGTTGGATTGGAATATAAAAGTAGTTTTCAACATACTAACATTTATCAGATTTTTGGACAGATCTTTTCAAGAAATAATTTTCTTGTACAAGATTACAATCCTAATCTTTATAGAAGACATATGGTACACTTACCATGCCATATCCCATATGGTGTCCTTTGAACCACTTAAGACGGTACATTATTTATTGTAAAGTGTGTGCCAGAAGGAATTAGAAGATCAACTAGATTTATTGATAATTGCATCATGACTAACACAATGTGATTTCTTCTTTCTGATACACTATCATGTGTTTTAGGTGGAGTTCATCATGATACACTATCATGGTCTCCTAAAAGGTCCTCAAACTTTTGGTTCAAATGTCCTCACATTGATCATATCAAAGTGTTTTAATAATTATACCAAGTGGGTTATGTACTTCATTCATGATCTCCTTAGAACTCTTCAAGAGATTCAGACTTGTATTTCATTTAATGCAATCTACCATATTTAGCTAGATCATTAATAAATATAATGAGTTACAATTAACCACCTCTAGAATTTATTCTATTAGGTCTCAAATATACATAAGTATGTATGAGCCCTAATAGAATAGTTCCTCCCCAACTACATCTAGTGAAGATGCTTTTGTCATATTGCCCAAAAAATAAGACTTGCATGTCTCTATTGGTTCAATAACCAAAAGAGTATAGATAACTGTCATTATGGATTCTAGAAATACATTTCTCATTTATGCACTCTACATGACAATGCTATATGTATTCAATGTTTGAGTCTTCAAGTCATTCAATATATGTGTCATACACATTTCCCCCCACAACTATCGAGTATGGATTATGAGACATTGGGCACCACCATATAAGATCTTATCTTTTAAAATGGAACTACAATACATTCATACTATTCTTGTCCATACAAGATACATGATGTTTTCATTAATGGAAGGTACATAATAACAATTCACTAATTCTATTACATGCCCATGAACGACATATTTCAACTGTACTGGTAGAAACTATTGCTCTACATAGTTCTATCTTACTTATTCTTAGGTCTTGAAGTGGAGATCTCTATCTCCTTCTTCTTCCTTAGTTTCTTTAAATGAAAAGGAAAATTCCTTTTGCACTTACCCTTTCTCCTCATTTTGAGTGCAGAAGACTTGGACTTTAGCTTAGCCTTAGAACTCTTGTTGGCCTTGAATTTGTCATTGGACCTTATTCTGCTGATCATCATCATAGGTTTGTCCTTCTTCATCCTTTCTTGAGTCATTTATCAACATGCCAATCAATTTTGATAGTGGTTTGGCCAAAGTTACTCAAGTAGTATCGCTCGATAAACTGGATGTATGATTCAGGCAATGATTATATAATCATATATGTGGCCAAATCTTGGCTCAAAGAGAATCCTAGTCTTTCTAATTGTTCCACATGTACAATCATATTGAGCACATGGATCCTTATTGTATCTCCTTCTATCATCTTGCACTCAAAGAGTGCCTTTGAGACATTGTACCTTTCTTATTTTGAATGATTTTGGTTCATATTATTATGATGTGTGACCTTCTCAAGAATTCCCATGTCTTCATTCTTGTTATATAACTCATAGTTCATACATAATAGCATAATGTGCTTAACATTTAAGGCATTGTTGGCATGCTTCCAATAAGTATCCACCTCAGCCCTAGGTGCAATAGGAGCAAGTTCATCTGGCTCTGGTGTTTCAAGGACATAAAGCTTGCACTCTTGACTGAGAAAAATTCTCAATGTCCTGAATCAATCATGGAAGTTATTCCCAGTCAGCTTGTCCTTCTCAAGGACCAATTGCAAAGAAAATGTGTTTTTGTTTGCCATTAGATTTCTATAAAACAAAATTTGCAACTTTTGTCAAAACACTTTTGATTTGATAAGATTGACAATATTGATAAGGGTTTTAATTAATTATAGTTCCCATTATTTTGTCAAAATTGATGACCCTCATATATCAATTCAAAAGATTGCTTCCTACAACCTTCTAGTAAGCCAAGATCTATTTTTCATCAAATTACGAGTCAACTTTGGCTGATTGCCCACAACTTGACTATTTATGCAGGAAACGTTTTCTAATTGCATCTAAATGTAACTCTTGGATAGATGGTGTGAACAAATCCTTGTCACTAACCATCCCTATGCTTCCAGGTACTTAATCTCATTATTATCACTTAGTTAAGCCTGACCCAAAAGCCAACATGATAGAATATGCACCCTGCTTTGGCAGACCTACATAACTACCATCATACTTCCACGAGATGGACAACACACCATGCTTTAGCGTAGTCTACACTTAGTCAATCAAGTATTTCATGTGTGTTTCTTATGGAAAGCATCTAAGACTTAGTATGTTTGATTGAGAGATTTTACATTTATATAAATACATATAAATATCCAATCATACATATTTGTAGTACATATCATATACATGCTATAACCACAAATGACATATGAAATTATAAAACACAAGCTATAGTTATGGCCACACTATTGTAATTCCTTGGAGTTCCAAGGAATGACTACCACCTCAGGTCCACAACATATGTAGCAACCTGTTGTTGGTGAAGATCTATGCTGGAACCAATTTGGGTTTATCGATTCAACTCTTAAACCAATCAGTTTGCCTCCTAGTCAGTCGGTTGGTCTCTAGGACCGATTGTATGGTATAGAACATCTTCTTTGACATAACATGAGTTAAAACTATCCTAATCATGTTTAACATATTACATTGTAGTAGGGAAACCTCGAGTTACATTCAAGGGGACATAAGAAGCAAAGTACTAATATTTTCACATATGAAAAAGAGAGAGAGGCTCAGTACGCAAATCAAGATATAAGTAGGAATAATAATCATCCAACTAAGGACAAAGATATAGGGGGTTATTGGATATAACCATGCTAGTACCCACCATCAAAACCAATTTTAGGGCGGCATGTATAAATTGCATATATATCATATATATTTATATTTGTGGGGTTGTATGTGGTATTTTAATTAAATTTGCACATTAATCATTTTAATATTCACATTGTATGAAATAAAATAAATCCAATCATATTGATTTAAATGCACATACACCATAAATTGACGTGGTTTTGATACCACTATTGGGAAATCCGGGCAACAAATAAGGCAGTGGAAACAAAATTTTTAATGCATGATTCCCAAACTAGAAGATTGTGTAAACAACAATGTATCTAGGAAAGAGGGTTGGAAGAGATATATCGGTCCTAGAGAAAGTCCACAACTTATCCTTGCAACAACACACTTCTTCTTTAAGTAACATTTGAGCAGTCATCAATAACGGCCTCATGGTGCAACACCGCGAATGGCGGTTGGCCGAGTCTTCCTAGCGGGTGGTAACGACCTCCTCGCCTCTGTAGTTGTCCATACAGACTACTGAAAACTTCACATTGTGCTACTAGAGCCAACAAGAAGGATTTCTCCCTTCGAACATCAATGTGCTAGCACCAACTTGCTTTCCCAATTGTCTCTCCCTTGCTATCTGTTACACCCCGATCTCATAATTACCACTAATCATGAGATTAGGGCATAAATTGAGGATTTAACGTAATACAAAGATCACCCTTAACCTTTTTCTTTCTTTCTTCATTTTGTTTCTCCCATGCAATCACATAAACTAACTTTACAAGAGAATCTAAACATTGATTTCTCTAATATGATTTCTACAGTAAAATGCATGTATAAACATTCATTATGTTTCTCATACTTTAAACACATAAGACTTGCTGATTCACATATATTGCTAAAAGAGGAATAATGTTATACACCATCATTTACAACTCTCTCTTATTTCTTTACAAGGACCTAGAGTGACAAGGACCGACTGAACTTAACTATACTCAGACTTAACTCTTGTGGCAGATCTACTCTGATGCTTTGACCTTCTTCTAGTCCACGTGGTTTCCCTAAAAACTTTGAGTAGAGGGGTGAGCCTACTCACTCAGTGAATGATTACTTCAAAGAAATAGTCTAAAGCACTGACATAATTATAGATATACTTTTGAGCAACTGATATCAATTATAACAATAGTAATTACTACACTGAGCACATCTAAAACAATACAGTTAAAATAACAGAGAATGTAGATATTACATTTAAAGAACAACTACTATGAAATTGTACTCAAAATTTTCTTAACTTTTTTTATTTATAAGAAACTCTTTAAACCTATATGATCATTTTTAGCTTATGCCTTGATCATATGTAGTGTACTCTACATATGAAGACTCGTAGTGAACTACAATCTCACCGTACAAGACTTAGCTTAAAACCTGAGAAGCTATGCCTAGAACTGAATCCAGGTCTACTTGACTTCAACCGTCACATCTCATTAAGGCAGCTAAATAGTTGACCTTTAACTGGACCTCTCCTCTAGGCTGAGTACACAGGTGGAGGGTCTGAGACGCTTTGTGGGCCTCATCTTGGTACGCTTTGTGGGTACCTCTGGGTACCTGGCGGGATCTCCGGTTCATGTTGGGTAACCTATCTTCTCTTAGGAGACTTCCTCAAGGACTTCATCTCCCCGCACGCTCTGTGGGTGCGTTCCGATCCCCATATAATGGTTGCTACCAGGGTGGATCGTTTCCTCCCTATAGTGAAGACATCCGTAGGGAATCTACAGTGTTCAGGAAACCTATGTCTATTATTTTATTATTCTTGGAAAGCTCTTACTATATTGTATCTCTCTATTACTTATTCTTGACTCTGGTATCTCTATGATGTTGAGTCTATTCATCTGAAGCTTATAATACAACATGTATACCATTCTAAACTTGGTAGAGAAGTATATTCAAAACACTATAATATTCTGAGTAATCATCATACTATACATACATGCAGACTAAAATTCTTAAATAAACAGAATACATGTCAACTTGGCACTTTATACACTAGAATCATGCAATTGAACTATTAAGCATCACCACATCTCATATTGAGCACATTGATATCACAATACTTGATTCATTGAACACCTTATCCTTAGGGTTTCATTTACCTCATTCATTTATCACATGGCTCTCATAAGGATTTCATACGACATAAACATTCACTGAATAAAGACTACTTTCAAAAAATCATATACAATCAATATATGTATGAAACCTTGAAACTGATCTGAATTTGGGTTTCCATGCCATTCACTGAGATATCATGCATCAAGAATATAATTGAATAAATAAAGTCTATCATGTCAAGAAAATCCCTTCAAATGGATTTCACGATATCTATTAATAAATATCCAACTTTCCTCACATCTAGGGCTTCACCCTCTTTACTGAGATATCAAACAAACACTATTCACCTTAAATGAAATCCAAGATAGTATCTACCATATATGTATTATGCATTTAGATAAACAACCATTCATAACCAAGGCAATCCAGATAAACGAATTTCTCTATTTAATTATACAACAATTTTAGTCATAGACAAATTCCCTATATTTCAGTTTACTCTTATAACCTCTGCGAATACTTAGAGAATTCTCATTAGGATGTATCATATACATTTATAATATGATTTTATCATCTGAAATTCATCCAAATAGAGGAAGATTCCATTTCATATCATTTTGCAACAACTTAGATCAAATAGAAAATTCAGGGTTTGTAGTCGCATACTAAGCAATTAAGGATTATGGATGATTTAACCAATTTTCATGCAATATACTATTTAAAGGAAGTTCCCACTCACCCTAAGGTGTGAAAACACCTTAAAAATGCAGCTCATCCCTAAAAATTTCGATCTCATATCAAATCCCTAGCAATTCACCCGATTCTTCTTCCTTTCAACTCAGAAACCCTAGAAATGAGGGATTATGAAGAAAGAGTGAGAAAAGGAGAAGTTTTGATACCATTTTGGATCAATTTAGAGGAGGGACGAAATCTTGACATGTGAGAGAAGATTCACCATTAAAGTCTATGCAAAGAAGCTAAAATTACTTGATTTCATTATATCTCAGATAGAGAAACCCTAGATCAGCAATTCCACCACTCTCTCCTCTCAAACCCTAACACTTCCTCTATCTCTAGGATTTCGTTTCTCTAGAATGAATCACAAATTATGAGAGCTACTAGTGTGTTAGGTTGACCATATAGAGAAGTTGAGCTGCTTGGGTCAAATTCACATTGACCCCTCACTATACTTTCTCTTATTTCAGCTGAATTTTCTGTCATACAAATGTTACTGTAATCCATCTACTAAATAGCTAAAAGATCCTCCAAAAATAATGAAAATTTTACATGTTATTTATGATTTAGTTTTAGATCTCCAGATAAAATTTTGGATCATTTGGAGTTACCAATAAATAATAATTAAAAATCAAATAATATACTGCTATATTGCAGTTAGCAGCATGGTCGATCGAGTTTGTCCTTCATAGAACTCGACCGACACCCTCTCTATAGAGATCAAAAGTGATCCAAAAATTACTATAATTTAATAGGGTGTCTGTAATTGAGTTTTTCAAGTACAGTTAAAATTTGAGATCAATTAGATATACCAATAATAAGATAAAATTCAATTACCACATTTCTATATCAATATGAAAATATGATCGGTCGAGTTTGAAACTCGACCGACAAATAGGTCAGAACATTCTCCAAAAATTCTGATATTTTTCAATAGTGTTCAAATTTAAGATATACAAAAAATTTGAATTCAATCATAGTTACACATAAAATTCTAAAAATCATTTAGTGAGACACTATACTTATCAAATTCTGTATTCATACATCATCAAAACCCTAATTTGGGCCGATTAGGGTTTCCAAATTTTGAACCCTAATTATGTGAATCAAAGTATGATTAAATCTTCTTGTTATATTTAAAACATCAAAACTCAAAAACCATCACTAATGAAGCTTTAAACAATGATCAACTTAGTTAAGCATACAATCATCCAAGTAAACCCTACTTTACCAATTAAGCTCAGATGCGGTCATAACACTATCCCTCCATTTTATGGGTAGGATTTGCTCATGTTATCTGGTTACTACAACTGGAGAGGACAACAATTTTTAGAGCTTATTGTTATGTCTCTGAAAGCCTAGATTGCCTCCCCTTCATATAGGGTGGTTAGGGTAAGGGTTTCCACTTCATTTGGGAGTCAAAGAGACAGAATTTCATGAATTTTCTAGAAGCTACAAACATTGGATTGGTCAATTCATACGTGAATCAATCGGTTGAAACCTTGAACCAATCGATTCACCAACTTTCCTATTTTCCATCACATTGGCATTCATTGTTGGTTTCATGCACAACATGACGTCAACATTAATCTTTGGTCCAACCATATTGATCATTGAACCAGGCAACCCAGATGATGAACCTGTCATTTCATTTCATGAAATGGCTGTTTCACTTGTAAAATGGTCATTTTCATTTTCCAGCTCAGCCAATATACAACCAATGTTGTTCAAATTGAATACCTAAAAACTTTAATAATCAAGTTAAACACCATTGATGAATAAACTCCCATTCTTGGTGAATCCTATGCACGTGACCCTATAGGTCACAATTTGCATTGGCAGTGAATGAACTTATGACATCACAAGCAATGAGTGGTATCTAGCAACACATCATTGCTACCCAAGTAATTTAAAAAATTGGAGAACAACTTCAACCTACAATCTATGACCAGTTTTACTGTGATTGTATAGTTCATTTATCTCTAATAGTCAGATTGAGATAAATAGCTCCTCTGAAGCAGCGCCGCTGTCTCTCCCGACTGATTGGCTCCTATCTAGTCGGCTAGGTAGAGCAGAAGTGGAGGTAGCTTTGGAAGAGTTCATTGAGCCCACCATCAAGGATGGTGTTCGGTGTGCTTCAATCTCCAGTGAGGAGTGCCCAACTCCAAACTAGGACGAGTACCTATCTATACATTTCGTCAGGAGGAAACCCTTCAAGGGTCAGCTACCAGGCTGAATTCATAGGAAGTGGCAGCCAAGCGGACATGTTGAGATCATCTCTGAATAAAGGGATGGATTCGTCGTTCGATTGTTGTCACATAGTGAGAGAGAAAGGGTTTTGGATGAGGCACCCTGGTTCATGGATGGCGCCCTCATCATTGCCAATGCCTGGCGACCTGGTTCCCCTCTCCAACCCCTTTCCTTCCATTGCCTTCCAGTGTGGTTCAAGATTGAAAACATGGGCCTCCCATGGACAAGATCCCACATTGTGAGTGTAACTAGTACCACAGGCAACCCGCTAGACTTTGCGGATATTTCTCTGTCAGCAGAATGCCTTGGCACGACGTCCGTCTGCATTGAATTTAGGTACGACCAAAGTCTACCTAAGTGCGCGATGGTGGAGCTGGATGCCAAGTTGATACAACTCAACCTTGAGATTGTATCTAAACCTACATTCTGCTCAAGTTGCAAACTCTTTGGTCACAGGGCTGGTGCCTGCCCATGAGTGACAAAGAAAACAACCTCCTGCGTGAATCTGCAGATAAGGAACAGATCAACTAAAGGTGCTCGAAAAAATGACTAAGCCAAGGTGGGTTCCAAAGGGACACCTAAGGTTCTGTCTAGTTCCAATGCAGATCAGGAGAAGGCCTATGAAGACCAAGTTTCTACTGTCGGTGATGAAATTCTCCTGGATTCCATTACACAGCAAGTGAAGGACATTTTTCTCACCTCTGCGCCTAAACAACAGAACCAACCGTCCTCTTCTAACATTTATCAGGTCGAGCCTGACTTGTTTAGGCCTCCACCAGATGACAACATTGGGAGAGTGAACTTTGATTTGGATCTAGAGAATAGAAGTAGGGAGGGATCGAGCTTCGAGTCGTGGCAAGTCAACAAAGTTTGGGAAAGCTTCAGATTCTCAGATGATTACCAATTGCGAAAAGGGAACCAGTTTGAAGATGATGAAGGGTCTAATGCCTATTTGTGTTCAGACCCTGATTCAGAGCACTGGGAACCTAAATCAGTGGAATTTGGTCAATCAAGGTCCAAAAAGAAGAAGAAACTAGCAAGGAAAAGAAGGGATGGGTCTTAGCTCTGACCTTCTCCTCCTAGATTCTCGCTGCTTAGTCCTATGAGGTTTGTCCCTGTAGAATGTGGAGTCTCTAAGTTTCTTGAGAACAATGATGGCTTTAGTCTTTCTCCTTCCCCACAATTTTAGTGATGAGGATAAAGCCAGTGGAAGGGAGGGTTGGGTTTAAAGGTCATAGTTATGATTCGAGTGCTTAGTGGAATCTCATCCTTCTTCATGGTCACTTCAGAAGCAAAGCAAATTTGAGTTTTATGAGGATGATCTGATCCTAAGTATGATGCTGCTTGTTTGGATTGGTGATGATTGATTCTTGGATCGATACTGGCTAAGTCATCATAATTTCAGAGTGATGGGCATATAGTTAGTGTTGCCTTAATCAGTAGGAAGCCTGTGTCATTTGTTATGTAGTATGTACAAGACCTTGAGCTTATGTGTGTCTTTTCTCCTGCTTAATTTGTCTTCCTACGTGAAGGCTTTGATCTTTACAGTTTTCTTAGTTTCTCCTTTAGTGATCCAGGGGGTGCTTTTCTTTTTGTACCCAAAGTTTTGGATTTTTTATATAGTAATACGCTTTTTCTCAACCAAAAAAAAATAGTCAGATTGAACTCGAGGTATGAAAGCGTCATCCTCTCAACATTTAATCCTTGTTCCTTAAACTAGATAAGACTACATGAGATGCATGTGAGCTCACATATCACATATCACATATAACATATCACATATCGAGTCACATGAGTATGTCCATACATTTCTCAGTCTCTCTTAAAAAGTGACCATGATATTAATCTCATGTAGGAGGGATAAATCCCATCTAAATCACTCACACTTAATCCCCATACATCACAATGCACCAGAGCATCACGTTTATGGCAACAATTATTCAAGGTCACTTTGGATGATGCCATGATACATTGAACAACATGCGATGAGTGTTGTGACTTCAGGTCTAAGAACCACAATCACCACCATCACTATGAGAGATGATTCTGACTACTATTCTATGGCCTCCATGCATCACTCTCAAGTTGGGTCTGTCCGATACACTATTCTCTAACATGTACCTATGTGCTTGACTTGATATCACATATCATGACTAATGAGACTCTATCACCAATCAACACACACTCTAGTCTTATGTATTACTATTTTGCTTCCACAGAAATATCTGACAAGGGACATAACAAGAATGTATGTACTCTTATATACATATGATCTCATCGTTCAAGTCCTCAACCTGAAGACATATGCCATCGAGTAACATAATTATTTAGACATCTATTAAATCTGTATCATCATCTCATGATTGAGACAAACATAATAGACAGAATTACCTTTATCATTATCAAATCAAGTATATGATGCCCATCATAATAATCAAATGATGGGCTCTATGGGCATACATACGAACTAGATCACCATCTATCTTAGTATTCAACATCATGCCCAATGTGTTGTTATGAGTTTGTCACACAGATTTCATCATTTAATCACCATCTAAACATTATTGAATTTATTACAAGGTTAGAAGCCATAACTAATCTATATAAGAAAATTACATGTTCTTGATCATATTAATGTCCACCAAAGCGTCATAGGGACATATTACATAAAAAAGTTACTACCATTTAATTAGTATATAAACTTAATAAGTATCATTAATTATAAGGTATTACCCAAGAAAATAGCATTATTGCAATAGCCTTTATATCCATTATCTCTAATAATCAAGGGTCCATTAAAGTCCTTTATGAGTATGCTAACAATCATGTAAAAACAACATTGGCTCACATTGATTATTTAAATATCCATATGATCTATTATATTTTTTAACATTTGATTTTCTTTTAGAATTAAAGAATATTTTACAAATTTTGGTAAAGCTTAGTTCATCAAATCTTCACCAAGTGTCTTAGATAAAAATCTCACATTCACATGGAGAAATTCTACTTCATTTGGTCGAGATACACCTAGTGTTGTCCTAGTCGTGCATTGGGGACATGCTGATAAGTCAAGATGCTTTAATAAACCAAAATAGATGATGTAACCTGACTTTTCACATGTATTTATATAATTGAAATGCAATTATTTTCTATAAAAAGGACATATTGGAAATATGTTGTTCTTTTTTTTAAAGGTGTGGTTTCTGTTGCAAAATTTCCCTTGGTAGTGAATTTCATGGTTTGTATTGTTTTTATTAGTCTAAAGGAAAAAGGTAGAGAAGAAAATCCCATAATAAGCAAAAATCAAAGGAAAATAAATAATAACTATGTGTACTTGAGAGATTTGTGTAGAATCCTCTGGAAAATGGCATGAATGACCACTATTAATTAGTTTCATTTACACAACGTTTCTAATTAAATGAATAGCCAAAATAAAGATAATAGAAAAGAAAAAGGAGAAAAATGTGTATTAATGTGTAAAATATGCCTTATTAGAGAAGACTTGGATATTAAGAAAAGTGCCTTTTGCTTTTGAGATTTGGTTTAAAACTTTTTCCACAATTAGATAAAGTCATTATAGAATTTCCTTTAAAATTTGAGAGAAAAAGGAATTATTATCTTGCTGAGAGTGACAACACAATGTTACAAGAATAAAAAAACATTGTTTGATTTGACCTTTGTATACTTATAAATAATGGCAAGAAGAAGATACTTCTAGAAATTGGGAATGAAGTACCATAATAGAATACTTATATTATGGATTTTAGAGTGCCAAACAAATAAGGACTTAAAATCAATCATGGACATATAAGAAAGATAATAAATGACTTCCTTTTTGGCAGACACATATACATATACATACATATATATATATATATATATATATATATATATATATATCCTTTCCTATGATTACCTTTGCATAACCATGAGAGGGAAATGAATTAATGGGAGGAAAATAAAAGAGAGTGTTTTTGGGTAAACCACACACACACACACACACACATATATATATATATATATATATATATATATATATATATATATATATATATATATATATATATATATATATATATATATATATATATATATTTGAGAATCAAAAGAATTGACAACGTTTGATACTGAAAATAAAAATGGAACTTGGAAAAGAAGGAAGTAGAAGATTGAACATGGTATATATGTGCGAAGGGTTGGATCCTTATATAGAGTACTCAGTCTATGATACATTCCCCCTCTAGTGCTTCAATTCTCTCTAAAAGGGCCACAGACATGGCCTATATTGGGGTAGAGAACTATCCTGGTCTTCTCATAAGGTTGAAGATGGAAGTTGAAGGTGGAAGCCACTGATCAAGCAACCTAGGTGTCGAACCCTCACCAAGTCAGTAACCATTGACACCCTAAATGGAAGGTGCTAGGAAAAACACCTCACTAGAGGATGCTTCCACTGCGACTACTGCACTCTCAGAACCTAGCTACAGGTAGTTGTGCCACTAGGGCTGGATAGTGAGGAAGTGTAGAAGGGAGGAACCAAACCAAAACACACACACACACACACACACACACACACACATATATATATATATATATATATATATATATATATATATATATATATATATATCCCTATGGTGGAGCTTGTGGATGGGTGCTGCAGTTGGGTATCTCATCCCATAGGGCGTCAACATACGGTAGGCAAGAACCGAGGAGTGGGACAGGCCAACAAACATGAAAACGTAGACGTCGACCGCCCAAGCGCAAGGAATGGGATGGTTAGATGAAAATGACCAAAATGACCCTCCGATGCACATGCAACATGAAGTGTGTGGGAGTCTTTTCCCATGATGTTAAGTTGGCCAAATAAAGGTAAGGCTAATACTATATTTGATGATGTGTCAACTTGAGATTTTTCCAATTATGCTAATCTTGCAAGAATCCTAGAAATAGCTAGAAATACCCAAATATAGTAAAACTATATATCATTTTGATCAGAAAAATGAGAGAAATCTAGAAAAATAGTTTTGGAGTACAATTATGCTTCTAGTCCTAAAAGTAGTGCAATATATATTAAAATGGTGATTAATGTATAAGAAACCTAAGTTTTAGGTTTTGATGAGCCTAATGTGTCCAATTGATATTGATAACAAAAGATTGATCTTTTATGGATACAAAAAGAAACTTGGAACTTATGTGAACTTTACAACCCATAATTTGATGAATTAGGGTTTCATGGAGATTAAAAGTGCAATTAATGATTAGATTAGGGTTTGTCAACCCAAAAGTCATGAAAAGTGATAATTAGGGTTTAGGAAGCCAAAACCTAATGAAACCCTAACTTGAGAACCAAGTCGGACTTAGTGATAAATTTGGATAGAATAATGATACATGGGTGTTATGATTTAACTTTCAAGATAATTTCTTGGTTGCTTATTTGGTTATTCCCGATTGCTCTTGCTTGGACATCGACTACACCTGATCAAGGTATCTGGTTACACCTATGACTAACCACATCAGTTTCCTAGCATTTTTAGGTTTTTTAGATTGCTTGAAATTGAATTCTTGCATGCTACTAATTTCCTGTAATATATAAAGTCAATATGTCTATCACAATACATGCTTGTAAGTTGCTAGAACCCAGCATACCAACTCTGGAAGTTTGAGAATGTTGTGAAATGAAAAGCATGTATGGCTTAGAGTCAAGTGGAGAGGGATTCAACCTAAATATGGAATTGAGATGATAATGCGTGGTGCATTATCTCTACTCTTGGAAAGGGATGAGCTTTGTATTTAGAATGTGACCAAATTCTTATTTCATCTTGTTATGAGTGTGAGAGACTAGACATACACATGCCATATTAGGAATGGAAATGATACGAGAAATAAGTACTTAAGTTGAAATCCTTTAAGAATAATCAAGGATTTGAGGTTTTACCACCCCCTTATGATAAGATATTGAATAAATAGTTTGGAAACCTAGGTGAACAACGTAATCACCAAATTAAAACTTCAAATGAGGATATATTTACCAAGTGGAATTAGATTTCTATAGGTATAAGATTGTATCTGGTGATAAAATTAATGTATGTAAGAGTTGAAGTGCTAAATAAAGGTAAATCAAGCATGACTTGTTGACCGAGCTTGTAGCAACCCAGTTAGATGACTCATTGTTAGTTGAGAAGAAGAGCTTGATGAAGATGCCTCATATAAATCTCTCGGTGGATGTGAATGGTGGAATCCAATATAAAAGTCATATTTGAGTTCTTGAGGATTCACTCTTAAGGACTTTGAAGTTCATTAGTCTAAATTTACCATGCATCTTGGCATCACGAAGATGTTTAAAGAATTACAATGGTATTTCTTGTAGACAAGAATGAAGAAAGGCATAGCAACACATGTAGCCAGTTGTCTCACATGACTAGGTGGTGAAGGTTGAACACCAACAACATGATATGTTACTGCAACCAATTGAGATTCCTGAGACAAGATGAGATTAGAAAACTATGGATTTCATGTGGGACCCAAGACAAATAAAGGTCATAATGCAATATGGTTCATGGTGGACCGCCTAACTAAGTCAAAAATTTTCCTCACCTTAAAGATTATTGCGAAGGTGACAAACCTAGTTGAACTATATGTTTTCTAATTCATTTGTATGGTGTTCCAACTTTAATTACCTCTGATTGTGACCACAAGTTCACCTCTAAGTTGTGGAAGAAAGTGCATGAAGAACTCGATACAAGGTTGAAATTCAGCACAACCTATCACCCCCAGACTGATGGACAGTCAGAAAAAAATCCAAACTTTAGAGGGTCTGTTAAGAGCATGTGTGTTTGATTGGGGTGGGTCATGGGAGCAATACCTACCCTTAGCCGAGTTTGCTTATAATAGTAGTTGCCAAGTTAGTATTGGGATGCCTCTGTACAAAGCTCTTTATGAGAGGTCATGTCGGTCACCGCTTCATAAGGATGATGTTGGTGAGAGGACCTTGATGAGGTCAAAAGAACTACAGTCGTATGTAGATAAAGTCACTTTGATCAAGCAAAGGATAAAGAGAGCCCAAGATTGACAAAAGTCATATGTAGATGAGAAGCAGAATGATTTGCACTTCACTGTGGGTGAACATGTGTTTATGAAGACCCGACCTCTCTAATCTTTTGCTAAGAATAGAGGAAAGATGAGCCCCCAATACATGGGTCTATTATTCTAGAACAGATTGGTGAAATTTCTTATCGTCTAGCCTTACCCTTGGAATATAGTATGAGTCATGATGTGTTCCATGTATCCAATATGAAGTGCTATGTGAAGGATCCTAGCCATGTACTGAGAATTGAGTCTATTGAACTCTAAGGGAGGCTGACATACCTTGAGTCACCTATGAGGGTACTGGATACCAAGGTGAGAGAGATCAAGAATGAAAGAATAGATATGGAAAAGGTTCTTTGGAAACACCATGAAGAGGATGAAGCCACATGAGAGTTGAAGACGAACATGGAAAAGTCCCATTCTAATTTGTTTATTTAATTAGTCAAATTTTGAAGACAAAATTCCTATAAGAGGGGAAGGATGCCATAACCTAGCTTTCCACATATATTTTATATAATTGATATGCAATTAGTTTCCATAAAAAGGAAATTTTGGAAATATGTTATGTTTTGTTTTATAGGTGTGGAATCTTTTGCAAAATTCCCCTTGGTTGTGAATTTCCTGGTTTCTATTGTTTTTATTAGTCCAATAATGGATAAAAGTAAAAAAGGAGAGAAGAAAATCCCATAATAAGCAAAAAGCAAAGGAAAATAGATAATAACTGTGTGTACTTGAGAGATTTGGGTAGAATCCTATAGAAAGTGGCATGGATGGTCACTATTAATTAGTTTTTGTTTGCAAATAGTTTCTAATAAAAATAGTAGCCAAAATAAAGACAGTAGAAAAGAAATAAACATATAAGAAGTGTATTAATGTGTAAAATATGCCTTATTAGAGATACTTGGATATTAAGAAAAATGCCTTTTCCTTTCAAGATTTGGTCTAAAACTTTCCCCACAGTTAGATAAAGTCATTATAGACTTTCTCTTAAAATTTGAGAGAAAAAGGAATAATTATCTTTCTGAGAGTGACAATATAATGTTAAAGGAATCAAATAACATTATTTGGTTTAACCATTGTATACTTATATATAATGATAAGAAGAAGATAATTCTAGAAATTGGTAGTGAAGTACCATACATTAGAATAATTTTTCTAATAGCATTAAGAGTGCCAACTAAATAAGAATTTGCAATCAATGGTGGACATATAAGAAAGATAATGAATGACTTCCTTTTTGACACACACACATACATACATACATACATACATATATATATACATATATATATAAATATATATATATATATATATATATATATATATATATCCTTTCCTATGAGTGCCTTTTCATAACCATGAGAGGGAAAGGAATTAATGGGAGGAAAGAAAAAGAGAGCATTTTTGGGTAAACCATATATGCATATGTATATATATGTATGCATATGAGAAGCATAAGAATCAACAAGATTTGATACTAAAAATAAAAAGGGAACATGGTAAAGAAGGAACTAAAAGATAGAACATGGTATATATATGCGAAGGGTTGGATCCTTATATAGAGTACTCAATCTTCGATACATTCCCCCTCTACTACTTTGTTCCTCTCTAAAAGGGCCACATGTAGGGCCTGAATCAAGGCAAATAACTGTCCCGGTGTGCTCACAAGGTTGAAGATGGACTGTGAAGGTGGAAGCCACCGATCAAGCAACCTAGGTGTTGTACCCTCACCATGTCAGTAACCATCGATGCCCTTGATGTAGGGTGTTAGGAAACACGCCTCGTCAAAGGATGCTCCACTATGGCTATTGCGCTCTTAGAACTTGGCTGTAGGTTGTTGTGCTGCTAGGGAATGATGGTGAGGAAGTGTAGAAGGGAGGAAGAAAACCAGAACCCTATGGTGGAGCTTCTAAATGGACGCCGAAGATGGATCTCTCAGCCAATAGGGCGTCAGGGTGAGGGAGGCGATAACTGAGGAGTGGGGCAGGTCAACATCTAGGTTGAGCAGAGGTCGAGCGCCCAAGCGCTGGGAAGGGGATGGTTAGAAGCAAATGACCAAAATGTCCCTCCGATGCACATGCAAAGTGAAGGGTGAATGAGTATTTTCCTGTGATGTTTAGTTGGCTAAATAAAGGTAAGGTTAATACTATATTTGATGATGTGTCAACCTAGGATTGGTCCAATTATTCTAATTTGGCAAAAATCCTAGAAATAGCCAGGAATACAGGAATATAGTGAAACTATATATCATTTTGATCGAAAATATGAGAGAAATCCAAATAAAATAGTTTCAGTCTAATTATGCTTCCATTTCTAAACTAATGCAATATGTACTAAAGTGGTGATTAATATATAAGAACCCTAAGTTTTAGATTTTGATGATGCTAATGTGTCCAATTGATATTGATAATAAAAGATTGATCTTTTATGGATAAAAAGAGAAACTTGGAACTTATGTGAAATTAACCCACAGTTTGATGAATTAGGGTTTCATGGAGATTAAAAGTGCATATAATGATAAGATTAGGTTTTGTTAACCCAAAAGTCAAGAAAAGTGATAATTAGGGTTTAGGAAGCCAAAACCCTAATGAAACCCTAACTTGAGAACTAAGTCGGACTTAGTGATAAATTTGAATAGAATAATGATACATGGGTGTTATGCTTTAACTTTCAGGATAATTGCTTGGCTGCTTGTTTGGCTATTCCTGATTGCTCTTTCTTGGACATCAAGAACATCTGATCAAGGTATGTGGTTATGCCTAAGACTAACCACATAAGTAACTCGACGTTTTTTGAGGTTTTCGGGATTTCTTGAAATTAAATGCTTGCATGTTATTTATTTCTTGTAAATTATAAAGTCACTATGAATATCACAATACATGCATGTAACTTGCTCGAACCCAGTATACAACCTCTGGAAGTTTGAGAATGGAAAGAATTAAAAGATTCATGATGACGACTAAAGACCAGGCCCTAATTTGGGAAGGTCATATGAGGTCATGCCCCAAATTGGGAAGACCAACATGAAACCTAGATCTAGATTGATTTGTGGCCAATATGGCACCTAACTCTAGATTGAGAGGTGGCCTAAAGTCCACTGTAGGGACAAAACCCTAAGAGAAGGTATACCAGAGGTTGAGTAAAAATGATTTGAGAAGTTATGAAGAAAATGATAAATTTTGTTTCTGTAACAATAATTGTTGTGGATATGTCGTCACAACTATATGTGAACATTTTTGTTTCCCCCACATACCAGTATATTTCTTATACCGACCATGTTTTGTTTCATGGGGATTTAGGAAAATATTATTTGATTCTACAAGTATGGTGAAAATGGACATCCCACAAAATAAGGTACCAAAAGAAGAGACATTAATGTAATTCTTGGAGGATATAGTTAGAAGGTTTATTTTCATGTTGCAACTATAGAAATCCATATCATGTAATCCCTTAGTGCAAAATGTAATATTTTTCTTGTAACAAACTCCTTTGATTAATGGAACTTATTAATTATTTTTGATTATTTATTAAACCTTCGATCCTGTGATGAAGGTAATGGCCCTTGTCCTCTTGGTCCACCTAAATAGGGGATAATAGGGGGAGGGGGTCGTTACAATAGACATACCTCTAACTCATATCCTCTATCCCTCTTCTGTTCCTCTTCATCATAAGTGAGTATGTATTGGGAAATATGGTACAGAACATGCAATGAAATTTAAAATTTTATTACCATATTCCCCATAAACAGTAGATCATGTCAATGACTATAATACAAGAAGGATGGTTTATGGGATATACATGGTCCTAGAGCAAGTCAAATGACAATCCTCATTATTGTAGATGCATAACTTTGAATCCTAGTTGCACTGGGACACGTCTGACTGGTGCGCCTTCTGGTTTGCACCACCAAATGTATTTATGAATGTCGTCTTCTTCAAAAGCTCCTCTAGTCACAAACTACTGATTGACGTTGTGCTCCAAGCGGAAAACAACATCTTCCTGCCTCTATGAAAGTCCACACGGACCACCTAGAACTCCTATCATCTTGCTGAACTGGACATGAAGGAGTTGTCCCTCTCCGTTGGCTTACTAATCCCCGACTTGCTCTCCCACAATGAAAACTCTCAGTTGTTCTCTCCTATGGCTATCCCTCCGTTGACGGGTGGAACTTTCCTGCGCTCTCGTGGTTACCACAACCAGAGAGGACAACAATTATCTGTGTTGTTCTCTAGGAAGCCCTGAACACCCCTCTATATATAGTATAGGTTATGGTTAAGGTTCCTAGTTACTATCCAATGTGGGATTAATGTGTGGGAGTGGAAAGGATCCAAAGAACTCAAAATTTCACAATAACTCTAGAAATTTCACGTCCTACGACAGTCAAAATGGTTGTTTGGCTGATCCAGACGGTCATCTCGCACGTGAGATGGTCGCATCGCACTGCGAGATGATTGTTTTGTAATTTCCAGTTGTGTACGAATTTGGCAAATCAATTCCCATCTATATTAGACATTGATTTCCTTGTGTAACAAGTATTGCTCACGCAAAACAAATGGGGAAACATCTATAACCTTACTCGACCGAGATGGACCATCTCGCCCATGTGAGACGGCCATCTAGGTTCACCTAGATAGTTGTCTGGTGACCTAAATCGAGATCGTTTGGCTGGGTCAGTTTGTTCCATTTCCAATTTCAATTCACAACCAGGCATGACACCCAGACACCCATACCAACCCTTGAGACGTCCGTTTGGCACTTTCAAACAACCGTCTCAACACTTGAGATGGGCATTTGACAGTGCTGCCAGAGTGTTTATTTCCTGAATCAAACACCAAAACACTTTAGCACTTAATTCAACTATCATTCGAGATCTAAACTCCTCTTCTAGGTCAAGACCTATGTGCGTGACCCTATAGGTCCCATATCACATTGGCAGTGAATGTCCATAACAACTTATGACATCACAAGCAAAGAGTGGCGCCTAGTTGCACGTCATTGCTACCTAAGTAAATGGAAAAGTTGGGGAACAACTGATGTCTAGATTGAACTAGAGGCATGGAACAATCACCCTCATTATTATTCAATCTTGTTTCTTGAACCAAGAGCAGACTATTTGAGATATGTATAAGCTCAATATCACATATTGACTAACATGCGCATGGCCATGCTTTTCTCAGTCTCACTAATCAAGAGGCCTAGGACATCACACTCCAGTAGGAGGGAAAAATCCCATCTCTATCACTCACAATCAATCCCCATGTGTCAAAGCCACCCAATCATCACTGTTACAACAACCCATTTTCAGGACTGCGTTTGTTGATGTCAAAGTGTACCCAACAACATGTGTTGAGTGTAGTGATTTTAGGTCTAAGAACCACAACCACCACCATCATTGTGAGAGCTGACTATGACTTCCATGATGATGGCTTCCATGTGTCAGTCTCATGGTGGGTCTTTCCAATACACTATTCTCTAACATGTATTTGTGTGATTGGTTTGATATCACCATATCATGACCAATGAGACTCAGTCATCAACCAACTCACACTCTGATCTTATGTAACGTCCCAAGATTTGAGGCCTCGGATAAAAAGATCTTATAAGGAATGATTGGACTACCCATATCACCAAGGTGCACCTCCTTTTCAGGGAGCCCATCTCTAAAGAACTCCATAGTTAAGCCCGCTCAGCTTGGAGTAGTACTAGGATGGGTGACCAGTCGGGAAGTTGATCCTGGCTTGTGCATCAGTAAGGACAAAGTGCACAGTTAAGGCTAGTGGTAGTCTGTGGGGCCGGTCGTCATTCCTGAAACTCTACTAGAGCCTAAGGCAGTGGGCTCGGGCGTTACAAATGGTATCAGAGCCATAACCCCTCTAGTAGGTGGGGCCCACATGGACATGTGGCATGCCAGTCTTGAGTCATGCGGTCCAGGCATGTTGGAAAAGGTTGTCCATGGTTGACGTAGACACCCTTGCACTGGCATTCCGTGATCGGGAGCTGGGTGCCCATGTGCCATTCTGGGTCTACACTGAAATGGGGAAGTATTATGAGGTCATATAATTGAGCCTTGATGAGGACGTCAAGATTCTAAGTGGGAGAGATTGTAACGTCCAAGGATTTGAGGCCTCAGATAAAAAGATCTTATAAGGAATGATTGGACTACCCATATCACCAAGGTGCACCTCCTTTTCAAGGAGCCCATCTTTAAAGAACTCCACAGTTAAGCGTGCTCAGCTTGGAGTAGTACTAGGATGGGTGACCAGTTGGGAAGTTGATCCTGGCTTGTGCGTCAGTAAGGACAAAGTACACAGTTAAGGCTAGTGGTGGTTTGTGGGGCCAGTCGTCATTCCTAATACTCTACTAGAGCCTAAGGCAGTGGGCTCGGGCGTTACAAATAGTATCAGAGCCATAACCCCTCTAGTAGGTGGGGCCCACATGGACATGTGGCATGCCAGTCTTGATTCATGCGGTCCAGGCATGTTGTAAAGGGCTGTCCATGGTTGACGTAGCCACCATTGCGATGGCATTCCGTGATCGGGAGCTAGGTGCCCATGTGCCATTCCGGGTCTACACTGAAATGGGAAAGTATCATGAGGCCATATAATTGAGCCTTGATAAGGATGTCAAGATTCTAAGTGGGGGAGATTGTAACGTCCCAAGATTTGAGGCCTCAGATAAAAAGATCTTATAAGGAAGTGCACCTCCTTTTCAGGGAGCCCATATCTAAAGAACTCCATAGTTAAGCGTGCTCAGCTTGGAGTAGTACTAGGATGGGTGACCAGTCGGGAAGTTGATCCTGGCTTGTACGTCAGTAAGGAAAAAGTGCACAGTTAAGGCTAGTGGTGGTCTGTGGGGCCAGTCATCATTCCTGAAACTCTACTAGAGCCTAGGGCAGTGGGCTCAGGCGTTACATCTTATGTGCTATTGTTGTCTATGAACCTTCCACAATAACAACCGATTAGGGACATAATGAGAATGTAAATATGTACTCTTAACATCCGTATGATCTCATTTCTTTCAAGTCACGTACTTGAAGACATACATCATTGAGTAATATTATTCTCTAGACATTTATAATGTTTCATTATAATCTCATAACTGAATTAAACAAAATAAATTGAAAGCTTGCCTTTTATTAATAATCAAATTGTTTTTACATGAGATGCCATTATAACCATCACATGATTGGATCTCTGGGCATACATAACCAATACTATGATCTTTCTAATCAAATGGATTCTACATGCATGTCACAAGGCTTCCTTGCTCTACATTAAAACAAAATATAGGCCAAAAGTTGTTTCCTAGTACCATAGGACTCTTTTCCTCCTTTTACTCCTCCTTTGGAAATTATCTTTTTGGATCGTCAAGATCTCCACCCCCTTCTAAAAAGAGAATCTAGAGGAGGCGGGTGAATAGATTCCCTGAGATAAATATGTAAAACTATAAAATAATATATTAATAGAAATATTTGTAAAATAAAAGCTAATAAAATATGATTTTAGGAGAAGGTTGACAAACACACAATTATTTTTGAGAAGTACACAATGATTTAACACAATATAGAAACCACAATGGATTCCTATTTTGTGCCTAGTTATCTTTTCAACCACTAGGTTTAAATAAATTGTTTTAATGAGTTGATATGGAATACAATAAAAATATCTCAAACAACAAAAAGAAGATCAATATATCCACTCTCTCCTTTACATTATGGATACATGAGAACAACACTATTTCCTCTACCATGCAGTGAAGAAATCAACTCAACGCCTTCTTTTGATGTGATTGAAGGAAGTGAAAGTTGTATGTCTGAGAGACATCATGTGATGATTGTATTGGGATACTATGCACATGATTTGATCTTTAATAAAAGGGAATTCCACTTTTTATGTTTGTTTTACTATTGAATCACACTTGAATTTTATCAAGTTCTAAGAATGTTTTGACTCATTAACATATAGGTTTGCATTGAGGACCTAAACATGAGATCATATGTATATCTATAATATTCATTCTTATTATGTTTGTAGTAGGATATAATTGTGGATATTATTGGAAAACAATAATACACAAGACTAGTATGTGGGGTGACTGATGGCAACATCTCTTTAATCATGATATTAGACATCAAGGGATACACATAGATAGTTGTTAGAGAATGAGTTGTATTAGACAAACCCACCCTAAGAATGAAACATAGAAGCCATATCATGGTAGTTAGAATCATGTCTCAATATGAGAATGGTGACTGTGATCCTTAGGCCTATAGTAACTACAACGATCACATGTTGTTTTGTCTACTTTAACACCAGCCAAAATGACTTTTAGAAAGACACTTTTGGCTTATTCAGAGTGACTTAGGCAGAATTTGTCCCTCTTATTGAAGTGATATCATAGCCATGCGTTAGATGAAACTATCAAATGCATTACCATTCTCATGTGAGTCAATATATGATATTGAGCTCAAAGAATCTCAATAGTATACCTCATTTCAAGAAACATAGATGAAATATTAGACCAATTTAACCCCTTTCTCTAAGCACTCAAAGCCCTCATTGGTTATAACATTCCTAAGAAGATTGTTGTTCCAAGAGCCATCAGTGTTGGCCACCCCATTTGACCTGAAGTTGAGTCTATTAAAACATGATCCAACTTCCATGTGGCCATGTCTGTCTTGTCCCAATCAGCCAACCAGAAGGTATATCACTACATCCTATCCTCCATATGGATTTTCTCGTAACCATTGTGAAGGTTTCCAAAATGCGCTTCCAATAGACCAATGATTGTTTCCCTTCTTAAGGAACAAGGTATGATCTTTTTCTATAGCCTAGGCCATTACACTAGTACATAACTGGCCTTTAGTGTCGGTTATTTAAGGCCTTTAGTGTCGGTTTTAAGTGACACCTATGTGGGCACCGCTAAAAGCAGGGGGTATAGGCGTCAATTCTCAAACCGACGCCACAACCCTTCGCGCGCCACCGAAAACGCACTAGTAGGGGGGTATAGGCGTCGGTTATTAGCTTTGAAACCGACGCCATATACCTTCGTGCCACAGAAAGGATGCCATATGGGACACTATCGGCGTCAGTTTATTAGTGATAACTGACACCATCTCACCCGCTGCCACGGCCGTGCTGGCCAGCACGGTCGTGGTGTCTGGCCTGCTGCCACGACCGTGCTGGCCAACACATCTGTGGTGTCTGGCCTCATTAGGGAAATAGACGCCGGTTACTAGTAGGGCAACCGACATTGTAAGCATTTGTCATCGGTTTTATACAAATAACCGACGCCTATTTTATGTTTTTTTTTCTATCAGTCTGCAGACCTGCTGTGGCTGGTCGCAGGATGAGAAACCTACAGTTCAGTTATGAACTGCAGGTTTTACGACATCCATTGATATTAGCCAACAACATGCCACAAACCTACAAAATTAACAACATAAATGTTCACACATTTAGCAACCTATAGTTCCATTCGATTTTCACACATGTAGAAACATTCATGTAGCAATCTATAGTTCCATTCATTTTCACATTCACACATGTAGAAACATTCATATAGCAACCAATAGTTTCATTCATTTTCACTCAGACACATGTAGAAACATTCACACATATTATAATTCAGAAATTTATTTACAAAATATCATTCTTTAGTCATTATTCGCTATCAACATCCCAATTATATGTTAAAACCCCCACTACTTGTATGGTTGTTGCCGATTCTTCTCTTACATCATTTAATTCTTTCGTCATATAGGGAGCATGTACATTTAGTAAGGCCTTTCTTGTATTGTGGCCAGTTTTAAACACCTGCAAAGAGAATGATGTATATATATAATTAATAATATATAAATAAGAGTGATATATTTCATATTATCTAATGAGACTATATATAATATCTCAGGAATGGTATCGATGTCCACTGCGGCATATTTGTAATCATGTGCATAAATCGCATCACATAGTATGCACATGCCTATCCGTTGTCTTGTGTAACACACTATAAATTGAAACATACAAAATATTAAAAAATACAACTAATTAAGCACTATTCACATAAATAATATATACATTGCAGTCGGGAACTTACTTCCATGTTTGTCCAAATTATTTGCTGGTTATTTTTCCTGGGGACCTTTCCTCCATCCTTTTTGAACTCATCTAAACCCCTACATGTTAATGTAACACAATACATTGCATAATTAAATAGTAATGTAATAACATATGTTAACAGATATGAAAATGAAACATTTCTCACCGGAATAATGCCATTTTCATTATGTGTCCATATTTTGAATTCAATTTACTCCCCTTAGGATCTAGATAATAGACAGTGAACGTCTCAGGGACAATAACTAGTAACTCCCAATGCATACCACTAGAGGTAAAAAAAGTTAAAAATTAATAACTCAAAATCCACAATAAAAATGTAATTTTCTTAAGTCCAAATTATAAGCAAAGTAAATTTACTCCACATTGAATGGAGCTATTATCAACGTCTTCTTATTTTGAACAAAACTTGTAAAAGCATCACATTAGTATTGTTGAACTGACGGAGGGTCTTTAGCTACTAGACTAATCAAAGATGGAATAAAAATCATACATGTTCGAATGAAAAATCTGCACATATCTTGTCTAAGTAGCTGTAAAACATGTATTACGTATGCATTAATAAATAAGAAACCAGTTCACCAGATCCTACACAAGGTATATGGATGTATAAAGAAGATCTCACCTTATCCATAGCTCTATCACAGATGTATTCAGGCAATCATATCAAAACAACTCCAAAAATATCTTGTATAATTAGGTTACTTTCGTATGATTGACCTGCAACATCCGCATCTATAGAAACAGTTATAGGGAAATTTATATCATGTTCGCCTAACGATATTGCCATACCCCTACAATCAGGACCTAACGGGACAGGTAGGTCCTGTGGAACCCAACTTGGTAATGTAGGAGGTGGAGGTGGAGGCCTAGATGCTGTGGGCATCTTCTTTTTAACCTATATATATATAATTTCAGATCAACTGACATCATATACACACACTACCAATTTAACGTAATGTAAATTTATCATACAATTTCAGTATAGAGGACAACCGCTTTTGGCCACAATATCACTCCACCTTCTGCCTCACCAAGCGTTTCACAATCTGGGTGGACATATGGCAATGGAAGATCCATCTAGTTGGGGAATATACGTAGAGGGCTCACACGAACCCAACCGGATGGTAATGGAGACCCATGAAACATTTCCCCTGGTAGGGATGGGTAAGCCGACGCCTCTGCAATGACAAATTATTTACTTTTTAGATGACATGGCTTCAACCCCTACAAATTTTTGTGTAAAGAATGTTATATACATATATACATATCATCTTGAAAAGACTAGTTATTATATCATAAAAATACTTACATTGGATGTGCTAGGTGGTGGGTCTACATGATTACTCCCAACCTCTGCAGTAGGAGTAGAGTGGGATGTCATATGTAATGCCTGCTGAGTGGCAGTCTGAGATGCCTGCCACTTGCTCAGTGCCTCTTCCAGTTTCCTATCAACTAGCTTATCTACCTATACATGGATAAAAGAAGCGTTAGCTTATGATTATTGAATTCTCTTTTACAGTAACATTATAAAGAAAGAATAGGTTACCTCTTCTTGTAAAAGTCCTGCTTTTGGGACATGTTTGCGCTGGGATGGCCCAAAGAACACTTTGATGCCCACACCAGCGCCTGCAGCCCTAACACATCCAGGATGCTCTGGGTTACCCAGAGCAACTGTCAATTCATCCCTTATGCCCTCAGGGATGAACTTTCCTTGTTTCCTCAGCTCGTGCAGCTCCCGCTAATCGCCAAAACAAAAATTTTAAATTAAGTAAACACCACAAATAATCAATATTCGAACGATTGCTGTAAGAGTTGTATTTTACAATTTTTGCATCCGCCTCAGTAGTTGCGGGCTTCCTTATTTCTCCCTTCTTATTTTTCCTCCCAGCTATCCAGACATCATGGTGAGGCAGAGGTGTGCTACCTATAGTAGAGGACTCCTGAGTAGCAGCAGACTGAGCAGTAGCCTCAGATTGTAGTCTTTGGCGAATGTCTGCATACCCCTTTGGGCCCATTGTGTGGTCATGCACATTCAGTGCACGCCTTGCTTTTTGCGCCTCACTGAGGGCCTAGTTAGTATGCACATTAATGATTTGGTTAGTAATACTAAATGTTAATCTTAAATAGGTGAATACAACATATATTAATTAAATTGGGGGTGATGCCTAATACCTTGAATTCATCAGTTTGTCTTGAAGCAACAAATGCGTCCCATTCTTCTTGGTCCAGGAAGTTCCACTGTTCTGTGGCTATCTTCTTCCTCTTGTCACCTTCTTTTATGTATTTTCGGGTGAGATTTGTCCTATAGTTCCTTAGGAATTTCCCACAGCGTTGCATCACACATTTACGAGGCAACTTTTCATCCAATTCAAATATACTCTACAAAATAGAATTGCTATTAACTAGTATCCAAAAAATTAGTAATCTAACAAATAGAATTGCAAATTAATAATAACTCACGCATAAATCCTTCCATATTATGTCTTTCTTCTCCTTAGGAACTTTATGCCAAGAATATATCTTACAACTGCAATGGCTACGAGTAACATACCCAAGATATGAAACAAAAAAATTGCGATTCACTCCAAGTGCATTTCCTGCATTATCAAAATCCACAACAAGTTTGGGTCCATTGCCCCTTTGCACTATTAACTTCTTCATCATAGTGATGCCCCTTCTCTTATCAACTTTTTGGTACTGCTCATCAAGTGCCTCAAGTGCTTTAAAGGGTACATTTGCATCATCAACCTAAAATTTGACAAAATAAACACACTTACAAGATATAACTAGAAATGGACATATAGATATAAATATATGATATATATTTTTAAAACTTACATTATGAGGCGGCAAATTGATGTACTCACCCTCACAGTAATCATCAACACGGTCATCAGGAGAATTCTCAGCCATCTGAAAGTTCACATTCACATTGTAAAGTAATTCATATTGTAAAGCTCACATTGTAAAGTTCACATTCACATTGTAAAGTAATTCACATTGTAAAGTTCACATTCACATTGAAAAGTAATTAACATTGTAAAGTTCACATTCAGAAAAGTAAAACATATAAAAAAATATAAACATGCCTCTAATATTGCGATTTTTTTATCAATTAACAATCCTTCATTGTGATCTCCGCGCACATACAAGTCATCATTAGCTTCAATATTTGCTTGTGTTGGCAACCCAACTGAGAATGGACTAGATTCATCATACTTATCATAGTACTCTTCTTCATCTATAGGATCTTCAATGAACTGTCTTGTACCATGAAGAACAACCGACCATTTATCATTTGCAGGATCATCGATATAAAATACTTGTTTCGTCTGTGATGCCAATACGAATGGTTCACCCTTCTCGCCAATCTTTTCAAAGTTCACTAAAGTGAAACCCAATTCATCCACTATAACTCCTTTGGTGTTATCAACCCAATTACATTTGAAGAGCGGAATTCTGAAATCTATGTAGTCAAACTCCCATATGTCTTCAATGACACCGTAATATGACATTTTAGCTTCACGTAGACTCTTATCCGTTGCACTTGCAAAAAACATAGTCAACGCTTGAAGGGTGACCCCACTATTTTGGACGACACTCTTATCATCTTGGCACTTTGTGTAATATGTGAATCCATTAAAGTCATACCCTTCATAAGACATAACAGTCAATTTCAGTTTAAAGGTGAGGCATTTGATAGTATTAGTAATATCATATGGTGTTTGAGATAGTTGATGTAAGACTTTCTCTTCGAACCACTTAATAAATGTCTTGTTATGCTCTTTAGCAAGCCACATTGTATTGGCTTGAGGATATTGTCTCTTTATGCAATTGGTATGTTCCTCGATATAAACACTCACTTCATCCATGTTGTGTAAAATATACAAGTGACCTTGTTCCAACTTCTCACGGATGATTACTTTCACCCGTGATCCCAAAATTCCTTTGCCAAATTGCTCCTCAATATTCTTGTCATTACCAGGAGTGTCATTATCACTGAGAAAGTCATTGCAAAACTCCATAACCTCTCTCTCTCCACATAACCCTCAATAATACTCCCTTCAGGCCAATAACAATTTCGAACATCACTTTTAAAAACGCTCATGTATCGTTCAAAGGGATACATCCAATGCAAGAAAATTGGTCCCAACATTTTCACTTCCCTAGTCAAGTGGACAACAAGATGTACCATGATATCAAAGAACGACGAAGGAAAATACATCTCAAGCTGACATAGGGTAACAACCACCTTTCTTTGCAAATTATCGAGAGTATCAGGGTCAATAACTTTGCTGCACAGACTGTTGAAACAGAAACAAAGTCTGGTGATTGCAAACCTTACATGCTTCGGCAATATAGATCGAATTGCCACAGGAAATATTTGTTGCATTAGAGTGTGACAATCATGAGATTTAAGACCTATCAACTTTAGATCTTTCATTGATACCAATCTAAGGATGTTGGATGAGTAACGCTGTGGCACCTTAACATTTACCAAACATTCACAAAAAGCTTTCTTCTCCTTTCTAGACAATGTGTAACAAGCGAGAGGTAAGTATGTTCTCCGATTTCCCATTTCACATAATTCTATTAATTTTGACCTTATTCCCATTTCACGTAGGTCCAGTCTGGATTTTAGCCCATCTTTAGTCTTACCTGGTATATTCAACAAAGTACCAATGACACTATCACAGACATTTTTCTCAACATGCATGACATCGATACAATGCCTGACTGTCAAAGAACTCCAATAAGGAAGATCCCAAAATATTGACTTCTTATTGAATAAAGATTTGTCACTCCATGTGGTCATAGTATATTGTGATCTCTTACCAAATTCATTGATAAAGTCTTTTACTCTTTCATAAACAACCTCCCCTGGTATAGGTTTAGGTGCACTCCGTTCCTCATTCAATCCATTGAATGCTTTGTGCTTCCTACGATACAGATGGAATTTTGTAAGAAACCTTTGATGACCGAGATATACAATCTTACCGCCATATTTTAGTCTTGTTGAATCAATGTTCTCTTCACATATAGGACACACTTTAGCTCCTTTGATAATATATCCAGACAAATTCCCATATGCTGAAAAGTCATTAATAGTGTAAAACAACATAGCATGCAAACAAAATGTCTCTCTTCGTGAAGCATCATAGGTCATCACACCTTCACCCCAGGGTTTCTTTAAGTCATCAATCAGAGGTTCAAGATAAACATCGATATCATTTCTAGGTTGTTTAGGGCCCGATATCAACAACGACAACATTACATACTTATTTTTTATACACAGCCAGGGAGGAAAATTGTATATAACAACCATGACTATCCAAGTGCTATGTTGGCTGCTCAATGTCCCGTACAGATTCATCCCATATGTACAAAGCCCAAGTCTTAAATTCCTGACTTCTTCACCAAATTCAGGGTACAATAGATCAATCTTCTTCCACTGTGGGGAATCAGACGCATGTCGTAGGATTCCATCATTATTTTTCTTAACATCTGTATGCCACCTCAAATTCTTTGCATCTATCAGATTGGCAAACAAGCATTGAAACTGTGATATTATAGGTAGATACCACATCACCTTGGCAGGAGAACCAGTTTTGGACTCTCCTGAAGTCGTCAATTCATACCGTGACGCACCACAGTTTGGACAATCTTTCAAATCCACATAGTCCTTTTGAAATAATACACAATTATTCGGGCATGCGTGTATCTTCTTGGCATCCATTCCCATTGGGCACAACAATTTCTTTACCTGGTATGTTGAGATTGGCAGCTCGTTTCCTTCAGGAAGCATTTCTTTCAACAAAGACAACAATGACGTGAAGCTTTTGTCGCTCCATCTATTGTTAGCTTTTAGCTTATACAATCTCAACACAGCGCTAAGCTTCGTAAACTTAGTACAACCTGTGTATAACGATATCTCAGCATCATGCACAATGTTTCTAAAAATGGGAGGTGGATCGGTGTGCTCTACCCCACAACTATCCAACATCGCATCAACGATGTCTACTGGAACTGGTTCATTCACATCTACGTCATCAGAGACAATTTCTTCTTCCACACAAGCACTACTATTGACATTCACTGGTTTTGGGTTTGAAATCTCTCCATGCCAGTGCCATTCTATATAGCCTTGTATAATCCTGTTGCACATGCCATGACTTTTGATTTCGTCACCAGTGCTGACTTTCAAGTTGTTACCGCAATGCCTACATGGACAGTAGAACCTATCTCCAGGTTGTTTCCTATGCTCCTCGGAAAATCTAATAAACTGGTCAAGACCAGATATAAACTCTGGGGTGCAGTGATTGTGAATGGACATCCATGATCTATCCATTCTATAATCAAAGAGAAAACAAGTATATATTACAACAAGATTAGGCTCTAGGGTTAACAGATTGGAGTTTTTGCATGATTAAAACTTTAGGCCAACAAATACATGTGTTGCCATTCTTATATATAATAAATGTGTACCACCTATCCCATTCTTGAACACCTAATCTCACTAGTAAGTGTATAATGTGTATTGGGCTTTCAAGAAAATTTCGGCAGCATTTCCCGGCTATTCTCCAAGTACATATGTACTTAGAGAATAAATGGGAAAATGCTGCCGAAATTTTCTTGAAAACCAAATACACATTATACACTTACATCCTAAGTGAGATTAGGTGTTCAAGAACAGTCCCAAACTGGGGACTATCCAAGATTTACTCCTAATGAGTAAATCTTGGATGGGTTTCTAGGCCAACAAATACATGTGCTGTCATTCTTATATATAATAAATGTGTACCACCTATCCCATTCTTGAACATCTAATCTCACTAGTAAGTGTATAATGTGTATTGTGTTTTCAAGAAAATTTCGGCAACATTTCCCCACTATTCTCCAAGTACAGATGTACTTAGAGAACAAACGGGGAAATGCTACTGAAATTTTCTTGAAAACCCAATACACATTATACACTTACATCCTAAGTGAGATTAGGTGTTCAAGAACAGTCCCAAACTGGGGACTATCCAAGATTTACTCCTAATGAGTAAATCTTGGATGAGTTTCTAGGCCAACAAATACATGTGTTGTCATTCTATAACATTGATTTCAACATTTTGAGTGTCCATGCATGTTCATCATCAAGATAAAGATTACACATAAATTAGTATGACCTAGGGATGGAGAGATTCATAATTTTCAAAATTTCAAACTAGCTCATGCATTATCATCAATCTACATCATACAATAGGGATTCATGTAGATGTTAGGGTGACACATCACTACAAAATTAGAGATTTAACATTAGGGTTTTAATATCTTACATAGATTTATCACAATATTTTAGTAGTATAGTTAATTCAAGATTATGGTGAAATGTGTATTAGGGTTTTAATATCTTAATTCAACATGCATCAAAATTTATAGAATTAGGTCAAGCATTAGTATTCAATTGCAAGCCAACACAGCCACGGCTGTGGCCAACCCACACGGTCGTGGCCTTACTTTAATCCATTTGGTAAGGAGAGGGAGTAGGAGGAAGAAGAGGTGGAGGAAGAAGAAGGGCAGCGACCTACCATTGGTAGCAGCGTGGAGACAGAGGCGGCGGTGTGAGCAGAAGGGCGCCAAGCACACCAGTGGCAGGAGAAGGGTGCCAAGCAGAGAAGGAGAGGCGCCGACCGTCTGTAGAGAAGGAGAGCAGCAGCAGGAGACCGCCAGCAAGGAGAGAAGCAGCAACAGTGGCGTCAGTGAGGAGAGCAGTAGTAGCAGAGGCGCCGACGGCGAGCAGCAGATGCACCAACAGCAGTGACAACGACCAGTAGGTTGAATGCGGGCATCTTCGGGCAATTTTAGGCGAGCAGAAAGAGGGGAGCGATGAAACAGAAGAAAGGGGAAGACTTGTGTGATCGCGGGTCTATTAAGTTTGTAAACGGCGTCGGTTCTCTACAACACCGACACCTAAAACCTTAAGTGTCGGTTGATAGTAACAAACCGACGTCCAATTGGACATTCCTTTACCCTAATTTTTTTGGCGGGGACGACGCGTGCACCCTTATAACATCGGTTATGCTAAGACAACTGACACACATATTGGAACTTTTAGCACAAATTTTATCTACATTCAGCGTCGGTTATTAGGTAAAACATCGACGTTGTATCTGATACTTTGGCACAATTTTTTTTTGCTCGAAAAAATTGGATTTTGTGGGCTACTTTAGGCGTCAGTTTCTTTTCTTCAACCGACACTGAATGAAAAGTGATACCCGTGTCTGGCTGGTCTTCAAATATAGACGTCGGATGTCCTTATTAACCGACGTTTAATGGGACCAGCGTCAGTGTTACTAAAAAACCGACACCTCTAAAAGCGACACTGAATGTTGTTTCTGTAGTAGTGTTATCTTGTATTTTCATCTGTATAACTGTGCCCATTGGGATTCAACCCTCAAGATCCCCAATGCCACTTTCATGAGAAGGCTATTGCATTTGATCTTCAACTTAGTTATACCCCTTCTTCTATAGGCATGCATATACACTCCCAACTGACCTAGTGCCTTCTTTTCGAGCCTTATCTAGATTACCATACAAAGTTTTACATCTTCCTTTCAATGGCCTTAATCATAGATATTAGTACAACACACACCCCCAAAACGTGCAACAATATTGAGTTAAATAAAAATTTGACTAAGGTAAGCTGTCTAAAAAAGGAAAGAAGTTTTCCAACCCATGATGACATCCTACTATTGTACTTTTCTACTAAACCCTCATAGTTTTTAACAGGACCACATCTAGGGAATATAGGTTCACCTAAGCATTGGATGGGATCTGAGGTGAAAGCACAACCCCATGCATGCATATGATATTTTCTTACGTTTCTCCTTAGATTTGGCCCTAGAATGATTGTATACTTGTTTTTAAATGATTTTCCTTGATGCTAAACAATAATTGTTCAACATCTCCCAAACCTATCATATGTGGATCCATGTCAATTGATAAAAGAGATAAGGTCATCAACAAACATTAGGTGCCATGCGAAGTGATTTTGTCTGTCATTTTCTTTATGGTTGTGGGAATGTGAACACTTGTGGCTTCATATTCTACCACTCTTAGTGTTTTAGAGGGATATCTACATGCTTCTCTCCCCCACATGTCATCATTGGGCTGGATGTAGTAGCATGGTGATGTATGAGCACTGGAGGCTCAAACTAGAGAGGATGACTGTATCTTAGGTATGTGTAGTACTTTAACACTATATTATTTCATGCATCTAATATATAAGCTAAATCCAATACTTTGGCTTTTCCAAGTTTGATTCAAGATCTTCCCTAGGTTCCAGTGTGGGGAGGTGGCCTTGTCTTATGCATCCTACTTTGAAGTGTTGTCACTGAACACTTGTAGGATCTAGCTTGAGTCTCCGTCTTGGAGTGTGGTGTATATGGGTGAGCAGACTACTCATTAGTGGGATGGTGATTGGAACATCCCTTTTGAACCTATTCCAATGTTGGTCCCTCATGGTCGGGGCTTTGTCAAGCTGCTCGGGAGCTAAAGTATTACTCGATGAGGCATTATGAGTACTTGTAGTGGTACTATGCTCACAGCTAGACAAATACCTTTTCTAGAGGGGCATATGATCATCTTTGTAGTCCTATGGTGGTGAGTAGTTGAGTTTGATGTTTTCATTATTTGCTTGCATTATTTTTGACATGCATCTCTATAGGTGATTGACTATGACTCTAATGAAGAGTTGGATGCACCCTACCCAAAACATGGGTAAAAATAGTGGTGTCATGGGATGTACTCTACCCTTTTTGGTAGTGAAATGTTGCATAAAGAAAGAAAAAGGTGTTCAGAGGTGACACTACTTTTTGTATGAAAAATGAGGGAAAAAATATGAAGCATTGAATCCACAATGTCAATCTGAATGATTATCCATGTTGAGTTTAAAATATAAAAGATAATAAAGAACAAATCTAGAGATCAGTTTCAATTTCTTGTTACGTGCAGTGAAGGATTAGCACCCCCATCTTTCCCTATAGCCAGGTATCAAGACACTATGTTGTTGCGGAAGAAAAGAGCAATTTTAGATGTTACTTTAAAGAAAGAAACATAAAAAATGATATTTTATTAGTGGGCAAGCTTTTGGGGCTGGATATGGCTGTGTCCTTCCTTTCATATCCCTAAAAGTCCTAATTTTTAAATAGATTCTGGTCCTAATCACCTCAGGACATCCCACAAGAGAGATCCCTCGTTGGTAATTAGGACTGATGAATATGATTTTAAAGGAGGACTAGTAGATGTATGCTAAGGAGACATGATCTAATTTTTTAGATGTAGTAAATAACAAAGGTTATAACGATAGTAGGGTAGTTATAGAAGACTAAATAGATCAAATGTAGCAATAGACCAGATCAAATATAACAATTAACAGATATAGAGATTAGGAGTAGCAATCAAAATAATTTATCATTCTACAAGAGCTAACAAAGTAGGAGATGTCATAGGAAGGATTCTCTGATCTCGAGCAATACAAAAAGTAAAAAGGGAGGTAGTCGATTCTTTGGCTTCAGGAGGTTCAAAAGGGGCCTTGAATATGGTGGGCATAGGGGGTATTTATAGTATTTTTTACGATTTTGGAGTTCTAGACAAAAATTTCTAGAGATGGAGCAGATCACCGTGTTGCGCCATGTAGGAGGGGTGGGCAGATTGAGGAGACCCACCACATGCCACATGGAAAATGGATCAAATCCTTTGAGTGTCTTGGTGATATGAAGGTGATTTCTCGATTTCCCAGTAATTTAGGAATGTTCTAGAAATTTTTAGAGAAACTTGCTCATGAAGATAACTCGAAATTATCTCTCATATGTTTATGGAAATAGTTGAAAAATGAAAATATTTTATTGCAAGTAATCCAACTAGGCAATTTATTTGAAAATATCTTATATAAAGTGGAATTAGAGCACAAATCACACTTTTGGTCTGAGAAGAAATCTTCTTTATAGAGAGCCCTGAACTAGGTGAAATTAGGTGCAAATGAGTGGACTAAACAAGTGGAAAATATTGGGAAAATGTAGAAAAATTATGCATGTGGAAATTGGATGGGATGGATTCCATCATTAGTCAAAGAATTTGTATTGCTTGTAAACTTCTACCGAGTGAGCAAAAATAGGGTGTCAACAACCATCATCTCATGGGATCCAAATTAGGAAGTCCTTATTATTACACTCCAATCTGACCCCTCTCTCTATGAGTTCAATGCCCTCCTCAAAAACAAGTTTTCTAATAAGATCATTGTTCCAAGATCCATCAGTATTGCACGCCTCAATTAACCTAAATGTTCGGTCTATTAGAACATGATCCAACTTCCATGTGGCCATGTTTGTTTTGTCCCATTCAATAAATCAGAAGGGTATATCACCACGTCCTATCCTCCATAAGGGTTTTCTCACAACCATTGGGAAGGTTTCCCAAATGTGCTTCCAATAGATCAATGCTTGTCTCCCTTCTTAAGGAACCATGGATGATCTTTCTCTATAGCCTACGTGTACTTTTGTATTTTCATCTACATAAATGTGCCCATTGGGATTCAAATCTCAAGATCCCCCATGCCAATTTCATGAGGAGGTTATTGAATCTTATCTTCAACTTAATTATACCCCCTTCTTCTGTAGGCTTAGATATATGCTCTCAACTGACCTAATGCCTTCTTTTTTATTATTCTCTAGATTACCGTACACATTTTTACAACTTCCTTTAAATGGCCTTAATTGTATCTATTGGTACAACACAATCCCCCGAAACGTGCAACAATATTGAATTAAGAATAGATTTGACTAAGGTAAGCAATCCAAATAAGGAAAGAAGTTTTCCAACCCATGTTGACATCCTACTATTGTACTTTTCTACTAAACCCTCATAGTGTTAAAAGGACCACATCTAGGGAATATAGGTACACCTAAGTATTTGATGAGCTCTGAGGTACAAACACAACCCAATGCATCTCATATTTTCTTACGTTTCTTGGTCCCTAGTATGATTTCTTATTTGTTTTTCTTAATGATTTTCATTGATGCTATAGGGTAATTGTTCAATATCTCTCAAACCTTATGTGGAGCCATGTAGGTTGACAAAAACAATAAGGTCGTGGACAAACATTAGGCGTGAAGGTGCAACACAACTCCCCTGTGTCAAGAATCTCGTAATATGCCCTGACTTGATCTCTCTGGTAGTCTGCCAACCAAAGTTTCTTATTCTACAATGAAAAGAAATGGTGACATGGGATCCCCTTCTCAAAGACCTCCAGATGCATCAAAGAAACCCCTCGTACCACCATTAGTCGTGAAGGAAACCAGCACCCCCTACTATTTTTACAATGACTGTGACAATCCTGTGGTTGAACCCTACAATGTGGAGAACCTCTTCCAGGAACTCCAACCCATCTTATCAAATGCTTTAAACATGTTGATTTTGAAAGACATATATTATGTGTTCACCTTCTCTCCCCTCCCCTAAAATGACCGTGTATGAGTTCATGTGCAAGGCTATTGTTATTGCCAATATTGTCCCTATCTTCAATGAAAGCCACATGCTCTAAGGATATGAGTCTATAAAGCAAAGATGTGATCCTAGAAAGGAGGACCTTAGTGGCTAGATTCATTGCTATATTCCCAACACTGATGGGTCTAAACTCAGAGAACTTTTCCAGAGTATCAACCTTTGTATTAGTACTATTCATACATATTTCAAGCCTCTATGGATACCTTTTCTGTCCATGCAATGTCTAATGAAACCACTCACATTTTTTTTGACATGCACCCATGCCACTTGGTAAAAGGTTGTGGTGAAGCCATCCGGGCCAGGTGCACTATCCTCTTCCATCTCTAAGAGTACCTTATGAACCTCCTCCTCAGAGACACCCCTAAGAATGTTTTGGTTTTCCTCATCACTTATGACTCTATTAAAAATATTCACAAAATGTTCTATCCCTTCACCAACCTATTCTTTGAAATAGATTTGTGACCTCCTATCCAACATTCTCCTCTCCTTTTACCCATGTACTACTATCTTCTCTCTGGAGCTTCTCCTCTCTAGAATGTTTCTAGCGTGCTTTAACACGGGTGTGAAAGAATTTTATATTTTTTACTCCTTCACACGAAACAGAAATGGTTATGTCTCATGCGTTCTTTGACATGGATGTGAAAGAATTTTGTATTTTAAACTTCACACGAAAGCGAACAGGTTGCTTGATGCACACATTACAAAGTCTAAGCTACTCCTCGACTTGGGGTTTCTACTCTATGAATGTCTACAATCATATGCATTTGTGTTGCATCCGTAATCCTAAACTCTCCACCAAATACATGTTATATATATTTTTTTTCTAAATGGCAATCTGGATGTACGAGAATTAACCTAGATGAGTTTGTTATTCTTGGAGTACATCTGCCACCAACTAGGCTGCCGTTGTGTATTCGCCAATCAAACCAGCTAAAACCTGTTACTGATTTGTCCATACAAGGGGTGAAGAACTTCATACAGAAAACCGGGAACCAAATGGAAACAAAACCTGCAGAAAGTACCTGAGGGATGGAGCATGCATGACGTGTGGGTGACCTGGTTATAGTAATTAAGCCAAGATTTCGGAGTTTCAACCATCACAGTGGATTGATTGTCTTGCTTGTACCTGCGTGTTCACAACTAGCCAACTCAAACGGACGTTCGTACCTGTCTATGTATTGCATCAGAAAAGCTACCGGCGTCTCTAATTTCCCCGTCATCGCTACTGTTTCCTAGACCCTTTACCGGTTGCCTAACATTGCTGATTGGTTACTATCTCTCTGATTTCCATGTAATTAACGGGTGTGGGTGTGTGTTGTTGGTTCGTCGTCTGATGTTGATCATATAGTTGCCGTAAGTGCAGCGGGTGCTGTCAGTGAGGAAGCCAGCAAGGGGCTTTCGATGAAGGGTGCCAGAGGGGAAAGAGTTTCCAACAACAGTAGGACGTTTGTCCCGTGCAGTACAATCAAAGAGATGTGCAAAGTACAAGGAGACGCAAGACAAGAAAGATTACATGAGGTTTTTCGTAGTTTAGCTTAGATTGATAATCTCAGATGCCGTTTTCTGTATTCACTCCCTGCAATTTCTGACGAGTGAAAGTAACAGGAAAACAAAAACAGGAGCATTTTACAGACCTTACCTTTGAAATCAGTCTCCAAAATCTGGAGAAAACAGCTCGTATCTGGTGACAAACTTACTAGATGCTATCCCTACCTACCTTCATGATCCTCACAATCATAATGTGGTGCAATCGGAATTAGCTAATCCCTATGATTTGTAGTTCCGACGCGAGGTGATAGCAGACGTTCTTAGTGCGTCCTTTAGTCCCACATTGATCATTTCTGCTAATATTAAGTGATTGATATATGCACAGAAAGCACAGCCCATCGCCGAGCTCAGTAGCGAGAGCTTGTAACCCATGCGGGGGCATAAAGGTTGTGGAACATAGTTGTTCAGATCTGTTGAGTGGGTTTGTCGTGCTACTTGCGGCCTGCCCGTTCCAAGTTTGCAGCTGGGCCTTGTGTCCCGGGCGAAGGCCCGAGTCACACTGCACCTAGAGAGGAGGGCAACATGTTAGGCTGGCTTTACAGAGCAGCATTACCTCCCGCTGTGGACAGTGGAAGGATAACAAGCCCATGCACAACAGGCCCAACATGCTCAGAAGTCTGGCCTCAATGAACCACAATTTTTTCAAAGGTTGTTTGTTGGTACGAGGGACATTAAACCAATTCAAAAGTCAACATAAGTAACACATCCGTGAAGGAAAATTAGCACTCAATAGAGTTATAAGTGTCAAATAATTATTTTTTAAGCCTCATTCAATTACTTGTGATTACAAACTTGTTATATAATACCTCATATCCGTCTACGCATAACATTTTCCTAGATGGTGGACAATGGAATGCTATCAAAGGTTGGTACGAGGGACATTAAACCAATTCAAAAATCAACACAAGAATTAATGACCGCTTTTTAAGTGTCAAACAAAAATTTTTAAGCCTCATTCAATTACTTGTGATTACAAAGTTGTTATATAATACCTCATATCCGTCTACACATAACATTTTCCTAGATGGTGGACAATGAAATGTTATCAAAGGTTGATACGAGGGACATTAAATCAATTCAAAAATCAACACAAGTAACACATCCGTGAAGGAAAATTAGCATTCAAAATTCGCTTCGAATGCTCAAGAGAATTATGGACCGCTTTTGAAGTGTCAAACAATTATTTTTTAAGCCTCATTCAATTACTTGTGATTACAAACTTGTTATATAATACCTCATATCCGTCTACGTATAACATTTTCCTAGATGGTGGACAATGGAATGTTATCAAAGGTCGGTACGAGGGATATTAAACTAATTCAAAAATCAACACAAGAATTAAGGACCGCTTTTTAAGTGTCAAACAAAATTTTTTAAGCCTCATTCAATTACTTGTGATTACAAAGTTGTTATATAATACCTCATATTTGTCTACGCATAACATTTTCCTAGATGGTGGACAATGGAATGCTATCATGTCCTTGTTCAACATGTCCAGAATGCTTCAGATATCTACGGACCACCACAACTTTTCTAGTTTGAAATGTGGAAATATGCAAATTAAACTATTTCCTAGATGGGCCTTGTGTCCTGGGCGAAGGCCCGAGTCACACTGCTCCTAGAGAGGAGGGCAACATGTTAGGCTGGCTTTACAGAGCAGCATTACCTCCCGCTGTGGACAGTGGAAGGATAACAAACCCATGCACAACAAGCCCAAAATGCTTAGAAGTCTGGCCTCAATGAACCACAACTTTTTTAAAGGTTGTTGGTATGGGGGACATTAAACCAATTCAAAAATCAACACAAGTAACACATCCGTGAAGGAAAATTAGCATTCAAAATTCTCGAATGCTCAATAGAATTATGGACCACTTTTTAAGTGTCAAACAATTATTTTTTAAGCCTCATTCAATTACTTGTGATTACAAACTTGTTATATAATACCTCGTATCCGTCTACGCATAACATTTTCCTAGATGGTGGACAATGGAATGCTATCAAAGGTTGGTACGAGGGACATTAAACCAATTCAAAAATCAACACAAGAATTAAGGACCGCTTTTTAAGTGTCAAACAAAATTTTTTAAGCCTCATTCAATTACTTGTGATTACAAAGTTGTTATATAATACCTCATATCCGTCTACACATAACATTTTCCTAGATGGTGGACAATGAAATGTTATCAAAGGTTGATACGAGGGACATTAAATCAATTCAAAAATCAACACAAGTAACACATCCGTGAAGGAAAATTAGCATTCAAAAATCGCTTTGAATGCTCAAGAGAATTATGGACCGCTTTTTAAGCCTCATTCAATTACTTGTGATTACAAAGTTGTTATATAATACCTCATATCCGTCTACACATAACATTTTCCTAGATGGTGGACAATGGAATGTTATCAAAGGTTGATACGAGGGACATTAAATCAATTCAAAAATCAACACAAGTAACACATCCGTGAAGGAAAATTAGCATTCAAAAATCGCTTTGAATGCTCAAGAGAATTATGGACCGCTTTTTAAGCCTCATTCAATTACTTGTGATTACAAAGTTGTTATATAATACCTCATATCCGTCTACACATAACATTTTCCTAGATGGTGGACAATGGAATGTTATCAAAGGTTGATACGAGGGACATTAAATCAATTCAAAAATCAACACAAGTAACACATCCGTGAAGGAAAATTAGCATTCAAAATTCGCTTCGAATGCTCAAGAGAATTATGGACCGCTTTTTAATTGTCAAACAATTATTTTTTAAGCCACATTCAATTACTTGTGATTACAAACTTGTTATATAATACCTCATATCCGTTCCAAGTTTGCAGCTGGGCCTTGTGTCCTGGGCGAAGGCCCGAGTCACACTGCTCCTAGAGAGGAGGGCAACATGTTAGGCTGGCTTTACAGAGCAACATTACCTCCCGCTGTGGACAGTGGAAGGATAACAAGCCCATGCACAGTAGGCCCAAAATGCTCAGAAGTCTGGCCTCAATGAACCACAACTTTTTCAAAGGTTGTTGGTACGAGGGACATTAAACCAATTCAAAAATAAACACAAGTAACACATCCGTGAAGGAAAATTAGCATTCAAAATTCACCTCGAATGCTCAATAGAATTATGGACCGCTTTTTAAGTGTCAAACAATTATTTTTTAAGCCTCATTCAATTACTTGTGAGTACAAACTTGTTATATAATACCTCATATCCGTCTACGCATAACATTTTCCTATACACTTACAATATATTACTTTGCCTCACATTGTGGACAATTGAATGCTATCATGTCCTTGTTCAGCATGTCCAGAATGCTTCGGACATCTACTAACCGCCGCAACTTTTCTAGTTTGAAATGTGGAAATATGCAAGTTAAACTATTTCCAAAACTAAACGCAACATAAATATGTATCACTACTACATTTTTGGCCAGTAACGTCGCTGCCCATAGCGTCGTTTTTACTAGAATAACCGACTTAATAGACTACTGCATCAGTTTTATCATAAAAACCGACCTTATAGGTTTCCCGCCGTGAAAATTCGTGTGATTTTGGCTTCGCGCCTCGATCTATTGGGTGGGTCTTTTAAAATAACCGATGCTATAGGGTCAACAAAAAATGTGGATACCGCTTTGGAACTCTAGAGTCAATTTTTATATATAACCGACCTTACAGGTGCTGACCTATAGCATCGGTTCTAGTGCAAAACCGACCCTAAAAGTATATTAAAAAAACGGTGCCCGGACTTAACCTATAGCGTCGGTTTTTAATATTACCCACGCTATAAGTCAGGTCTATAACGTCAGTTATCTTAAAAAACTGACGCTATAGGTTAGGTCCGGGCAGCATTTTTTAGTAGATTTTTAGGGTCGGTTTTTACCGCTATAGGTCTTCTATTATTGCACATAGCAGCCCGATAGTAAGGTTTAGGTTGCCATTTTCCGCTGCTTCTTCCCCGTTTCCTCTCCCGCGCCCGAAGAAAAGCAGCCACCTCTACAAAGGTGACCTCTCGCAACCATCTCCTTGTCTGAAAAAAGGCAAACTAGTGTCGTTTTCCTTGGACGACGACGCCCAAGCTTCTTACCACCATCTCCGACGACGACGACGCTCGTTACCACCATCTCCGGCGTCGTTTCCTTGGACGACGACGACGCCTTAGGTGTTGCATCTCTCTCCAGTGCTTTCTTCCTTGAAAGGCGACGATGCCTTAGGCGTTGTAAAGGCCATGTACATCTCTCTCCGGTTCTTTTCCCACACAAGCTCCTCACCGACCGGTTCTTCTCAAGGTATTTCTCTCTGCCGCCTCATCACTCCTCTGTTTACATTTTACTTTCAAGCAACTGACCATGTAGCACGACCGTGCTGGGAAGCACGACCATGTTAGGAGCAGTAAGAAATTCAAAATTGACAAATTTTGATGATTCTGCAACTCAGCCAACACAGCCGTGTTGTTTGCACGGCCGTGTTGGATGAGTTACAGAATCATCAAATTTGTCAATTTTGAATTTGTTACTGCTCCTATAAATTGATATATACTGACCCCTAATTAATACATTATAACAGAATTGAATTGTGTATTTGTGTTGTTGCAGGTGCTTGACTTGCTGTTGACTTTCATATATTTCTTCTTCAACTTACAAGTGAGGTATAATATTCTCACTCTCCCAATGTGCCATTTTATTTGACTAGTAAATCAACCAATAATAAAAATATGTATTCATTCATATCTATATTTTGTTATCAATCACATATGTAATCATTATATATACATTCCAGAAATATGAGGGTAGACATTGTGTATTCTCAGATTGACACTTTAGGGTTTATGTATGAGATCATCGATGCATGCTGTTTAACTTAATATATAAATATGACAATAATACATTTATGCATGTATCAACTTAGAAACCCGTTCAAAATTACTCATAGGAGTAAATTTTGGATAGTCCCCGATTTGGGACTGTTTTTGGATATTTAATCTCACTTAGGATGCAATTGTATAATGTATGTTTAGTTTTGAAGAAAATTTTAGTAGTATTTCCTCATTTGTTCTCTGGGTACATATGTTTTTTTTTAATTAAGCCAGGGGACCATCTATTCACCCCACTCCCCTCGTGTGGGCACAATCAAAAGCAAACATACATCTCCTACTGAACAGCAGGTAAAACCCCACATATCACACCAACACACACCACACAAGATACTAGGCCGCACAAACCGGCCCATATCCCCTCTTACCTCTCTCTCTGCAACACAATATAAGGCGTCTTGTGTTTCTCAAGAAACAGCATGCCCCTAATCCTACTAGGAACATCCCTTATATCAGAAACAACAAGCGGTTCAGTCAAATGCATACCCCATCTCCCTATCTCCTTCGGGATCGAATTGATAACTTTATGCACTAACGATCTAGCAATGTCCCTCTCCACAATGATCTCCTTCACCTCTTTGATCAAATTAACGATCTTCCAAGGTGCAACATCAGCTCCCCACAACATACCATAGACCGAACGATCATCAATCTCCATACTAGAGATGTGTAAAAACTGATCTTCCGCAAACTTAACACCAACAACGCATGCTTGTACAAGCGCCATCTGGTAACAATCAGCCGTCAACCAAGCTCTAGAAATCTGACAAACAGCAGCATGATGGTTCCTAACAATCCCAGCCATCCACCATCTATTACGTCCATAGATATCACAGTTCTGCCCAACCGCAATGTTCAGCTTCAGATTATAAATGTCAGGATTCATCCACCTCACCAGACTAATCTCCTTCAGCATGTACACAGGATCCTCCACCCCATAGGCCTTAATTCTGTTATGAAAAGAAGAATCAGCTATGCGGGTGAATCTTTTCTGCTTCATCAAGGCGTTAATATGATATATCAACCAATCGACCTCCCTGTTCCAGAGAATCTTCCTATTATCATATCTAGCCACACACCTCATCCGCCAAATACAGTAAGGAATAATGGTGGCCATGCACGCCACAAGCCACAGCTGCAAATCGTCAGAACAACCAAAAGAGCAAGCATCAATCAGAGACATCCGATCCGTGGGAGCAGGATAATCCGTAATCTCAGTGAACCTGGCCCAGAAAGACGTGGCAATCTGACTATGGAACATAAGATGGTCAACATCTTCCACACTTGGCTCATCACAACAATCACACCGGGACGCTAAAGCAATACAACAACTGGCAACGTTCTCATCAGTAGGGATATCATTCTTCATCATCTTCCAAATGAAAGCACATGCCTTAGGTGAATTGACGTGCCATATCCTGTGAAGTCCATGCGGTCCATCATAACTCGTACTCCCCAAGATCGTCTTGACAGAGCGAACAGAGAATTGTCCTCTCAAATCCGGTATCCAAATGGGATAATCATCCGTGTCTGATACCTGTTGACCCGCCTTCCTAATAAGCTCCACCCCATGCTCGTCGAGGACCTGCTGTAATGATGGCCAATCCCAACCACTACCATGAATCCAGAAATCATGCACCAAAAAAGGTTGGTTGCGATCACTGTTAAACCGTGCGTGATCAAACAACCTCTCATCACACCACAAGAAATCCCAAAACGGAAAATTACCCCTCCCAACAATCCAACGGCAGTGAGGATAGATGCTCAGGAACATATTCCAAACTTTCTTCCAGTAAGGAGACGCAGTCGACCTATACTTCAGATGATGGGGATATAAAGCTGAACGACCAACCGCTCTATTTGCATACTTGGCGCTACAGAACTTGGCCCATAAAGTGTCTCCAACAATCATCTCCCAACACGCCTTGGCCACAAAAGCGTTGTTTATGCTGCGAGTATTAGACAACCCAAGACCACCTTGTTTCATAGAAACCGCCACTCTGTCCCAGCTGACCCAAGCCTTCCTGTGGACGTTGGCACGATCCGCCCAAAGGAAATTAGAAAACATGGCATCAAGACGAGAAGCAATACCATCCGGAATACCAATAGCAGTCGCTGCATACACCATAGTAGAAGATAACACATGTGCAATCAAAAGCTTCCTTCCTACAAAAGATAACAACCTGGACTTCCATGAAGCAATCTTATGAGAAACCTTTTGAATAAGATAATCAAAGTCAGAAATCAAATTCCTTCCAGCTCTAATCGGCACTCCCAAGTACACAAAATGATCAACCACATTATCCATTTGAATAGTTGCGCCTATATCCATCTTAGTAGCCAGGTCTTTGCTGCCAACAACACAAGAAGACTTCAACCTATTAATCCTCTGGGCCGACGCAGTCTCATACATAGAAAGAAGCACCTGAATCTCATCCATCGTGTTAGGAGTAGCATTCACACAGATCATAATATCATCATCATAACTCAGAAAGAGAGGAGGGATCCCATTTCCCCTAGTACGAAATCTCGCCACTCTCCTCAAGTCCCCCATAATCGCAATCCTTCTGCATAGGATTTCTTCAAACAAAATGAACATATGTGAGTGGTTATTTATCATTTACATCAGTGTACTTGGAGAACTTAGGGGAAATGTTATTGAAATTTTCTTCAAAACTAAACATACATTATATAGTTACTAGTGAGATTAAATATTCAAAAATGGGATAGGTGGTACACTTTAGTATAAAAGTAATTAACTTCCTATCAATAAAAACTTACATCTTATAGTATCAATATTAAATGCTTAGTTTTATAATTAATTTTTAATGTGATATAGAAAATGGATCGAAGTTGGATGTCTATCAAGAACCGTTGTAGTCCATAGTTTGCCAAAGGTCTTGATGAATTTATCAGATTTGCTGAGGAACATAGGAAACTACTACAGATAGGTTCTATTGTCCATGTAGACATTGTGGTAACAATTTGAAAGTTGATACTGCTGAGGAAATTAAGAATCATGTCATATGCAATGGGATCATACAAGGTTATAATGAATGGTATTGGCATGGAGAGAAAATTAATAATGGATCAGAAAATGTCGATACTAATAGTTGCGGCATAGAAGATATAGATAATGATGATAATTTCAATGATGAACCGATTTAGGATGACCCGATTCAGGATGATATGGTTGATGAGATGCTACGTAGTTGTCGGGACAATGTCAATCCACCTTCTTTATTTGCAAACATTGTCCATGATGCTGAAAAACCTTTATATAAGGGTTGTACTAAGTTCACGAGGTTGAGTGTTGTGATGTGATTATATACTCTTAAAGCTCTAAACCAGTGGAGCGACAAGACTTTCACTTCACTGTTGTCTTTGTTAAAGGAAATTCTTCCTGAAGGCAACGAGCTTCCAATTTCAACATATCAAGCAAAGAAAATAATGTGCCCAATGGGAATGGAGGCTAAGAAGATTCATACATGTCCAAATGATTGTGTGTTATTTCAGAAGGACTATAGTAATTTAATAAATTGTCCAAAATATGGTGCGTCAAGGTATAAGACCACAAATTCAGCTAAGGCTAAAAATGGCTCTCCTGTCAAGGTGATGTGGTATCTACCAATAATACCACGATTTCAACGCTTATTTTCTAATACAGAAAATGCGCAAAATTTATCTTGGCATGGGGAGTTAAAGACCAATGATGATGGCGTCCTACGACATGCATCTGATTCACCACAATGGAAGAAAATTGATTTATTATATCCTCAATTTGGTAAAGAACCAAGAAACTTAAGACTTGGACTCTGTACAGATGGAATGAATCCCTATGGTACATTAAGTAGCCAACATAGCATGTGGCCTGTTATGATTGTTATATAGAATCTTCCTCCTTGGTTGTGTATGAAAAATAAGTATGTCATGTTGTCAATATTGATATCAGGGCCCAAGCAACCTGGAAATGATATTGATGTTTACCTTCAACCTCTAATAGATGACCTAATGAAACTATGGGAAGAAGGTATTATGACATATGATGCTTCACGTAAAGAGACCTTCAGTTTGCATGCTATGTTGTTTTGCACGATTAATGACTTTCCAACTTATGGAAATTTGTCTGGATATAGCATAAAAGGTTACAAAGCATGTCCTATTTGTGAGGAGAATACTGATTCAATCAGACTGAAACATGGTGGTAAAATCGTATATCTTGGTCATCGAAGATTTCTCCCACCAGTGCATCCTTATCGAAGGCAACGTAAAACCATTAATGGGTCAACTAAGGAACGAAGTGCTCCTAAATCTATACGAGGAAATCTTGTATATGATAGGGTGAAACATATTGTTAATGAATTTGGAAAGAGTTCAAGTAGTCATACACTCACATGTGACAAATCTCTATACAAGAAGAGGTCAATATTCTAGGATCTTCCTTATTGGAGATCTTTGGCAATTAGACACTGCATTGACGTCATGCATGTTGAAAAAAATATTTGTGATAGCATCATCGGTACGCTATTGAACATACCAGGAAAGACTAAAGATGGCATCAAATCTAGAAAAGATTTAGAATTAATGGGTATAAGAAAAGAATTATCAGTGGAGATCAGGGGTCGCCGCACATATTTACCACTAGCTTGTTACACTTTGTCAAAGAAGGAGAAAAAGACTTTCTGTGAGTGCTTGTATAATATTAAGGTTCCACAAAGATACTCTTCTAATATTCATAGATTGGTATCAATGAAGGATCTGAAACTGATAGGTCTCAAATCTCACGATTGTCACACCTTAATGCAACAAATTTTACCTGTGGCTATTCGATCTATATTGCCGAAGCATGTAAGGTTTGCAATCACAAGACTCTATTTCTTCTTCAATGAAATATGAAACAAAGTGATACATCCTGATACTCTCGATAAATTACAGAAATATGTAATTGTTACCATGTGTCAGCTTGAAATGTACTTTTCTCCTTCATTTTTTGATATCATGGTTCATCTTGTAGTACATATTACAAGGGAGGTGAAGATGTTGGGTCCAATTTTATTACACTGGATGTATCCATTTGAACGCTACATGAGTGTTTTTAAAGGTGATGTTCGGAATCGTTATCATCCTAAAGGGAGTATTGTTGAGGGTTACATGGCTAGGGAGGTGATGGACTTTTGCAATGATTTTTTGAATTGCGATGAAACTTCTAGCGATCTAAAAAATTCCCATTACACTGAATCTTATTGTGGCAAAGGAACTCTGGGAGGACGAGTGAAAGGAAGCAGTCGTGAGTTGTGGGAACAAGCGCATTTGTATATTTTACACAACATCGATGAAGTTAGTAGCTACATCACAGAACACAATGATCTTATCAAGAGAAATCATCCACGATCCAGTTCAATGTGGCTTGCAAGAGAGCATAATCGAACATTTATTAGGTGGTTTGAAGAGAAGTATTTAATCAACTATCTGAATCACCGAATAATGTTGCTGAGAACATAAAATGGCTCACCTTTAAGCCAAAAATAGATGTCATGTCATATGAATGTTATGACATAAACGGATTTTCATACTACACAAAGCGCAAGATGAAAGTAGTGTAGTTGAAAATAGTGGGGTCACTGTTCAAGCTTGTTCGTTGTATTTTGCTAGTGCCAAAGATAAAAGACCACACGAAGTTGAGATGTCATATTACAACATCATTGAGGATATATGGGAAATGGATTATACAAATTTTCGAGTTCCTATCTTTAGGTGTAATTGGGTTGACAACAACAAAGGAGTTTTAGTGGATGAGTTGGGTTTCAAATTGGTGAATTTTGAAAAGATTGGTGAGAAAGATGAGCCATTCATCATGGCAGACCAAGCAAAACAAGTATTCTATATTGATGACCCGACAAATAAAAATTGGTCTGTCGTTCTTCATGGAAAAAGACAGTTTACTGTAGATCCTATAAATGAAGAAGAATACTACGAAAAGTATGATGATTCCAGTCCATTCTCAGTTGGTTTTCCAAGTGTAAATGTTTAAGATAACACCGATGAATATTATAAATGTCAAGACCATGCTGAAGGAATTTTCCTTGAATAACAACTCAACCAATACTAGAGGCATGTATTCTTTGAATTATTTATTTTATTATCATTCAAGCTAGTATACCTTATCACTTGTGCTTTTATTATCACTTATTTTTTTATCATGTATACTTGCAGGTTCTAAAATGGCGAGTGAAGATGAACATTCTGAGCATGAGCATGAGCACCATGAGGATGGTAGTGGTGATGCTAAGAAAAGTAGAGGTCCTACACTGATGCGTAGGCTACAGGAGCTCAGGGCTAAAGGGGACAAAATACCAGTCCAGTTTGATATCACAGGAGCACCTGTTGGGGAACATGCTAGTGCTTTCAAGCATTACGTAGGGGCGACCGCGCGCAGTAAGGTGCTAATAGATATAGAAAATTGGCATGATGTTCCTAATGCTAAAAAAGACCTCATATGGAAAGATATATCTGTGAGTGGAAGTGATATTATTTTAATATGTTCTTTTATCTATTGATTCTAATTTAGTTTGCTTGGAATTAATTGCTTTTCAAAATAACATTATTAATTGCTTCTTTTGTATGTATATGGTGTTTTTCATCTTAATGAAAAAGATCACAAGAAAAGAGTGCTACAACATTGTGGTGTACAATGGAGGGGTTTTAAGACATATCTCGCAAGGGAATTCATAGATAATCCTAAACAAAAGAAGAAAGTAACATATGTATATATTTTTATAGATCCTGAGGTGTGGGAAACATTTGTTGTAGCTAGGAGATTGGAAAAGTTTCAGGTAATAAAGATTGTGATGTATTGTATGAATCTTTAATTTTATACAATTAAGGAGGTGAAATTTTTTATACATGTTTGCCAAGTATGAATTGCAATATCTCATTTTAAATGATCAGGCTATCCACCATGCTCAAAAGGAAAGACGGGCCAAAAATATGCATGACCATCGCTTGGGGCCCGGTGGTTATGCCTTCTGCCGCCAAATATAAGAGAAGCAATCCTCTTCTGGAGAAGAATCTAGTACAACTCAAGTTGAGCGTCCACCCCGACACTTGACATGGATTGATGCTAGAAAGAATCGAGCAGGTGAAATTGTCAACCCTTCAACTAAGGAGGTGGCACAAACGATGGTAGGTTTATCCCAACTAAGTAAAGAGTAACTCCCACAAACTTAGATTTATTTATATCTAATTGATATTGTGATTTAATATTTTTATTAAATATGAATAGATTGATCTCCACGAGCAAAGGAAGGAAGGAAAGTTCATCCCAACTAGCCACATGGATGAACTATCAGTTGCTCTTGGTACGAAGGAGCATCCTGGCCGTGTTAGGGGATTAGGAGCTGGCATAGGATTCAAGTCTTATTTTGGCCCTTCACAATCTAAAATAGGTTGTGCAGGAGGTCTTACACAGGAGGAGGTTGAAGCATTAGTAGCACAGAAAGTACAAGAAATAATGTCTTCATTTCAGCCTACTCAATCTTCTCAACCTATTCATACTGTGTGTCTCTCAAGTGATGAGGTACAAGCCCATGCTACAGTTGTAGAAGGTCATGGGAGCACTCCCAATGACCCACCACAACAATCTACAGTAAGTTTTTGTTCTATATGTTGTGTTATTAGTATGATATATATATGATAATATATATAGTTGTAACAAGTATCTGTTCTACTGCTTCTTATATAACCTATATTATTTCAATCTAGGTTGGTATGAACTGTAAACTTGCATTGGAGGTTCCAGAATATAATGTTGTGGCAGCGGGCAAGGTGTACAACCTTGGTGGTACATTGCATTTCCAACAAATTACTGATGACATTTGCCGTGTGTCCATCCATCTTGTGTATGACAGAATGGGGGACAAACCACTACCCATACCTAATCCTGAATATAGTACAGTTGAAGAAGCAGAGGGTGCTATGGTGGGTTGACCTAGACACTTGGTTATCGATGACAAGGTATACTTGAATTCTACCATGTTTTTCATATTTGATTGCATATATGAACTTGTGTAATAGAAGTATGTAATTTAATTAACAGGTTTGCAAACCAAAAAGTAAAAATTCTACTAGTCATCCTCCTATGCCCAAGCCATCTATTATTCCAGAATCTACATTCGATGAGTTGGGAAGTAAATGTAAATGTTTGTGTCGATACTTAGCCAACCAAAGCTCTGGACTGCAAATGTTGATCAATTTAATAGAAGATGCATCTGGGAGGGACTTTGACAGTTATATTTTTCTTGATGATATTATAGAGTTGTTCTGTTATGATTGGCTGAATACTTTGATATTAGAAGTATGGATAAGGTAAGGATCTATCAATATAGAAAATTCCAATACACATTTTTAGCTTATTTCTACATATGAAAATAATTACAAATGTTTAATAATGAACAAATGTATTTATTTTAATACTGTGGGAAAGGAAATTATCCTAATTCCTTTTAACATCCAATAAGTATTATTATTCAATATAATTTTAATAATGAACAAATGTATTTATTTTAATGTTTGTTTTATTCTTACTCAGATGTAGACATTGAGAATTAGTGGTGATTGTCCCAAAATTGATGACTCTTTATTATCTTGACCCAATGGGAAAAACAACAAGGGGTCACAAACTGAAATTGCCAGTTATGGCGTAAGCATAAATATAGTCAATGCTTCAACATGATATTTCTGTTTAGAATTTCTATTTTACCAACTATCGTTTAATTGATAGGGGTATAAAAGCTTTTCGTGAAGGCGGAGGACAAATACCCACAAAATTAAAGACATTGACTTTGAAAAATGTCAAGGTAGCTACTTTGACAACTGCTTAGTCTTATATGTATTAATTTTCAACTCTTATATGTCAACTCTTATAGTCTTCTGTTTATAGTAGTTACTAACATTAAGTATAATTCGTTATTTGTAGTGTCCTATACAAAATAATGACTGGGCTTGTGGTTACTATGTAATGAAATATATGCCAGCTATTATCAAACAAGCATCAAATGACATTCAGACTATAGATCAGGTAATAAAGAATAACATCATAAATTTACAAGTGAGTTGTAGTCATTTTATAAAATATTAACATGTGCATTTTCTGTTACAGATCTTTACAACTCAGCCTTACACACGTGTGGACTTAAATGAATTCCGAGAAGAGTGGTCAGATGCTTTTCTAAATGAAGTCAATATAGCATTGGAATAAATATATCAGTTACGTTTCATTTATGTATGTGGTTTCAGTACTCTTTCATATTTACTTTTGTATCTGACATTTAATATCATCTCAGACTTGCAATCTATCATTTTGTAAATTATGATGTCACTATGTGTACTCAAATCAATATATGAATCATTTTTGTTATGAATGTGTGGTTTGGAATGGTGACAGTTGAGCATCAATGCTCCCCTCTCCCATATCTTATTCTTGTTCTTCTGTTTTGTTCTGTTCAGTTTCTGCAGAAATTTAAAAAAAAATTCAACCCTATAGCGTCGGTTTTCTTAAAAAACTGACCGTATAGGTGTCTTGGCCGTTCTGCGTAGAACGGCCGTGCTGCATAAAACGACCATGTTGGGATGAGGTAGAACGGTCGTGCCGCGTAGAACGGACGTGTTGAAATATGGTAGAACGGCCGTGACGAGTAGCACGACTATGCTAATATAAACCAACACGGCCGTGCTAGGCGGCACGACCGTTCTACCTCATCCCAACACGGCCATTTTATGCAGCACGACCATTCTACGCAGAACGACCAAGACACCTATAAGGTCGGTTTTTTAAGAAAACCGACGCTATAGGTCCTTAGAAATAATCTTTAGGGTCAGTTATTTATTAAAAAACCGACGTTATAGGGTTCATGTACAATTTCATTTCTCATTTGGGTTTAGTTTTTGAGAGCCTATAGGGTCGGTTTTTACTATACAAGGTTGGTTTTTTTGGGTTAAAAAAACTGATGCTATAGAGAAATTTCTGTACCGACGACCACTTAGGCGTCGGCTGAAAAGTGACACTATAGGCTTAAAAAAACTGACGCTATAGACCATTTCTGTACTAGTGTATGATCACATACCCGTTCCAAGTTTGCACCTGGGCCTTGTGTCCTAGGCGAAGGCCCGAGTCACACTGCTCATAGAGAGGAGGGCAATGATGAATGCATATTCATCATGATTTTCAGTCTCCTTTTTGAGATCATTTCGATCCAATACTTCCGATTTCATCTATTAAATCGCACATAATGCAAAATTCCTTAACTGATTCAATTATTAAGATTATTAACTAGATTTACTTTAATTTTTTGCAGGTCCTCACTAAGTTCAACCATCATATGGAATTCATTCAAAGATCCTCTCAACTTTGATCTTGACCAAACGATCTCACCAAACGGTTTCGCCAAATAGTTTGAGCCTAAATGATCTCAAGACCGTTTGAGACCATGCGGTCTCAAAACCTAATGAGCCCAAACAATATCCAAACTGTATGACACCTATCGATCTCAAGACCGTTCAGACCAAGACCGTTTGGAGCCATTCGGTCCCAAGACCGTTTGGATCCATTCGGTCCCAAGACCATTTGGAGCCATTCGATCCCAAGAACGTTTGGATCCATTCGGTCCCAAGACCGATTACTCTCCAAACTGTATGATCACTGAAGACCATTTGAAGTTCAAAAGCAAGACTGTTTGGTCATTCAAACGGTCTCCAGACCGTTTGGGCATCCAAATGGTTTCCAAACTGATTCAGTCGGCCGCCATCCAAGACCGTATGGACTCATCAGTGCAAGATAGTTTGGTCATCCGATCGATCTGCAAGACCGTTTGAAGATGGATTTCTCAAGACCGTTTGGAGGTCAAATGGTCCCCAAGACCGTTTACTCCAAACCATTCACCAAGACCGATCAAAGAAGACCGGTAGAGCAGAAACGGTCTCCAAACCGTTTGGTCATCCAAACGGTCTCCAAACCATTTGACCAAATCATTGGGAGCAAATTCACACCAAAAATGTGAGCACCCCATCCAAGCCTATAAATAGGACCACAAGGGTCCTCATTTGGGGATCGAATCCAGCACACCGACAAGTTGTCCGAGGTCCGATCCAGCTTCAACTTCCACACGCCCACTTGCTCCTCTTGGCGCCGAGCAAGGAGAGAAGAAGAGAGAGAAGGTGGAGAAGAAGGTTTGCCCAACTTGCCTTGGTGGTTCTTCCTCCTAATTCAGATCCGCACTGACACGACGTAGAAGACTGCATCATCTTCATTAAGCTGCGACTACCTTATTCATCATGCTCATGACGGAACCTTCCTTTTCTCTTATTGTTCTTGTTTCTCGCATCATGAGTGAGTAGTTCATTTTCGCTGGGGTGTGGGGACTAGCCCCGCTGCCCATGCAAGCATGTTCTTTTGTTAAGCATTCCATGGCAATGTATATAACTTTTCATTTTGTTGTTAGTTGGTATGCTTGTAGATGATTATCTGCTTGCTTTCATCTTGTTCTCCCCTATATTGTGAAATCTTGCATTGTACATACTCGTCTTCTTTTATCAATGGAAAAGGGAACACGCTAGGTTCACCAAAAAAAATATTGTGAAATCTTCTATATGTAGGGTGGAATGGCGGTTTACGAAGTTCGACTCCTTGATTAGAAATAAGATAGGATTCCTTGAGGTAGTAAGTGCATGATCCGCAAGGGGACAAGCCATCGAACCTTCGATGACACTTCTGTGGCCTAAACATCCCTCCGGGAGGACCACAACCTCAGTTGGATTTTGTGTCATTTTTGTTTATCGTCGATGTTTGTTTGTAGATCAATCTCCTGCTTGCTTATCGATTAGCGTGGTTGACACCTTGACTAGAAATAGAATGAGTTTCCTTAAGGTCGTAAGTGAATGATCCACGAGGGGATGAGCCATCTAACCTTCGGTGACGCTTTTGTGGTCTAAATATCCCTCAGGGAGGACCCCAGCCTTAGTTGAATGTTGTATCTCCGGAGCCGTAAGTATATGAAACAGATGGCAACGAGACATTTGATGCCTAAGGTGATGCTTACATGAACCTAACGCCCGTATGGGGGGTTTTGCAGTAGCTCTACTTGGATAGTTATATCTTGCCTAGATGTTTGATGTTTAGACATGTTTGTATGCATAGTGGTGGTGAAACCCGAGACCATCCCAACGATTCCATATCATTGATCTAAATCCAACTTTAATTCAACATTTACCTTCTTGCAATTAGTTTAATCAAACTCAATTGAACCAATCATTTTAAATATTAGTCTTAACTTGAACTAGACTAGACTGACAAGGATTCTTAAAAATGTTGTCCTTTGGGTTCGTTAGTCTTAACTTGAACTAGACTCGACTGACAAGGATTCTTAAAAATGTTTTCCTTTGGGTTCGATCCTTAACTATACTGCGATAAGACTCGTCCACTTGTGGGTGGTATTATTGCACATTGGTTTTGGTAAAAGCTCAGAGATTTCAACCCTGAGTGAGTTTGTTAGTGCGATAAAATCCCACGTTAAATTCTGGCGGCATTGTCGGGGACAACAAAATCAGTTAGTCAAATCTAGTTCTTTTAAGGATAATCTAGGATTTTACTTTTCCTTTGATACAATCGATCATCCACTTGAATTTGACTCTACTCTATGGATCTCACTTTTAAAAATTTTCTATTTTTAGGTACAACCCAAAAGCATAGTGCATGCACCGTTCAGACAGCCCCAGACTAACAACGAGCTTTGATCCCGAGATAGATAGAACTTTTCATCATCAGATCAGAGAAAATCAAGCAAGGATGGCTCAAGAAGAAGAAGTAGCCTGAAGGGTGGCTCAAGACATTAATGCGCAGAGAGAGAGAGAGGCTCATGTAAGAAGCCAGAGATGTGGTTCAAGAAGAAATCCTAGCAGCGCATGCAGCAACACAAGCAGCTGAACTACAAAAAGAACTTAGAGAATTCTCAATCCCGAAAGCTGCAAATGTTCATCACCCAGTACAACCTCCTCCCATCAACGCTTCTAATTTTGAGATAAGAGTGCATTGGATCATCCTGCTTCAGAATAACCCTTTCTATGGTAAGCAAGGAGAAGATAGCCAAGAACATCTTCTGAGATTCATTGATCTATGTGCTATGACAAAACAAAATGGAGTCATAGACGATGCCATTCGACTCTAACTCTTCAAGTATTCCCTAACTGATAGAGATATAAGTTGGTACAATTTGCTGCAAAGTGAAATATCCATCACCACCTGGGAACAACTCCAAAGTATGTTTCTTGAGAAGTTCTACCCTCCATCTCTCACCTATGAAATTAGGGGCTGAATAACAAATTTCACTCAAGTCCCTGGAGAAACTCTTGTTGAAGCATGGGATAGATACAAAGAGATTCTACACAAGTATCCACACCATGGAATTCCTAAGAATCAACTCATCGAAATTTTCTATAGGGGTGTGGACGATGATATCAAGAGAATCTTAGATTCCTCATATGGAGGAAACTTCATGCGTCAAAGTTATGACAACGCATGGAGGGTCGTCACCCTTGGAGCATAAAATCAAGCTAATTGGGGTAGATTTGTAGGTAAATAAGTTTTGAAAGTAGCTATGGCTGAAGCTACCCCCGAGTACAAGTCTATCGCTGAAACCCTAAAACTCTTAGTTGCCAAGCAAGACCATATTGAATCATCTCTTACTGCAATTGGAAGAGGACGTTCGCTCACTCAACAACAAGAATAGATCAAGTCAGCTTCATTGTTCTATGAAGCATGTAAAAGTAATGATCATTCCACTCTAGCATGCAATGTTCTTTACGATGTTGTTCTAAGCAATGTGTGTGGACAAGGAGATAACTGTCAAATAGAAAATCTTAATGTTGTTAATACCATCCCCGGTCAAGGTTATTACAATCTGAATCAGAATAGAAATCATCCAGGATTTCAATATGGAAACCCCTATGGAGCAGTAAACTCACATCAATTTGATTCGAACAATTAGCCACGAGGCCCACCAGGGTTCCAGTACAATCAACAACAGAACTTTAGAAATCAAGGAAATTTCAAGGGAAACTTTCAGAATAGGAACTTCAATAATTATCAAAACAATCCCCAGTACCAAAGTCTTAACCAAGTTCCTTATCAACAACAAGGACAACAAGTAGGTCCTGTCTCTCCTGATGACAAGCTATCAGCCATTGAAAAGATGTTGCAAATTCAGCAAACTATGATAGCTAACCAACAAGCTCAGTAGAAGGCTATTGAATCTCAACTAGCTCAACTCACAGCTAGCATAAAGCCACCTGATGGACTTTTTGCTGGCCAACCCGAGAATAATACTAAGCATCCAGAATAGCTAAAGGCGGTCACCACCAGGTCAGGAAAAGACTATTCTGATCCTCCTATCAAGCCACCGGTGGTTGTTACAGATGAGGATGAACCCGTGATTATACAAGATTCAACAACTCCTGAATCACAACCAAAGGAACCAGTAACTGATGATAAGTCAGATAGAGGAAATTCTGAGAAGCCTGCTCAAGAAGATGAAGAAACTGAGACACCAGAACCTGATATCCCTGTATACAAGCCTCGTATACCTTTTCCAGCTCGTCTAAGGCAAACTAAGCTTGATACCAGATTCAACAAGTTCAAAGAAGCTATGAAGAAGCTTCATGTTGATATACCCTTTCTTGATGCTGTGGATGAGATACCATCCTGGACTAAGTACTTAAAGTCACTTCTCACAAGGAAGTATATAACTGAAGAATATGAAATAGTAAAACTGGCGACAACCACATTTGATATCATTTTGAGCAAGATGCCCAAGAAACAAAAAGACCCGGGATCTTTTGGAATTTCATGTCACATTGGTGACTCATCATGTAAGAAAGGATTGGCGGATCTCGACGCAAGAATCTCTATCGTTCCGCTTAGCCTGTGCAAAAGACTAGGGTTTGCAAAATTTCTTCCGACTGGCAAGACCATACAACTCGTAGACAATTTGATAAAACGTCCGTTAGGAATTATCGAGGATGTACATGTCAAGGTAGGAAAAGATTCCTATGTTCTGTGTGACTTTGTCATCATGGACATAAAAGAAGATGCCAGATATCCTCTCATCTTTGGACGTCTGTTCCTCGCCACTGCAAGAGTTCTAATTGATGTTGAAGAAGGAATCTTGTTGCTTAGATTAGGTAAGGAAACTCTCAAATTTAAAGTTTTTGAAAGTATGTGAAGACTAAGCATGCAAAAAGAAGTTTATCTTATCGATTTCATAGAGCAGATGCCACTTCTGACTCAAGAGAATCATGAATTTGACGATCCTTTAGAAGTTGCTCTAACAGATCCATCAGTTGATGAACCTATTGACGAACAAGTAAAGGGTTGCATCGAATCCCTCGACTCTGCCAAAGAAGATGTCGAAGCCACTTGTGAAGAACTCAAAGCTGTGGAAGCTACTGAAGAAATGTGTGAAAAACCAGAAACCCCTGAGATGAAGCCCCTACCTGAGGGACTGAAGTATGTGTTTTTGGATGATCTCAAGGTTTGCCCAGTTATTATAAATTCCGATCTAACAACTGAGCAAGAAGATAAACTCCTGAAAGAATTAAAAGAAAGAAAGAAAGAAAGCCATCAGCTACAAGATGAGTGACCTCACTGGGGTTAGTCAAGCGTTATGCATGCACAAGATCCCCATGATAGAAGATCATAAGCCAACCATTGAACATCAATGGAAATTGAATCCAAATATGAAGGAAGTAGTCCGTTGTGAGGTCATTAAACTGCTCACCGCTGGGATAATCTATCCAATATCAGACTCACAATGGGTGAGCCCAGTGCATGTGGTCCCAAAGAAAGGTGAACCTAATGTGATATGAAATGAAAACAACAAACTCATCCCCACTCGAACAGTCACAGGGTGGAGGATGTGCATTTATTATAGGAAGTTAAACAAGGCAACTCGAAAAGATCATTTTCCTATGCCTTTTCTTGATCAAGTACTAGAGCGGCTGGCCCATCAAGATTTTTTCTATTATCTCAATGGTTACTCTGGATTCTACCAAATACCTATACATCTAGATGACCAAGAGAAAACCACTTTCACCTACCCATTCAGAACATACGGATTTAGAAGAATTCCGTTCAGCCTCTATAATGCGCCTGCAACTTTCCAGCATTGCATGTCATCCATATTTTCCGGTCTCACCGAAACGATTATGGAGGTTTTCATGGATGGTTTTTCTATGTATGGAGATTCATTTGAATCATGCCTAGAACACCTCTCCCTTGTTCTCAAACGATGTGAAGAAGCACATCTCATGCTAAATTGGGAGAAGTGTCACTTTATGGTAAAGGAAGGCATTGTCCTGGGCCATAGGGTCAGTAATCGAGGTATTGAAGTAGATAAGGCCAAGATTGAAGTGATTTCCAAGCTCTCAATCCCTATCAATGTAAAGGAAGTTCTAGCATTCCTAGGTCATGCATGATTCTATAGATGGTTTATAAAAGACTTCTCAAAGATAACCAAGCTGATGACAAATTTGTTACTAAATGATGTTGAATTCAATTTTGACGAAGAATGTGTTAAAAGTTTCAACAAACTAAAGCATGCCCTCACTACCACACCCATCATCAGAGCTCCTAACTGGGACCATCCTTTTGAAATCATGTGTGATGCAAGCGAGTATGCTGTAGGTGTTGTCTTGGGCGAATGCATAGAAAGGAAACATTATGTGATCTATTATGCATCGAAGACCCTCGATGAAGCTCAGAGGAATTATGCTACCACTGAGAAAGAAATTCTGATAGTCGTGTATGCTTTTGACAAGTTCAGATCCTACTTAATTGGTTCAAAAGTCATTGTCTACATAGATCACACTACCATTCGTTACCTTCTGGCTAAGAAAGATGCAAAACCCAGGCTAATTAGATGGATTCTCCTATTGCAAGAATTTGATCTAGAGATCAGAGATAAAAAATGTACAGAGAATGTTGTAGCAGGCCACCTCAGTCGCATCCACACTCTGGATACTGAGTATATTCCAATCAATGATTCCCTTCCAGATGATCAGCTAATGAAGGTCTCAGAAGCTATACCATGGTACTCAGAGTATGTGAACTATCTTGCTGCTGAGGTTATCCATCCTCAATGCACCGGAAATGCACTGAAGAAATTTATGCATGATTTGAAACAATATTACTGGGATGAGCCATACCTTTTCCAATTATGTGCTGATGGTTTATACAGACGATGCATCATCGAAGAAGAAGCTCAACCTATCTTGGAACAATGTCACTCAGGACCAGTGGGAGGACATATGAGCTCTAAAAAGACTACCTTGAAGGTTTTGCAATGTGGATTCTTTTGGCCCACCATATCCAAAGATTCCCATGACTTTGTTCTATCATGTGACAAATGTCAAAGAATAGGTAATATTACAAAGAGAGATGAGATGCCACTTAAGTTGTGGCAAGAAACCGAGATATTTGATGTTTGGGGTGTGGACTACATGGGTCGATTCCCATCTTCTTATAGATTTTCCTACATCCTGGTCGCGGTTGACTATGTTTCAAAATGGGTTGAAGCCATTCCAACAGTTATCAGCAACTCAAAACCCGTCATGAAGATGTTCAAAGATATTATTTCCCCCCGATTCAGTGTCCCACGCTCTATGATATCCGACGGAGGTTCCCATTTTCTTAAAAGAAGCTTTGAAGCATTGTTGAGAAAGTATGGTGTAACCCACAAGGTAGCCTCACCTTACCATCCACAGATAAGTAGACATGTGGACGTTTCCAATCATCAACTCAAAGCTATCCTGGAAAAGACAATTGGTCGCAATCAGAAGGATTGGTCTGTGAAAATCAATGACGCATTGTGGGCCTACCAAACTGCTTTCAAAACTCCACTTGGAACTACACCATTCAGATTAATATATGGAAAGGCTTGCCACCTGCCTGTTGAACTTGAACACAAAGCATGGTGGGCTATAAAACAACTGAATTTTGACATAAAGAAAGCAGGCCAAGCTAGGATTCTACAACTCCAAGAGCTGGAAGAACTCTGGATGATAACTTATGAGAATGCAAGAATCTATAAAGAACGTACAAAGCTTTAGCATGATGTCCATCTAAAAAGAAAGGACATACAAGTGGGAGACCAAGTTCTTTTGTTCAATTCCAGATTGAGGTTATTCCTAGAAAAACTTCATTCTCACTGGTCAGGACCTTACATCGTCAAGAGCATCTACCCACATGGTGCTTTCTCTTTATGGAGTGAAAAGATGGGTGAACTTGCGGCAAATGGTCAATGATTGAAGAGATACTTCACCTCTGCTGATACGAGATTTGAAATGATGTTGGATCTCACCAATCCAACATATCCACCGCAGAAAGTGGAGAAACTTAAGTTGAGCCATCGACGTAAAACAAAAGCGCTTGTCGGGAGGCAACCCGATCAATAAATCTGTATTTAGTTTCAATTTTGAATTAGAAATTTTCTTAATTTTGTTTTTACTTTTTAGATAATTTTGCAACAAATAAGAATCACATCGCGAGATGCTATTTTGAGTTCTGATTAATCTTCATTTTTGAGATTTTCAGATGGAGGATGCACTTTGATTGAAATACAACCACATCCAGTGGTCCAAATGGCATGGACTTTCCCCTCCATCTCGGATTTATAGTTTGCTCAGGATGAGCAAATTTCTAAGTTCGGGGTGGAGGGTGGGTGGTACGTATCTTACTTTCCATATTCATCCATCTAAATCAAACTTAAGATTTCATTGTCACATTTTTGACCTAAATTTTCAAAATTTTCAAATAATTTTTTTAAAATTTTAAAGTTTTCAAAAGAAATGTGAACAGATACTGGATGAATTTTTGACCCTTTTAATTCTCTATGCATTTTGAATCATTATACCCTCCTTATTCAAAGCAGACCCTCAAAAGGACCTTCTTATGAAAACTAGCCTTTTGATTGAAATCATCTTGTGAAGCTTATGAATCCTAACATCATGATACTTATGCAAAAATGACAAGTGTCTGTCAAACTGATAGGGATCAAACACATCGTGCTTCCTAACTGACTAGTGGAACAACATCATGGAATCCCCACTGGATCCTCGTCAAGTCATTATTTGAGTAGAGTATGATAAAGAGAACGACCTGGTGCACTGAATTGTAAATCAAGTTGCATTGTGATCTGAACTCTCTTCTACACCTCTTCTATCATCTTTGTACCCCTCCATCCATCAAAAAGAAACATAAATAGCCAAAATAGTGCCAAACCCTAAGTTCCGGGTGGCACACCACTTCCCTCTATATCTGCTTCTTCCATACCCCTAACAAATAAATAGGGGTGTACCACAAAAAATGCAATCTCGAGTCGAATAGAGGAGAGATTTGCAAACAAAAATATGCCAAAGCGCACACAAAAAGAAATGCAATCTCAAGTCGAATAGAGGAGAGATTCACACAAAAAAAGAAATAAATGAAATTGCAAATCATATAATAAAAATCTCGAGTCGAATAGAGGAGATATTTATTCCTTCCTTCCATACCACCATTCACTCCATCTCCTACCTAATGGCACAATAAATGCCACCACTATCCTGAAAAACACCAGTGTCATATCAGATGCATTCTTGTTGTTGTACGGGTGTCTCTGGACTCTTACAAAACTCTTTGACATGCTTGTTGTTGGAAAAAGTGAGGAGGAAGTGATATTGGAAAGTGAACTCAGGTACAAAGATATGGTAAGATGGGTTCAGTGATCTTAGGAAGTTGAGATGTCGAGTCATACTGAGCAGAAAGAAAACAATCATGATGTGAAGATGAGGCAATCACACAAATTGAAAGTATTCTTTTGGCGATCGTTTCAGTTTTTGTGTTACTCGAGGACGAGCAACGTTTAAGTTCGGGGTGTTTGATGAATGCACATTCATCATGATTTTCAGTCACCTTTTTGAGATCATTTTGATCCAATACTTCCGATTTCATCTATTAAATCTCACATAATGCAAAATTCCTTAACTGATTCAATTACCAAGATTATTAACTAGATTTACTTTAATTTTGTGCAGGTCCTAACTAAGTTCAACCATCATATGGAATTCATTCAAATATCCTCTCAAATTTGGTCTTGACCAAATAGTCTCACCAAACGGTTTCGCCAAATAGTTTGAGCCTAAACGATCTCAAGACCGTTTGAGCCCATACAGTCTCAAAACCGCATGAGCCCAAACAGTCTCCAAATAGTATCACACCTATCGATCTCAAGACCATTCAGACCAAGACCGTTTGGAGCCATTTGGTCCCAAGACCGTTTGGATCCATTCGGTCCCAAGACCGTTTGGAGCCGTTCAATCCCAAGACCGTTTGGAACCATTCGGTCCCAAGACCGTTTGGATCCATTTGGTCCCAAGACTGATTACTCTCCAAACCGGATGATCACTGTAGACCATTTGAAGTTCAAAAGCAAGGTCGTTTGGTCATTCAAATGATCTCCAGACCATTTGGGCATCCAAAAAGTTTCCAAACCGATTCCGTCGACCACCATCCAAAATCGTATGGACTCATCAGTGCAAGACCATTTGGTCATTCGATCGATCTGCAAGACCGTTTGAATATGGATTTCTCAAGACCGTTTGGAGGTCAAACGGTCCCCAAGACTATTTGATCCAAACCAGTCACCAAGACCCATCAAAGAAGACCGATAGAGCAGAAACAGTCTCTAAACCGTTTGGTCATCCAAATGGTCTCCAAACCATTTGACCAAACCGTTTGGAGCAAATTCACACCAAAAATGTGAGCACCCCATCCAAGCCTATAGATAGGACCACAAGGGTCCTCATTTGGGCATCAACTCCAGCACACAGATAGGCTACCCGAGGTCTGATCCAGCTTCAACTTCCACACACCCACCTTCTCCTCTTGGTGCTGAGCAAGGAGAAAAGAAGAGAGAGAAGGTGGAGAAGAAGGTCTGCCCAACTTGCCTTGGTGGTTCTTTTTCCTCATTCAGATCCGTACCGACACGAAGTAGAAGACCGCATCATCTTCACCAAGCTGCGACTACCTTCTTCATCATGCTCATGGAAGAACCTTCCTTTTCTCTTATTGTTCTTGTTTCTCACATCATGAGAGAGTAGTTCCTTTTCGCTGGGGTGCGGGGACTAGCCCCGCTGCCCATGCAAGCATGTTCTTTTGTTAAGCATTACATGGCAATGTATATAACTTTTCATTTCGTTGTTAGTTGATATGTTTGTAGTTGATTATCTGCTTGCTTTCATCTTGTTCCCCCCTATATTGTGAAATCTTCTATATGTAGGGTGGAATGGCGGTTTACGAAGTTTGACTCCTTGATTAGAAATAAGATAGGATTCCTTGAGGTAGTAAGTGCATGATCTGCAAGGGGATGAGCAATCTAACCTTCAGTGACACTTTTGTGGCCTAAACATCCCTCCAGGAGGGCCACAACCTCAGTTGGATTTTGTATCGTCTTTGTTTATCGTCGATGTTTGTTTGTAGATCAATCACTTGCTTTCTTATCAATTAGCATGGTTGACACCTTGACTAGAAATAGAATGGGTTTCCTTGAGGTCATAAGTGAATGATCCGCGAGGGGACGAGGCATCTAACCTTTGATGATGCTTCTATCGTCTAAACATCCCACAAGGAGGACCCCAGCCTTAGTTGGATGTTGTATCTCTGGTGCCGTAAGTATATGAACTGGATGGCGACGAGACATCTGATACCTAAGGTGATGCTTACGTGAACCTAACACCCGTATGGGGGGTTTTGCAGTAGCTCTACTTGGATAGTTATATCTTCCTAAGATGTTTGATGTTTAGACATGTTTGTATGCGTAGTGGTGGTGAAACCCAAGACCATCCCAATGATTCCATATCGTTGATCTAAATCCAACTTTAATTCAACTTTTACCTTCTTGCAATTAGTTTAATCAAACTCAATTCAACCAATCATTTTCAATATTAGTCTTAACTTGAACTAGACTAGACTGACAAGGATTCTTAAAAACATTGTCCTTTGGGTTCGATCCTTAACTATACAGTGATAAGACTCGTCCGCTTGCGAGTGGTATATTGCACATTGGTTTTGGTAAAAGCTTAGGATTTCAACCCCGAGTGAGTTTTTTTAGTGCGATAAAATCCCACGTCAGGCAACATGTTAGGCTGGCTTTACAGAGCAGCATAACCTCCCACTGTGGATTGTGGAAGGATAACAAGCCCATGCACAGCATGCCCAAAATGCTCGGAAGTCTGGCCTCAATGAACCATAACTTTTTTTGAAAGTTGGTACGAGGGACATTAAACTAATTCAAAAATAAACAAGTAACACATCCGTGAAGGAAAATTAGCATTCAAAATTCACCTTGAATGCTCAAGAGAATTATGGACCACTTTTTAAATGTCAAACAATTTTTTTAAGCCTCATTCAATTACTTGTGATTACAAACTTGTTATATAATACCTCATATCGGTCTACGCATAACATTTTCCTATGCACTTACAATATATTACTTTGCCTCATATTATGGACAATGGAATGCTATCATGTCCTTGTTCATTAGGTCCAAAATGCTTCGCACATCTACGGACCACCGCAACTTTTCTAGTTTGAAATGTGAAAATATGCAAGTTAAACTATTTCCAAAACTAAACGTCACACAAATATGTATAATCACATGCTGGTTACAATAAAACATATCATTTTTAAGCGTTCATTTCTTTACAAGAATTACAATGCATAAAATCAAACTATACAATAGAACCCAACCACATCTTGCATTAACCTACAAGTTTGTTAGTTCTACATTTTTTTTATCATGATTGTATGCTTATTAAATACAATATATCATATAGTTAATTTGTATACTAGTTATGATAAATATCTAAAATAAGGCTAACTAAAAAAACAAAATTTCAATTAAGATGACAAACTAAGCAATATTTATATATCTATTTGAAGTTAGATTGATTATCCTGAGCATAAGTTAACAAGATGTTCACATTCCCCACTTGTAGATGGTATCTATTAGAGTTAGTTCTTTCATGATAGAATAAAGATACTAAAATGATGAAAAACAATGTGGGAAATGTCTAATGAAGGACTCTACATTCTCTTAGACATTATAAATATGAGGTTTGGTGAATTTTTGAGAAAAACGATGCCAGATCCAGTAGATTTGATAGCCCAACTAAACATATCATGACTTCATGAGGGGAGACTCTAAGAAATTTGTGAACTCTAAGAAAGATATATATGTTGGTAAATTAACAACTGAGCATGCAACTGTCATTATCTTTCCAAATAAGGATCAATTTTCAATAAAGTTTTGTTTCTTCTCTCAATGCATCGAAGGTTACATCATTTTATGATGTTCTATTTTGCTGAAATCAATGTAACTAAGTGAACCTATTATATTTTCATAATCAATTTCATTTCCCAAAATTATTATACACTTATATTGTGTAGTCAAATATTATATTCGGATCACATGTTGCTCATAAGGAAATTTCTAACGTTCTAACTTAGATTTCTAAGATTCCAAGAATTTAATAATTTCTAGCATTTGCAAATAGAGAATAAGTATAGATAGTTTCTTTCTCGTTCCATCTACACATCCAATTAATTAAAAGTATAATAGAACTTATGAGAAATGAATTACATAATGTAATTGCTATGCTATTTCACATTTCTCGCTATTCTCAAATTGTAAATAATATTTTTTTCTTACTCTACACTTTTTCATATAATCATTTACTTATTATATTACATAAAAGTTATATAAGTTGTGTTTTAGACATGGTGATCATGTAGATTTATTTTCAAAGGTTAATCTAGTCACTGGCATCTAGAGATCCATTTCCAACATCTTCAAAAAGCCTATTTGCTTTGATAACTATTATTATTTTTATCAAGATAATTACATGATTCAAGGGAAAATTATAAGCTACTTCACATTCCTTATAATTTTTACCTTGTTTATAATGTGTAAATATCATATCTAGAATTATGAGTAATGTTTGGGATTTTCCTTACCTACCATGATTTTTCTATAATTATCACGTTACACATTCAATTACTACTAATTACAAACAAAATCATAAAAAAATGATGTACGTACTCAAATGTCTTGAAATTTTAAATGTAGTCTAACTACAAATTCGAAAGAAATGTTTTGAGCTTCATAATTCTCAACAATAGACAAATTTTTAATGATGGCCACCAACAATAATGTCTGTCATGGAAATTTGTTTGTTAATACCAGTGTAGTAAAACTTGAGTCTAACACCAACATTTCTACAAGCTTAAAGGATTTGAGAATGTTTTTGATAACTACAAATGAATGTGAGTGGGATTGGGGCTTCATATCTCACCACATGTCGAAGAAAACCTAAAACAAAATTGCGGGAATACCCCCCTATCCGAGACTCTAGGAATGATAGTTGGGCATGGAACCATGAGGTTAAAACCAAGATAAGTTCTAGGTTTGTATATAAATGGCTATATGAAAAAGCAGAGTCATTATTAAAGAAATTTGCAAAGCTTATGTAAGCTGATACCAGAAAGAGTAGATATGTTCTTATGGTTATTGTCTCATAGAGCATTACTGATAAATGTTGAGAAAAGTAGAAGACATGTGAATGTCTCCATTGTTTTACCCTGTGCAATAACATGAAGGAACATTCATCCACCGGCTTAGGGACTGTGAGAAGATCACTGAAGTTTGGAAGGCCCTTGCATGAATTGATCAATTCTTTCCAGTGATCAAAGAATTGGATCTCAACGTCACAACTATTGCTTGTTGGCAGCTGTGCACAATGGGAAATTTAAAAAAAACATGCTAGAAAAAGACAACCTAATACAATCATGATTAAGTTTATCAATGAAAGATAAAACTCAATATAATCTATACAAGGCTCGATATCTGTAACTTTTGAAAGAAGTATGAATCCTTGGCCGACAAAATCCCACAAATTGGGATATATTTGATTATCTTAATTGATTCATCATTTGATTGCAATTCTGGGTCTAGTGCTGAAAAATCCACATAGTTGGAAGCAATGGGCAATGCATTCATGGTCTAGGACATCCTAACCACACATCAAGTCATGTAACCTTAAATCCAAGCCATTATCAAATCAATGAAAATTTAGAGGAACCTAGAAAATGTGTTTCTTCTCTCTAATTCAAAACAAGCTATTACACTCTACATAAACAATTATGAAATTCAAATGAAGTTCAAGCCCCACCAAACATATATTTGACTTAGAAACAACAACATAAAACCCTCCAATGTCCTTTTTATTCCCTACAATTATAATTGTTACAACCCATACATTATTTTTCTGGTAATTTGAGGGTTTAAGATAATTCTGGTGTTGATTACACCTCTATAACACTATGCATTATTAACTTGTTGATTTTTCTTTTACCCAAGCTTAAACTTGTTGTTTGATAAGTTAAAAGTCATGATTTGAGCATACTATGAGATTTGATTTCTAGTTGATATAGTAGTAGCCCACATATTTATGTGAAAGAGCATTAAGGAACTAATAAATAAAGATATCACTAATTAATAATTTTGCCAATCCCTTATTGTAGAATTGCAGAAAATTTAGTTATGAATCAAATGTAAACAGTATGAACCAATTAGGGTTAAATTGAGAAAGTTGTGGCACTTTTAGTTTTCACCCAGAAATACCATGATTGACAAACTCGTGGGCCTTTGATGGTTTTTCTTCTAATGGTGGGCCTTCCGAAGGCGCAAATTAATGTTTTTATAACCGATCATTTTGTGCTGCTTGCATCATCGCTGATCGGCATAAATCACACGTCCAAACTAGAGTGGATCCAAAGCAGGCAAACTTTTAAGATTATAACCTGACACTCAATCCCCCACAACTATTATATGGGGTCTGATGTAATATTTGAAGGACAAGGTTGGCAAGTGTTAAGTACGTAGAGTCTCACACTCTTACACTCCAAATGAATAGGTGGGTTAAAAAAAGGGTGTTCCTTAATGAACGATGATGTTTCATCCAAAACAAAGAAAGGTAAAAGAAAGAAAATAAAAACAAGAGAAAAACATTAACAAGTGGTAAGACGCAAAGATATGGAAGGAAACTTGGATCGGGTTTCACCTACTAAGGTTTCTCACCAACATGTAAAACTCACACCCCTTCGTATACCCTTATCAAGATTACAAGTAATCATCAAAACATCCCTCCTCTCTCGAGATTAGGATAGATCTTGGTTCCAGGGTAGTGTCTCGCTTAAGAAGATGACCCAACAGCCACAAAGCAAACCATATGACCATTAGCTTTAGCATTCCAACACTTTCGTGCATTCATACTACTCCATAACACTAGATAAGGATGATACTACACTTTTGAGGTACCAACAATCAAACATCACAAGATGGTAGCTAAGCATACGAGTGAAGCATTAAAAATAGGTGTATAGAGATAATCTTGATAAGAGCACACACACACACATTATATATATATATATATATATATATATATATATATATATATATATATATATATAGACACGCACACATATATACACACACACACACAAACACACACACACACACACATATATATATATATATATATATATATATATATATATATATATATATATATATATATATATGTATGTATGTATTCAAAGGGGATAACGAATATACATGTTGGGAGAGCCTTAGTGGCTACTCCCAACCCAAGTTAAATATTTAGCCACACATGTTGACGGGCAGCATAACGATGCCATAAAATGATAGATACATCAATTATTACAAAGAGGGAAAGTACAATGTGATGAGGATGTTAGATGTAGATAGAGAGAGAAGATGGTGATACACCACTATACTTCTTCAAATCTAAATCTGAAGTGGGCAATGTGGCGGTGGCTTCTTCCTTTGAAGAAGAGGGTGATCAATCTTCTCTCTCCTTTGACTTCCATCTTTAGAGATCCAAGACTGATGGTATGGATGTTAGTGACTCTGGAATTTGGTAACACTTCATGGTCCTTGATGATTTGATGATTTGACAAGTCGAGGTGGAGGGTCTATTTATAGATGTTGCCCACTGACTTAACCATCTAGGTTGTGGTTGCGGTATGGCCTCAGTTGCGGCTTGACCTCAGTCTCGACTCTCATCACAGTTGTGGTGTGCTGGCTGTACACTGCGGTCGAGGGGGAGCCTCGATAGAGGTAGGGCCTCCACCACGGCATTGCGCTGGTGGATGGTCACAGTCACGGTGTGATGAGACGGTGATAGAGGTATCGACTGCGGCAGGGTCCTTAGTGGACTATACATCTGCGATCACTATGTTGACCACGACCGTGTCTTGGAATGACCCTACAAAAGTAAAAGATGTGTGTAATTGAGATTTTTGTCATAAGGCACTAAAGTAAGTAGAGGAATATATAAAAGGTATGCTAGGAGAAGCATAAATCATGTGCAAAAAGTACACAAAATGAGATGTTATCAACTCCCCCAAACTTAGGATCGAGCCCATTCTCAGGCTAAGGGTAGGCCCGAAATCATAGAGAGATGAGCAATGGGTAACAAAAATTTTGAGAAAGCACATCATTACAGAGTTATCTCATTCTTATAACAAAACTCTTGTGGTATGTTTGTTTCAATCCTGAGATTCTATTTCCTCCCCTTCGTAACTAGAGTTGCATGACTTTGAATCCTTGCTAATGCCTTTTGGTAGTAAAGGACCCTCTGTCTCAATAACTTACCCTTCCATGTGCTGGGTTGCTAGCCATACTAGTACAACATCCCCTTAAGGGGTAGCTTTCACACCCTCCCTTTATTTTAACTGGCCATATGCTAGTGTGCTCAGGTAGGTTTCAGGCTTTAAGTGTTCTCCTACTCTCCTCAATTTCCCTCACCACAAGCTGTCCTAAGGATAGTGTTGCCCCAGGGGCTCCTAATGTTAAGACATGTGGTTGCGTGAAGGTTGCTTGGGATTGTAGGTGGATAAATTTGGCTTCAGGATTCCACTTATTGGGATGACATATCTGCATTCATGAGTGCACCAATACACCGGCCATGTGGGATCCTTCAACATCTTTTGGGCACAACTCTCATTTTTTTTCTTTTTGTCTTTTCATATCTCCTCTCAAGTTTGGGTGAGGGGTTTTTACATTATTTTCTGGGCGGCCAAGCCTCTTTTCATCCCAAAATGGGGATAATTAAACTTGGAAGGGGCAGATATTTCCTTCTCGAGGGAGGTGAGGATTTTCTAGCTAGAACCATCAGGTTAGGGTGATTGGTTAGGAGTATTGCTCGATAAAGTCATCTAGTTTCTACACACACAACATTTTTCCGTAAGAATGAGGTAAAACTGTATTGTTATGCTTCTTGTTTTTACTATTATGTGTATTGGCTGCTCATTTGTGCCTCTCTAGAAACGATAGCACTACAAAATTTAACAGCAAGACTGACAAGTCTAAGAAGTGGCTAAGCAAAACTGCAACTTACAACAAAATTTTTGAAAGTAAGTTTTTGCAAAATTTGTTTCTCATGCTTGATTGTAGCCGAAACGAGAATATGTACAAGTAAATTTAATTTTTTTGAAAATTTTGGCTATGAAATAGTACCTCTCATGCCCATTTATGACTCCTCCCCCAAACTTATCATTCACCTCGACCTGAGGTGTTAAACTTGGAGTTGGATGTATAAACCTTTATTGTTTCTAGTTGTGTGTTGTCGCCCACTTTGACTCAAGTATCATGTTGGTGTATACTCTGTGTAGTGGGTGGTATTGTTCATGTTGCATGCCCTCCACCTTCATATTCATGGTAGCCAGGATGATCATCCAAGCTAGACAATAGAAGCCACAGTTGTTTGATAGTGGTACTTGTTGAGGGCTTCTATGGCAGAACTGCATCTTCTTGAAGTATTTTCCTTCTTTATGCTTGTACCTTTTTCCATGGTATTTGAGCATCTCTACAACTACCTCGGTGCATGTGACTGCCTTCTCTTCTGTAGGTGTTTTTGCAGTAGTCATGTTCGTTCCTTTGTTGAGTGCAAAGGTTACATCTAAACTATTGTACATAACTAAAATTCTAGCTATAATACTGACTACTAGCAAAGTCCAATGACTGTCATGTAGAATGGGAAAGAATATATAATCTGGAAGACAGGTCGCCAGGCATTGCAGTAGGCAGTACTTTTTGCCTGACCTTTTATCCTTTAAGATGTCATCTACTAAGAGGAAGTAGGCCATATGCACGTTCGCCATGTTGTCATTCAGCAGCGCTTGGTAGGCCAACATAGTGTTGTCTGAAAGGTACCCTCCTATTTTCAAAGTATCTATGAGGTCATCCTTTAGCACACAGATGCCATCCCTTTCAAAGATTTCCTCTGTCGTGGTGTCACCTTCCTTCAACCATTTCATTATTAGTTGTAGGGATTCTAGTGACAAGCTTTCAAAACTCCACCTATCAAAATCCTTGAAGGTTGGCACTATTTCTCCTGCCGACCCATCTACTCTTATCTCTAGAATATCCTCTTCCTTTATCTATCCTTCCTTAGGTTCATGAACTATAGGTTGTTCTTTGTCTATTTCTGCCACAGGAGGGTGTTCAGGCTTGTTGTCAGGTTGTTTCTCTACTTTGTCAGGAGTGTCAACTGCCCATCCTTCCTTCCAAGAAGATTCTCTTGCATGTTCTTCTAGATCGACCCACTGGGTTTTAAGTGTTTCCCTCCAGGTTTTCTTTTCAAGTAGAGTTATTTCTTGGTGAAGCTGATGTGGTACTGCATCTGAAGGCATCGTCAACTCATTGAAGAAGTGGCGATCATAGATAACTTCCATTGCATAGATACCATGTAACCCATGCAGATCTTCCATGAATAGGTCTTCCATTGGGATTTCCTTATTGATTGATTCCATCATTCTGAGTACTATGAAGGCACAATCCCCTATTCTAGCCTTTTCTTGAGGTACCTTTTTATAGATAGAGAACTGCTTCCACATCCCATTATGTGTGTTGTCTGCCATCTATATAGCCCGTTGCAGACATAGTGGCACATTTAAGATATCTCTTGCCCCCTTGTTTTTGTAGATCAGGGACGTGTTGTCCAATTCATCTGCACAAAAATTGAGCACTATTATACGTCTCACATATAGGTTGATGAAAATCAGTGCCCAGCGCTTTACAGTCCTTATAGGCAAGACTACAAACTTTGTCTCCTCTCTGCTTACTGCCCATTGTAGTTCTTTCACATTAGCTGCCTTATCATTTTTTTCAAAGAGTTGACCTACGAGATGCTTGGTTCCATTGAATACAAGTTGCATTTTGTCAAGATGGAGGGATTCTTCAAGTAGAGTTGCACAGAGTACTTTAAACAGCTTCTTGTTTACTCTTGCTCTTTTTAAAAAGACCCCTCTAAAATGCTCCCTTTTAAGCGACCTTCCTATATTGTGGTAGAGAATATCGATGCCTAGAAGGTTGTTTTCGAGTACATCCACTAAGATATGGACATCTCTGCATGTAATTCTTGATAATGCTATCATGTCCATACCCGCCATCTTGTAGGCTAGAGGAGGAGCAACACCTGATGGTACATCATGAACTTGTGCACTCTTCTTTCTGACCGGCTCATTAGTGAAGAAAGAGGCGAGTCCACCTTCTTCGTCTTTTGAGGTACCGTCTCCTACTGTCTACACTGTTATGGGTTGTACCTCTATAGCGGGAAGTTGTTTCTCCAACAATGGTTAGTTTTCCACATTGCTTTCATTGTTCATGGATATCTCGACTGTTAATTCTTCTATTGGTTTGCAATCTTTTGACGGTTGCTCCAATTCTGCACAATTGAGCACAACTAACGTTGCAACCATATTTCTATCATAGAGTGAATCATATTTCTCATACTGTGTCGAGTCTTTGAAGAAATCATTGTAGATATCCATTATGATGTCATGCTGTCCAAGAACTTGGTGAGATATCTTATTTCTCATGATGTGAGATCATCTATAGAAGTGCTTTTGTCCCTGACGATGATGATTGGTCATGGTTCCTTAGATGCGGCCTTGTCCTCTTCTAGGCTACTATTTAAGTCAATCATTTTTGATAAGGCAGTTGTTTTCTTCATCTCGACATCTTGATGAGGTTCTAACTGTTGCGGTGCTTCCCTTGTAAGGGGTTCCACCCTTGGGGTGGTCTTCATGTTTTCACTCTTATCCTTTGAAGTTGTTCTCGTGCATGTACCTCCTATGTCATCATCATCTTTATTTGGGCTCGAGAGGCTTGAGAAAGCTTGTGATGTGGATGGGTTGGTTACACGCTTTGACTTCTTTCTTTGCCACCAACCGTCTATGTCTTGGTGTTCAACATCAAATTGTTGGTGTTCTTCATCTAAGAACTTACATTCCTTCTTTAGGTCATCTAACACTTCTTCACACCCTTCCACATCAGTTCTTTGTCTTCTCTCATTGCGTCTCATTCCTTTCTAAGGTCCACCATTTCGTCAATATGTGCCTTCAAAGCCCCCATCATTGCATTCTAGGTGTTGATGACCCCTTGCATGAACTGGGGGAGTGTCTCAGTTGTCACATTTAAATTTTATACCTACATAGTTAGTATACATAGGCTAGAGGTAATATTGAAATTAATTTTGGAGGTAAATTGCATGTGTAACCACATGGCATCAAATTTGTTCCCTAATACATCACCAAATGTTTGTGGGCGTTGGGGTTGCTGCTCTACAGGCGTTGTTGACAATGTTGTAGACGTTACATTATCCTTAGGTTATGGAGATGTCTTGTTTCGCATAGGATTGACATGGATTGCTTGGGTAGAAGTGCTCGCCTCTGATTGCTCTGGTACTTGCAATACCACTTCTAGGATCACGGGGTTGGGGTGCAACCTTAGGGTCTTCACACACTTGATGGGGTTCTTGCTTGACCTCTAAATGCCCTTCTCCTTCGGTGGCTTCGAGATGCGCACAATCTCCTCCTTCATTCATTGCCACCTCAGGTTGGTCTGCTTCATTTACTACCATCTCTATAGGAATGTGAGGTGAGGGTAGATTTGGGGCGACAGACTTATCTGCTGTTTTTTCTTTCTCTTCCTTATTTCCAGTTTATTTCTTTCCTCTAGCTTTTGCATCTCCATTTTTGGAGTCTTATCCCTCACGTCCTTCTCACCAGCAGTTGATGATGGGCCTGCAACTGTGCTGATAGCACCTGAGTACATCTTATCCACGTCCTCCTATGTGGGTCACAACTTGTGGGCATCATAATATGCCATCTACGGTAGGGGTAGAAGTACTTTGGAGTAGCTTTGTTTGTAGAAAAGTTTGTTGCCTTTCTGTGCTAGAATGCCTGTGTTGATGAGAGACTTAATGTCAATCCGTGAAGGAAAATTACTCACCTCGAATGCTCAAGGGAATTGGCCTCATGGACTGCTTTTTAAGTGTCAAGCAGTTTTAGTTAAGCCTCATTCAATTACTTGTGATTACAAACTTGTTATATAATACCTCATATCCATCTTACCCTAACATTTTCCTATGCACTTACAAGATATTACTTTGCCTCACATTGTGGACAATGGAATGCTATCATGTCCTTGTTCAGCATGTCCAGAATGCTTCAGACATCAACGGACCACCGCAAATTTTCAAGTTTGAAATGTGGAAATATGCAAGTTAAAATATTTCCAAAACTAAACACCACACAAATATGTATGATCTGGTTACAATAAAACATATCATGTTTAAACGTTCATTTCTTTACTAGAATTACAATGCACAAAATCAAACTATACAATAGAACCCAACCAAATCTTGCATTAACCTACAAGTTTGTTAGTTCTACATTTTTATCATGATTGTATGCTTGTTAAATACAACATATCATATAGTTAATTTGTATACTAGTTATGCTAAATCTCTAAAATAAGGCTAACTAAGAAAACAAAATTTCAATTAAGATGACAAACTAAGCAATATTTATATATCTATTTGAAGTTAGATTGATTATCCTGAGCATAAGTAAACAAGATGTTCACATTCCCCACTTGTAGATGGTATCTACTAGAGATGGTTCTTTCATGATATAAAAAAGATACTAAAATGATGAAAAACAATGTGGAAAATGTCTAATAAAGGACTCTACATTCTCTTAGACATTATAAATATGAGGTTTGGTGAATTTTTGAGAAAAAAGGCACCCGATCCCGTAGATTTGATAGCCCAACTACACATATCATGACTTCATGAGGGGCGACACTAAAAAATTTGTGAACTCTATGAAAGCTATATATGTTGGTAAATTAACAAATGAGCATGCAACTGTCATTATATTTCCAAGTAAGGATCAATTTTCAATAATGTTTTTTTCTCTCAATGCATCGAAGGTTAACCTACATCATTTTATGATGTTCTATTTACTGAAATGAATGTAACTAAGTGACCCTATTATATTTTCATTTTCAATTTCATTTCCCAAAATTACTATACACTTATATTATGAAGTCAAATATTATATTCAGATCACATGTTGCTCATAAGGAGATTTCTAACATTCTATCTTAGATTTCTAAGATTCCAAGAATTTAATAATTTATAGCATTTGCAAATAGAGAATAAGCATATATAGTTTCTTTCTCATTCCATCTACACATCCAATTAATTGAAAGTATAATAGAACCTATGATAAATAACTTACATAATATAATTGCTATGCTATTTCACATTTCTTGCTACTCTCAAATTGTATATAATATTTTTTTCTTAATCTACACTTTTTCATATAATCATTTACTTATTATATTACAAGAAAGTTATATAAGTTGTGTTTTAGACATGGTGATCCTTTAGATTTTTTTTTCAAAGGTTAATCTAGTCACTAGCATCTAGAGGTCCATTTCTAACATCTTCAAAAAACCTATTTGCTTTGATAACTATTATTATTTTTTATCAAACTAATTACATGACTCAAGGGAAAATTATAAGCTACTTCACATTCCTTATAATTTTTCCTTGTTTATAATGTGCAAATATCATATCTAGAATTATGATTATTGTTTAGGGTCTTCCTTATCTACCATGATTTTTCTATAATTATCACGTTACACATTCAATTACCTCTAATTATTACAAACAAAATCATAAAAAAATGATGTATGTACTCAAATGTCATGAAATTTTAAATGTAGTCTAACTACAAATTTGAAAGAAATGTTTTGAGCTTCATAATTCTCAACAATAGACAAATTGTTAATGATGATCACCAACAATAATGTCTGTCATGGAAATTTGTTTGTTAATACCGGTGTAGTAAAACTCGAGTTTAACACCAACATTTCTACATGCTTAAGGGATTTGAAAGTGTTTTTGATAACCAAAAGTGAATGCGAGTGGGATTGGGACTTCATATATCACCACTTGTCAAGGAAAACCTAAAACAAAATTGCGGGAATACCCCCCTATCGTAGACTCTAGGAATGATAGTTGGGCATGGAACCATGAGGTTAATGCAAAGATAAGTTCTAGGTCTGTAAATAAATGGCTAAACAAAAAGGAGAGCCATTGTCAAGGAAATTTGCAAGGATTATGTAAGCTGAAGATACCAGAAAGAGTAGATATGTTCTTATGGTTATTGTCTCATAGAGCATTGTTGATAACTGTTGAGAAAAGTAGAAGACACATGAATGTCTCCATTATTGTCCCTAGTGCAATAATGTGAAGGAAACTTCATCCATCGACTTAGGGACCGTGAGACGATCATTGAAGTTTGGAAGGCCCTTGCATGCATTGATCAATTATTTCCAATGATCGAAGAAGTGTGGATCTCAATTGTCTTGTTGACACCTGTGCACAATGGGAAATTAAACAACACATGCTAGAAAAAGAGAACCACTACACGCATGATTAAGTTTATCAATGAAATACAAACAATAATATAATCTATACAAGACTGGGGATTTGTAACTTTTGAAAGTAGTATGAATCCTTGGCCCACAAAATCCCATGAATTGGGATATATTTGATTATCCTAATTGATTCATCATTTGATTGCAATTCTAGGTCTAGTGCTGAAAAATCCACATAGTTGGAAGTAATGGGTAATGCATTCATGGTCTAGGACATCCTAACCACATATCAAGTGACGTAACCTTAAATCCAAGCCATTATCAAATCAATGACAATTCAGATGAACCTAGAAAACTTCTTTCTTCTCTCTAATTCAAAACAAGCTATTACACTCTACACAAACAATTCTAAAATCCAAATAAAGTTCAAGCCCCATCAACATAAACCCCTCCAATGCACTTTTTATTCCCTACTACTATAATTGTTACAACCCTTACATTATTTTTCTGGTAATTTGAGGGTTTAAAACAATTCTAGTGTTGATTACACCTCTATAACACTATGCAATATTAACTTGTTGCTTTTTATTTTACCCAATCTTAAACTTGTTGTTTGATAAGTTAAAAGTCATGATTTGAGCATACTATGAGATTTGATTCGTTGTTGATATAGTAGTAGCCCACATATTTATGTGAAAGAGCATTAAGGAACTAATAAATAAAGAAATCACTAATTAATAATTTTACCAATCCCTTATTGTAGAATTGTAGAAATTTGTTATGAATCAAACGTAAACAATATGAACCAATTAGGGTTGAATCAAGAAAGTTATGACACTTTTAATTTTCACCCATAATTACCATGGTTGACAAACTCATGGGCCTTTGATGGTTTGTCTTCTAATGGTGGGCCTTTAGAAGGTGCAAATTGATGTTTTATATAACCGATCATTTTGTGTTGCACCACCGCCCAACATAATAAATTACAAAATGTCCATAACTCTTGATATACTTATTTGAACTAGACAAAATTTATTTGTTGTATTTGTATTTCAATACTCTATATATTCATAGTCTAAAACCATAGAAAAGATGAACTAGAAGGCGACAACCAACACGATCATTGGGGAAGAACATGAAGAATAGGAAATATCAATGGTTTATATATATATATATATATATATATATATATATATATATATATATATATATATATATATGACTTGGTAAGTAGTTTTTGATTGTTGATCTTTCAGTATCCTTGTTTTCTCTTATACAGAACCTTTTGATTTAGTAATCAAAGGTTTTTGTTAACCTTCCTTCTTTTTCTTCTACCTCTAGAAGGATGCTTTTTGACTTGTAAACCCCTCATTAAGCCGTTCTTAGATGTCTAGAGCTTGAATCGAAGACCAAGAGAGTAGAATATGAATCTATCAAGCTCAAAGATGAAGACCAATAAGATAGATCAAGTATAGGTGAGTGGAAATCCATCTTGTAGCCATGATTTTCATAGAACATAAGACAAAGACCAAAAGATGTGTATTGGCTTGTTTGTTGTTTTTCTTTTCATAGTACTCTAAGCCCTGATTCAAATTCCTAACAAATGAATGAATTATATAGGTAGAAAATCTATGAGAGTTCATTGATTTTTTTTTTAGAAATAGGTAAATATATTGCCAAAGGAGGCTGTGTGAACCACAACACCTACAAAACACAAGACGTATATTAGGGGTGTTATCTACAAAACCCCCAGTATCTTTTGGCTTGCTCAGACAGGCCTGAGCAGAGGCCCTTTTTACATTTGAAAATATGTGCCAAGTTCAGGGACAACTTAGCAACTATAATATCTTCATCACAAGATTTTCTTCTATGATTCCTATTGTTTCTTTCTTCCCAGACGTAGTAACACACACATGTTAGACAAAGACCGCCAACATCCATTTTGCTCCTGCTGTCAAGGATGCTCATGAGGTTGGTGATCATATCAGTTATGTTATCATTAGAAAGCTGACCCCATTCACATTTGAGGCAAACTAGCACCCAGATCCTACTGAAGAACCTGCACTCGCCAAATAAATGACTATGGCTCTCATCAGCCTCCTTGCAAATGATGCAAATACTGTCCACCTGCATTCCCCACCTTTTCAGTCTATCCATAGTAGGAAATTTAGAGAGAATTGCTCTATACGATAAGGTGCTCCATTTGGGTATCATCCTCCTGCTCCAGATTATCTTATGCCAGCTAAAATTATCACTAGTATAGTTGTTGATCCATGGTATCACCCTCGAGTTGACAAGGCACGCAATACCATGATCATCAACATTATAATAGTTCTGAATGAGCGCCCACTGCTTGCACATATTCCTCCAAACTCTAGACGAGCTGCTGTCAAAGCCTTGGTCCATCTCGCCATACCTACTGGTCATCCATTGAGACCAAACGTTCTCCTTCTCCCTTAGGAACCTATCCACCCTTTTCTTTTGACTTTGAGTAACTAGCTGCATAGGGCTAGTGATATTGAGGCCACCTTTGATGAAAGGTCTAGCAATGTTGTCTCAAGAAACACCATGTCCTTTCCCACCCCAAATGAAATCAACAACAATCTGTCTCATACTATTAGAGTTCATTGATTTTAGTTCTAGAATATGTGTATATGAATTGTATGAGATCCAAAGACAGTGAAACTTAGAGGCATTGATGTATACTGGTTTTCCCTAATCCTTAGTGATGAAACAAATGCTAGGAAGTTCTTTTATATAGTTTTATTTCCTTTCAAATATGAGATGATGAAGTGCATATTTCATTCCACTACAATTCATTTGATGTTTCATTGAGCCAGTTCACATTTTATAAAATTTTAAATAGCAGTAGTTGATTATAGATTAGTTAGAATAGAATAATTAGTAATTAGTATGCTAGATATATAATATTGTTATAATACAAATTGTGCGAGTGTATTCATATATGCTCAAGTTATTAAGTGTAAGTGAAATACAATATTCACTACAAGTGAAATATAGTATTGAAAGCTAACAGTTTAGTTCTATATATATTAGATAGATCAAAATAAGTGGCATTCAATATGAAATATTATTAGTATTGTCCTAAGTCAGATTGTTTAGATAATATCCGATTATTCAGTTCAAGTTTACAGTTCAGTTCAATATCCTTTTACACTATTTAAATTTTGTAGTTCAATTCAATACCCTTTTACAGTATCATAAATACTCATTTTTTTAGCATGATATTCAATAGCATTATTACAATATATAATTCAGAAAAGAAAACGAGACAATTTAATTCTAGGCTTAAGATGGGAAAACTTGTGTGGATCATTGAAAAGTGAAACTAAAGAATAATTAATTAGTTAGATTCCCTAAACACCACAAATTCCTTAAGGAGGTATGTGCTACAAGGAGGAAATGAATTACCCACTAGAAACATCCACGAGAAGAAGCTGGATCTTGCAATTGGGACATGAGGATTTAAGACCCATGTGGACGACCTCTTGAATTATAGCAACAATATCCAACCTTAACCAAAGATTTTAATGATAACTAGTGGTACCCATAAATAACCAAAGATCCTTATGGTACCAAGTTTGAATGTAGTTATAGATAGATATCCAACAATGATCAGAGATTCATGTGGTACTCAGTTCAATTGCTACTCAGTGAGTCTGTCCTTGTAGAAACACTTAAGTGGGAAGATTAAGTCAGAGTGCTTTGACTATCTTTATGATTAACCAGGTTCATAGGAGGATTCCAGTTTATCCAACTAGTTGATATTGCCGTCGAGGCCAGATGTGGCTATGCTTGTTGCAGTCCGAGTACCTAGTTAGAAGACTTAGAATCCTAGGTCAACTCTAACTCTTTTATGGTAAAATTGTGGCTTGCTACAATACTTTCACATGTCGCGGTATGGCTCATGTGATTCCATGACATTAATAAAGCGAATAACATATTAAGAAGCCAAAAACAAGAATTTGTTGTTGAGTTATGCAGATTCATAAATGCATTGTTCAATTACTCTCAATATTTAGTATGCTGATGAATTTTTACATTATTTATCATCTAGTTTAGTATTTAATAGCTTGCTTTTCTCTACTGAATTTGCAATAAACTTAACAAAGGATATCCATATTATCTTGCCTACTTCATGAATTTTCATTTAATGAGCCAATAACACACTCTTCTGAACAATTTTTTAGGTAACCCTACTGATGAAGGAGATAGATACAGATTTAAAAATAGCTCTACCTAGATAGATGTTAGCAATGTGCTAAGACATAACTAGATAGTCTCGTTCCTTATCCACTCTAGGCCCTATATTGAGAATAGGAAAGAGTTGTACTAGACAAGTGAATACGCAATGTAATTTTATTTTCTTGTAAACTAGTTGTAAATATATTATACATGTATATTAATGTGTTGAGTTACCATGTGGTGGATGAAAAAAGTTCTTGTGGTTGATTATGAAATGGATGTTGACATGGAAATATTTTAGCTACATGTTATTGTTAAAGAAATAAAAATTTCAGGCGTGTTTGTGTTAGATAACTTAATCACCTCAAACTCGATCCTCTGGTCTAAGAGAGATTATGGGATATGGGGTCTGACAACTTTGATATAAAATCTTAGGTTGAGTCATTAAGGACTATTAAGCTAGATAGTTAAAGTCTGAGTGTGGTAGTAAGGAGGTGATATGGTTTTAACTTTGGAAGGTGTAAACATTTAGATACTCTAGCCTGGTATCTGAATACTTAGGTTGAGCAATATCAAGCTACTATGCATATACTTCCCTATATACCCTGGCCAAGTATGTAGCGGAAGGATGGGCTAGAGACGAAACCTTGGAAGTATTAGGGTTACAAGAGCAGAAAGTAAGAAAACATAAGATCATAAGGATGTAATATGATATGATTTTCTCTTTATGATGTTGATATCATTTAAAATGACTAGAAATTCTCTTATCTATGTGAAACCAAGAACTTTAAACCATTAGAAGTATTTATTTTCAATTAATGTTGTTGTACACCTAGAATTTACACCAAATATTATTTTCCATTCTTGACATAAAGTAGACTTGAAATTATTCTTATATGAGTTAACCTTAGTAAATATCCTTTTCATATTTGACATAAATAGGATTTGATTAACCATGAGTAGCTCTTTGCTTTAGGACCATAAGTTCAGCCTATTTGGACTAGTAGAATATGCTATTGGGATCGAATGACTCCCATTAACCATCTAATAAGAGTAAGGTCTAGATGAAGTAAATTATAATGTAATGAAAATGTGCATACACTAAGATACTGAGATCTAATGGAATGGGTGGAATAACCAAAAACTCAGTTGGAACAAATAACTACATCCAAGGTTTGAACGTAAAATAAGAAACTTTTCATTGGAGAGATAAAGGAAGAAAGAATATGATTCAAGACACAGGTTAGTATGGTGCATATTAAATGATGAAAATCATAAATAAAAGGAATGAGAAGAATACTTAATTCATCTAGTATGACAATTGCTTTTTAATTAATTAGAGTTAATTAACCCTAATATAAGGTAATAGAAGAGAATGAAAGAGGACAAGGTGAGTTTCAGAAATAGTTCAAGGAAAAAATATAGTGTCTAGAATAGAAGGGAATGCTTAGAACATTAAATATAAATGATTAGGATATGTTTACGATATATATATATATATATATATATATATATGTGTGTGTGTGTGTATATATATATATGTATGCATCTATATATGCATACACACACAAACACACACACATACACACACACACACATATATATATATATATATATCTATATATATATATATATCTGTGTGTGTGTGTGTATGTATGTATATGTGTATATATATATATATGTGTGTGTGTATGTATATGTATGTATATATATATAAAGATAATGATAATTAGGATAATATGGGAAACTTCAAGAGAAAACCAAAAATATAAATATAAGGAAATGATAAAGGAAGAACAAGCTAAGACAAATAGATTGTGTAGTTAGACGAAATATACTATGAAAAATTTCAAATAAAGAATGATCAAGAAGAAAAGAGATGAAGAATATTGAAGGATATATTAAAGAGAAGTATTTTTATAAGGATGAAACTAAAGAATATGGATGAATGTATGAAAGATGAAATTATAATTAGAGAACAAGATGAAACAAAGATGGGAAAGGGAAGATAAAACTTTGTTACATAAAAAGGTTATTTGATAAAAGAGGATATGCAAATATATATATTTATAAATAAATGTTTTTATCTTATTTGAAACTTATGCCATTGTGGAGTAATTATTCATTCTTCTATAAAGTACTTTAATTTCCTTACGATTTTATGTGATTAGGAAAGGCATATACAATGCTAAATAAATGAGTAAGATACATGAATATAAACATTTGGAAAAATGTAAGAATTTAATGTGAAGAGAAAAGCTTGACCCTTATACAAGTTACATGACTTCAGTAAAATTTGTGTTATGTGAACTTCTTGATCCATACAAGCTCCTTTACTGCATTCAATGCAACAATATACTCGACCTCTGTTGTATAATTGGCAACCATTTCCTGCTTAGAACTCTTCCATCTTAAAAATCCATTGTTTAAGAAAAACACAAATCTTGATTGCAATTTGTAATAATCTTCGTCAATCTGGAATCTTGCATCAGTGTAACCTTTTATCACCAACTCTTCCTCTCCACCGTAGACCAAGAACTGGCCCTTAGTCATTCTCAAGTACTTTAGGATGTTCTTGATGGTTGTCCTTCTTAGTCATTCTCAAGTACTTTAGGATGTTCTTGACAGTTGTCCAGTAAGCATAACCTAGATCTGACTGATATCTGCTCATCATGTTGAAAGCATACGAGACATCTGGACGGGTTCACAACATTGCCTACATGATGGATCCAATTTCCAATGCATATGAAATCATACTCATTCACTCCCTTTCTTCACAAGAATGGGGACATTGAACTTTAGAGATGGTAACTCCATGTAGCATGGGCATGCTTCCTCTCATCGAGTTCTCCATGAAACTTTGTTGATGTATGTGCTATGACTTAGTCCCAAAATCCTTCTTGATATATCTCTATAGATCTTATCCCCAAGATGTAGGATGCTTCTTCCAAGTCAAACATAGAGAATGTATTTCCTAGCCATGTCTTTACCTTTTGTGAAGTAGAGATGTCATTCCCCATAAAAAGTATGTCATCCACATACAATATGAGGAATACTACTTTGATCCCACTAACCTTCTTATACACACAAGGTTCATCTTCATTTTGAACAAAGCCAAATTCTCTAACTGTCTCATCAAAATGAAGATTCCAACTCTGAGATGCTTGCTTCAATCCATAGATTGACCTTTGTAGCTTACAAACATCACTTTTATCCTTTGGATTGATAAACCCTCAGGTTGTGTCATATACACATCCTCAAGAAGATTTTGGTTAAGGAATGTGGTTTTAACATCCATCTGTAAAATCTCACTGTCATGATATGTGGCAATAGAAAGCATGATCCTGATGGAATTAAGCATGACCACTGGAGAAAAGGTTTTGTAATAGTCAACACCTTGAACTTGTCTCAAACCCTTTGGAACCAATCTTCCTTTATATGTTTGTACTTTTATATCCATGTATGTCTTCTTCTTGAAGACCCACTTGCACCCTATGGGTTTTACCCCTTCAGCTAGTTCCACCAAGGCCCATACCTTGTTGGCATACATTCAATCCATCTCAGATCTCATGACCTCAAGCCATTTCTCATATTCTGGTACCTCAACAACTTCTAAATAGGTTGTTGGCTCATCATCTATGACCAACTCAACACCTTCCTGAGTCACAAGATATCCAAATCTATGAGGTTCAAGGCATGTCCTACTAGATCTATGAGGTTCCTCTGTTACTTGAGGAATTTGAGTTTCCACAACATTTTGTGATTCTATTTGTTCCTCCTGTACATCTATCGGTTCAATGTTCTCTTGTTGGTCTCTAACCTCATTAAGTTCTACTTTCCTCCCACTAGTTCCTTTGGCAATGAACTTCTTTTTAAGGAATGTAGTCACTCTGGCAACAAATACTTTGTTGTCAGTTTGGTTATACAAGTAGTATCCCTTGGTTTCTTTGAGATATCCAACAAAATAACATTTATCAGATCTAGGGCCAAGCTTTTCAAGAAATATTTTCTTGACATAAGCTTCACACCCCCAGATCCTCATAAAAGACATTTTGGGACGCTTCCCAACCCATATCTCATATGATGTATTTTAAATTGATTTTTACGGTACTTGATTAAGTGTGAACATGGCAGTTTTAAGATCATACCCCCAGAAGGAAGTTGGAATATTAGTAAAACTCATCATGGATCGCACCATATCTAGTAATGTGTGATTCTTCTTTCTGATACACCATTATCGGTGGTGTTCCAAGTGGAGTCCATTGTGATATAATACCATGGGCACTCAAAAGGCCTCAAACTCTTGGTTCAAGTATTCTCCACCTCGATCACAATAAAGTACCTTAATACTTTTATCAAGTTGGTTCTGTACTTCATTCATGAACTCTCTGAACTTTTCAAGAGCTTCTGAATTATGTTTCATCAAGTAAACATAGCCCTAACTACTGAAATCATCAGTAAAGGTAATAAAGTACTAATACCCACCTCTAACAGTTGTTCTAAAAGGGCCACATAGATTAGTTTGTATGAGTCTTAATAGATCACTAGCCCTCTCACCATTTTTAGTGAAGGGAGTCTTGGTCATCTTTCTCAACAAACAAGATTCACATGTCTCTACTAATTCAAAATTTAAAGAATCCATATAACCATCTTTATGGAGTCTGGATATGCTTTTCTCATTTATGTGCCCTAGACAACAATGCCAAAGGTATGTTTAGTTTGAGTCATTTAGTTTTTGTCTTTTTGTATTTACATTATATATGCTTGTCTCTAGATTTATCAAGTATATACCATAAGACATTGGGGCACTGCCATAAAAGATCCCATCTCTACTAATAGAACATCTTCCATTCTTTATAAGAAATTCAAATCCATTCTTATCCAAACAAGATACAAAAATGGTGTTCCTATTAATGGAAGGTACATAATAATAGTTCTCTAACTCTACTGCTATCCCACTTCAAAGACATAACTCATAGGTTTCAACTATGTTGGTCGCAACTCTTGCGCCATTTGCAACTCACAATTCTACCTCACCTTTCTTTAAAGGTCTACTTCTTTTCAAATCCTTCGCATTTGAGAAAATGTTTGATCCACATTCGATATATAGTACCCAAGATGAGGAAGTATTAAAGTAAACCTCAATAATGTATATACCAGAAGTAGAGATCTCAATCCCTTTCTTCATCTTCCTAGGTTCCCTTATCCTTCTCCTTATTTTGAATGTAGAATACCTGGACTCTAGCTTAGCCACAGAATGCTTCATATATTTGTCTTTGTCCTTGGACTCAACTTTGTTGATCATCATCATAGATTTTTCCATCTTCAATTGTGATTACACACTTATCAAGATGTCAAGCAACTCTGACTTCGGTCTAGCCATGTTATTCAAGTGATAACACTCGATAAACTAGCTATATGATTTAGGGAATGAGTACAAAATGATATTCGTGGAAAACTCTTGAACTAAAGGAAATCCCTATCTTCCAAGATGCTTCATATTCTCCGTCATATTAAGCCCATGCGGTTCTATCAGATCTTTGTGTGTCATTTTGTCCTCAAATAGCTCTTTAGAGACATTATACCTTTCATGCTAATCATGTTGTTTATCCAACTCATAGTTTATATGATCCAGAATAAGGTTCTTGATGTTCACAACATAATTGGCATGCATTAAAAAAACATCCATGTCAGTTTTAGGAAAATATAGAGTGGATAGTGGCACTGGAGTTTTAGGATCATGCAGAACACTTCTTAAGGTCACGAACTGATTATGAAAATAAATTTCATTTAATTCATCTGATTGTGATGATTGAGTGTTTTCCATTTAATTCTACAAGATAAAATTTGCATTTGTAAAAAATCATATTTAATTTGATTTGATTTTAAAAGTTAATATTAATTAGGTCTTTAATTAACTATCTTTGCCACTATTTTGTTCAAATTGATAGCTCTTACTACCAATTTAGAAGATTGCAGTGTAAAATCTTCTAGTGGGCCAAGATCCATATCTTATCAAGTCATGACTTAACTTTGGCTGATCAACTACAACTTGACTATTTAGGTAGGCCAAACTTGCTGATTGCATCTATATGCAACTCTTGGATAGATGATATGTGCAACCCTTTGCCATAATAATCTTTATGCCTCTAGCACCTAGTCTCACTAAGTTATCACCATTTAAGTCTAGCCCAAAAGTCAACATGATAGGATATGTACCCTACTTTGGGAGATCTACATACCTACCAACACACTTCCAGGAGATAGATGATGCACCATGCTTTGGTGTAAACTATGCTTGGTTGATCAAACTTTTCATGTGTGTTTCTTATGGAAGACATCTTAAACTTAATATTATATTATGGGATTTTGTATCATACATATACACTAACCAATCAACACATATATAGTACGCATCTTATACATGCTATAACCCACAAAGAAAACACAAAATAAACAAAAGATGATGGTTATGGCCATTCTAATGTAATTTCTTGGAGCCACAAGGATTTACCACAACCTTGGGTTTACATCACATACAAAAACTTGTTGTTGAGAGGATATTTGCTTGCCAATCCGGGGTCGATCAGTTCAACCCTTAAACCAGTCATCTCACCTCGTAGCCGGTCAGTTAGTCTTCACACCAGTCATATAGCCATCAATTCCACCATCTTGTGGATCTTTTAGTTGATCGATCAGGTCAGCTTGTCCTCCTCTTCCCTTCTCAGTCCTCCAATCGATCGGTTCACCTCTTAGACGATTGGTCGGCCTAGTGAGGAGCGTCTTCTTCTTCATAATAACTAGAAAGTAAAGTATCCTATTATTACATGATTATATAGAATCCTTGAGTTATATTCAAGGGGAGAGAAGGTAGAAGAGAATAATACTTTTATATGGGGAAGATAAGAGAGAGGTTGGGCTCACAAACTGAGGTATCAAACACACAACCACCATGCACAGATAAAGGTGTATTGACCATAACCACACTACAAATCCACCATCAAAACTTTCTTTTAGGGAGACTCATGTAATTTTCATATATATATTTATATATATATTCATTTGGGTTCTTATATGGTAATTAGTCAGACATGCACATCAACCAGTTTAAATATTCACATCATATGCAATATATAAACATGATAAAACCAAAATTCCGATCATATTGATTATCCCAAAACATAATTAATTAGCGTGGCTCTAATACCACTATAGGGAAATATGAAATCAGATAGGTAGAGGAAACAAAAATTTTACTGACATATTTCCCATTAACCATTAGATCGCGTCAATAACTATGCAATGAAAAGGATGGTTTTACAAAGATATACCTGGTACTGGAGTAAGTCTGGCGACAATCCTCATCGATGTAGATGCGTACTCTATCTTAGATGGTATTTGTATAACTCCTGGTTGTACTGGGACTCGTCTGACTGCTCCTCCATGGATAGCAGACACAAACGTCATCATCTGCAACAACTCCTCTCATCATAGACTGCTAGCTGATGTTGTCCTCCTTAGTGACGGGAAAATGCCATCTCACCTATAGAGAAGTCCACATGGACCAACTAAAACTCTTGTTGTCCTACTAGAACAGATAAGAAGGAGTTGTCCCTCATGTTGATGTACTAGTCACCAACCTATTGTCCTACAACCATGATCCTCAGTTGTTTCTCTCCCTTGCTATCCCTCCCTAGTCGAGTAGGACTTACTTGGGCTCTCTTGGTTACCACAACCATAGAGGACAACATTTATCAGAGAAATTGATTCTCAATTGTCTGTGTTGTGCTCTGGGAATCCCCTGATATCCCTCTAATTATAGTCGGTCTTAGGGCCATGGTTCCAAGTCTGTGCGGGAGTGGAAGGTACCAAAAGATCTAGAATTTTTGCAACAATTCTAGAAATTTTGCAACCTGTGGTAGCCAAAATTGCCTCTTGGAAACCCAGACGGTTGTCTGGCACATGAGCACATGATATGACTATCTCAAATTGTGAGATGATTGTTTTGTATTTTCTCATTTTTGTACATGTTTCGACAATTCAATTCCAATTAATGCATAACATGATGTCAGCACCAATCCTTGATGTAATCGAATTGCACCCCTGAACTGGCCGTTTGGTGTAGATGATACGGTCATCTCACACCACGTGAAATGGTCATTTCATACAAGTGAGACAGACATCTCGCAGTCTAGGTCAGGCTGAATTCCATCCAATGTATAATACAATCAGCCTGACATTCCAAACAACTGTCTCAACACATGAACTGATCATTTGGCAGTCTAGTCAGCTGATGTGTTGCATGAATTGAATACCTAAACACTTTATTAATTAATTCAATCATTATTCAAGATCAATATCCTCTTATAGATGAGTTTCTACGTGTGTGACCCTATAGGTCTCATATTACGTAGGTAGTGAATGTCCATAACAACTTATGACATCATAACCAATGGGCGATGCCTAGTCACACATCATTGCTACTCTAATAAATGGAAAGTTGGAGAACAAATTTAACCTACAATATGTCTATGGTATTATAGTGTTTGTATAGTTTCTTTACCACTGATATCCAGATTGAACTTGAGGCATGTATCTGTCATCCTCTTCAACATTCAATCTATGTTTCTTTCTATAGCACACTTTATGATATATGTGTAAGATTAATATCATATATTGACTCACGTGTACATGGACATGTATTTCTCAGTCCCACTAACTCAAGTGGCCTTGGATATCATACTCTCATAGGAGGGAAAAATCCCAACTCTATCACTCACAATCACTCCCCATGTATCACTGTCACCCAATCATCACCTTTCTAACAACCCATGTTTCATGATTGCATTTTATGATATCCAAGCATACTGAATGATAGGTGATGAGTGTAGTGATTTTAGGTAAAATAACCACAAACACCACCATCACTATGAGAGTTGACTATAACTACCATGGTAATGGTTTCCATGTGCCAGTCTCATGGTGGGTCTGTTTGATACACTATTTCTCTAACATGTGTTTGTGTGCTTGGTTTGATATCATCATATCATGACTAGTGATATTTTGTCATCAATCAACTCAAACCATGATCTGATGTGTTATTGCTATCTATCTACCTTGCACAGTATAACTGATCAGGGACATAATGAGAATATATATACTATTAACATTCGTATGATCTAATTCTTCCAAGTCATGTACTTGAAGACATACGTCATTGAGTCATATCTTTCTCTAGACATTTATTATGTTATTTCACTATCTCAAAACTAAACAAATAGAATAAATTGGAAGCTTGCCATTATTAATAATCAAATCATTTACATATTCTGCCATTACAACCATCATATAATTGGCTCTTTGGGCATACATGAAAATACATCCAACCTAGATCAAGCTTCTAAATGGTCTTCTTGTGATACTTGTTTCATGTTCATTCCAAGTTTGCAACTTGGCCTTGCGTCTAGGGATAAGTCCTAAGTCACATTGCACTGAGAGAGGATATAACCATGCTAGTATGGATTCATATATCAATATGACCTCCCACTATAGGTAGTTCTAGGACAATATGTCCTTAATCAAAATACCCAAAATGATTAGGATAATTTTCTTGATGAGCCAACACTTTTTGAAGTGGTAAATGGAGAATCATTTTTGTTCAACTTTTGCATTGAAACTAGTGGAAAACCTAGTTCATCACTTACATGTGTGACTACAAGCTTGTTACAATGTAACACATAAATATAACAAAAGTCATAAGCTTTCATTATTTCTATATATTGAGTAGATTTGGGATTAAAACCAAATTGGAAACATAACGAACAAAACCTTTATAAAACCTTCAAGTTTGTGCCAAACTTAAAAGACTATTCCAAGACTTCTATTTGATTACATGTTTGATGTAAAAGAAGATATTGGTATGTAAACATTTAAGCATTCATTCTTTTATACAATTAGTAGAATTGGAACAAAACCAGACTAGACAATAGTACCTAACAAACATGAACAATCTCATTTTGTAATAATTAGGTCAATGCTTTCATTTTGAATATCCCAAAAGTTGGCCATCTACAAATATTCATCATCTAAATAAGCCATATTTTACTTGAAATGAATTTCTTAGTGGGCTTGTTGTGGTACTTGTGGCATACATGTTCCAAGTTTCTAGCACGTCCATGTGTCCTTGGATACACCCAATTCGCAATACTACTGAAGAGAAGGGATAATCAATGAGTTTCTAAATTTTGAATTGATAGTGAATATAGAATGTTTACCATGATGCCCTTTAGTGTACATTATCTACTAATGATTTTTTTAATGCACTAACGATATTGTATTTTTTGATGAAATCATATCTAGATTGAATTGTAAAAAAACTTTCGATAAATGCATTAAAATGTAATTATTGATGGAGTGATAACATGCCCTTGCTCAACATGTGAAAATCTTGGGTGGTTTTCTATTGAATTAGCACTTTTTAGGAATCCATTTATGGGTTCCACGAGATGGGAAACTCTAATGAAATGTATATACTGAATATTTAGACTTTGGAGCATTTATTTTTGTATGAGACCCGACAAACTAAAATTGAAGTTGCCCCTTCTTTCTATACAATCCTTCCAAAAAATCCAATTTAAAATCTTTTGTAAATCTTGACCATATATTATTGAACTCTTTGGTACCTAAATTGGTGCACACACAAGGGGTAATCAATGATAATGTGGTGGGTCAAATAGAGGTCACTTGGAAAGTTTTTAAGGCTCATTAAGTAGGACCTAACTACACACATTTAAGAGAATCAAATGCTCAACAAAAGATCTCACTTCATAGAATCTAAACATCAACATGACACGTCCTGACTCATTATTCCACTTTTAGCATTTACCATACTCATGCATATTTAAGGGCCAAGTGTATACATGCATTATAATCTTCTAATATCTTCATGTCCCCATATGGCTATATTAATAACTTGTTCACTGCATTTTAATTTTCTAATTTACTTTCATCTTTCACATGATTTCTAAATATGCATCATGCCAAAAGTGTCTAACACAATTCAATTTAAAAGCACAAGTATGAAAAAAATGGCATTTAGCATCATGACAAGGTATGCATCACTTTAAGAGGCAGAAATCAAAAGTACTAGTAACGGAATATGTGTGGACCTCAACAAAGTAACCTCACAATGGAAAATCCTCACATGGAATTTGTGAACTCTTCAACTTTATGAAAGGCATGTATGTTGATAATTAACAACTGAGCATACAATTGTCATTTTTCTTCTTCAGATAATGATAGATTTTCACTAGAGTTTCTTTATCAATTTTCCAAGGTTAAAAGGTATCATTTTATGATGTTCTACTTCGCTAAATGACTATACCTAAGTGAGACTATTATACATTCATTTTCAATTTCGTTTTTAAATATTACTATACAATACATGTAAACATGATGAAGTCACATATTATATTCTAGTAACATGTAGCTTGTAAGGTATCTATAAGGTTCTAATTTGGATTTCCAAGATTCTTAGAATTTCATTATTTCCCACAATCCCACAGATAGATGACAAGTATGAATGTTTTATTTTGGAATTTCATTTACACATCACACTTGTTAGTTGGTTCAATTGGTAAGTTTGATTTATTTGTTAGCCATAGGTTACAGGTCAATACCCATTTGGAGAGCACCCACATAAAAAGGAAAGTGTATAAAAACATCTAAGAGATCCCTTTGATATTGTTGTGATAGGATTGAACATCTCCCTCATGACCCTGGTAAAAGTAATTATCAGTTACATATCCAATTAATTGGAAGTATACCTGTCACACCCCAATTTTCAAAGATAATTTAAAATTTAGAATGAGGTTTTTCCTAAATAACAATATTTGAGGGGTTTAATGTAAAAAAACCATAAAATGGTATTTCTTATATGAAAATTAAATAAGAAAATTGAAAATGAGACTTAAATATATTTTCTCCCTCAAATGTGCATTATATGATTCAATTAACTCAGATTGGTAATTCATAGTCCCCTTTCTCTTTCTCTCTCCTATATCATAGTATTAAATCATAAAATGGATATAAGTTAAATCTTGAAAAGAAGATACTCAATTACCATCTCATTTTGAAGTCAAAGGAAACAATTATGAAAAGACATTACACTTTATTTCAATTTTTTGTACATAGTTAAAAGATAATGGATTTTAATGTATTAATGGACATACAATGACTAAAATGGAAATCTAAGTGTTTGGGAAAAATCTAAACTCCTTAGTGGGCATGTGGTCGAAGTTTGGTAGCATTTTAGCTTAGTTTGAAACCTCAATAAATTAAGCAAGTTTGTATATAGTTTGACTAATGATTTAATGCCAATTACATTTAATGCATGAAATAACCTAAAGCATGGATTTTACTTGCTATCTCACCCTCCTTAATTTTCTTTCCTTATATGCACACCACATCCAACTATCCTCACATGATCTTTAGACCTTTGACCATCTTCGTCCTCCGTTCTTTTCATGACAGGTTTGATTTTTTGCAAGAGTTTCTTTCTCAACTCCTCCCTCCCTCATCCTTCCCCCTCATGTCGAGATCCTTTCTTAATAATTTTCGTGAGGCCTTTCTAAAATGACCAAGATCTTACACACCCTCTCCTTTGGTATATTTATAGAATTCCCAATTAGGCCTCTCAGGGGTGGTCCACCATGGACTGGCCGTCACAACCACAACAACGCATACCTTAATTTTAGGATGCCAAAAGCATTGCCAGACCCTTGACTTTTTGCCTCCAACCTCAATTGATGTCCAAAAGCCTCGATCCTTCCCCACCTACTTGACTGGTCCTCTAGCAACCTCCACCATATCACGGCTTGGATACACCCTCTTTAGTGAAATTACCCTTCTATTAAACTTCACCCATGACCTTTATTCGATTTCTCACTGTTGGTTTACTCTATGTTTGCCTTCAACACTGCACCCTATATATGTGCTTTGAGTCCATCGCCTGTTCTTGACAACATGGATCCTCTGTGCCCCTTTGGTCAAGGAAACCATACCCCAAGGTTCATTAATCATCAAAGAATGTTTTCCCATTCCTGGATCATCACCTTTACACCTACATAGTTGTTTCCAGATTCAATATCCCCGACAAACCCCAAGGTCATGTTGGTCCTTTCCTCTACGTGGTTGTTCATCTGAATCCAACTTGGCCTCACAGAGACTTCCATTTGTTTTCATGCTTCCTTCATGGTGTCTTCCATGGTTTCTATTCTCCAAGTGCTCCTCAACCATGGCCGAAGCAACACCTACACTTCAGTGCACCTTCTGACCTCAACAAAGGATCACTGACCTCAGGTTGATGGGAGGAGGGTGATTGAAACCTGAGTTTCCTTGAAATGATTTTGATCCTCACCATGTTCCTCGCTTAGGATCGGGCCTCAAGATCCAAGTCGTTGTACTCACTACATAGTAGGCTAGTAGCAAACCAAGTTGTCTTTTGACCATGGTATCCCCATAGTATCAATCAAATGATTAAATCGGCAAGGGCATCTCAGTCATTTAGAATGCATGTTTTGATTTATCTATTGTGAAATATGTTTCAGTTTAATGACTAGTTTACCCCCACCATTTTAATCATGTGTAACACCTACTTATGTTTTTCCTGTCCTTTCACCATTTATTTACATTGACTTCTTTTCCGATTTAAATGATTGTCATGCCTATGGTTCTTTGCTCGCTGATTGGTCAGTATGATAATATTCATATAAATTACATACGACCTCAGAAAAATGAGAAAAAAATATGTTAGAAAGCTCTTTTTATTCTATATCAATCTAACATGTTTTCAAACGATGATTTGCACATTCAACCTCTTCAATAATTCAAAGACCACAGTTAAGGTTTAATGATTATGAACTAATGTACATATCATGTTATTAGTGAAATTACATGTGATTAGAAGACTCAATCAAGTCAGAGAACTTGACCCTGAGGTGCATATTTGATATAAGTAATTTTCATTTAATTATGATTTCATGAATTATGAATGTGTCCTTAAGAATACATCATGTATATCTATCATTGTTTGCTTGATTGTTTACTTATAGTCTATAGTAGAATCCTAGTTATGGTTACTATTAATGAATCATGCTCAAGAAAGGGAAAATCCTATAATGGTTTATGAGGGAGAAACCTCATTATGATTCATGGGTAGAAATCCCATCATGTGAAATATCAAAGATAATGTTAATGTTAATGTTAAAGTCAATGTCAAGATAAATCAAACTGAATTAGTTGTTATATGCTTCTCGAATCATGGACCTCAAGAGGTCGTCAAGGGATTTCCTAGCATCAAGATCTCTCCTAGCAATCATGTTCCATTAAGTGGGTGCCATAAATTGATGCATATATTTACTATTAAATTAAACATGTTTAAAGTTACTCAATGAAATCTTAAGATAATCCATATTCAAGTTTATATCAAGTTATTTCATGTCAATTTTACTCATGTCAAGTTATATTTATTTTTATGTCATATAAATTGCCAAATATTATTTACTGATGTGATGTTTATTTTGCATGTCTGGGGACGTGATGTCCATAGAACTTGGAGCAAGTGAAGAGTATAAAGGATAGAAAAGGACAATCAAAACTAGAAGCACTTCAAGCTTTTCCTGGTGGGGTTCCATTTACTAGACCGATTTTGAGGTTTAGATATCATTCATATTATGTTTGGTCATGTTACCAAGTAGGTTAGATTTCACAAGATGAATATGACATGGTCTCATTTTTTCCAAGAACTATGTACGAATCAATTTTAAATTAATGCAAAGTGTTTTATTTACTTTAATTGCATAATCATCATAGTGTGACACCCCATTCAAGAAAAATACTTCCACTCATGTGATATAAAAAGTTAAGTGTTACAATATCAAAACTCCTGAGAAATAAGTTACATAATATAACATAATTACTTATGCTATTCACCTTTCTAGCCACGTTTGATTGAACAAGCTAGATTTTCTAATTCTACACTTTTTAACCTTATCATTTACTTACTAGAAAATTAGATAAATTGTATTTCACCTATCATGATCTTGTAGAAATATTTGCAAAGGTTACCAGGCATCTAGTCTTCGATTCCCAACATCTTCTAAAGTCTATTTACTATTGATAACTAAAATTGTTTTTTTTGTCAAAACTAATTACATAATCCAAGGGGAAATTATTAGCTACTTTACATTCCTTAATTACAATTGTCACCATGTTTTACTATAATGTGTATATGTAGCATGTAGAACTATGGGTCATGTTTGGGATTTTGTAATCTACTATGACTTCTTTATACATATCACGTTACATATCCAATTACTACCAAGAAAAATCATAATTGTAAAAAATAGTGCACTTATTTAGATGCCTTTAAATTGTAAATATAGTCTAACCATACCTACAAATGAAAATAGTGCATCACAATTTTCAAAGTCTATTTCTAATATTGACATTCTACTTTTCTTTTCCTAATTCCAAATTGATTGAAACATGATTTAGCATGCATTATTGTATCATGTAAAGCATCATATTCAAGTACGTGATTCGTTTATGCTCGCATAGTCATCTATTCAAAGACATAAAAATTTTGAATTACTTTAACTATAACTATTTAATGTAGTTGTGATTGAGATTCCACCAAAGTTAAATATAATGCATATAATAAAACTTGGGAGTCTATTGTAAAATATGGTAGTATTTTTTTCATCTATAGATTTTAATACTTTATAATAATTTATTTTAAAATGATCTAAACAATTATTAGAATTATTTAACAGTGTAAAATCATCACATTTAGTATGTTATTTGAAATTGTATTTCTCAAAATTTTCAAATATCACTTTGTTCGAACTCATGGCCATTTTCTAATGATTTTAAAGTACCAATAAAAAAATGAAACTCACGAATTAATTAGATCTAGTGGGGATTTGTCGGCTACTCATGTCTCCCTAACTAGAACTGGATACGGTGAACTTAGACGCCGATGTGACTGCTCTCTCACCCTAGCGCCACTAGGGTTTCTTCCTCTAGAGGTGGCTGGCTGGGGGGGGGGATTTGGCCGCCGCAAAGTGGTGCCCCGCTCCTTTCTCTTTTACTTGCTTTCTATTTAGACTAGGTTGTTCTCTTATTTTATCTCTCCCACTGTTCATCGATGCTTCTTTCTCTTCTCGTAGTAGATTTTTCTTTCTCAGTCAATTTTGTTGTGGTGTTGTATGGCAGCAAGTGTGGGGGGGATATCCTTTTGGAACACCAATTTGGTGCAGGTACTCTACCACATATACATACTCAGGTTGAAGGTTTTCCTCATTGAAAGTTATGTTAGCCAGCGAAGGAGAAGGGAGATCTATACATCATTGTTCTTATCAGATTCCGATATGAGTTTTTGTGGTGGTTTGTATGTGTTCTTGATCTTTGTGTGGTCTTTTAGTTTGTTTTTCTCCTCATGTAGATGTCGTATGGCTCCTCCATAACAAAATTTGTCTGTTTAACTTCAAAAAAAAATAGAACTGGGTTCACTACATGCAAACATGTCATCAGACAGAAATTGTTCCTTCTATTGATGGATTTGGTAGCACAATAATGATTGCAACTAGTCATTTGTCTCCCTAAAACTTACACCACCACCACAACTAGATGATCGTAAGGCATATTCTGAAAATTCTAATAGGGGCACCATAAAGGCGTATCAAGCTACTGAAAGATCTAGATGGGGGATGAATAGAGCTTTCTGATAAGTTTAGCCAAATTAAATTACTTAGCTAAAAATGCATCGCAAATATAAAGAAAATTAGTGGACAAAAGAAACAACCACAGAAAATACACGATATAGAGTGGTTCCGTCAAATGATGTCAGTCCACTATCTGGTTGTTCCCAATCAAGATTTGCAAAATATGTATTCTATTATTTTTATATATACCGATACACAATACATAAATTTACCTGTGTGTTTTGTGGTGCAAGACTAATCATCATTTCTAACCCAAGGAGAACTCCACCTTCTTTGACGGGCCGAGGAAGGTAACCCACTTAAAGGGGATTGCAATCCACCTCCACCACCTTGGTCACAAATTTTAACTGAGAATTAGCACCAAAAGAGCTTCACCACAACCTTCTACCTCAAAGTAGTGAGAAGCAACAACAAACTGGAGCACAAGAACAAGAAACGAAGGAGATTACAACGTTCTTTCACAAGATATACAATCAAGCTATTATGCATAAGTGATGATGATCCGTTCCACAAAGTTTGGACAAAACTATATTTGATGAAGAATGATTCTAGTATAAAGCTAAGGCTTAGGCTAGATGGATATCAATTTGAATTGTAGAACCTAAGCTCTTTGAGAATGATACCAAGTAGTATGCTCAAGTTTATGTATATGGTCACAATTGTTGTATGCAAATTTGTTGTTCAGGTGTCCTAAGATCACTCCTATTTATATGAAATATTTAAAAGATGTTAGAACCACTTTGGTTAGTGTCTAGAGTGTTTTAGGATGAAAACTAGCCATTAGAATTAATTCAAACAAATTATAACGACTAATCATTTATAGAAAAATTTCTAGAACATTTTTGGTCTACAATATTGTCGACCGAAAGAGTCTCGGTCCATAATATTATTAACTGAGATTTGCTCTAGTTTGAAATTTTCTCCAATGACTAAATGTCAGTCAAGCTCTCCAGTCAAACATGTGCAACAACTATATCTCGATCGAGAATATTTTTGACCGAGAAAGACCCAGGGTTCAATTTATGTGATAGCTATTTCCAGTTGACAGATCCTTCTCTAAAAAGGATTTCAGTCGACAAAGAGTTTGACTGAGGTAGACGCTGAAAAATAAAATGTAAATAATAGGAACACCTATATATTGATATATTTAATGAAACCTAACAACCCTAAAGGCTTTATATGAGTAGTAATATGGTTTTGGGTAGGTTTTGGAAGATCATCACTTGTCCTTACATCATGTCTATCATGTTTTATGAAAACACATGAGTAAAATATACATGGTACAACTTGATTTGCATGTATCCTACCTTATGTATTTGCAAGGCCTTTATAGTTGGATCTTGATTATGTTCCTTGATCACCTGAAATACTTAATTCACATGTTAGTAATATAATTTGAGAAATATTTGTATCATCAAAATATGACTGTGGAATATCAAAAAAGCAATAATATCCACCTTTCTGATGATGAAAAATATTTCCATAAGATAAATTAAGAATAGCCAATTTAGAACTTCATACCTTTCAATTGCTTTTATAGATACATAATTTATCTCAAGGATTATTCTCCACATTTTTTCAAAGTAAAAAAGGTCAATACTTACCAATTCTCCCCCTCAAGGAGACACCCCCCTCAATAAGATAATCAATACTTATTTCCATAAGAGGGAAAAACTTATTCTCGATGTGTTAATTGAAAATAATACCAATAGATGAGAAATTCAGAAAAATAGACATTAAGACATAGAGAGATGTCATGAAAAACAAAAGGTAAAAATCCTAATTGATTTATAAACCATTTTCAAGGAATGCTAAGCCCATAAAAGATTAGAGAATCCATTAAGCACAAAGATGAGGTCAACAAAAATATCTATGGACAAAATACAAGGGATGTTAAACCCATACCGATATACAGAACCAATTCAACATACAATGAGGCCAACAAAAGTGCCTCTAGACCAAATATAAGGTATGTTAAGCCCATATTGATATATAGAAGCCATTAAGTACCATAATAATAACTCTTGAAAGAATATCTAAACCAAATGTCAAAGGATGTCAAGCCTACATTAATATAGAAAATAAATTCAGAGAAGAAAAAGATATCCAAGTTATATTAAAGGACTTTGATCTCCCACTTAATCTCATACCAAGTAAATAGAGCTCAAACATAAGAATAAGGATTCACTAAAAAGATAGCCATTTAAGATCCCAAACTTCATGATGAATCATTCATATCAGATGTAGAAACTAAGAACTCGATAAATATATGAGCTTGAAAACCAAGTTTTAAATATTCAAATAAACTCTACTAAACACAAATGAAGGAATTTTTGCTTTAAATTATTTGTCCTCCTTTGTTTTATCTCAGAATATAGAAAGTATAAATACAAGATGATTCATCCTTAGTGCGATACTCCCCCTGAATATGATGCCTAAATTAAAGTAGATGATGTGTTGACACATATTAAGACCAAAATAATGATTTGCAAATAAATCTCATGATCTTTTTACTTTTGTATATAAAGAAGTTATGGTAACCAAATCATTTTCAATGACATGAGATAGCATAATATCTAAATATTTTATAAGAAAGACATGTATCATGATAGTGAATTTGATCATGTAAAGGAATATAACCAAATTCATGAGTACCAACATGAGAATGTAATAATTTTTTCAACATATCTGAAACTTTTCAAAAGATAAGTTCAACTTTTCAATTTCTTCTGCATATTGATTTAGTAGTAAAAATCTAACATTATCTAGTGAGTTCTTATTCGAGCATAGAAATCTAATTTTCAAGATTTTCTTGAAGAATATGATTGTCTTGAGCACAAAAGATGTAAACTATTGATATAAGGCATCTTCTTTTTTTAATACAAGGATTTAATTTTGAAAATAAGCATTTTGTAGCAATAAGATCATTGTATTTCTTTATGTCAGATAACATTTATAATCTAGTATATTAGACAATTTGTTATTATTTTTCAACTTTATCTAAGGTAATTACAACAAGCTACATATAATTAATTTTTTATAGAGTAGAGAGAGATACCTCATCATTACATTTGAAGTTCATCTTTATTATGTACAGATACATGTATTCCTTTTTCTTGATTATCACTTATTCCCATGATGGTGCCTTTGCCTTCATTTATCTTTCAAAGTGTATTGGAGGCATTTTAATCTCTAGTCATATGTTTGGAGCATCCACCACCAATCGCTAAATCCTACAAAATTGAAAGGATGTTGGTACTCAAGTAGAGTCTATGAAGGTTAGCATTGATATAATGAATGGTATTGATATTATCAGCTAGAAAGACTTCTACAAATATGAATTTTAACGCATTTTTTGAAAGAGATGTACAAGTTAAATTTTTGACATACTTGTTCTCGATTGAGAATATTTGTCGACCGGAGATCATTTCAGTTGAAGTTTTGTCAATCGATAACAAGTTACATAATTTTTGTTTAACAAGATATGCAAATGAATAACTATTTAAATATCTTAAACGTTATGCAAATGAGTTTTACAAGAAAAGGATATGTAAATTTAACTACAAATTAAGGTGAGATAAGACATAGTTATATTAGTCAAATTAAGCATAGATCAAATCTCAACAAGTTCCCCTTATTATTCTAAGTTAGGGTTTTGAGGACCCAAACCATGTTAAGGGCCCCTTTCTTTAGAAAATCACATGAAAATGAATAGTAACCAAAACATTGACAATAATGGCATGAGATGCAAGATATTTCATTTCCCTTTCATGACATCATTTTTAAGCACATATATAGTTTTAGGCTTGAGAGAATATGAATTTTTGGTTCTAGGAATATGTGAGGATTGATTCTTCGTCACATATCCTAAACATTTTCTTCGTATTGGTTTAGAAGTATTAACTAATATGTTATCAAGACTTTTGTTCCCTTGCATTAATCTAGAAATTTGTTTTTGCAACTCGACATTTACAGCAATCTTCTTATTTAGATCTAAGTTTAACATAGAAAGATTTGAAAGTAAAGAATCTCTTTCCTTTACCAAAGCATCACAATCTATATGATTGTACAAAATGGGTTGAGTTGAATAATCATTTGGTTTATCTAACATGTCAACCTTTTCTTGATAAAGAAGACTATTGTTATTTTCAAGAGCAAGCATTTGAGTCTTTTAAATCTTAATAGACTCTTTTAATGAACTATTTGAATATTTTAAAGTATTATTTTTAGAGATAAGATTATCCAGGTTCTCATGAAGTTCATCAATAATTTTAACAAGTTTCTTCTTTTGTCTTTTGCAATCAATATATTTGTCATGAAGTTATTCAAGACTATTAACTAATTCCTCCTTTGATAAATAACAAATACTTACCTCATTAGTTTCTTCTTCATTTGTTAATGTCATGATATATTCTACCTTCTCCTCTTTACTCTGTTTACTGTCATCACTTGATTTCTCCCACGTAGCTTTATATGACTTCTTACCTTTCTTGATCTTTAGGCGTTTAAAAGTCAATTAGCCTCTCCTTCTACATTCAAAACACCATTTACAATCATTGTTGGATCCATTGGATGTTGGTGGCTTGCTCGCATTGTGATCCATCCAAATTGAGTTTGCAAAGCATGTGTCCCCTATACTTCAAGACCTATTAGGGATTCCTTGAAGATCTACTCTGATACCACATGGAAAGACCAAGAGGAGGGGTGAACAAAGCTTTGTGGTAATTTTAGACAAATTAAATTACTTAGATAAAAGTGCAGTGGAAATATAAAGCAAATTAGTGGACAAAAGAAGCAACCACAAAGAACACACAATATAGAGTGGTTCCGTCAAATGATGTCAGTTCACTACCTGGTTTTCCCCAACTAGGATTTGGAAAACATGTATTATATTCCTTTTATATACTAATATACAATATATAAAGTTTACCAGTGTCTTTTTTGGCGCTAGAATAACCCTCATTTTCATCTCAAAGAGAACTCCACCTTCTTTGATATGCTAAATATGATAACCCACTTGGAGAGGATCGCAATCCATTTGCACCACCTTGGTAGCAACCTTCAACTGAGAAGTAGCACCAAGAGAGCTTCATCACAACCTTCTAACTTGAAGTAGTGAGAAGCAACAACAAACTGGAGCACAAGAACAAGACAGGAAGAAGGAGATTACAACGCTATCAAGCTTTTATGGACAAGTGATAATGATGTGCTCCATAAGGTTTGAGCAAAGATATATTTGATGTATAAGGATTCTAGTATAAAGATTAGGCTTACGCTAGATGGATAACAACTTTAATTGTAGAACCTAAGCTCTTGGAGAATGATAGAAAGTAGTATGCTCAAGTTTGTGTATATGAGCACAATTGTTGTATGCAAACTAGTTTTTTAGGTGTCCTAAGACCACTCCTATTTATAGGAAATGTTTATAAGAGGTTAGAACAACTTTGGGTTGTCTCTAGAGTGTTTTAGGATGAAAACTAGTTGTTAGGATCAAGTCAAACAAATTACAACAACTATTTTGATCATTTGTAGAAAAATTTCCAAAACATTCTCGGTCCACAATATTGTCAACCAAAAGAGTCTTGATCCACAATATTTTCGACCAAGATTTGCTCTAATTTAATATTTTCTCCAAAGGATAAATGTCAATTGAGCTCTCTAGTCAAACATGTGCAACAACTATATCTCAGTCGAGAATATCTTTGACCAAGAATGACCCAATGCTTAGTTTATAGATGTGGCATATCCAAAAAGCCAACAGATGCAATAAACAAACTATACAATATAAACCTACCCAAGCCTAGATCCATCCTTAAAGTTTACAACTGATTCAAGAATCTTTTCATACACTTATATACATGATTGCATGTTTGTTACAATACAACATAACAATGTGAGACTTTTTCATTCTTTCATTATTTTGTATAATGATAGATATATGATAGTACCTAATCAAATTAATCGGTTTGATTTTAGGGAGTCAATGGTTTGGTTCCAGAATCTTCCTTCCATAAATAATAGTTCAATTTGGTTTATGCTGACATCTTCAACTAACTAATATATACACATAACTTATGTTATATATAATTTTTATACAAGCTTGATCATATATATATGTTAAAATTATAAAATAATGCTAGTGAAGAAAATCAGGGTTTGAATTGAAAAACTAATATGTTTTATATTTTTTGAAGCTAGTTACATTATATGGAGAACATAAAATAACTATGTTTTAGTATTCCCTAATACTACTAAATATTTGTTTGGAGTTGATTGTGTTATGTTACTGATTGACTACATTGATAAAAATGTGGGATTTTTTATGAAATGTCCAAAAAAGCACTTTACATTTTTAGATAGCATAAATGGGATCTATGATGGGCTTCATTAAAAAAAAAGGGTATCCTAGTTCAAAAAAGTATGTATCATATCCTAACTAAACATCTGAGGACCCTACGAGGAGAGACATCACAATTTCTTATTATAATCACGGTACAACTAGAGTTTCCTAGAAGAACTTATTCATTTGCTCTTCTTATCCCATGTTCAATTGGATATCCCTTAGAGAAAGTTATTTGGTAATTATATTGCATTGGTTGATAAAATTATATATATATATATATATATATATATTGATTTCAAAAGTGAACTTTAGATAAATGGGCATGACCTAGTGGGATAAACCATGGGTCATTCGTGTTGTACTTTATCTATGGGTGGCACAATGAGTCCAATAATTCCAGACTTTGTTTCATGGGAGTTAAACCTAGATCCCTTCATGAGTTACCAAGCCAAAACATTTGGGCTACCCCTAGATAACAATTTAATTAACTGATCATTGCATTGAAAAATGATGAAAATTGAGTTTATATGATGATTTAATAGAAAATGAGCATGTGAATTAATTATTAACTTTACTTAGATGAGAAAAACTATATTTGAAGATTAAGACAAATTGGACCTGAAGTTACATGGGCCATGGACCTATATTCATATTTTTCTCTAGATAGGGTGACAATATTTTCCTTATCTCTTCAATGAAACAAGATGTTCTCCCAAAAAGACATAATAGCTGGTCAGTGACAAATCTTGACAAATATTTTGAGTTAACAAAGAACTCTGTGACTACATCACAATGACTAGTGTGTAGCTTGTCAAAGAATTGGCTAACCACACTAGTACAAAGTGGGATATATGATCAAGTAATTATAAGGTAATTAAGCAACCTGTGTTCTATATCTCCATGGATCTTCAAGAGATTTCCTTGATCTTTGTACATATTGACTTTAGGATCTTCATGTGAATCTTCATGTTTTCATCCTAACATATTAGTTTATTCAAGAATAGCAAGAACTAACTTGCACAAAACATGACAATTTCGTCCTTGGATCTTTCCTTTTCAAAACCTAGGAAGCATTTGAGATGACCATGATCATTGGTCTAGAATTTTCTCTAAAGGCCAAAAATATTATCATGTATGGTCACAATGTCATCTATATGGTCACAATGTCATTTATTAGAATATCCATGATGATAAAATGTAAAGTGATATAGATTGGATCTTTGTCAACCAAACTCTTGGACATATTGGCTAGATTTTCTAAGATTGCTTCTGGTCATACATAAATTTATGGAACCAACCAAATAAGTGATACAACCCCAAGAAAAAACCCATATGGTTTCTACATGTAATCTCCATAGAAATATCATCATGAAGGAAGGTGTTTATGATGCACATTTGATACACCAGGAGGAAATGAACGAACAAATATACATCATTTTGGCCATTAGGTAGAAGGTATCTATGTGTAGCCTTCACTAGAAATATATCCTTTAGTCCATCAAATGTCCCATCCCACTTATAAAAGCCTAATTTATCACTAGGAGAAATCTCCAAACCAAAAAACAATTTAAAACTAACATCTATAAAAACTAAGTTGAAAATTTCAGAATAAAATGATCCAAATGAGATCATATTGTGATAAACCACCATTATTCTTGCAAAATTTTATTTAAAAGTGCATCATCATGCATTTGAATCATTCCATATGTAGACATCACAAAGAATTACCTGAAACCTCTCTTTATATATTTCAACAAAAGGATTACAAGATTTCCATGTGATTACGAATCTATAACAAAATAAGATGCATGATACAGTTTATAACCCATGATTACAAAGAAACATAAAACAATCTAACAGATACACCAATAACTGTCCACCCTTAACTCAGGAAAGTGAGAGCACAAGGGCTTCCTAGACTTTACTATATCATTCTTTGTTACATCTAGATTGACGCGTCCTTTCCGCTGCTTCAACATAGAAGATTTGGAAAACTATGGGGTGAGACCCCCAATCTCAGTGATATGATATATAAGCTAGCATACTCATTTCTTACGGCCATATTATGATCAAGTTACTTAGACTAAAATTAACCAATAGTTAAATATCTCTAAACAACATATATACATCAAGTAATTATTCTCTTCACATGGATGTACTCAATAAGTATTAAATCTCTTCACATGGATACATTTTTAGCAAGTAGTAAAGGATCTATTATAAATATATTGGAGCTAGATGCTTACATATACATAGTAGTAAATAGATATAATACTTCCCATAAGAAAAGGAATACAATTGCACATCCATTTTCTTTGTGGATAAACTAAAAAATACACTACAAGACTAAGTTACACATTTTATTATGTCCAGTTTAGTTTGAGGCATACCACTCAAACTACTAGATAGTGGTTGTGATACCTAGACTAGACCTACATAAGATCTAAGGATTACCAGACTCCACTAAATCTCTCCAGACACCTCATAATGAAGCGAGGGTAACATAATATAGTGTGCTTAATGGTTAATTCTAGCATGGAATTTCTTAAGAGCGGAACCCAATCTATCACATGTCCTCCCTCGATATATAGGTCATGACAACAAGATAATAAAATATAAAATTCAACAAATTGAGACCCTAATGCATATGATCTCCATGACATATCATGGGATCGTCGATCGTAGTTGAGTATGAACAAATCTTATGGATGATAGGGTATACTAACCCCACACATCCCCTATATTACAAAGTATACACTCTGAGCATCTTCTTAGAATTCCTAGTTTGTTACATGATTAACTCATTTCAATATTTACCTTAACGATCCAGGAAAATAGATCTACACACTCAAGGCACTATATGATTAGGGTTACACTTTATTGATTAAGCCAATAACTCATTTTTCAATTATATCAAACACTTACAAACAGTACACGGAGACACAATTCTGATATCAATCAAGTATAACAAGAATATATAACACATACTCATACATATCAAACAACTAGATCAGGGTACAAATAATCATATTTTATCTACAACAGGCCCAATATATCAATTTTGTCCACAATAAGGCCCAAAGTATCTATCTCATTCACAATAAGGCTTAACATATCAATCTTGACCACAAAAAAGTCCAAAATATTGAGTCATGGAACACCAGCCCTAATGAAGGCATAACTCCCTTCATTATTTAATTTAAACATGTAAAAAATATCACAAGATATCACTCACTATCCATTAAACATAAATTGTCATAACATGATTATACAACGTGATTGATCATCAAATTCAAGTGTAAAGATATCACGAGGAACTATCATATTGTATTGTCTTTACGAACATTTAGTTCTACTGAATTAATTCCCACTAAATATATAGTTAACAGCCTAATTGGTTATAATAAAGTATACACCATCATTAGGGACCACATTACCAAACACAAAAGATCACATTATCTTTCCACCTTAACTATTTCAACATATTATCCATCATATTATATTTCATCCATGCTCAATCATGGATTGACCTCAACCCTTGGGCCATAGCATCATCTGAATGATGAAACCAAACTATTAAATTCAAGGTATCAACCTCAAGGTACCAATTCCGCACACACACACACACACACACACACACACATATATATATATATATACATATATATTACATCTTGTAATGTCACATATTTATCACATATTTATTCAATCCTTAAGATTATAGAGAAAGGAGAGATGAAACAAGTAATTAATAACATAAGGAAGGGAACTTACCCATTATGACATTTTAACATAAAAGAACTATCATCTTTTAACATGGACTAATACACCATCAATTTACTCATATGCACTTTATTAACTACACCCGTAAAGCATTTGATGTACATTCATATAATTATGCTTCTTGATTTATAATTAATTTTAGCTTTATTTATGAATCCATTAAGTGTGAATAACTTCGGGAGATATAAAATAGTTTTCAAAGTAACCCAAAGTGCACAAAACACAACTTTTGGCCATGAAAGACTAATTTAAATATGTGGCCATACTAAGGACAATACCTTATAATATAAAATCCACCTTATATACCAGATTCCACCTTATATTACTAAAAATTGCAACTTCAAATTCAAAAGTATGTGAGAGTTTCATGAAATACAAGATTACACATAAAAAGGACCACTCTTATGCATAGATGAGCTATCTTGAGATTAGCGGCCTAACTCAAATAAAATTTTAGGATAATAATAGTTCTATAAGAGTCGTACTGTCATTCTTTATCCACTGCTAATAAGTAAGAATAACATGTATATTAATTTCCACATCATATGGCACCAAGATACCATAAAGATAACATTATTAGTCCCATTTCATATGTATTTTGAATTTCAATAAAAAAACATGTAGAAGTGGACATGATATTAGCATTGTACTCTTTGAGAATATTATGAAGAATATTAAATTTTGTATTTCCATTTCACTTATCTAGAATAGTTCTCAAGAAATCATCTTATAGCATACTAGTCGATCATAGAGCAAGATCATGGGACATTATAGGACCAACTTATAAATCTCAAAAATTTACTCTTTGAACCAATAAGATGGAATTTATGTATCATCAAGAATCATTATTAAAAGATAGATGATGCATAAAATATGAGACCGAAACATATAATAACAAAATATATCTTAAATATTCAACCTTTAGCCATTTAAATCATGTTTAGAGCAAGTCTAGGTATTTGAATGAACAAGTAGGACAAAGTATCTAACAAAAGTTGTATAACTAGCCTTCATGAGGTCCATCTAAAATAGACACAAACATTCTTCCAGATTCTAAACCAGATCTCAAGCATCCCCAAAACTATAGTGTTATCTTAAATGTGCAATTTTTAATATTTATAACTCGAACACTACCCAACAAGTATACATGTGCGTACAGTAAAATTGAGATTGTCCAACAGAGCAAGGTACTACTAGGCACAAACACTCTACAATTCAACAATCTAGTTCAGTTTACAAAAGTGTTGATTTGGTTTATGATTGTACTAATTACCAACTTAAAGTAACCATGAGTAAATAACAAGAAGAAAGATTTAGACAAGATTTTTAAAGGCTCTTGGTCATAAGATTTCACTTACATACCATTACTCACATGTAATCACAAAATTAACAAATCAATTAACTTGCAAAGGAGATTGCCATCATCATACACCTCCCGATTATATGAGATGGTTCTTATATGTGCATAACACTCCCCTGCCTATGTTAAGATTCGAACTACAACCTTATATCATCAATGTATCCAAGCCACTCCCATGGTCTAGGGTTCATTTCCAAGAGAACTACTCCTTCTATACAAATCCTCCTAGATCATATAAAGTAGCATAAAATATGTAGTCAAGATGTTTGGGAAAGCATACAAGCAAATAACACCATAGAAGCTCATGGAGAAGCAAATTAACTAACATAAGTTAAGAAATATGAGTTCACAGAGTGATGGCATGGGAGATACTCTCCCATGCCCAAGAAAAGGGAACTACTAATCCATAATGAAGAAACACATGAATAAGCTATGGATTTTGGAGTTTGACATGATTAGAGAAGAAAAGAATAAGGAAAACCCAAGGAATAAAGATAGGAAAGTTAGAACTGTGGCTCGAGGATGAAATTTCATGGCTTTGAAAGCTTCAACTTGGATAACCTTCATTCTTGAGAGGTCTGGGCAAAGTAGAGAAGCTCCTGCTACACTCCTTGAAGAAAAATGGAAAAGAATGGAGGTTCTCTCTTGAGAAACCACCTCTTTCTCCCCAAAATTGTCTCCTCCTTGCTCTGAACTATTCTCTAGACGAAGAATGCTTCAAAATGATGAGAGATAACCACTCCATATGGGTGTTTTCATATGTAAAATGAAGGGTAGTTATTTCCAAAATCTACAGAAATAGACTGGAACATGCCATGTTTGGATACACCACATCATGTTGCCATGTGTTACTGACAAGCAACCTACTTCTCTGAAGGGGGACACAACATGTTGTATGAGAGAGACGTTGTGTACCTAATAGATAAATCAAGTCCTTAGTTGAGGCCAATCGTGTTGGACACACCATGTCTTAATAAACACATGACATGCAACTTGACAAAACTTTGGAACATAGCACTTGAACGTGCCAACACAATGTGTCTGAGTAGAAACACGTTGCGTCCATGTTCATTAACTGGGAATGCTAGTATCTGTAAACTTACATGATGTGTGGTAATTAACACACGCCATTTTATATTCAAAATCTTCAAGATCAACTCCATCAAGTATGCAAACTCTCTGGGGATCTGATGAAGGTTGGATTTTCGTTGGATTGGCCCCAATTTCTCGTCAATATCATGTACCTATGATTACAAACATAAGGTGAGTAAAACAACTGAAAAGGTGGAAATTCAAGTATGTCTAGAGGCAAATTGAGGTATAAAATCGATTGGAAGTGTGTGCAAAAGTGGGTAAAATGTCTATATAGAATGTGTGCATCATATAGCTCTAGCATGATCTAGCTTCACGTAGAACAAAGATAGGAAAAGGAGGATTCTTTAGTTATATGAAATAGGTTCCACCATGGAAGTCCATGATGATCGAACAAAGGAATAGGATGACATATGTAAAGTAAATTCTCCAATAAACCTCCTCTCCTACTCTAAGATCACATCTCCAACTCCAAGTGAACTACTACATGGAGGATCTAGGGCAAACAAGGGAAAAAGGGGAGAAAATAAGGTATTATAGCTAGATTATCAAGTTACCACCATGGAAAACCTTGGATTTTAGAAAAGGAATAAGAAGGTGTGAAGAATACAAGAAAGAAGCAATTAGGAGAGATGATCTTACATTTATTATATAAGAAAAAAGGTTGAAAACACAATAGACTTGCTCGATCTTTTATATGCATACACATGCAAACTCTCATCCATGGCCATCAACCTCCAAGGGGCTTTCATCAACCTCCATGGCTTCTCCAGCATTTCCAGAAGACTTAGGGTATTAAGTGGGACTCAGGGATGAATGAGAGGAATTTATATATTAGAGTGGGTGCAAAAGTCCAAAACTACCCGTAACTAATGTTTAGAGCTACCACTGGCCAAAGTAGGACTTTCAATGGTCAAAGAAGCCCTTTCATCAACCCTCTTAGAATTCTCATCAGTTTAGACATCATTCTAATTGTTCCATGCAATATTTTCATTGGTCTATCACTTCCACATGTCAAAAAGTCCATTAATTTAAGAAAAAATGATAACTTGGAAACATCATCCATTGTAAAGCATGCCTTCTCTTTGATTTCCATGTCTAGGGTTTCCATCAGTTCTCAGTCACAACGATCTCAAAATTAAATGAGTCTAGGAGATCCATCAGTTGATAGGTTGAAGAAACCATTGGTTTAGAGGTCCATGACTCTCTTTGGTACATAACTCGTCGATCCTCGTCTACCACTAAGAACTCCATTGGTTGAGAGGTCCATGACTCTCTTCATTTGAGAGCTCCATTGATCCCCATCAACCACCACTAGCTAGGATCAGGGTTAGAAGGATGAAAACCCATACACAACATTTATCATATCTAGTTTTATCGTTAAGGAAAGCATGTCATTATATAACATATACTCAATTTTACAATTAGGTCCTTGATTAGGATAAAATTGTATACGAGTCCACAATTGTATATGAAATTGCAAATCAAGGCAAATAAGGTAATTTGAAGTAATATTAGAGTCATCTCCTAACCAATTGATGTAAAAGAAAAAACACGTCGAGTATGACGGGAAACATAAATTTAGATGATGTTCTCATAATTTGCACTTAGGTCCTCATACTATGTTGAATCTACAATCAGGTCCACAACTTGTGAGGAAGCATGAAATAAGGGAAACCAAAGTGCAAATTGAATCAAATTAGAAATATATATTTATTCAATTGTATTAAAACTTAATCAAGCACACAATAATTATAATGAAGCAAGATTGGATAAAGATTAGGGTTAAGCTAGGTTCATGGTCTCACATTTACTGAGAAAAACCATCTGTAGTGGACAAATTATTTTTCTTGAGTGACCAACCACAAGGATCATGTATCATTCTCTATAAGGGTAGTCATCTGATCTTCTATAGATTATTTCCATCCTGGGTGACTTATAGCAACATATGCAATACAAGGTATTGGGATAGATTGGATATAAAATCAATGTAAGAAGGTAATAAGAAGTCATAAAAACAAAGCTAGAGATAGGATGCAAGGTTCATGACTGCTTCTCCTTACATAAATTGATGGACATATAATAAATCATAGGAAGAACCTCAAAATCCCCAGATTTAGTAGGGATTGAAGGAAGTTTAGTTTTGACATGTTGCTTTGTACCTATGCATATATTTTTTTTAATTAAGCCAGAAGGTGTTCTTATTCATCCTACCCTCCTTGTGTAGGCAAACACAGCCACAAAAATACATCTGCCACTTATCAAACCATGGTGGAACACCCCAAGAAAACAAGCGATAAAATGAAAAAACCAAACCATCCAACGTGCCATGCTTTAGTCAGCTTGTCGTCCCCTTATCTCATCCATATCAACATGAGCATCATCTCTAGACAGCGTCATAATATATGGAATACCTCGCCTCTCCATCACAACCATACTCCTGATCTTCAATGGTAGCTGCACCTGGTCTGTGCAAATGAACAATCCCGAGATGTGGGAGCCCCATCTCCCCAATTCATATTGTCTTAACAACTTGTAAAACCATGATCATGATGGGAAAAATTAGGGTGTGGATGGGTCATGGGCTAAGTAGGTGTAGAATTGAATATATCAGGAAAAGGAAGGGAACATTCAATTTGTGAATATATAGAGAGTGATATAAAGATTTATCAAAGTATGGAGTATAGTAAAAAAGGACAACATTGTCAGATTCCAGATCGTGTTGAACAAATGGTTATAACATGAATATGCTTTTTGGGTTTTAGAATATACAAGAAACACACAATTTATAGAATGATGAATAATATTATCATGAGCAACACCAAGTTCATGGAGAGAGCTAACAAATCCAAAGATCTTCAATAGAAAAATGCAAAATGGGTGGTTGGGATACACATTTTTTAAATGGGACCTCATTCTTCAAAATGAATGCATTTCTAGAAAAAATGTCATTTATTAATGATATTTTTATTCATAATTGGTCCAAAATGTTCACTCGGAGTTGTATTTCTTAGTTCCTAAAACACAATAATAACATATTTGTGACATTTTTATTGATAATAGGTTCATGACCATTACTCAAATTTGTATATTTCAATTTTCATGGAAATGAATTGCACAATTATTATGGTTTTATTCATAATAGGTCCAAATTCGTCACTCGAAAGTGTATTTCCATTTCCAATGCAAAACAAATTGTTTAATTGTGATGGTTTTATTCATATAGGGAAGAAAATGCTAAGTATGTGTACAAATATAGACTGGTTTGATATCACACCTCAATTCTAATCAGTAAAAGCAATGTCTTAATTCCATTAATCAAGTATCTTGTGGTAAAATTAATATAGGCATATGTGAGGCCCGAGTCGAACTCAGGGAGATGCAGTCTCAGTGACTACTACTAACTATGGTGTGATCAACTAAACCGAATAAAAAATTGGATTTGAGTTTAAACAAAATAAAAGGAAATTAAAGGAAAATTAACGGTGGTTGATTCAAATGATATGGATTCCTTAGGATTACCAATTTCACCATGGGGTCTCGTTATATATTATTTCTACCAAATTAATATAAATTTTACTCCTACCCTAGATAGAAAGCATGTAGTCAGAATTGCCCGCTTCCACGGTGCAACTCACTACCTAGATCTAAGCCAATTTCATGTCTGTAGCAATTTATATCTTAGTCTAGGTGCATTATCGAAGACTTTGGGTTTCTTTCCACTAATTGTATGTTACCTTTCCCAAGGAACATGTAAGAAAATGTATAACTTCTGATTTCCAACCTTTAATCCTCCTTCTAGTGTGATTATCAATCTATTACTCTATCGATGGTTATCAAGCATAAGTAGACCATTTGAAACATAACTATATATCTAGGAATAAAGAGAAATCTATATTAATTCATGTAAAAAGTCGATACAATGATTCCCCGGGCTACTCCAGGGTCCTACAGAAAGGAGGAGTTTAGCCCAACATGGTTTTCATGTGCGAATACACAGAGAGAGAAAAGAAAAATGTGGGAAACATGAAGGAAATTTGTATAACCCCTGAAGAGAAGGTGTTTCGGATGATCCTCCTCGAGAAGTGCACGTTCTATAGTCTTCCAACAGCAAAATTGTGCATCGGAGGTGCTCAGATCTCCCGATTGACATCCTTCGGCTCCGAGCTCCTCTCTCTCTCTTCTCTGGTCTTCATGTGGTGCAAAAAGTGAGTTCCCATCAGGTCTAGTTGTCCTTTTTTAGGTCATTGGACAACTTACCGTATCACATTACGTGGACCATCAGATCTGGATCATCTAACGATTGCTGATTTGCGACAGAGTCAGTGGCATTGACTAGGAAGTCAGTGGCACCAACAGCCTCGAGTTATGGCCTTTGCCCTACTGATTCGTACCACTGACACATGATAGTAGGTGGCACCAAGCTGATGCACCAAGTCGATCTGATGCTCTAAACCAATCTCAGTGGCACCAACTTTGTGGTCAGTGGCATTGAGTCTTCTATTCCCTCGTTTCCCAACTGCTACTGCTATCTCAGTGGCACCGACTGTAAAGGTCAGTGGCACTGACTTTTCAATGTACGTGGAGTACCTACACAAAGTATAAAAATGTGTATAAGGCCGGAGAGTACATAAAATAATGTAAATATGATAAAATAAGCATAGTTTGATGCAAACAGAGTGTACAAGCCAATAATAATTAATTATGCAAATATGATCAAGTAATTGACTAATAAATTCACAAAAAATATAAAATAGGCCTATAAAAGTGACTCAAAACCCATACATCACACTCCCCTAAGCTTGAACCTTTCTTATCCTCGAGCAACAAAACCTTTGGATCTGATTGAGATAAGTCAGCTGAAGGACGTAAGTGCATAAGTTAAATCTAAAAAGTCTCCACCTTTCAGTCCTCATATCGGCCCTCACTAACCACTGAACACTAACAACCATATGGTGACCAGAAACCTCTATAAAACATGTCCATCCCCCACTCAATGAAACACTATCAGTTAAGGCAGTTTATATGATAGGCTCATCTAGTTGATACTTGGTGCATCGTGTGATCTCCTATCTACATTGCTCTTTTCTCTACCTACTATCTACATGGAGGCAATTCTCCTGATAGATAATGAATGAGGAGAAAATCATCTGAGTGGCATACCAATAAGAGCAACGGGTAATTGGAATGGGTGGTTGTAGAAGAATCATGAGCACATAAAATCATTCATGTAATCAAAAATTATGATGAACCTATGATGATGAGAATTTATAGAATGCTCCTAATGCCTAATCATTGGGGTGGAATGATGCATGCAACTATCATTTCATCTCAAAATAAGACGAAATATCTACAAACGACATCATGTACTAATTCTTCCTTATGATCAGGTAGGATTATGCCCTTTCTCCCTCACTTTCTGACATTATGCTCAATATTTTTTTTTCAAGCCCCCTTTAAACATGATAGAATTGCTTTGGGCTTCTAATTGCACTGCACATTTGATTTATGTCAATGCTTTTATTAAGGTTATGGGCAAAATTACTACCTTCTTATATTAGAGAAGAAGAACTAGACATGATATTTGCAAGGTGATATGTGATGCATATGCAAACTACATGAATAAGATGTTATGCAACTACTTGACATGCACCAAAATTTTAGTTGTGCATGTATGTTTTTTCTATATTTTTTTCACTAATGCAAGCTAACAAACAACTATAATGCAAGGTCTACTATGCAATGCAAATGAAATCAAGAGAAAGAATGATAACATGCACTCAATGTTCTTATGGTGGAGTGTAAGGCAAAAGTATGTGGTGGGTGAGATCACATAACTAAGAGATAGAACCTTCAGAGGAAATCATATGTCTGTCTCTAATGACATGTGTACAGGGTGATCAAGGGGTTTCTCTCTTAAATTTTAGTTTAAGGTCATGTTAGTGTTTGGTCAGTTTAGGCTCAACAACCTTGTCAATCACACTTCTTGGACAATTAAGATGGTCATTTATGTTCTCACCTCCTGTAACTAACTCACCCAAGCACTTCCTCAGTTATGCAACTCGACTACTCACAACATAAGCTCGTAGAAAATTTTGAAATTTGCTCAAATGTTTATTTGCACCCAACCCAGAGATTGATAAACTCAAATGAAACCATGCATTTACTTCTCAAAAAATTACACTAGATAGATTGTGGATCCTACATAACAGAAAAACTAAAAAGAAAACTAATTTTACTAAAATAAAAAATGCTAAAATGAAAGAAAAACTAAGATAGAAGTTGTTCCAGCACCCCCCAAGCTTGAATATGACTATGGCCTCATAGTCAAAATTCCAACATAAGAGGTGGGACAGAGATACCCAACTAGTATGGTGGTGGTGGTGGCTGGCTGGGTCCTGGGGAGGAAACATCCCATGGAAAGTCGGATCAGAAGAAGGCTTATCCAGTGGCATCAAGTAACCTCCATAGTATCCCTGGCTCCAGTAGTGGTTAAATAACGACTGCTGATAGTTTTCCATCCTCTACAGGCGTTGATGCATGTTCTCTTGGTTGGCCGAGAGAAGATGTTCGTTCTCATAAATCGCCTACTAGTTTGTGAACAGATGACTCTGCACATCTTAGATTTCGGCTAGAGATGTAGTTTGCTATTGTTGATGTGTCTAAATATCCTAAAACATGGAATACATTCCCGCCATATAATAAGCTTCCTCTCCTTCCTGAGAGGGTGGCGGGGTAGAAGATGCAGAAGTAGCATAACATCGTGGACGCTTCTGCGGAGCAACTCAATGCGTCATGGGGATGTTGGGCTCCACTTCCTCCACGTCGTTGTTTGACTGCTCATCCTCATCATTGTTTCCTTCTTGTTCTTCATCGTCGTCATCCATATCTGGCCATCTATAGTGGTCAACTTGCCTGATGTTGAATATAGGATCGGGTAGTTGATGCTTGTAGAAGGTGCCACTGACCGAACAAATTGCATAGATGGTGGTGTTGGATAGAGATACGACCAGCCTACTTGAAGTGGAGGCGATCTATGTGAAGCTTGGACTGCAGAGACTCAAGAGTAGAGAGATCCAAGCCTAAGTAGAGAGCAATGGGGGTGATAAGTCCCCCAAAAAGGATAGGTGTGTTCCTCCTTATGTTGCGCTTCACCACCATCACATGGGTGAGGAATAAGGCCCCAAAGTTGACCGACCTCCCCTCCAGAAGTTGGTAGAGAAAGTATAAGTCTGGCTTCTGGACCTTTTCTTTCCCTTGAGTAGACTTGGCAAAGAGAGTGTAGGTGAGCATGTGATGTAGCAATCAAACAATGGGGTGCTCGAGGTCTGCCAATGAGCTGTGGTGTCTGTTTAACTTATAACCTCTTGGCACTGTCACAAGATCCTTCCATATTGCATCAAAGTTGACGTTCTTGGGCTGGTGGAATGGAACATGAGGCCATCCATAGACATCATTGAAGGCACACAGGGTAATGGAGTACTTGGTGTTGTAAAGGTAGAAGTCCACATTTCCTTCTCTCCACTCCCCTCGCACCGGGCGTGCTGGGTCAGGGACCACAAATACTTCTAGAGACACCAGGAACTCGATCACAATTTCCTTATATGTTGGCCACCCACTGAAGATAGGGTTCACAGACCCTCCATCGAACTCTTTCCCTTTGAGGATAGCCGCCATGTTATCGTTGAAGCCCATGTCCTCCAATAGTTGTCAGTCTCCATATCTTATTGGAGCGAATAACCTCTTGGCAAGCTCCTCGTACACCTTCTACACATTTGTTGAAGGGTGGCTAATCTTGGGTCATGGCATCATACCGCCAGTGAGTCCTGCTCTCTTTGCCATGACGTTGAAGTGATCGGGGAAGGAGGTTGAGAAAATAAGAGCTCGATGCAGCTTATGGATGCTCGAAGTAGTCACTTGCACTTGGGGAGGAGTGGTGCTTGAAGTTGTGAAGAGAAACAATCCACTGCCTCTCCTTTTATAGAGATGACATGACCCTACTATGGCAAAGTCAGTGGCACCGACTGAAGAGTCAGTGGCACCGAATCTGGGGCTTATCCACGCCCTTAGTGCATCGATGGTTGTCGATGTCCCATCTTGAATATCGGATTGTCAAAAAGTCGGTGGTATCAAATTTTTTTCTTCTTCGGTGCACCGATGCACCCACTAAGCCTGGAGTGTTGGCCGATTCGGTGCCACCGACTTGGGTGTCGGTGGTACCGACGGATTATCAGTTAGTTGCTTGAATTTTTCTGCACTTTCTCAGAGATGTCGGTGCCACTAACTGGTGTGTCGGTGGAACCGACTGTTTCCAATCGGATTTGCCTTCTCACTGACACGATCTCAGTGTCATCAACTTGGGAGTCGGTGGAACCAACTTCTTCACAGCCTTGCACACTTAACAAACATGTCAAGGTTTCATTTTTACAAAAATTATGAAAAACTAGGTACTACTAAACCAACATAAAGTAAAGGAATTAAATAAACATCCTAATGGTTGGGTTGCCTCCCAACAAGCATCCTTGTTTAACGTCCTAGGCTAGACAAATCCATTCTTGAGATCAATTAGGAGCAATGAGTTTCACCTCATGCTCCTTCCTATTGAATTCTTCTCCAAAGTAGTGCTTTAGTCTTTGGCCATTAACCAAGAAGGATCTCTCTCCCTCTTTGATTCTAACCGCCCCATGTGGAAACAATTCTTCTATGATAAATGGTCCACTCCACCTAGATCTCAGTTTCCCAGGGTGTAATTTCATCCTTGAATTAAAAAGTAGCACATTCTCTCCCGGATAAAAGACTGTCCTTGCTATATGCCAGTCATGTATTTGCTTAGTCCTCTCCTTGTACAATCATGAATTCTCATAGGCATTCATCCTAATTTCATCAAGCTCATTCAACTCTAGCATCCATGTCTTACCTACTTGCTATATGCCAGTCATGTATTTGCTTAGTCCTCTCCTTGTACAATCATGAATTCTCATAGGCATTCATCCTAATTTCATCAAGCTCATTCAACTCTAGCATCCATGTCTTACCTTCTTCATCAAGGTCAAAATTGAGCCTCCTTAACACCCCATGAGCTTTATGTTCTAACTTCACAGGGAGATGACACGCCCATTCATAGACTAACCTAAAGGGTGTAGCTCCTATTGGTGTTTTATAGGTAGTCCTATAGGCCAATAGCACATCAACCAACAATTCACTCCAATTTTTTCTACTAGATGACAAGAATCTTTTTGATCTCATGATTAGAAATCTCCACCTGCCCTTAAGTTTGTGGGTGGTAGGGTGTACCCACACAGTGTGTTACTCCATATTTGTTCAAGAGTGCCCCAAATTTCCAATTGGTGAAATGAGTTCCCCCATCGCTTATAATCATCCTTAGCACTCCAAACCTGTAGAAAATGTGATCCTTAACAAATTTGCATACAACATTGGCATCATTGCTTCCACCCATTTTGACACATAATCTACAGCCAATAAGATATAGAGGTTAGAGTTAAAGGACACAAAGGGTCCCATGAAATCAATACCCCATAAATCAAATACCTCTACTTCTTGAAACACTTTCAATGGTATCTCCTACCTATTAGATATGTTACCTGACCGCTGACATGCATTACTCCTATGCACAAAATTATATGCATCTTTGAATAGGGTTGGTCAGTATAAATTGCTCTCCAAAACTTTTGCGATTGTCCTAGAAATGGCATGGTGTTTACCTGTAGGTAGTGTGTGTTAGTGTTTCAACACACTCTCATACTAGCATTCAGGTACACACCTCCTCAATATTCCATCCCTACACTGTCTCAACAAAATAGGATCATCCCAAAAATAATAGCGCAATGAATGAAAGAACTTCTTCTTTACTTGGTATCCCCAACCAGTAGGTAATTCCTTGAAAGATAAATAATTCATGATGTTAGCAAACCAAGGGTCCCTTTGCTTTAGGGTGAACAACTACTCATCAGGGAAAGTCTCCATAATGGGTATATTAACATCTTTCTCATCCACCCTCTCCAGTCTAGATAGGTGGTCAACCACCACATTCTCAGTCCCTACTTTATCTTTGACCTCAATGTCGAACTCTTGTAGTAAAAGGATCCATCTAATCAATCTTGGTTTTTCTAACACTACACTCACGGTCATGCATCTTTTTATATTCTTAGTATCATGGTGGTCATCCTTTAAGACATGTATGTCGTCCCTATCAAAGACTACTTATCCAAGGTTGTCATTTTCTTCATTATTCAAGATCATGTGTAAGGAATCGAAGGATAGAACTTCACATGACCATTTGTCAAAATCTGAGAAGCTAGTCTTGACTATCCCAACTGGCCCTTTGGGCTTACTTCCTGAAGCTCTTCTTCTTCTTAAGCAAGGTGGGTTTCTTGTTCTATTTCCCCTCCTTTAGCATATCTATTATTTCCCATGGAGCTACTTCTGGTATGGCAACTGTAGGGGACTTGGTTCCACTTATTGGAGGATATGTTCACCTTAGGATGAGGTGCATGCTTATCAATTTTCATCTTTGCTTGGATCTAGTTCTGGTTATCAAGCTATTATGTAGATGGTCATCCCTTTTATAATGTTGACACCCACTTAAGTTCTGATGGATCTATCAATAAAGTCTTCTGCTATTGTCGTCAGAGAGTTTTTGAGGAAGTAGTATGCCTATATGGAGCCTGTGTGGGATGACATCTAGAGGCGTCACCTGATCTTTGAAGAAGTGGAGATCATAGATAACATCCATGGTGTAGACATCCACAACCCATGTAGATCTTCAAGAAAGAGGTCCTCAAAAGGGATACCCTTATTCATTGCTTCCATCAATTGTAAGACAATAAATTCACAATCCCTGATCCAGGTTCTTCTTGAGAGACATTTGTGTTTATTACAAAATGCTTCAAGTTGCTGACGTGGCGAATACCTACTTTCTGGATGGTGTGTTGGAGTTTGATAGGGACTTTTTGAGTGTTAACCACTTCTTTACTTTGGAAGAGTAGGGAATTGCATGGTAGCTCCACACTATAATAGTTGAAGATATTCATGTACTATTTATATAGATGAAATACCGTCACTACCCAATGTTTGGTTGTTTGGATGGGAAAGGTGACAAATATTATTTCTCATATTTTCGTGGAAGATTGAAGTTCTTTGACAGGAGTCGATTCAAGCTTGTCTTCATACAACCTCTTTTCTAAAATGGATGTTCCTTTATAAACAATTTGTACTTTTTTAGCATGGAGGAACTCCTCCAGCAAGGTTGCATAAAGAACCATGAATAAACATGTGTGTACTTTTTCTTTCTTCATGAATATTCCCTTAAAGTTCTCTCTAGTTAGAGTCCTCCCTTGGTTGCTACATATGATATATATTCTAGGTAGATTATCATCCAGGATGTCTGCAAGGACATGGATATCTCTTCACGAGATTTAGGACACAAATGCCATATCCATCCCTTTTAATTTGCAAGGAAGGGGTGGAGGTGTTGGGTCTCATGATGTCTCACCCTAAACTAGAGGTAGGGGCTCTTTGGGTGGCATGTCTAGGAAAATATAAGTGAGCCCACTTTCATTTTCATTAGAAGTTCCCTCTCCACCTCTAGTTTCTTAGATTACTAGTGTAGGCCCTATAACATTGACTTTAGGAGATTCTTATGGATTTGGTTCTGGAACACCAGTTGTAGGAGCTTCAGATGTGTTGGTTCAACAAGAGTTGGTTCTAAATTGTGGCTCCTAACTCGACCACCTTGTCAGCTATCACCCTATTGTATCTTACATTGATGTTTGGGGCGTCTTCAATCTGCTCGTTGAACTATAAGTACATATCACAAATATCCATGCTTATATCCATCTCATCAAGATATTGTGAGGCTATTGCGGCGTATATTGTTTTCTGAGAATTGGGTATGGCTCTTCTCCCTTTTCAGGAAAGATTCCCTTCAATGGTTTGAACTTCTTGAAAAGGGTCATTGTTTGTTGGTGAAGATTTCAAGTCAAAGTTTGTCACTAGAGAATTGTGGTTGATAGTGGGTTCTTCTTCATTCCCTTGGCATCCTTCATGATGGTTATCATTGTCTGTGCTGAGGGAACTTTACCTACTTCTTCTTCTCTATGTGAAGTTGGGTCGGATGGGCTTGAGGAGGCTATTGCGGGTGAACAGTTGGTGATGTGTTTGGATTATTTTCTTGCATGTCATTCGTCGTCATGTTGTTGTTCTTCCTCCATTTCTCGTAGGAAGTCATCATGTTCTTTGTGCATTTTATTTTGTTCCTTGTGCATTTCATCCCTTTCCTTATGAGCTCCACCATTTCTATTGCCATTGTAAACATTACATACATCATTGCTTGTTGGCCAGCGATGACATCCTTAATGAACTGTGTGAGATGCGTTGTCCTTTCGTCTAATCTTTCTACCGCAATTGTTAGTGCTTGCATGATAGAGGTTACAGTTAATGAATTAGAAGAGGAATGTGAATTTTCTCACATATGATGTCAAATTGATGTCCTAGTTCTTACCTGAGGCTCGCCACATTCCATCATTTGCATGACTATGTGGTTGTAGCCATTGTGTGCATTGTTCGTGGTGATGTTGCTTTCTCCATCTGGGGTGGAGATGGTGCAGGGAACTTAGGCTTTGTTTGCTAAACCACATCTACATTAATTGGAGTCATGGTCACATTCACTTGCTTGTCCCATGATATCTCCTTTGACATGTTTTCATGTAGAGCCTTGGGTCCTTTGACTCATTCACACGTATTTCTGGTATCTCTTCATTCATGGTAGGATCTATGATGAAGGCTTCCATCTCTTTGACATTTAGCTCGATGTCTTGGGCAGGCTATTCTTCAGGTACATGTGGCTTTCTTATCTCAGCACCTCCTTCTTGCGGAAGGATCAGACCCAACGCTGATTGTGGCTTATTTGAGCCTGTCTTGTGGATCATGATTGTCAATATATTTCTTGTTATTGGTTTCACAATCTTCTTCAATTCCTTCAGTAGTTTCTCCGTAGGGGTTACAAATTTATCCCCTGGTCCTACAAACATCCCAGATAGTATCTTTTCTATATTGTTGCTAGAGGCGATAAGTTTCTAAGCATCTATTGACTTAATTATGGGGGAGGGAGTAGGGTGCTTATCTTTGCTAGCATGTAGAAGTACTTTTCCCCTTTTTGTGCAATCACTGCTATTGTGATGAGGTACTTAATGTCAATGAGCCTACTCCCTTTACTTTTCTTGAATTTCTTTATTACTACAAGGTAATAGTAGAAGAATGCAATCAAGGTGATCATGACCCTCATACAGAAATCCTTGGGACCCACTGGACTAGCAGCAGTAGAAAATTTTTCGATCAACAACCGTCCAAAGTTTACAGGCCTTCTTTCTAGAATGCACTAGATGAGGAAAAGGTCTCCTATGGTCACGTTTCTAGTGTTATACCCCATGAAAATGGCATTGATGATGATCTTATGGATTACTCTAATAAAATAGGAAGGCAATTAGGGTGCCTTTGACAATGTAGCTTATTCTTTGATTCCCTTGTTAGCTTCTCCTAGGTATTGTTGCTTCTAAATCTGATGATGTATTTTTAATATCCTAATGAGGTGTTGTCTTTGTCCCATTCTTCTATTTGAAAAAATATGACATTTAGCATCCTCTCGGTTAGAAATTAATCTTTTCTGAACATACAGACACATAGTTTGTCCCCCCAACACTCTCCTTTTATGTGTCTTCTAATGGCACCTTTGTCAAATGTGACATGAACTCAGAGGTTAGGTTGGTGTAGGAGTGCTGAGTGTACATGTAGGTTGAATGACGATTGGTCTCCTTCAAAAAGTCAATGACTTGTTTGGAAGTCCCTATCTTGTGTAGAGATTCTTCATCCATGTATTGGGTTGCTTTATAAGTCTCGCGCTTTAGAAAAAGTGCATACTTGATTTGATGAACCTCATTCTAGGTTGGAAAACATATTCGGGTTGCTTGTGTCTATCATCATATGAAATCTGCATCTCCCTAGATGTAGTCTTCCTTGTTGTAGTCTCTATGGGTGTAGTTGATGATGTGGGTCCCCTAGTTTATTTTTCCCATTGAGCCTTCTTTGATTCCCTTATCTTTTTTGCATACTAGGCCTTCAAGGGATGTCCATATCACTTTTTGTTTTGCCTTTTTCTTCATTTCCTCCTCAGAAGGTAGGTATTCTAAAGTATTTTGCAGTGGAATTTTGTGCTTCCACTTCAGATTCACCTGATTCATGCCCTGACAAGATAAGTAGTTTCTCCCTTTTCAATTCTAGTTTCAAACATTTGGCATGGGAAATGCTTGGATTTGTCTCAAGAACTTTTATAATTTCCTTGATTATCTCCTCAATCCTTTCCAAAGATGTGGCTTGTATATTCAAGGAATCAGAAGTGGTGGACGACATCCCGTTGACTAATGAAAGATGTTTTTATTAGAAATAGGAGATTGGTTGCACTCAACTGATCGAAATGGAGACTTGAGGAAGATTCAATAATCAATACTGATTTGGATGTGGTAGGAGGTAAATGATTGATGAGATCCTCATTGAGGTTAAGAGGATGGGTTATTCATTGATTGACGGAAAATACCTTTTTGAAGGTTGACAAAAAATTAGGTAAGTTGCACATCTCGACAGTCATAGGGAATTCCTAACATGTAGAAAACTAGGTGATCAACGGAAAAGCAAAATTATCAGTGGTCGATGAGAAATATAAAAACTACAACGATCGACATGAATTGAGAAAAACTGAGATAAAGGGTTGTCTCAGTTCTAGTGGTGAAGGCATTCTGCAGAGCAACATAGGGTCATAGAGGGAAAGAAAAATGAGGTTGGGGAACCCTAATCCTCGATGACTATGGTGTTTCATGACACAAGACGGATGATGGGAAGGAAAAGGGTAGGGGTACCATCCTTTAGGTGGACTTTTTGTAGGTGAAGCAGTGAGACACCCCTTTCTTTCACCCGCATTCACCTACTTCAGCCAAGTGATCGACCAACCTTGGTCGATTTGGTGTAGTGATGTTAGACGGAGGAGTTAGTGATGGTGAGTGGTTCTGAAGGTGGCGAACTAGTGGCCCTAGCAGAGTGAGTTTGATGGAGATATATTGGTGGAGCACATCGGCATCTGAGACAACTCTATTGCATTTCATAGTAGGTGCGGAAGTGATCGACGAGGTGTCTCTAGGGTTGTCAAAAAAAATGTAAGTCAGACTAGAGGGCTGGCTAAGGGGTTTAAATACCACAGTTCCCTGACTGGTATGGGAGTTTGACGATCAACAAAACTAATGGAAAATCTATCAGTCAATGAGGTTTTGGAAAACTGAACAATATCCAACACTCTGGGTCTTCTGACTGACAGGAAGGTCTGGCGGCCGATGAGATTTTCAGATATCTTGTCAGTTGATGAATTCTATCTAGGTCCTTGCTTGAAACTCATAGTTCTAGAATAAAGGCACATATCTTAGACTCATCTCCAACTTTGTTCTATATACATTAGAAATTAAGAGACAAAGACAATCAAATAAAAACTAAATAAAATCTAGGACACATATTAGTGAAATATAGATTATTAAGAAATAAAACAAACTAGAATAAAGAAAAACATGTTAAGAAATCCTTGGGTTGCCTCCCAAGAAGCACAAATTTATAGTCTTTATCTTGATTCTCTTTGGGAAATTCCTCATTTTTCTTCTGGTGGTGCAGGCGGTGGTTCATCCAATTGAACCTTAGTTCTCCTGGTGAAAGCTTCATCTTCATATTATCATTTCACTCTATGTGCATTCAAAGCGAATCTCCCTATCTTTTCACTGCAAATCTCCTTCATCCTTGATGGGTATATCTATGATATAATAGAGTGGCCTAACCATATTGACTTCAATTTCTCTAGAAAAAGTCAAATTCATGAATTGAACAGAAGAACCTTGTCTCCCTCAAACACATATTTTCTTTTTAAGTGGGCATCACGCCGTACTTTGGTTCTTTGTTTATAAATCATGGCGTTTTCATAAGTGTGGAGCCTAAGTTCCTCTAATTCTTGTAGTTGTGAAAATATCTTCTTTCTAACAAATGTTGGGTCCATATTTAATAAATTGATTGCCTAAAAGGCCTTGTTCTCTATTTCGACGGGTAAATGGCATGCCTTTCCATATATCAACATGTAGGGAGTAGTCCCTATAGGAGTCTTATAGGTAGTGTGATATGATCATAGGGCATCATCAGGCTTTATTGACCAATCTTTTCTAGTCATACTGATGGAGCTTCCACTTATGTGGAATTGCGTGCACCAACTAAAAATCCTAAAGATAGTAAGTCTTTAGGTTTATCCTTGCTTATACTAGATAGAGAGCTCCACCCACGTATGCTAAGATACGTGGAAGTCTTATCATAGTATAGTTAAGGGTCGAATCCACATGACAACGGTCTTGTTGCAAGCAACAAGATGGAAAATGCTAGAACTTCACTTAGTCTCTTAATAGTGGGCTCTTAATTCGAAAGGTTGGTTTTGTTGTTTTCAACTAAGAACATGTAAAGCAAAGCAAGCGAGTAAACTTAAAGAGGTTAAACAATGATAAGAAGTCACTAGGGTGCGATCGGTTTTTCACCGCCACTACACATGGATCAAGACATGTAAAATAAAACATAACCTACAACAAGAGTTTAGTCAGCTAATATCTTTGTAGACTTAGTTTCCTTTCGGAGAACTAACCACAAGAAGTGTGGGAATGATGCAATGCCAGCCATCCCCGAACGAATGGTCAACTGCTTTGCATCATTCCCTTCTCAAAGTGTGTTCCTCGACTTACCAAGATTGTACTTTTATACGTCAACTAATTCCATTTCATAGTATGAAAGTACAACATTTGGAAGTGAGTTTACTCCACTTCTCGAAAGCACTCCTAGATACCGAACCAAGCACATGGTGGATACATGCACCAAGAACCAACATACAAATGAGTTTCGAATCTAATAGTACAAACGTAGACAATTCATACTAAAAGATAAAAGATAACACAAGTTGGTGATCAAGCAACAAGCATTCATTAAACGTTTGATGTTGAACTGAAAAGATATAAACTCTATATTACAAACTGTGGATTACATTTACATGATATGAAAACATGGGTAGCGGGGCTACTCCTCGCACCCTAGTGAGAAAGACTACTCGCTCATAACTAGGACAAAGAAGGAGGCAAGAAGAGAGAGAGAGAGCGTCATCCCCACAAAGGAGAGAGGAAAGTCAACCCCTTGGAGAGAGAGAGAGACGATCCACCAGCTTCACAGGTTGCTTGATGACGAGGTCCCCTCTTCCCACCTTCTTTGGCAGAGAGAGAGAAAGAAGCTTCGAGATGGAGTGTGGGTCTCAGACCGGCAGCCCCTGGGCGGAGGATGGAAGTTGGATTTGCTCTGGAGTGATTGAGGCAGCCTCTGGATGTCTAAAAACTCCCCCCCCCTTTTGGAGGACCCTTGGGGTCTTATTTATAGGCCTTAAGTGATGTCCAAACGGTTTGGAGACCGTTTGGACCTCAAGACCGTTTGGACCTTAAGACTGTTTGGACCTTAAGACCGTTTACCCTCAAGACCGTTTGGGCCTAAATACCGTTTGGGCCTCAAGACCGTTTGGATCTCAAGACCGTTTGGCTTCATTTGGTCTCGGGGCCGTGTGACTCCATGCGGTCTCGGGACCGTGTGACTCCATGCGGTCTCGGGACCGATTGGCTTCATGCGGTCTTGGGACCGTGTGACTCCATGCGGTCTCGGGACCGATTGGCTTCATGCGGTCTTGGGACCGTGTGACTCCATGCGGTCTCAGGACCGATTGGCTTCATGCGGTCTTGGGACTGTGTGACTCTATGCGGTCTCGGGACTGTGTGACTTCATGCGGTCTCGGGACTGATTGGCTTCATGCGGTCTTGGGACCGTGTGACTCCATGCGGTCTCGGGACCGATTGGCTTCATGCAGTCTTGGGACCGTGTGACTCCATGCGGTCTCGGGACCGATTGGCTTCATGCGGTCTTGGGACCGTGTGACTCCATGCGGTCTCGAGACCGATTGGCTTCATGCGGTCTTGGGACCGTGTGACTCCATGCGGTCTCGGGACCGATTGGCTTCATGCGGTTTTGGGACCGTTTGAGCCCATGCGGTCTAGAGACTAGTTGAGTCTTTTTCTGCAAATATAAAGGCAAAAAGTTAGATTAATAGTATATTTACAATAAGAGGGAATATTTAGGTATTATGTCTAATTCTAATTAAGAAAGAGTGTGGAAAAATAAAGAAAAGACTAAGATAATCATCCCAAAATTGGAGGTTATCACCCCCCCCCTAACTTAGAATCTAGCTTGTCCTCAAGTTAGATAGAGTTGAGGCATGTAATGGCGAGGCGATTTTATTTAGTTAGGATTTCCATACTCTTGCTTCAATTCTCAACCTGAGTTCTCCTAAGGTCATATCAGGTCTTATTGCTTGCCTTGACTCTTTCAGGTTTTGAGAGTTGCTTGGGTCTCAGGTTCCTTCCGTATCTCGTAGCTTGCATTGGGACCACTTTTATTCTGTGCATGTTGTTGACTCTAATCAGCTTTATACCTCTCTGAAGAACCTATTGGAAGCTAGAGTGGGTATGAGGGTTGGATAAAGGCTTGAAGTGTAACTCCCCCTTCAAGTGGGGGAGGGGTTGTCTATGCTTTTAGAATCTCACTACAGGGCACGACACATCTGCCTTTGTGAGGGCAGCTGAATGTACCGGCCGGGTGAGTCCTTTATAAGCCTTTCATATATTTAGATACCTTAGGGTTTCACTACCGGGCACAACACATCTGCCTTCGTGAGGGCAGATGAATGTGGCGGCCGGGTGAGACCTTCATCGGTTCTTTATATAGATCCTTATTTATGGAACAACTCTCATAATTTTATTCAACTCTCTGGCTTTTATTCGAAGACTCACAGGCTTGGGTTTTGGGGTTTTTTCGGGAAATTTTTTTGGGCGGCCAAGCCTCTTTTATTTGAAGAGAGGAAATCTGTTCTTAGAGTTTTTCAACATGCACTTATTTGGTTTCTTTTTGTGATCCTCTTGCAAGACTTCTTGATTTGGAAGTTGCATGATGCCCCTCTCATCCTTGAGAGTTTGTCTTATTTCTGCCTTGATATTGACCTGTTGAGAGTCAGGTATAGAAGTGAAACAAAAGCATGAAAATCGATAGTGGAGGGACATTATTAAGTCACCATTATATGTCTAAGTGCTATTTACTTTTGAGGACTAACATGATTCTAAAGTTAGCTGAGGGTGACTTTATTCCAAAAGAATTAAATTAAAAAGGATGTGTAAAGGAAAATAATAAAATATGTACAGATAAAAAGGAAGGAGACTGATGGAAAAGGAGGGGTTAGAAATGATACCTCGCCCTTGTGTAATGTACCCCCTAACTTATCACTCACTCTGTCCTCAGAGTGTCAAAGTGATAGGTTGAGAAGTATGACGACAAGGGTTGCAGGCTAAGTTAATCCGGAGTTTGCCCCTAGTGTTCGAAGTAGATTAGCTGCAAACTGTCTGCGTAGAGAGTGATAATCCACGTCAGTCATATCCTCTACTGGTCTTTGGAGGACCATGATGGTGTACATCTAGTAGAGGATGTGGAAGTCGCAGTCATTTGATTCCCGGATTTGTTGTGGGCATTTGTGGCTGAAGGAAGGGTGATGAAAATGTTCTTTGTTGTATGCCCTTGTATGCTGACTTAAAAAGGCGATTAATTTGTCAGCGCATTCCTTCGCCACTACCTCCGTGGGCGTCTTTGGTGTCATGACATAATTCTTTTGTCGTGGATTGTACTGGCTGTCGGAACTATTATAGATTGTAGTTGTTCCTTCTGGTAGGTTTGTTGCCAGGAGCATCCAGTATCCGTGATAAAGGAAGGGAAGCATGATGAACTTCAGCGTTGTGTTGTAGAAAGGAGATTAGCGCTTCTGTTGTTCTAAAGTTCTTTAGCTTTAAAAGATCATCCTTCATGTATGGGGACACCATATATGTTGTGGGGTTATTTTGGCCGAGGAGAAATTGATAAGCAGCCATTAAGCTTACAGAGAGAGATCCTTTAAACTGTATAGTCTCTTGAAGTGTGTCTGCTATTATTAAAATGTCACCAGACATGAATACGAGTTCATCATTCTCAGAGGAAAGCCTTGACATGATGAGGCGTAGTTCAATGTCGGAGTGACCGTTGCAAGCGCTGAGGTCAAAGTTCGGGAAAGTTGGTTTTATGGCAGACAAAAGATCTATGTCACTTTTTCTTTGCTCGGGAGTAGTGGCTGGCTCATGGGACTTCTCCAACTCTTTCAAAGTTTGGTGGAATGGTCACCTCTGTGGATGTTGTATTGCTGAAAAAAAGTAACGAGGGACGTCATATGGTGCCATTGTCGGGTCCTTGAAGAACCTTCTATCACAAATGAGCTCCATGGTGTAACGCCCTCGCAAGGAGTGAAAATCGTCAGTAACTAGATCAGTAAAAGGGATTTCTTGTTTTAGCGCTTGGATGTGATAGATGGTGTAGAAAGCACAGTCCCCAGATCCCTCAACGGCTTGAACTTATGGATTAATTATTTAGAACCAGGGTTGGATCCAGTCTTGACGGAGGGATGGGCGTGCATCCCAAATTAACTTAAGCAGCCGGAAGGGTATACATCTCGCTTCTCCTGCTGCTTCAACAACAAAATTTATTGTACCGACAGGAAGCTCAGTGCCGCAAAAATTATAAACCTTGGCGTTCCAAGCCTCGGTGTCTACAATCATGAATAGTCAGTGATCTGAAACTTGAAAAGGCACGGTAAGATATTGTGCCCGTCGTGCTAAACCAGCACGCAGCCGCTCGATTGACTTTACTCGTATGTCTTTGTATAAAAGGTCGATAGACAGAGCAGGTGAGGCGTTAAAAACTGACTGCTGCCTCTTAGAACTTCTGTACACTTCTATACAGTTGGTGAGAAGGACACGGAAGATTGCTATTGGCATCGTGGACCGTGGCCGCAGGATGTTGCGGAAGTCTTCTCGTGTCAACTTGCGCTTAGTTTTGGTGTTATGGTAGATGATGTCTTCCCCCGCCTTTGCATCGTCCACAATAGTGTTTAGTATAAAAATGTCCTGAGCATCTAATGTGGAGATGGTCGCCATATCTAGATCATCCATCTTATGCGGTAGAGGTGGTGGTGGGGGGAGCTCCTGTGGGGGGTGAGGAGGTTTGTTCTAGGACCACTGCATAGTCTTGCAGATCGTCATCTGAATCAGAAGTAGAATCGAGTTCTTCGTCTGTATCTAAACTCACTCATTCTGACTCGTCCAGGTCTTGGGGGGAAGGCACTGATTTGTCAAGTGTGGAGGAAGGTTGAGTGGTTGTTGCTGGTGGGCTTGCGCTGGTTCCTAGTATATATTGGTGGAACTCAGTGAAAGCCACATCTTTAGCAGACTCCCCAATGGATCCTAGAGCAGAATAATCAAGGAATTGGTCCCCATAAGACATGTTTACATTTTCGTTGTGGGGGGACTTGGGGTGATGTCCACCTTCTTGGTGACCTTTGTCGAAACCTTTCTGAGAAGGTTCTGCTGCTTGGCCTGGGTCCTCTCCATCATCAGATTTATCACCTAAGGAGGTGGTATCATTGTTCGAATCAGCAGAGGATTCGAAGTCTTCTTCGTCGTCGTTATCGCCATCTTTGTCAGCCGTTGCCTTTTCTACTGGCTTCTTGTGTGCGGTCTTTTTGCACCGCCGATGGACGGCTTGTAACTCATCGAATGCCACTTGCACATGATCGTGTGTTTCGAGCAGTGCATCATGTGTTTCTTTGAGGTCGTTATATCGGCCCTCGGCGGAGAGGAGTCGTGCTGTGAGATCTGTTACTTGAGCACGTAGTTGCTGGATTTCATTATTTGATGACTCCTCTTAGCGATTGTTTAGGTGTGTGAGGGTGCTACTGATGGTGTCCAAGCACGTGCTAAGAGTTGCTTGTTGTTGCTTGAGCCCGTGGAGAGTCTCGGGCAGAGGTTGCGTCTGTGTAGAGATCTCATCGACTTGCTTAGCCATCGCTTCTTGCTGGCGCTTCACTCCAAGGACCAGCTTGAGCAAGTTATTGTAGTGGTTGTTGATGTGATCAACTTGCTTAACCACCTCATCTTGTCTTTGCTGAAAACCTTGGAGGATGTTGGGCAAGGTGTGGTTCTATTCGTCGATCGTGGCCACCTGTTTGGATAATCCCTGCACACAAGAAAAAATAGAATGTAAAATGTTAGAAGGATCGGTGAGGAGGTTTCGGATGATGTCGAATTGACGTCCGAATTCCTCACCGATATTGGAAATGGGGACCCCAGAGGCGGAAGGGTGGGTTGACTGGGGTCTGTGTTGGAGGGTGGTAGTGCCTTGTGGAAGAGACACTGAAGGTGTCACGAACTGCGTGGTGACTGTGGATGGGGTCACCAGCGGTGTCGGGGTGGTGGTCGATGTGAAAGGTGGTGGTATCGCTGGTGAAAGAGGTGGGAGTGATAGTGATGGGGTAGAGACTGTGGAGGTAGAGGGGAAAGTGGTAAAGTCGGGCATAGGAGTGGAGAAGGGAGAGCCCGAAGGGAAAAGGGGTGAGGAAGAGGATGTGGGTGGTTGTGTAAATGTGGTGAAAAAAGGAAGAGTGGTGGATGTTGGAAAGGTGGAGGGTGGTGAGGTGGTGGCGGTTAGCTCAGCATTTAGACTCATAATGAATGAGTCTAAAGATGAGGAGGTGATGTGATCGTCGGGAAGTGGGTTATCTTCTGGATGTGGTTTTGAAGTTGGTGTCCCCGACAGCTGTTGATTCTGTGAAAGTCTTGTGGATGGTCATTTCACAGGAATTTTTGATATTCTAGCTGTCGGGGCATTGATGCTGAGTTCAGTCTGCCCTACCTTTATTTTCTTTGCTGGTGTTTTTACCGTAGCTAAGAGTTTGGTAAGCTCCTCGTCCGTGAAGAGGAGCTTTTCCTTGTCGTAGTCTGCGAGCTCTGGTAGTGGCAGCAGGGTTCTGGATGATTTGACTATAGGGTAGAAAACATAATGTAGTTTCGCATCCTTCTCCTTGATAATGAAGGAGTTCTTCAAGGTTTGTTCATTGGTGAGGATGTCGCCCTTTATTTGTTTGCATTTGGGTAGAGGTCTGTCCATCTTGATATATTTGATGATGGATGTGACATGACCTCCCATGCAAATTTCCTTCCCCAGGGCGTAAGAAGATAATTTCTGGATCATATGTCGTCCAATGTTGACTGGTATTCCGTTTAGAATGGACCAGAGAACAAAGAGATCTGAGATTATAACATTTCCTCCTTCTGTCCTGGGGAAGAGTGCGCCTGCGAGGATTTTGTGTAAGGTGCGCACTAGTCCAGAATGTATATTCGATGCTTTGCATGTCTTCGCATCATAAGTGGGGAACCCAGTTAGAGATTTCCAAAAGTTGTGCCTGTTGAAGTTAAAATTCTCAGTTCCCACAGCCTTGGCTTTCTTTAGCTGCTCCTGGTTGTCAATAAAAATTTCATTCAACATGTTTTATGTTATGACAACCTTGCTGCCGAAAAGTTTGGTGACCAGCCTACGGTCACCTCCATCCCGTGATTTATCCATGATGTCGACGGGCTCTTTGTTAAGAAAGGTGAAGAATTCAGTTGTCGGTTCATAATATGAGATCTCAAGTACCAAACACAACCTTGCAAGGTTGGCTTTGTCTAGCATGTTTAAAATTCGGTCATGGATCCCCATCTTAAGGAGTACGCTGGAGCAGACGTACTTTGTGGGTTTGAGGATTTTGTCGGTGGACTGGATGGTGTGGATGAAAAGGTTTTCTGGTGGTGGTGCGGTGGTGGTGATAATTGAGAAGACGGGGGTAGTGATGGTGGTGGTAGGAGGGGGAGGGGTAATGGTGGTGGTAGTGGTTGGTGGGACATACCCAGCTAGGGTTTGTTCCCTTGCAGTGGCAGGATGAACTTGCTTCCTTGCCCGTTTCTTTTGTTGTTGAGTTGTAGCGGCTTCCTGGGCCTTCCGCTTCCCCTTGGTCTTTGTGGTGGGGGATTCCGCCTCAGGAGTCGGCTCATATTCTGAGCCTTCATCATCATCGGAAGAAATTTCTTCCACTTCTTCTTCAGGTGCCTCGGCTAGGCATTTGTTGATGCGGTCAATTTTTCACAAAACCACCATGATTTTGACATTTGGAGGGGCCTTTCCAATCGTGTTGTAGTTATCTATGATCTTTTGAAGCTTGGCTCGGTCCGCTATGAGTTCCTCTGGTGTCCAGAAGGAGCAGCCTCACATCCGGTGGGTTGTTTTGCTGGTGATGCCATTACTGAAAGTAAGATAGTCATGTGTTAGAAAGAGAAGTTTATTTAAAATAAAAGATGTGTTTATGTGTTTTTATTAAAATCAAGTGATTTTGAAAAGACCAAACGGTTTGAAGACCGTTTGGTCCCAAACGGTTTCAAGACCGTTTGGTTCCAAACGGTTTGGAGACCGTTTGGAAGGTGAAACGTCGGGTGAAGCGGCAGGCAAAAAGAGGATCACGGCGGAGCCGACAGCGATAAAGACGAAGGTGGCGATGGAGAAGGTGGAGCCGACGGTGATAGAGGTGGAGCCGACGGCGATAGAGGCAGAGCCGACGATGGAAAAGGTGGAGCTGACGGTGATAAAGGTGATGGTAAAGATGATCGCGGCAGAGCCGGCGGTGATAAAGATGAAGGCGGCGCTGAAGATGTTGACAGAGGTAAAGATTGTTGCGGAAGCGGAAAGGTCAGACAAGTTGCCGCGGTGGCACATGCAGGCATTGGTGATGGTAGCGGGACTACCTTGTGGCTGTTGGTGGAGATGACAGCAGAGAAGCGGAGAGCGGTGGCACTGAGGTGAGGTTGCCGTGAAGAAGCACGGAAACCAGGTCGACAGAGGCAGGAGACGGAAGTAATGGAACAACACTTGCGCAAAAGTATGAGAAAGCTCGAGAGCCGAAGAGAGAAGAACGAGGGGATAGGGTTTATATTTATAGGAAACGGGGGTCGACCCTAGGTCAAACGGTTTGAGGACCGTTTGGCTCCAAATGGTTTGAGGACCATTTGGCTCCAAACGGTTTCAGGACCGTTTGGCTCCAAACGGTTTCAGGACCGTTTGGAAGGGTAAAGGTCAAAATGATTTTTATATTTTTATGTTTGTTTTGGTTGTGTGAATTTTTTTTTAATATTTTCATAAGATAAGCCTAAGGTAATTAAAAGAACGAAAAATAAAGGATGAAGCTGAAATCTTAGGTTGCCTCCCAAGTAACGTCTAGGTTTTACGTCGCTGGCCCGACGAAGCTTTGATGTTATTATGCTGATGGTGTGGCGTCTTTGATTTCAATGGTCTCTCTTGGCATTTTATCTGCTGGATTGTAGTATTTCTTTAAAGGATGACCGTTGACCGTCTTTTCACCTCCGTTGTTGTCGACAATTATGACAGCTCCAGTCGGGTATATGTGCTTTGTGGTGAAGGGCCCGGACCATTTTGTTCAAAGTTTTCCGGGGAAAAACTTGAGCTTGGAGTTGAAAAGGAGTACTTTGTCGCCGACGACGATGTCTTTCCTCTTAAGATGACCATCGTGCCACATTTTGGTTTGCTCCTTATAAATCCTGGCACTCTGATAGGCGGTCATTCGGAGCTCCTCTAGCTCCTGCAACTGGAGTTGTCTATTTTCTCTGGCACTTTTAAGATTGAAATTTAGCTGTTTGATGGCCCACCAAGCTTTGTGTTCCAGCTCCACTGGAAGATGACAAGACTTCCCGTATACCAAACAGAACGGGGTTGTCCCGATTGGTGTTTTATAAGCAGTTCGGTATGCCCAAAGGGCATCGGAAAGCTTGGTGGACCAGTCAGTGCGGTTTCTGTTGACTATTTTTTCTAGAATCACCTTTATTTGTCTATTTGATACCTCAACCTGACCACTGGTTTGTGGATGGTAAGGCATTGCTACTTTGTGGTTGACTCCGTACTTTTTCAACAGGGCTTCAAAACTTCATTCTAGGAAATGGGTCCCGCCATCTGATATGAAAGTTCTGGGGACTCCAAATCTGGGGAAAATGATATCTTTGAACAATTTAATAACTGGTTTGGAATCGCTGGACACAGTGGGTATAGCTTCGACCCATTTTGAGACATAGTCCACCGCAACCAGGATGTAAGAGAAACCATAGGAAGAAGGGAAGGGGCCCATATAGTCTACCCCCCATAAGTCAAAAAGTTCAATTTCTTGCCACATTGTGAGGGGCATTTCGTCCCTTTTGGATATGTTGCCAGAAAATTGACATTTGTTGCAAGATTTCACAAAATCATAGGAGTCCTTTGCTATGGTTGGCCAGAAGAAGCCTAATTGTAAAACTTTTATAGTGGTTTTCTTTGCGCTCATGTGCCCCCCCTGTGGGTCCTAAATGGCAATGCTCTAGGACGGGGGTAATCTCTTCTTCCGGAAAGCAACGACGGAAAAGTCCGTCAGCACAAAGGTGAAACAGGTAGGGTTCATCCCAATAATATTGCTTTATATCATGGAGGAACTTTCTTTTGTCGTGGTAGGAAGCGGAGGGGTGAATGATCCATGTAGTAAGATAATTGACAATATCCGCATACCAAGGGAATCCATGGGTGGCCTTCATTAATTGGTTGTCTGGAAGAGAGTCTCAGATAGGGATTTTATCTTTGTCTTCCACTTCAATACGATTGAGATGGTCGGATACAACATTTTCCACCCCGCTCTTATCTTTAATTTCCAAATCAAATTCCTGAAGCATCAACACCCAGTGGATAAGTCTGGGTTTGGCATCTTGATTCTGAATCAGGTATCGAATGGCGGAGTGGTCAGTGTAGACGATGACCTTGGATTCGATCAAATAGGAGCGGAATTTCTCAAACGCGTAGATGACAGCCAGGAACTCCTTCTCTGTAGTAGTGTAGTTCTTCTGTGCTTCATCTAGCATTTTAGATGCGTAGTAAATAATGTAAGGTTTCTTGTCGATCCGCTATCCTAACACAGCTCCTATGGCGTAATCGCTTGCGTCACACATGATTTCAAATGGTTGCAACCAATCTGGAGCTCTCAGTATAGGTGCAGAAATTAAAGCATTTTTGAGAGTTGAGAAACTTTGCAGGCAGTCTTGGTTAAAGATGAACTCGGTATCTTTGGTCAGGAGTTGGGTCATGGGTTTTGCTATTTTTGAGAAATCCTTAATGAATCTTTTATAGAACCCTGCATGACCCAAGAAAGCTCTTACTCCTTTTATATCTTTCGGTGGCGACAACTTCCAGATAACGTCAATTTTTGCCTTATCGACCTCGATCCCTCTGTCTCTCACTCTGTGCCCGAGGATGACACCTTTAGTTACCATGAAATGGCATTTTTCCCAATTTAAAATGAGGTTTGTTTCCTCACATCGTTGTAAAACTTGTCCAAGGTTGATTAGACAGTTATCGAAGGAATCTTCGTAAACTGAGAAATCATCCATGAACACTTCCATTATGGATTATATTAATCCTGCGAAAATGGCAGACATACACCTTTGGAAAGTAGCGGGTGCGTTACACAACCCAAAGGGCATTCTTCTAAAAGCATATGTTCCAAAAGGGCAGGTGAAGGTAGTTTTCTCTTGGTCTTCTGGGTGTATGGGTATTTGGTAGAACCTAGAATAACCATCGAGATAGCAGAAGTATTTCTGATGAGCTAAACACTCTAGGACTTCATCGAGAAAAGGCAGAGGGAAGTGATCTTTCCGCGTGGCTTTGTTCAATTTCCTATAATCGATACACATCCTCCACCCTGTCACCGCCCTAGTGGGTACTAACTCATTTTTGTCGTTAAGCACGACAGTAGTGCCTCCCTTTTTAGGAACTACTTGGACGGGGTTGACCCATTGGGAGTCGGAGATAGGTTAGATTATGCTAGCTTTTAGTAATTTGAGTACCTCTAGGCGGACCACCTCTTTGAGATTAGGGTTCATCTTCTTCTGATGTTCGCGTGATGGCTTAAATTCTTCAACCATGGGTAGTATGTGCATGCATAAAGCTGGGTCTATACCCGTCACGTCAGTCATCTTATACCCAATGGCCTTTTTATGTTTCTTCAGCTCCTCCATAAGTCTTTCTTCCTAATTTTCTGTTAGGGTGGAACTGATGATAACCGGGCATAATTTTTCCTCGTCCAAGAAGACATGCTTAAGCCCCATGGGCAGAGTCTTCATCTCAAGAGCCTTAGGTGGCTCTATTGCTTCCAAGATGGTGACAGCTTTAAGTTCCTCAAAGGTGGCCGTCGGTGCTTCTTCGGCCTTCTCTAAGTGTTGCAGACACTATTGAACCAATTTGTTTGCAGAGAATTCGACTTCTGGGTTGGTAAGGACATTCTCTAACTCGTCCGCTGGCTCAGAAATTTCTAATTGAGACATTTGTTGTATTGCATCTATAAGAAAGACCTCCTCTTGAATGTTGGGGCCCTTCATGCTGTTGAGGAATCAGAATTGAATTGCTTCTTTTCCGAGTCTTAGAATGATGGTACCAGCTTCAACATCGATAAGCGCCCAGGCAGTGGCGAGGAAAGGTCTGCCAAAAATTATCGGGTATCTCAGATCTTCCTTAATGTCCATGATGACAAAGTCACATGGGACATAGGCATCCTTGCCTATCCTAACTGGAATATCTTCAATGATTCCAAGAGGTGCAGTGATGGTAGAGTCAGCTAACTGAATATTCATTGTTGTAGGCAGCAATTCGGTGAAACCTAATCGTTTGCACATAGAATAGGGCATAACAGATATGCTGGCCCCTAGGTCAGCTAATCCCTTTTTGGTTGATGCATTTCCAATGCAGCATTGAATTCCGAAGGAACCTGGGTCCTTCTTCATCTTTGGCATTTTATTGAGGATGATATCAGAGGTGGTCTGGGCAAGTTTGACAGTTTCTTTCTCCTCGGTGATGTACTTCCTTGATAACATAGTTTTGAGGTATTTTGTCCAAGCCGGTACCTCAGAGAGGGCATCAAGGAGCGGGATATCGATGTAAAGTTTCTTCATCGCCTCCTTGAATTTTTGGAACTTGGTATCCATTTTCGTTTCTCGCAGTCTTCCCCTATATGGGATCCTTGGTTTATACTGCAAGATTTACGGCTCTGTAGATACTTGTTCTTTTCCTTTGCCCTTTGCATTCTCTGTGGACTTCTCCGTTCCTGGCTTCGGGCTCTCATTTGTCATGAAGGCAAGTGTATCATCATCAAGAGTGATCCTTGTAGTTTCATGAAGAGTGTGTCCAGATCTCGTGGTAACAACATTTAACTGTTCAGGCCTATTCTGTCCATGTCTAGGGTTCGATTTGGGCTGCCCTACAAATGTGCCTACTGGAGACTTCAATTGTGCAGCAATTTGGGCAAGTTGAGCTTCTACTGCCTTTTGTTGAGCTTTTTGATTAGCGAGCATAGTCTGTTGGGATTGCAACATCTGCCTTATCAAAGTCATTTAATCTTCCGGTTGAGAAGGAGTATTTTTCTGAGGAAGTTGTTGTTGACCCTGTTGAGGTTGTTGCGAAGGCAACACTAACTGAGGTTGCTACAACTGAGGGTGAAGCTGTGGGTGTAGAGGAGGATGAGTATACTAATAGTAGGCAGATGGGTTCCTGGGGTAGTTGGCTCTCGGGAAGTTATTCCTGGGATTCCCTTGATTTTGATTGAAATTGCTTGTGAATCCAGGTGGTAACCTACTGGAGGATCCTCCCTATGCCTGGTGTTGCGGGTTTGCGGTCCTAGCGGGGTTCCCGTATTGGAATCCTGGGTGGTTCCTTAGCTGATTAGGATTATAATAGACTTGTCCAGGAATGGTATGAATAGAGTTGACTTGCTCTGGCAATTGCTCTTCGGACTGGTCAGTGATTGGTTCATACTGTTGTGGTGGTGGATGCATATCCATCATCACATTGTAAAGCATTCCGCATGAAAGGGTTGGATGATCAGAAGCATGACAGGCTTCACAGGTTCCTGTGGCAGCCTTGACCTGTTGAACCTGAGGATTTTTCTTCTTGTCAAATTCTCCCAGAGAAGTCTCAAGATCTTGTTTCTTATGAGCAATGGTCTTTAAGGCTTCAGCAATAGCCTTCATCTCCATTGATTCTTCGGCTTTATAGACCTTGAGGACTCTTTTCCCAGCTGATCGTCCCCAGTTGGACTGATTCTCAGCTCCGAGTGTGACTATTTTCCAGGCATCTTCGTAATTCTTTCTCATAAAGTTTCCTCCAGATGAGGAATCTAGAAATTGTTTGATATCATCACTCACTCCCCTATAGAAAGTTTCTATTAGTTGGTTTTGGGAGATGCCGTGATGAGGGCACTTTCGTAGAAGTTCTTTGAACTTTTCCCATGCTTCAACAAGTGATTCTCTGGGAAGTTGAGAGAAGTGATTAATCTGCCCCCTAATCTCGTAAGTCAGTGAAGGGGGGAAGAACTTCTCCAAGAACTTTTCTTCCAGGGGAGCCCATGTGGTGATTATTGGCTCCCTGTCAAGTGAGTTATAGCAGCTCAAAGCTCTCCCAGATAGAGTGAAGTGAAATAGATGAAGCATTATTGCATCGAAGGCAACTCCGGCCTGTGGGACCAATCGACACAATGCCTTAAACCTCTTCAGATGATCCATACAGTCATCTCCATAACCTCTAGAGAATGAGATGCCCTGCATGATCTGAATCCATTGGGTCCGAATATCAAAGTTGGGGATGTTGATGATCGGAGGTCGGACCGGATGATTGTCTTCGTAGTTCTTTGGGACAGCATAATCCCTCAACTGCTTGTTTCTTAGTTCCAACTGAGCAGCTTGGTTTGCTGCCTCATTTTCAGCTCTGATGCGGGCTTGTTCTTCCGCACGAATCTCCGCTTGAATCTGAGCACGAGTATCGGCGATGAGTTGTGCTCTTTGAGCGGCGATGGAGGCGTTGACCCTCTCCATCACCAATGCAACCTAGCGTTGATCTTCAGCCATTTTCCTGGCTCTTTGGCGATTGAGTCTGATGCAGCGGTGGAAGCTTCTCTCTACCTCAGAGTCGTACTCTGGATCAGGGGAGAATCCGAGGTTATGCGATGATCGCATACATGTTTTCTACCTGAGTAGAGAAAAGAAAACACCTTTTAGATGATGGCAGAGAAATAATGAATTCAAGAAGATATGGATTAATGATTAAAATAAAGTATAAAACCCTAACCAACTAGCAAGATACTAAATGAAATTAAAATGTTCCGTTGTCCCCTACAACGGCGCCAATTTTTGATGGAGCTTCCACTTATGTGGAATTGCGTGCACCAACTAAAAATCCTAAAGATAGTAAGTCTTTAGGTTTAGCCTTGCTTATACAAATAGAGAACTCCACCCACGTATGCTAAGATACGTGGAAGTCTTATCGTAGTATAGTTAAGGGTCGAATCCACAGGACAACGGTCTTGTTGCAAGCAACAAGATGGAAAACACTAGAACTTCACTTAGTCTCTTAATAGTGGGATCTTAAGTTGAAAGGTTGGTTTTGTTGTTTTAAACTAAGAACATGTAAAGTAAAGCAAGTGAGTAAACTTAAAGAGGTTAAAAAATGATAAGAAGTCACTAGGGTGTGATCGGTTTTTCACCGCCACTACACATGGATCAAGACATGCAAAATAAAACATAACCTGCAACAAGAGTTTAGTCAGCTAGTATCTTTGTAGACTTCGTTTCCTTTCGAAGAACTAACCACAAGAAGTGTGGGAATGATGCAACGCTAGCCATCCCCAAACGAATGGTCAACTTCTTTGCATCATTCCCTTCTCAAAGTGTGTTCCTCGACTTACCAAGGTTGTACTTTTATACGCCAACTGATTCCATTTCATAGTATGAAAGTACAACATTTGGAAGTGAGTTTACTCCACTTCTTGAAAGCACTCCTAGATACCGAACCAAGCACATGGTGGATACATGCACCAAGAACCAACATACAAACGAGTTTCGAATCTAATAGTACAAACGTAGACAATTCATATTAAAAGATAAAAGATAACACAAGTTGGTGATCAAGCAACAAACATTCATTAAACGTTTGATGTTGAACTGAAAAGATATAAACTCTATATTACAAACTATGGATTACATTTACATGATATGAAAACATGGGTAGCGGGGCTACTCCCCGCACCCTAGTGAGAAAGACTACTCGCTCATAACTAGGACAAAGAAGGAGGCAAGAAGAGAGAGAGAGAGAGCGTCATCCCCATAAAGGAGAGAGGAAAGTCAACCCCTTGGAGAGAGAGAGAGATGATCCACCAGCTTCACAGGTTGCTTGATGACGAGGTCCCCTCTTCCCACCTTCTTTGGTAGAGAGAGAGAAATCAGCTTCGAGATGGAGTGTGGGTCTCAGACCGGTAGCCCCTGGGTGGAGGATGGAAGTTGGATTTGCTCTGGAGTGATTGAGGCAACCTCTGGACGTCTGAAAACTCCCCCCCCCTTTTAGAGGACCCTTGGGGTCTTATTTATAGGCCTTAAGTGAAGTCCAAACAGTTTGGAGACCGTTTGGACCTTAAGACCGTTTGGACCTTAAGACCGTTTGGACCTCAAGATAGTTTGGGCCTCAAGACCGTTTGGATCTCAAGACCGTTTGGCTTCATGCGGTCTCAGGGCCGTGTGACTCCATGCGGTCTCGGGACCGTGTGACTCCATGCGGTCTCGGGACCGATTGGCTTCATGCGGTCTTGGGACCGTGTGACTCCATGCGGTCTCGGGACCGATTGGCTTCATGCGGTCTTGGGACCGTGTGACTCCATGCGGTCTCAGGACTAATTGGCTTCATGCGGTCTTGGGACCGTGTGACTCCATGCAGTCTCAGGACCGTGTGACTCCATGCGGTCTCGGGACCGATTGGCTTCATGTGGTCTTGGGACCGTGTGACTCCATGCGGTATCAGGACCGATTGGCTTCATGCGGTCTTGGGACCGTGTGACTCCATGTGGTCTCGGGACCGATTGGCTTCATGCGGTCTTTGGACAGTGTGACTCCATGCGGTCTCGGGACCGATTGGCTTCATGCGGTCTTGCGACCGTTTGAGCCCATGCGGTCTTGAGACTAGTTGAGTCTTTTTCTACAAATATAAAGGGGAAAAGTTAGTTTAATAGTATATTTACAATAAGAGGGAATATTTAGGTATTATGTCTAATTCTAATTAAGAAAGAGTGTGGAAAACTAAAGAAAAGACTAAGATAATCATCCCAAAATTGGAGGTTATCACGTACCAACAATCTTTTCCTGAATTTCTTAAATCTACTGATTGAAACCTCCACGTATCTTGAGGTTTGTGAGTGATAAGGTGGGGAAACTTTGTGCCTTACTCCATATTTATTTAGCATAGTAGCAAATTGTCTTTCTGTAAAGTGGGATCCCCCATCACTAATGACCATGTATGGGGCTTCCTATCTGGGAAAGATGATCTTCTTGAACAATCTTATCATGGCCTTTGAATCACAAGTGGAGGTAGCTACAACTTCAACCCTAGATACATAATCAACTACAACCAAAATATATTGATTGCCTCGTGATGATGGGAAGGGTCCCATATAATCTATTTCCCAAACATCAAAAGTTTCAACTTTGATCCAATTAGACATAGTAATCTCATTTCTCTTTGATATGTTTCTAGTGTGTCGACACTCTTTGCAGGTCTTGACATATGCATGTGCATGTTTAAGTAGAGTAATCTCATGAGAAAACTCCTATAGAAATAATGCCCATCGTAGGATCCCAGGCTTGGTGTCTTTATTCTTCATGAGATACTTGATGGCTCTGTGATATGTGTATACTTTCACTTTTGATTAGATTAGGTAGGACTTGAACTTGTCAAAGGCAAATACTATTGCGAGCATGTATTTTTTGTGATGGTGTAATTAACTTGAGCTTCATATAGCATTTCACTTGCATAGTAAATTATGTGGTGCTTCTTGTATTCCTTTTGGACAAGAACAACTGCTATGGCATAGTCACTTGCGTCACAAATCATCTCAAAAGGAAGTTCCCAATCTAGAGCCTAGAGAATTGGTGCGGTCATCACATCACTTTTTAAGTTTTGAAAAGCCTTCAAGCATTTGTCTGTGAAATCGAACACAAAATCCTTGACTAGCAAATTAGACATGGGTTTAGAGATCTTAGAAAAATTCTTAATAAATATTCGATAGTATCTGACATGTCCTAGAAAATTCCTCACCCCTGTCATAGATGTAGGGGATGGTTGCTTAGAAATGACTTCGACCTTTCTTAAATTGACCTCAATTCCTTTCTCAGAAATGTTGTTCCCAAGCACTATACCCTCTTAGACCACAAAATGGCATTTATCCTAGTTCAGGACTAATTGCTTCTCTTCACATATTTTCAACACTTGAGATAGGTTTCTTAGAATCTATCGAAATCAGTGACATACACAGAGAGAGCATTCATGAACACCTCCATGATGTCTTCTAAAAAAATCTGCAAACTCCAAAACATGCACCGTTGAAATGTTGCTGGTGTGTTCTAGAGGTTGAATGACATTCTTCGAAAGGTGTATGTTCCATAGATACAAGTGAAGGTGGTCTTCTCTTGGTTGTCTGGATGAATGGGAACCTAGTAAAATCCTGATTACCCATCTAGGAAGAAAAATTATGAATGTTGGGCTAAGCATTCTAGAACTTTGTCTATGAATGACAACGGAAAGTGATCTTTCTTGGTTGTGACATTAAGTTTTCTATAACCAATACACATCCTCCAACCTATTACCATCTGAGTTATCACTTCATCCCCTTTTTCTCCCTTCACCATGTCATACCTCCCTTCTTAGGGACCACATGTATGGGACTCACCCAATTGCTTTATCTTATTGGGTGCATTATACCCACATTTCGGAGCTTTATGACCTTTTTATTGACTACCTCTCTCAAGTTCTGATTCAACTTCCTCTAAGGTTGTCCTAGAGGTTTGGAGTTTTCTTCCATGTGTATTTTGTGCATGCATATAGCCCAGCTCAACCCTTTTATATATTCTATAGAATTCCCTTTAGCTTTCCTTCTCAACTTGAGTTCATCCAACCACTTTTCCTGTTGGTATGCTTTCAATGCAGAATTTATGATAACTACATTCCTTTCTTCGTTGTCAAGAAAATTATATTTTAATCCATTAGGGGGCTACTTTAGCTCCGATTTAGGTTTTGGTGTTGTTGTCTTTTCTGTAGTTTTCTCTAGAGAGGCATATTTCATAGTCTCAAAATCCACATCCCCCTCATCACTACAGTCATCTTCGGGTAAATTTAAATAGTCAAGAAATTCAACCACTTCTGGGTCTTCAATATCTGGACTAGGATTGTTTAGATCTCTCATGAGTGGGTCAAATATAGCATTTTTCTCCTTAACCTCCTTACCAAACTAGTTTTATCTATCCATGAAATAGACTGACTCAAATAGAGATGGTCCCCTCATGGAGTCTTGAACATGAAAATCAATATGATCATTCCCCACTCTGATAGTGATGATTCTAGCTTCAACATCTATCAATGCTCTCCTAGTAGAGAGGAATGGTCTTCCAAATATCATTGGGCATGTTGGGTCTTCCATTGTTTTTATCAAAACTATGTCACATGGTATGAAAAATCATCCCACTCAGAAAGGAACATCTTCTACAATCCCTATCGGTTCTGCTAAAGAATGGTCTGGTAATTGAATTCACATTCATGTCTTGACCATGTCAACAAGTCCTAGTCTTTGATCTAGAGTGAGAGGAATAAGGGTAATACTTTCTCTAAGATCGACTAGACCTTGTCTTACTTCATTATCTACCACATTGAATGGGATAGTGAAAGATCTTGGGTCTTTTTTTGGCAGGCATTTTGCTTGGACGAAAGCGTTGTACATTTTTGCTAGCCTGACAATTTTAGCATGATATCCTAGCCTTCTTTTCATAATCAAGTCCTTGTACAACTTTGTATATGTTGGAATTTCTTTGTTAACATCAAGGAAGGGAACATCTAGGTGCAATTTCTTAATGGATTCTAAGAACTTTTCGTATCTCTTCTTCAAATGATCTTTGATCAGCTTATAAGGGAAAGGAATCCTTGGTGAATAAGGAACCCTTTTTATGAAAACATGATCAGCTGAATCTGGTTTCCTTTCTTTTACTATCTTCTTTCCTTTACCCTTCTCCTTTTCCCTAATCTTCTGGGTAGAAACATCTGCTTTAGGTTCTTCTTCTACTATGACAATTTCAAGTTGGGACACAATAACAAGAGTGTCCTTCTAGGTAGTTTTGCCTGTTAGTTCTTCTAGGAACTTTCATGAATAGAGGGTGGCCATTTTTGCACTCTCAGTATTTGAATGCATCTTTCCCTAAGGGTTCTTTATCATTTCTGACAGTTTTGCGGGATCATTTTGTTTTGCATGCATTTGCATGTCATCCATTTGATTTGTCATGCCCTCAATTGGGATTGCATTGTGCTAATGCACCAGTGTTGATTATGGCACTTTGAGTTAGTTGTTCATTTATTGTAGTTTGCCGCTGTGATAGAGTGGACTTTTGGAACCTTTTGAATGCATAATGACATATTGAAATTCATATGTTGAGTTATCTGAGAGTTTTAAGTGTTTTGGTAAAGTCAGATGGTTGATTGAGGTTAATATCATGATTAAGATTCCTAAGTTTATGCATTATGAGGTATATGTTTGACAAGTGAAATAGTTGGGTTTTGACACCAAATTTGAGTATGATATAGATTGAGTGATGATAGAGCTATGGTTAAAATTTGGTGGCAATTGGATATTCCTAGAGGAAGTTATGTAGGGTTGAATATGATGAAATAATGCATATATTGATGTCTTAATTACCAAAGATTAGATTATTTATCCTAAGCTTTATAATATAACGCAGTGTCACACGGACCTAGTTCAGGTTCTGCTGCAGATTGGTGACGTGGGTTTATTCCAGCCCTAGGATTCGGCAGATCAGACTGCATAAAGCTCTTCTCCTACCTGCGTTCACAACACAGAACGTGGGGGAGGATGAGGCCATGACTGCCTCCACCACTTTGCTAATCGTGGGATGATGGGGACAAGTAGCCAGGAGTTGGATTCGCCTCCCCTTTACGAACTGTTTGACACCCTGAGTGGCTCAATTGACGAAGTAAACAGAGAGAACGAGCCCTCAATTTCCAGCGGCTCTCCACCACACAAAGCAGGTGGTGGCTGGGATTAGAGATGGGAGAAAGAGAGGCAATCGGAGGAGGACGAGTAAGCGGGAAGGAAGGCCGAGGTCAGATGAGTCCCTTGAGCTTGTTTTCAAAGCCCTGTTGGGGTGGTCTGCAAGACATGGCCGATATGATTTGAGTACAGAGACGAGTTTCGTGAGGTGCTGTGAAGCTTTCTGGAGCTTCGGATGGGCGTGAGAAGGATAAGAGGCACTTTGCCTCTTCTCTCCACCGCGGCCAGACCCAAGAGACGGTGATCTCCCAGAGAACAAGATCTGCAGCTGAAACCCAAGGGTCGTGTTGCCGCGGAGGTCAGGGACAAGACTCCAAATCTGATGGTTTCTTTAGGTGCTGATGAGGGGCATCGTTGTGCCATCACTTGCACACCGGAGTCGAGCTTCACGACGGCAGCGCTCACACAGATCCCAGGCGGGCTCGGGTTCGCGTGACGTGAAACAGAGAAAGAAAAAGGGGAATGTTAGACCCTGTCCACTAGCAGTGAACCAAATGCGAACCGGCTGGGTTGAAGCCGAACCAGGCAGGTCCATGAGGCACCTTTAGAAACCACGTGTCGGCATGCGATTGGCTGGAAAAAGGTCAATGCCCAAAAATACTCATATCTTAGAAAATACATAATAATTAGTACAAATGTCAGAAAAATACAAATAATATATCAAAATTCTCAAAAACATGATTAGAACACATTAGAATAATAAGATCAGGCTTTTGATGCACTAATAATAGTGATATCATGTAAGTTGTGAAATGCTTGTGATAAAATGTCAATAAATCCATAAGTATGTTTATAATCCATTAAGGTCAGTGATTATGATGTTGATGCACGAAATCATGTAATTTGCTCCATATGGCTAATTAAAGCTAACAACCCTAAATAAAATGAAATAAATACATACATGTTCAATAAATGATGAAATTCACAGAACACCCTCATATCAGTAAATGGAAGATAATATGTAAATTTGAGATCAGTTTTATACATGAAATCTATGTTATATGAAGTTGGCCCTTAATGAATGGGTTGTGACCCTAATTTGAATAATGTATATAAACTAGGGTTAATATGTGCACAAAAAGGATATGGAACCTAATGTTCATATAATGAATTATAATATGAAAAGCAACATCAGTAAGATAATTCTAAGACAAGAATGCAAGTAATGATGCACACATCCTAATGAGATAAGATAAACCCTAATGAAGACGACTAGGGTTAAGATGATGAGAATCTGATGTGAGTATGTGATCTTGTCTTAATCAGGGGTTGACAAGGATATAGATGACATCAAGAATGTGATTAGGATATCTTGATCAAGGTATGCCATTACCTCTTACTTGACTTATTATACAATATGTTTGTGTTATATGTGTAGTAAAATACTTGGAATATGATATTGGATGAAATGATTGTTCTTGTATGATATGTTTCATGATTTTCCATACTTATTGCTATGAACACATGAAACATAATATATCTGCTTTATTATAGACAAGCACTTCAACTCTTTGGTAGTAAAGTGCTGGAAAATAACTATTTCAACTCTTTGGTAGTAAAGTACTTGGAAATTATTCAACTCTTTGGTAGTAGATCATAAAGGACTTAATGCATTCAACTCTCAGGCAGTAAATGCATGGAATACATAGTGGAAAATGTTCTTAAAATATGTGTTCTCTTTTGTTAATGAACATCTTTGTGTAAGTATATGATTTTCCTTATATTTCTTTATAATTACCAAGTATTAGTTTTATTTTATTTCCAAGATATAATGAGAGGTATATAAAAGACACACAATATGTTGTGACATAAACTGAGCATCTAAAGGAAACACCCTTGTTTCAACCTCATATGAAGGGGTAGCTAACCCTAGATCCTTTTGAAATGCCCTAGAAAGACATGAACAGAGTTACAAAGCTTTTGTTCAAGGGGCTTTGCTTTTGGATATGTTGCACCTATGTTAGTACCCTACAAGTGAACGTATACCTTTTAGTTTCTCCTTGAAGTAAGAGGATGGTTAATTTTGAGGATAAAATTTCTTTTAAGATGTATATGATGTGAAAAAGTGATTTTTTTGACTTAATTTCGAGGATGAAATTTCTTTTAAGGTGTGTAGGATGTAAAGGAGTGGACTTTTGGAACCTTTTGAATGCCTAATGACATATTGAAATTCATATGTTGAGTTATCTATGAGTTTCAAGTGTTTTGGTAAAGTCAAATGATTGATTGAGGTTAATATCATGATTAAGATCCCTAAGTTTATGCATTTTGAGGTATATCTTTGACAAGTCAAATAATTGGGTTTTGGCATCAAATTTTATTATGATGTAGATTGAGTGATGATAGATCTATGGTTAAAATTTACTGGCAATTGGATATTCCTTGAAGAAGTTATGTAGGGTTTAATATGATGAAATAATGCATATATTGATGTCTTAATTACCAAATATTAGATTATTTATCCTAATCTTTGTGATATAACGCAGTGTCATGTAGACCTAGTTTAGGTTCTACTGTGGATTGGTGACGTGGGTTTATCCCAACCCTAGGATGCGGGCATAAAGCTCTTCTCCTACCTTTGTTCACAACACAAATGTGGGGGAGGATGAGGCTACAACTGCCTCCACCACTTCGCTAATCATGGGACGATGGGGACAAGTAGCGGAGGAGTTGGATTCGCCTCCCCTTTACGAACCGTTTGACACATTGAGAAGCTCATTTGATTAAGTAAATAGAGAGAATGAGCCCTCCATTGCCAGCGGCTCTCCACCACACAGAGCAGGTGGTGGCAGGATTGGAGATGGGAGAAAGAGAGGCGATTGGAGGATGAGTTGGTGGGAAGGAAGGTCGAGGTCAGATGAGTCCCTTGACTTTGTTTTCGAAGCCCTCTTGGGGTGGTATGTTGGCTTATGGAGTGGAGGTTGTCTGGAGATGAGAACCAATCTCGGGGGTAGTCTTCAAGACATGACTGACATGATTTGAGTACAGAGAGGAGTTTCATGAGATGCTACGAAGCTTTCTGGAGCTTTGGATGGGTACAAGAAGGATAAGAGGAACTTTACCTCTTCTCTCCGTTGCAGCTAGACCCAGACGATGACGATCTCATGGAGAGAAAGATCCGCAGCTGAAACCCAAGGATCGTGTTGCCACAGAGGTCAAGGACAAGACTCTAAATCTGATGGTGGCTTTAGGTGCTGACGAAGGGCATCGTTGTGCCATCACCTACACACCGGAGTCAAGTTTCATGACGTCAGTGCTCCCACAGATCCCAAGCGGGCTCGGGTTCACGTGAAATAGAGAAAGAAAAAGGGGAATGTTAGACTCAGACCAGTAGCAGTGAACCAGGAATGAATCGGCTGGGTTGAAGTCAAACCAGGCATGTCCATGAGAAGGAGCCACACCTTTCGAAGCCACGTGTCGGCATGCGATTGGCTGGAAAAAGGTAAATACCCAAAAATACTCAAATATTAGAAAATGCATGATAATTAGCATGAATGTCATAAAATAAAGGATTAATATATCAAAATTGTCATAAAAATGAGTAGAACACAGTAGAACAATAATATCAGGCTTTTTATGCACTAATAATAGTGATATCATGTAAGTTGTGAAATGATTGTTTCATGGATAATAAATATCAAACGATGGCCTAAAATTATGATAAAATGTCATTAAATCCATATGCATGTTAGTAATCCATTTAAGGTCAGTGATTATGACGTTGATGCACAAAATCATGTAATTTACTCCATATGGCTAATTAAAGAAATAACCCTAAATAAAATGCAATTAATAGATATGTGCTCAATAAATGATGAAATTCACAGAACACCCTCATATCAGTCACTAAAAGATAATATGTAAATCTTAGATCAGTTTTATACATGAAATCCATGTTATATGAAGTTTACCCTTAATGCATGGGTTGTAACCCTAATTTGAATAATGTATATAAACTATGGTTAATATGTGCGCAAAAAGGATATGGAACCTAATGTTCATATAATGAATTATAATTTGGAAAACAACATCAGTAAGATAATTATGAGACAAGAATGCAAGTAATGATGCACACATCCTAATGAGATAAGATAAACCCTAATGAACACGACTAGGGTTAAGATAATGAGAATATAATTTGAGTATGTGATCTTATCTTAATCAGGGGTTGATAAGGATATAAATGGCATTAGGAATGTGATTAGGATATCTTGATCAAGGTACACCATTACCTCTTACTTGGATTATTATATAATATGCTTGTGTTATATGTGTAGTAAAATACTTGGCATATGATATTGGATGAAATGATTGTTCTTGTATGATATGTTGCATGATTTTCCATACTTATTGCTATGAACACATGAAACATAATATATCTATTCCATTATATTCAAGCACTTCAACTCTTTGGTAGTAAAGTGCTGGAAAATAAGTACTTCACTCTTTGGTAGTAAAGTACTTGGAAATGATCCAACTCTTTGGTAGTAGATCATAAAGGCCTTAATGCATTCAACTCTAAGGTAGTGAATGCATGGATGATATAGTGGAAAATTTGCTTAAAATATGTATTCTCTTTTGTTAATGAACATCTTTGTGCAAGTATATGATTTTTCTTATATTTCTTTATAACTACCAAGTATTAGTTTTTATTTTATTTCCAAGATATAATGAGAGGTATATAAAAGACATTAAATATGTTGTGACATAAACTGAGCATTTAAAGGAAGTATCCTTGTTTCAACCTCATATGAAGGGGTAGCTAACCCTAGATCCTTTTGAAATACCCTAGAAAGTCATGAGAAGAGTTATAACGCTTTTGTTTATGGGGATTTGCTTTTGGATATGTTTCACCTATGTTTGTATCCTACAAGTGAACGTAGACCTTTTGGTTTCTCCTTGAAGAAGAGGATGCTTAATTTTGAGGACAATATTTCTTTTAAGATCTATATAATGTGACAAAGTGGTTTTTTTGACTTAATTTCGAGGATGACATTTCTTTTAAGGTGTGTAGCATGTGATGGAGTGGACTTTTGGAATCTTTTGAATGCCTAATGACATATTGGAATTCATATGTTGAGTTATTTGAGAGTTTCAAGTGTTTTGGTAAAGTCAGATGGTTGGTTGAGGTTAATATCATGATTAAGATCCCTAAGTTTATGCATTTTGAGGTATACGTTTGACAAGTCAAATAGTTGGTTTTTGGAACCAAATTTGAGTATGATGTAGATTGAGTGATAATAGATCTACGATTTAAATTTGATGGCAATTGGATATTTCTAGAAGAAGTTATGTAGGGTTGAATATGATGAAATAATGCATATATTGATGTCTTAATTACCAAAGATTAGATTATTTATCCTAAGCTTTGTGATATAACATAGTTTCATGTGGAACTAGTTTAGGTTCTACTGCGGATTGATGATGTCGGTTTATCCCAGCCCTAGGATGTGGCAGATCAGATGGCATAAAGCTCGTCTCCTACCTGCGTTCACAACACAGAATGTCAGGGAGGATGAGGCCACAGCTTCCTCCACCACTTTGCTAATCGTGGGACGATGGGGACAAGTAGCCAAGGAATTGGATTCGCCTCCCCTTTACAAACCGTTTGACACCCTGAGCGGCTCATTTGATGAAGTAAACAAAGAGAACGAGCCCTCCATTGCCAGCGACTCTTCACCACACAGAGCAGGTGGTGGATGGGATTAGAGATGGGAGAAAGAGAGGTGATCGGAGGAGGATGAGTAGGGGGAAGGAAGGCCGAGGTCAGATGAGTCCCTTGAGCTTATTTTTTAAGCCCTGTTGAGGTGGTATGTTGGCTGACGGAGTGGAGGTTGTCTGGAGATGCAAACCAAATTCGGGGGTGGTCTGCGAGACATTGTCGACATGATTTGAGTACTGAGACGAGTTTTGTGAGGTGGTGCGAAGCTTTCTGGAGCTTCAGATGGGTACGAGAAGGATAAGAGGTAGTTTGCCTCTTCTCTCCGCTGCAGCTAAAGCTAGGCGACAGGCGATCTCGTAGAGAATGAGATCTGTAGCCAAAACCCAAGGGTCGTGTTTCCGCGGAGGTCATGGACGAGACTATGAATCTAATGGTGGTTGTAGGTGCTGATGAGGGCATCATTATGCCATCACCTGCACACCGGAGTCGAGCTTCACGATGGCGGTGCTCGCACAGATCCCAGGCGGGCTCGGGTTCGTGTGAAATAGAGAAAGAAAAAGGGGAATGCTAGACCTGGTCCAGTAGCAGTGAACCAGGTGCAAACCTATAGGGTTGAAGCCAAACCAGGTAGGTCCATGAGAAGGAGACATACCTTTAGAAGCCACATGTCGACATGTGATTGGGTGAAAAATGAAAATACCCTAAATACTCAGATCTTAGAAAATGCATAATAATTAGCACAAATGTCAGAAAAATACAAATAATGTATTAAAATTATTAGAAAAATGAGTAGAACACAGTAGAACAATAATATCATGCTTTTGATGCACTAATAATAGTGATATCATGTAAGTTGTGAAATGCTTGTTTCATGGATAATAAATATCAAACGATGGCCTTAAATTATGATAAAATGTCAGTAAATCCATATGCATGTTTATAATCCATTTAAGGTCAGTGATTATGATGTTGATGCACGAAATCATGTAATTTGCTCTACATGGCTAATTAAAGCTAATAACCCTAAATAAAATGCAATTAACACATATGTGCTCAATGAATGATGAAATTCACAGAACACCCTCATATCAGTAATTGGAAGATGATATGTAAATCTCAGATCAATTTTATACATGAAATCCATGTTATATGAAGTTGACCCTTAATGCATGGGTTGTAACCCTAATTTGAATAATGTATATAAACTAGGGTTATTATGTGCCCAAAAAGGATATGGAACCTAAAGTTCATATAATGAATTATAATCTAGAAAACAACATTAGTAAGATAATTTTGAGACAAGAATGCAAGTAATGATGCATACATCCTAATGAGATAAGATAAACCCTAATGAACACGAATGGGGTTAAAATGATGAGAATCTGATGTGAGTATGTGATCTTGTCTTAATCAGGGGTTGACAATGATATAGATGACATCAGGAATGTGATTAGGATATCTTGATCAAGGTACACCATTACCTCTTACTTGGCTTATTATGCAATATGCTTGTGTTATATGTGTAGTAAAATACTTGGCATATGACATTGATGAAATGATTGTTCTTGTATGATATGTTGCATGATTTTCCATACTTATTTCTATGAACACATGAAACATAATATATATATTCCATTATATCCAAGACTTCAACTCTTTGGTAGTAAAGTGCTGGAAAATAAGTACTTCAACTCTTTGGTAGTAAAGTACTTGGAAATGATCCAACTCTTTGGTAGTAGATCATAAAGGCATTAATGCATTCAACTCTTAGGTAGTAAATTCATAGATGATATAGTGGAAAATGTTCTTAAAATATGTGTTCTATTTTTTTAATGAACATCTTTGTGCAAGTATATGATTTTTCTTATATTTCTTTATAACTGCCAAGTATTAGTTTTATTTTATTTCCAAGATATAATGAGAGTTATATAAAAGAAATGTAGGCATACTAAGTAAAATATTCTTGAATATTGTGCTGACGCGCACTACATGTAATCTTTTGTTTAGGTTGTGGACATATGCTTTTGAAGAAGTAGGATAGTTGTGAGTTGTGTGGCAAGTTGATGTACAGGTGGACCTGTTGTCTTAAGATCCTATAGTTTAGTGGTAGTACATGTATATATAGAAGTTTGTTGTTCAATATGTAATTTCAATGTTGTAACAATTCATTATGTAATTATATGTTGAATGGTGAACATGTGTTGTATGGTTTTATTATTGTTCATGTACATGTGCTACTATTGTTTCCTTTTGACTTCCTATGATTTTCTCTTTCTTAGCCTAGTGTGTGATGTTTAGAAAATCTAGGGACATCATAGCCACTTTATAAAGGCAAACATTTTCGTCATTAAATCCTATTGGTTAGAAATTTGTCCTTGTCCTTGGTTTTCTCCTACGACATTTCTATTCTGGTTTTGTCCTTGCTCCTGGTAATCATTTCTAGTTTTTTTTGAAAGTTTGAGTTTCTTGTAAACCTAGATGGTCCCCCACCCCTACCAAAACCAGGTGGTCTCTTTGGTGGTTCATTCAATTGGTGGAAATTTTCAGTGACATCCTTGTTTCTATATGATAAGACAAGGTGATTCATCCTTTTGAAGTTGACATAGGGGATGTTTTAAATGTGTTCTTCTTGATCATCATCTTTAAAATGGATATAAATGCAGTTGCCTATTCCATGACCCCCTTCTCTGCAGGTGACACATTCCATGCCTTTTTTTGCTTTGTTCTTTGCTTTATTTCCAGAATATTTTAACTATTTCACATCTAAGGAAATCATTTGAATTTGGTAAATTATTGCTTCTAGAGCCTTAGTATCAATAGTAGTACCTTTATAAGATACCTTCTTGGCCATTCCTAGGTCATAGTTCAAACTGGCTTGTAGGACGACCACATAGTCAATGATCTTCATGGTTTTCTTCAGGTTCTTACCTAGGAAATTGCTTCCTGTAGCAACATTCAATGAAGTCCTTTCAATAGAGGTAAGCCATTGTAGAAGGTTGTGACTAGAAATCCTTTGCCACAGTTGTGGTGAGGGCAGTGCCTCTAGTATTTGTGGAATCTTTCTCATGCTTCATATATATTTTCAGCTAGCTTCTAGATGAAGCCAACGATCTTGTGCATGTTTCTAAGAGTCTTTTCTACTGGACATAATTTGGTGAAAAAAGTGTCATCCAGAGGTTCCCATCCATTGATGGTTTTTTCAAGCATGCTAGGTACCATGATAGATCTTTACCCCATAGAGAAAAGTTGAATCCCTTGCAGTACATTAGTTCCTCTTGCACCATATTCACCTTAATGGTGTCATAGATATTTTTAAAGGCATCCAAGTGATGATAAGGGTTTTCATCCCGGGAGTTTCCCTCAAAGGTCTTATTCTAGATCATAGTGATGACTTCTGATTTTAGATCATAGTTTAGAGCACTAACACAAGGAATGATGAAAGGGCATCTACATTCATTAGCCCTGGTAGCAACCAACTCACGAAGAGAGGTTCCTCCATCATTCTCATCATCATTGTTGTTGTGGTTTCTCTTATTTATTCTATTTCTATCATGAAATTCTTCATCAAAACACTCTTCTTCATGCTCTTCCTCATCGTGATGCTCTTCATCACGGTCTTCTTCCTCATGATAATTTCCATGCACAATAATGTTCTTTGTTAAGTTCTTCCGCCATTGGGATGGGGATGGATGCCCTACAAAGAGGCATGATCCTTACAGTTGATTGTGGTAAAGGTATGGTGAACTGAAACTACCTGAAATATGTTTCACAATTGAGTTACAAACTGAACGTGTGATACAATGTATTTATGATGGTTAGAGTTATTAGATTTAAAATGTGTGTTGAGTCTACTGCTAGACTCAAGGAACAAATGTATGCTAAGTAGACTTGTTCTTAACAGTATTGGTTGCCTTGTCCCCGACAACAATGTTAAAAAGTTGATTAGCCTAAATCACACATCCAAGAAGAGTGGATTTAGAGTAATCAAACTTTTAAATCCATGACCCGATGATCAGAACCCCACAATGATAATACGGGGTCCAATTTAGTAAACTGGGGTCAATCTATAGGGACTAGGATGGTATGTGTTAAGAATTGAGAGCCTTATCTTTTTTTCACCAAACGTAGGGTGAAATAGAGTTTTAGGTTCCTTATGGAACGATGGTACTTCAACTAACAAGTAAAAAGCAAGTAAACCAAATAAAGAAGTAAAACAAAAGAACAAGAAATTCAAAAGAGAAGGTACCAAGTATGGATGAGGAAAACTTAGATTGGGGTTCACCACCTAAGATCTCTCACCAACTTGCAATACTGACACCCGTTGTATACCCTTAGAAAGTTTACAAGCAATCATCATTAATTAGTGTCTATTCCCTCCTCTCTTGAGTTTAGGATAGACCTAGATTATAAGGTTGTCTCTCTCTCAATATGGAAAACAAACATTCAAAATAAAACCATATGATCATTATCTTAGGCATTCCAACATTTGAATGCATTCATGCAACTCCATAACATTTAGATATGTGTTAATAATACTCTTTTGAGGCATTAACAATCAAACAACATGTGATGGTAGCTAATCATGCAAGTGAAGCATTTAGACTAAGAGTATGGAGATAGAGCATATATTCAATGTTGGCAGACGTTAGTGGCTACTCCCAACCCAAACTATATGTTTAGCCACTCATGTTCATGAGTAACTTGGCCGAATGACAAGGTTGGTTATACATGATGGTGGAAATAGGGGGATGATAGGAGGTGGAAAACTTTAGATAATAAGAAGGAGGATACACAAATAATACCCACATATTGGTTAAGGTTCATGGGAAGCCTCTGCAATCTGGATCTAGTGTCGACAACAAGGATAGCTGCTCCTTCTCCCTCCTTTTCTCAAAGAAGGAAGTCTGGAGATGCTCAGTGAAGGTGGAGGCACATTGTCCCTTAGACTCTCGTCCTTGAAGGACACCAGACCGATGAAGGATGTGAATGGAAGTCTATGGCAAGGTGGTTCTGCAATAATAGTTTGTTGTAACCTTCATGTCATGAACCTCTCAATGATTGAGGTGGTCAACTATTTATAGGCACGGGTTGCGGGGCAACAAGCTCACAGATTGTGAGTTTGTCAGTCAATGAAGCTAATGGTTCGTTGGGTAGCAGAAGTGAAGGCTCGTAAATCACTGAGGTTGATGGTCTGTCGAACAATGAGAGTGCGGGTCTGTCGGGCACTGAAGGTGTGGAATCACCAGGCGTCGAAGATGCAAGCTCTTCAGGCACCATGCTTTCCTTGGGGTGGAAATCCATCAGTCGAGGGAACTAGAGAGTTCACCAGTCATCGATATTTTTAAGCCACATCTCTAGTGATTTTTGTGTTAACATGGTGAAAGAGGAAGTTAGGGTAATTACCCTAGAAATGTCAAACATGTGGAGTTATATGAATGAAGCATTGTTAAGGTGACAATGTGAAGGTAAAATAGACACTTAACATCCACAAAATTGGATGTTATCAGAAACTCTATAGATACAATCGGGCTCAAGACTCCTTCATACTCCTATTAAGACTAGAAAGGAACTTCATGTCCACTATTTAGTCTTCTTATTCTAAAGCTTGTCTTTATCAATGAAAATTGGAAACATGTAGTCGAAGTCCTCTTTTTTGCTATAGACCTCCCTAGAATGTGGTTGTAGACTCTTATGCCATTGATGGAGATGGTACATATCTATTTTCATGTCATAAATTCTTCATATGTTATTTGAATACATAATTGGAGATGATTCCATTTCACCTTGTAGCTAGTGAGGTGGTTGATGATTCCTTCTACTTGGGGCTTAATGGAATTTTTGTATAGCTAAAAGGAAGTTATCATCAAGATGATCTCAATGGGATAAATTATCATATATTGATGAATCATCAGTAAGATGCTTCCCTTATTTTTGGCCTTTGAATCAGACAATGAACCTATGACTACATTGATCAAATTATACGCTAGGTGGAGATTGTTGACGCCTATTGACTTAACTATTCTCATCTCCCATTTTATTGGTGATGTAGGAGTCATACATAAGAGGTGGATGGTCAAGAGTTGAGTTTTGTGAGTTGACAACACTAGAGACACTGTGTGAGATGCAAAATACAACACATTAGTAGATGTCATAGTGTGTCAGAATACGGGCACTTTGTGGTTTTCTTCAAGAAGTGATAGGCAAATTTTATGTCTTGCTACATATCATTTCATGATGAAAGAACATTGTGCTAAATATTAAAACATACCTAGTATCAAACACATAATTCCATGGACACCCTATAACATGTCACCATCATTGGGTGTTGAGTAACTGTAATTGGCAAGACATGCCATATCTATTGATTCAAAAAGTCATGTTGTCACCATTATAAAAAAGCACAATATCCTAACCCTAATGTTGACATGATGTGTTTACATAATGGAACGTCATATCTTTATCCTGTAAGGTTAGGTTTTAAGTCTAACATTAATACTTTGTGTCCATCGATAGATTATGATTGTAGGAGGTGTAGGTGCAACCTCTCAGTGATAAGGAATTACACCATGAATGGCGTGGGGATGATGGAGACAAAAGAGGCACGATGGGAGAGATAAGAGATATTGATTTTTTATTCTCTCCTTGATGTGGAGTTGTGGAAGCATTTCTATATCTTGGAGGAGATGCCATCCTCTATGATGTAAAGAAGCTAGAGAAGTAATGTGATGATGATGGAAGTTAGACATGAATTGATGATGATGATGTACTTGGGTGAGGACAAGATCCCTCAAGCCTTAATCATGGATGAAATGCAGTATTGTTGCTCATTATCCAAGACTAGTCTATGTTTTAATATCGTTCTACTAAAAAATTACTATAGTCTAATGACTTTTGTTTGTCTTATGTATAGGGCTAGCCTTTATATAAGACAATAGGTGGCTGTCAGCATCCCTCAATATACAAAATATGCATAAACTTATTTATCAAATTTAGTGAATAGAGATGATGGATAACTTGGGAAAAACAAATACTTATGTACAAGATAGTGTCTAGCTTTCATCCTAGTAAGATAAAACCAAAATAAGCACAAATGTGTAACATAGAAACAAGACACAAAATGGTAATGACATTTTTATGGTTAAGGCTGATGGAAACTCATTCCTATCCGTTCTTTGAGTAGAAAATGAGTTGCAAGAAAAGTTTGAGCCAAGAAGCAAGGAAAATCACACACCCATATTTCAACATTTCCTCTTTAATATCCTTTTTGGTTAAAAAATTCCCCCCACAGACCCTTTATTTCACCCCCAAATTATATCTTATACTGCTAAGTGGAGGTTCGTGTGTTATCCCTAATGGATGAGGTACTCCAATTTCTTAATCACATGAACATCTATTCACAATGAGGACTTCTTTTTGTCTCACACTCAACCTTTTCTTCCTAGAACCCCCTTCAATCTTTTGAGTAGCATGGGATCACGAGATTCTCTATAGGCAGGTCACTAACACACATGGTCTTGTGTGAATCGTCTAATAAGTTCTTGGTAGTGTTGTAGAGCCTTCTTGATCGTTGGTTGATCCTAAAGAACATATAAAAGGTAAGACTAATTCTCACCCCGCTTCTTCCACTCACCAATACAGACTAGTTGGCTAAGTTTTTAGGTCATTTTCACTATGGTATTGGTTAGATTTTCTCCTTTTGGTCAATATATAGAAAATAAAAGAGTTTAGTGTCCTTTTCTCCCCCTATTTTAGTTGCTCCAATCAAGTAGAAGATGGAAACATCTAGTTTTCTCTACACAAGATCTATGAGAGTGCAAAATACAGAGTATAGTGATCCCCTAATTTTCCACTTGAGTTGATTTGTTTTCATCATGCCTACAAGGGGCACTTGTGTTTTTTGTCCCTAATTATAACTTTAAATATGCATGGTATTTTGATGACATATGACAGTGAATAACCAATCATGGAATAAAGTTCCAACACCTAATGTGGCTCATATGTGTTATATATTTTGTGGTTTTCTTCATATAGAATACAATAATTATAGTTTTGGTAGATGCCATATTTAAATATTGGTAAGTTAGAAAATTGTGACAAAACACATTATTTATATAGATAATTTTTTGTGTCTAAGTGTTTGCAGTTAAAATTCAATTTTTAGGTTTGTGTGTATAGTTGAATTTTACTCTAATTTTATGTGGTGATGGATGGATCTAACATTTTTGCAATTGATGGAGCAAATAGACAAAGCTGGCACCTTCTTCATTCAAAATTGAAAACCTTGAAACACCCTGAGCAGATTTGTGTTAGACAATATTAGGTTGCATCAAGATCCATGACCTTCCTCTCAAACTCTAGGAGAATAAAACAACTAAAATGGTTAGTTCTAATTTAGGAGTTCCTTTAAGGACTAATAGGTTAGCACATGACTATTAAATATCAAATTATATGAGGAGTCATGTTCTGATTCTAGCTAAAACTGACTTTCCAAATAATCTAAAGATATCTAATGATGATTGTTATATCCATATCATTCATTTTGTATATTAATGGATTACCAAAAAGCACCCTATCTATAACCTATTTGTCCAAAGAAGATAAAACTTGGAGATTGTGGGTAGTAAAATAGATCATAGAAGTCAATTGTGTTACATTTCCTAACACAATGATGAATGGAAGAAGGGAATATGAGGCTACCCACAATTATAACCTTACCACCAACAACTCTAATGAGGACATGAATAGGGAATATTTATTATTATGCAAAGGAGAAATTACGTGGGTCCCCTGAGACATGTAATACCGATTACAACTCAAATGAAGACATTTATGATCTATTTTTTTTGTCTATAGAAGTCATAATACTACAATTATGAATATGATAACTCTCTAATATTCCTTTGATGTCAAAGGTAATGTGAAAATCATAGTATTCTACTAAAAATACTTTCCAAACTCATAAAAAACAAAGCAAGAAGATCGACAGGTTCAAGAAGCAGAAAGCCTAACAAGAGTAATCTTAGTCCCACCAACTCCTAAAGAAATAGATTCAAAGTTCTAGAAATAATAAAAAATAAGTTGAGAAATCAAAATTCAGCCACACACCAGCATATCACACTTCCAGTGGATAGATCCTTTAATATCATCTTTTAGAAAGTTGGAGTAAACATAAATTCCTCTTAGGTGCATGAGGATATTAGGAGACCTTATCCTCATTTGTCATTCTCAATGAAACAAAACCTAGAGATGAAAAGCCAAAAAACTCATGAACATCTACTTTGCTAAATATTGGTGGATCTCTTACCATTAATTTCATGATTGGAGAGAGTTTTGATGCTTTATAAATAAGTGATTTGCAATGTTAGTAAAGTTAATGAATCTAAACTCATTTTTAATGTTAAATATAAACAAATGAGTGATTTGTTTTGTTATTTTTGCTTATTGATGTGACCCAACCCCACTTACCAGGGTTAAGGTCTTTCAAGGAGGGATTAGAGTAACCTTCCACTTTTAATCACTTACTGAAATTCAACCATAAATTTTTCTTTTATTTTATTTAATAGAAATAATGAAACATCATGTTTGCTAGAAAGATAACATGTTAATTATCACAACTATAAAAGGTTACAATAGGGTTTGACTTATACATAAAAGTAAGAGTTTATGCTATAATATACATAAACTACAACTGATTACAAATTGCACTCTTTTTTCATTCACTCATTCGCAGGATCCAAAAGAACCATAAGAGACCATTTAACTAAGCTAATTATTTTTTCATAAGACATGTACTCCACTCTTGATGAAAGATGAATTCTGCCTCTTTTGGTGGATCTAGTCATTTACTTTAAAAATATTTCAGTAGGATGATGAGCTACTGGCTCAGTGAGTAAAAAATCAACATGAAACTATGATGTTTCAAATGTTATAGATAATAGAATTAAATATAAATGCATATAAGCATAGTAGCTAAAACTATAAATCATTCAACATTGAATTTGATTGATTAATGATTGTAGTAAACAAATTAAACTTTCATATGTAATTTAGTCCATTTATTATAACCTAGACCCATATGAGGTGTACCATAATGTGTGAAAGCATCAAAACAATCTAAGATCTCATTATACAAGACATAGAAGAGTGCCTGAGTTTCTATGTCTAAAGTCACTATCGACCACGTCTACAATGGGCCTTGTCACATCTGACTCTCAACGGCTAATGGGGGAGGACTTATTATTTGGACTCTGTCTCTAAACTTGGGTACTTAGGTGAAGAGTCAAATTAGTCTGACTTACTCTACATCTGTGCTCCTATCAAAGATGACCACTGACCAACAACAAAAGTACCACTGGCATCCCAAACTAGTGTTGGATACCACACTATAATAAGGAGTCTTCCCTCAATGGCATATAACCCCACACCCTTATCAGGTGAACTCCAACTAACTCAATCTAGAATGATCCTCCAATGGGTAGCACATTTTCTCCTCACAATGTAGGCCTCCTGTGAAGGATTATACAATATCTGGAGCATCTAACATCTAATGATATTTAATTATATATATAACATATTTATCATTACTAAATTACCCTACTATGTATAACTGAGCATTTGCCATAAAACATGGAAATCATTTGGCTAAAAAAAGCAACTTCCTAGATTTCTCTCAAACTCACATTTTCATCTTGTAGATTTGGATGAGAGAAGCCTCTAATTCCACCTTTTCATTCACCAAACTGCATACAAATTGCATAATAAAGATTGTATCAACATCATAGCACCACTATACTATATAATTCATTTATCCTACATAAATTTACCGATCAAGCATATAAATTTTACAACATGAATCACTAAGTAAGAATCAATACGGAATCAACATAGTCTTAGGTTTATTAGCTTCAAATCAAGGATAGAAGGCAAATTTCCACTCACTTGGACCTGAAACTAGGTCAATGATCTTGAATCTAAGCTTGCAAGTCTAGATTTTGGTCTACATACACAACACACCCAAATCTGGGTATATAGCTTAATATCCCTTTCCTTTGATGCACCCTTAGTTATATGAATATTAAATACCTTCACCTTAAATTAGATTAAACATGAGTAATTGGACACAAGAAAATATAATGAAAAATAAACATATTATATAATCTTGAAAACTAAATTGATCAATCAAGTCATCAATTTTTGGGGACTTAGTTGAAGTTCAGCACAACCTTGCTAGTATTGTTTCAAATGGAAAATGGGAGCGACGACACATCTATAGTTGGGGACATGAAATACCAACAAGGAGGAATTCTTGGCCATCATAGGGCTGCCAGTCATGACCATGGCGGTCGAGGGTGCATAGGTGATGACCATTCGGTCCTAAAATAGTAAGGCTTCTTCTCAATAAAAAATATCTAACTCAAGTTTGTATATGTTGACATGAAAGGCCCAGAGATAACACTATTGACACAAATGAAATGATGCATGTAGACACCATTACTGACAATCCTTCATCTTTGTCATGTCAACCACCATCTGAACCATCTTCTTCAACACCATTGTCTAAGCAAATGCAAGCAGTTATTGAGTTTCCAGTTAGTTTGTGAGACATAACTGCCGACACCTGATGCAATGGTTTTGAGTCATTTTTATAGGCTAGTTTCATATGTGTTTTATGCATTTATTGGTCATTTTAATGATTAATATTGCATGATTCGTTTCCTTTAGCCTATAATCTCATTATGCATCAAATTTACCTTGTTTTATCTCATTTGGTATGAATGATCATATTTATCAAAGTTGATGTGAGTTTATCTTTGATTTTCAGGCAAAACGGATATATGCAACCGTCGATACCATCGACGGGCTGTCGATACTATCAACATGACCACAGAGGGAGCCGAAAAAGAGCAGAATGGGTCGATACCATCGACCCCGCAGTCAATGGTAGCGAGATATCTTCAGTGAGTCAGATTTCTACAAGTCGATACCATCGACCCAGGAGTCGATACTATCAACTTCATCTCAGCAGAATCAGCTTAAGCATTGGATTCCATAGAAAAGTGACACCTAAGGTTTCAATACCATCGACCCAGAAGTCGATGGTATCGAGATCATGTCAGAGCAAACCCAGAAAAGCAAAGGACCACTGGTACCTAGGTGGGTCGATACCATCGACCCACCATCGATGGTATCGATGCCGTCAGATCAGGTTACTCTACAGCTCAAGTCTAATTGCACGGTGGTGATCTTTTGGTGGCCTAATGTGGTATATATACCTAAATACGGTGGCCCTAAGCCATCTATCATGTCATTAGCCACCACACGAGTCTCAAGGAGAGGAGAAGAGGAAGAACGAAGCTAGAGCTACACACCGATCATTCCAGAGGACGCAGAAGGAGTTTTCCACCGCCAGAAGGTTGTAGAACGCTCATCCTACACCGAGGAACGCCCAGATCTTCTCCGTTCGGGGGTTACTTCACATCTATCTACATTTTCTCCATGTTTCCTCTTTCCTTCACCATGGTTTCTACTGAGATGAACATGCGGGGCTAATCCCCTTTGTCTTTAAAACCGAGAGTAGCCCGAGTGATCGTTGTATGACAATTTTAACATAGTTTATCATAATTTTTCTCTAAAATTCATGGTATGTTATCATTTTCTCTTTTGTATCATTGTGCTTGATCACCATAATGGTAATTTAACACCCTTAATTGATTTTGACAAAGAATTAACAATTGAAAAGAAACGATAATCTCATTAGTCAATAAATCCCTTGGAAAAGGTGATGTATGATTAATGGTGGGAACCTTTAGACCTATTTTTCATGCACCTTAGCTAAGGCATAGGTTACTACTGACATGAAACCGACTTAGACTAAGGTAGTGAATTGTATCGCGGAAGCGAGCAATTCTAATTCCAGGCCACTACCCAAATTAGGAGACATTTCATGGTAATTGTGTAAAATTTAGTGCAATGAGAACCCGTGATGAAACTGCAATCCTAAAGATTCCATTGAAATTGATTAAACCAACCATTTAATCGATTGCTTTATTTTCCTTTTTTAATTCTTTTTCAAAACAACTCTCAACTTTTATAACTAGTTTAGCTAATCGTGAGTAGTTAGTAGTAGTCTACCGAGAATTCCGTTTCCCTGAGTTCAACTCAGGCCTCACAAGGGCTATATTACATTGACTCGTGCACTTGCATTTTACGCACGGTAAAAATCGTGTCAAGTTTTTGGCGTCGTTGTTGGGTAAACGACAATTGTCGGCACTATGAGTGCTATAAGAGTCCACTCTAGGCCATTTTTTTTATTTATTTACAATTTTAATTCTTGCAATTGATTGTCTATCTTTCATATTCTATATTCATCTAGCACTATGCTTAATTAAATCTATCATTTTGTAGGTACTAGTGCATGGTGAGCACGCGTAGCACGGAATACACACAGTCATCACCAGAGGTCCCACCTTCGGGATCAGACGACGAGGAGAACAACATCCAAAATCAACCCGAGAGAATCGATTTAGATTCTGAATGAGAAGTAATGGCTGAAGAAAAGACAATATGGGAGAAGATCAAGGCTTCTTCCTCTTCTACGTCAAAAGGGCCAATCAAAAGGCAGGCAATCAACATCCATACATATAAAATTGATCTGGCACTGATTAACTTGGTAAAATCTCAAGCATTTCATGGGATGAAGAATGAAGATCCAGTGGCCCACATAAGTACTTTCGTGGAGAACTGCGATATGATCAAGATCGACTGGTTTCCGCAGGAGGCACTCTATTTGAAGTTGTTCCCCAGCTCTCTCACAGGAAATGCAAGAGAATGGTTGCACAACTTGTATGATGAAATCATTGAGACGTGGGATCAAATGATCGAGGTCTTTTTTGAGCGATTCTTCCCACCAGAGAAGACAAATGATCTAGTGATAAAAATTCACAATTTCAGTCAAAAGGCGGGAGAAACTTATTCAGAGACTTGGGAACGATTCCAGATAATGCTGAGAAGATGCCCACATCATGGGCTGGGCAAGGAAAAATAAGTGATGATCTTCTAATTTGCTTTAAATGAGCATGAAAGAAGCAACTCAGATTCAGTAGGCTCAGGTTTCTTCTTGAACAACACTGATACAAGGTGTTGGGAGATTTTGAATAATATGGCTAAGAAACAGTCTTGGGGTGACAGAGATGCACCAAAACAAGTTAGATCCGCAGGGGATGCCAAAGCCATCAAGGAATTGAATGACAAGATGGATTTGATTGTGAAGAGACTTCTGGCAAAAGAAGATGAAGGGTCTGACGATGAGGCACAAGTGAAATTCATGCGTCAGCAACAGGGATTCAGAAATAATGACTATTCCTAGAGGAAGGACAAAAAGTTTTCATGGATGGATCCAAACAACATCCTGTAGGATCTGGATGCTAATCCATAACCCACGACAGAGGAAAATAGCAATGAGTTGCTCAATTAGGTAATAAAGTAGAATAAAGAGATCATGAGCACGTTTGGCCAACAAATCAAGCAACAAGGAGAATTTATGAACCAGTTCAAGCAAACTCTACAAAGTCATGGGGCTCAGATGAGGACTCTGGAGACATCTATAACACAGATGACAGCTAAAATAGCAAGTCTGAAGAAGCCCGCAGTGTAAGGTTTTCTGAGAAATAGAAATGTTCCAGGAGGGAACCACCAGGCTAAAGCCATTCTACTAAGGAGTGGAAAGAAACTTTTAAACCATGGAGCCAACGAACCAAGCACCCCACAACCAAAAGATCAAGGTGAGACCGTAGGGGATACTGAAGTGGTAGAGACGGTTGAAGATGATGTAGAAAAGGCCACAAAGGAGCCTATTACAGAGAAGGAGAAGGAAAACATGACGTCATATGTGCCACCACATCAGAGGGAACATATCGTCCCTGTTCCTTACCCCAACAGTCTCAAAGCCAAGAAAGTGGATGCGTAGTTTAAGAAATTTTTGGATAGTTTTAGAAAACTTTTTGTGAATATTCCTTTGTTGGAGGCGATTGAGAAAATACCCTCGTGTGGGAAATTCTTGAAAGAAATAATTAACAAGAAAAGGAAGATACCTGATACTAAAGTGGTGGTGCTCAAAAAGCAGGTCATCACTTTCATTTTGGGTAAACTGCCACCAAAGAGATGAGACTCAGGTTGCTTCAACATCTCCTACTATATTGGAAAGGTAAAATTTGGCGAGGCATTATGTGATTCCAGGGAAAGTATCAATTTGATGCCCCTCTCTACATTTAAAAAGCTTGGGCTAAAGGAATCTCGACATAGCAATATGACAATTCAATTAGCGGACAAATCCGTGGTGAAACCGTATGTTATTTGCAAAGATGTCATAGTCAAGGTGGAAGGTTTGTATTCCTGGCTGATTTTGTTGTCATGGAGATACAAGATGAGCAAGGGAATGAGTTGCATTTGGGAAGACCCTTTCAAGCCACTGCTGACATGATACTTGAGATGGGTAGAGAGTGGTTGACAATGGGTATAGCCGATGACATATTTGAAATACTCATGCCACTAAACCCAAAGAAGTCACAAACAAATGAACAATGTCATAAAGTAAAGCACTTTGAGCACAACATATCTCTCTGCCTTGGAAATCCATTTCTTGATATGGCTCATGTCATGATGAAGGTTGATAAGGGAATGATCGTAGTGGACATCATGGAGCAGTCAAAGGTAATTTCTCTTGTAAAAGTGGTGGGTTATCCTGACGATGAAGAAGAAGAGGTTTCTCCGTCTACTAAAGATGAGGTTGTATAAGTCTCAATATTTGACTCATACCCGAAATTTCCCCTTGAGGCATGTTTGTTTAACTTAATGGAAGATTGGATGAGAAATACTTCACTACAAGAATGTGTAAAAATGCTTCAAATGCTTCCTTGTTACTACGCTAAGCACTACAAAGATCTGGGACCGTTGCCACTACCGCTTCTATCCTCCTTGGTTAGCCCACCTGAGTTGGAACTTAAGTCGCTGCCTCCCCACTTAAAGTATGTCTTCGTAGCGGATAATGAGAAGCTTCTGGTGATTATATTGGCATATCTGAGTGCCGATGAGGAAGAGAAGTTAATGATTGTATTGAAAAACCACCAGGGTGCATTTGGGTGGTCTATTTCTGACATCAAGGGGATCTCCCCTACTCTTTGCCAGCATAAGATTCAGCTTGTAGAAGGAGCCAAGCCAGTGATTCAACCATAGTGTCAACTCAATCCTAGCATGATGGAGGTCTTCAAGAAGGACGTGATCAAGCTCCTTTCAGCGGGCATCATCTATGCCATTTTAGACTCGACATGGGTAAGCCCCACACAGGTAGTCCCTAAAAAGGGGGAATCACTGTTACTCAAAATTTGTTGAATGAACCTGTCACCACCCGATTGGTAACCGGGTGGCATGTTTGCATCGATTACCGCCGTCTAAATTCTGCTACCCTAAAAGACCACTTTCCTCTTCCTTTTATTGATCATATTTTAGAGCGACTGGATGGCCGCTCTCATTTTTGTTTTTTGGATGGCTATTCCAGTTACAATGAGATTTCCATTTATCCTAAGGACCAAGAGAAGTCCACCTTCACTTGTCCTTACAAAACCTTTGCTTATCACCGAATTCCGTTTGGTTTGTGCAATGCACCAACCACTTTTCAGCCTTGCATGCTTGCTATTTTCTCAGATATGGTGGAGCGCTGTTTGGAGGTTTTTATGGACGACTTTTCCGTCTATGGTGCGTCATTTGAAGAATGTTTGCACAATCTTGATAAAGTCTTACAAAGATGTGATGACACACATTTGGTCCTCAATTGGGAAAAGTGCCATATGATGGTGAATGAAGGCATTGTGCTTGGACACAAGGTGTCAAGCAAAGGAATGGAGGTGGATCCAGTGAAGATTGAGGTTATTTCCAAACTACCTCCACTGAATTTAGTGAAGGGGGTGCAGAGTTTCCTGGGTCACGCGGGGTTTTATCACCAGTTTATCAAGGAATTTTCAAAAATATCTAAGCCTCTTTTAGAATTGCTTGAGAAAGATGTAGTTTTTTATTTTCATGATAAATGTCTGCATGCTTTTAAAGTACTTAAAGAGAAATTGATTTCTGCGCCGGTTGTTCAAACACCGGATTGGACTAAGCCATTCGAGCTTATGTGTGACGCGTCAAATTTTGTCGTCGGGGCTGTTCTTGGGCAGCGTCTTGAGAACAAACCTACAATAATTTTTTATGTGTCTAAAACTTTAAATGATGCACAACTCAATTACACCACTACTGAGAAAGAAATACTTGCCGTGATTTTTGCTTTCGAAAAATTTAGGCAATATCTAGTGGGTTCTAGGGTTGTGGTGTGGACTGATCATGCTGCCATAAAATATTTTATGGAGAAAAAAGATGCTAAACCTAGATTGATTAGGTGGATTTTATTATTGCAAGAATTCGACATTGAAATTAAAGATAAGGCGGACATTGAGAATGTGGTTGCAGACCACTTATCTCGGTTAGAGCGGGTTGATGAGAAGGATACCAACATACCCATTACTGAGACTTTTTCGAATGAGCAAATTCTTTCAATTCAATCGACAGATCTGTGGTTTTTGCATATTGTCAATTACCTTGCATGTAAGGAAATCCCAGATGATTGGACCTATCAAGAGAAAGAAAGGTTTTTCCACTCTTTAAGATATTATTTTTGGGATGACCCTATTTTGTTGAGACAATGCAGGGATGGAATCTTGCACATGTGTGTGCCAGAGTATGAACATGAGAGTGTGCTTAGTCATTGTCATACACTACCTACCAGTGATCATCATGTGAGTGCATGGACGGTGGCTAAGGTGCTAGAGAGTGGCCTTTACTGGCCTACACTTTTCAGGGATGCTTACGACTATGTGAGGCGGTGTGATTCCTATTAAAGGGCAAGTAATATCTCAAAACAACAAGAGATGTCCCTCACTATATTCCAAGAAGTTGAGGTGTTCAATCTGTGGGGTATTGATTTCATGGGACCCTTTGTTTCCTCCAAATCCAATTTATATATCTTACTTGCTGTTGATTATGTATCGAAGTGGGTAGAGGCAATACCCACAATGACTAATGATTCTGTAGTAGTGTGCATGCTTGTGAAAGATCATATTTTCTGCAGGTTTGGTGTGCCACAGATGATCATCAGTAATGGTGGCACCCACTTCATGAATCAAAAATTTTCTACATTACTGAGTAAATACGGGGTCAAGAACAATGTAGGCACCCCGTATCACCCACAAACACAAGGCCAAGTGGAAGTGTCAAATAGAGAAATTAAGAAGATCCTTGAGTACACCGTGACCTCGTCAAGGAAGAATTGGAGTGCATTGCTACCAGATGCACTATGGGCGTACAAGACAACATTTAAAACACCTATAGGCACTACGCCTTTTAGGTTGGTTTACGACCGAGCCTGTCATCTGCCGGTAGAGTTGGAGCACAAAGTGCACTGGGCGCTAAGGAAATTGAATTTGAGCATGGACGAGGTAGGGAGGAAGCGAATGTTAGAGCTTAATGAGCTAGATGAGATACAGATGAATTCCTATGAGAACTCTAGGATTTATAAAGAGCGCACAAAGCAAATCCATGATCGCCATATATAGCTACAGATGTTCAAGAAGGGTGAGAGGGTACTTTTGTTCAATTCAAGGTTAAAGTTGCACCCTAGAAAGTTGTGATCACGTTGGAGTAGACCATTTATAGTAGAGGAGGCACGACCCCATGGTGCTATCATGGTTAAGGATGGTGATAGAACGTTCTTAGTGAACGACCAAAGATTGAAGCACTATTATGGGGAGGATTACACAAGAAAGGTGCATGACGTTAAACTCAAGGCACTTAAGGAAGAATGATGAGCTTTATTGTGTCTAGCCTAAGATGTTAAAGTAGGGCGCTTGTTGGGAGGCAACCCAACCATTGGTAGATGTATTTTCATTTAGTTCATTTTTCACATTTTTGAGTAGTTTTCATTAATTTGGCACTAGGTTTGTAAAAATGATGCCCTGATGTGTTTGTTAAGTGTGCATGACTGCTTGGGTGTTGATACCATTAACACTTGTGTCGATGGTAGCGCCAAGGGTGTAGAGCGGATGCTATAGAAAATTTGTTCCGTCGATACTATCGACGACCTCGTCGATAGTATCAACCACCCAATAGGAGAATCAACTCGAATTCTGGAGATCGTCGATAGTATCGACCCCCTAGTTGATACCCGCGACATCTATGGAGATTTTCAGACAAAACTTTGCCAGTGAAGTCGATGCCATCGACCCCTATGTCGATGGTATCGACATAGCTATAGGAGAATCCACCTCCAAGGCCTCATGAGGATAAGGGATGCATACAGAAGTCGATGCCATCGACCACTCGTCAATGGTATCAACGGGACACGTCAGCGATCCATGAGACGCCATCAACGAAGCGTGTCAAATCTGGAGGCCGATCCATGGGATGAGTCGATACTATCGACACCTGTCGATGGTATCGACGCGTCATCGATCTGGGCCCCCACATCCATCAATTGATGACCATTGATACCAGTGAAAGATAGATCGTGCTACATGTGTTGATACCATCGGCACCCCGTCAATGGTATCGACGGGTCAACAGGGGCGACAATCGCAACAATAAAAGGAGGGATTGGGTTCACTTTTTCTTCACACCCTCAGAACCCCTCTTCTCCTGATTAAGCTAGAGTACTTGTGAGCAATCAAAGGCCTACATCGATCAAGCAGGCAATCGTCCTCAAGTTCTTCTTTGACAGCGGAGAACTTCTTCTCTGGATCTTCGTCGAGCTCTTTTTCTCGCGATCCCTTTCTTATCATCATGAGAAGGAACACTACTTCATCATCTTCAAGTGTTGTGCCTATGGAGATTGAGACCTTCATTCTGCTACCGCCAGGCTCCGTTCCTCATCCCAGGCTTGCACATCCTTCGGAGGATGTGAAAAAAGTTTACGGGGAGCTGATGAAGTGGACTATCGTGCCGACTCGATATTGCGACCGACACATGATCCGAGATCTTAGCTTTGAGGATAACTTGATGTATGTCCTCCGTGTCTAGGAGGGGAGGACGCATAGGCTCGATGACATGGTCACCCATCATGTGGAGGGCCACCCCTTTTTCGGTGAATGGCCAACCTACAAAGAACTGGTGGTGGAGTTTATGGCGTCATTAGACATTTGCGTCGTGCCAAATGACCTTAATGCCTCCGATAGGGAATGGATTAAAGGCCGAGTGTCTTTTTAGATTTTTAACAGAAACTACAATCTGACGTTGCAACAGTTCAACTCAATTTACAACTGGTGGCACTCTCCCGAGAAGCACCGACGGCCAGACAACCGAGCCGATTATGATGCCATGTTTACACAGCTGGTGACAGCCCCTCAAGGTAAAACAATCAGCTATCACAATGTCGCGGTTGCTGATTTCTAGCATCCTTTTGTGTGGGTCCTCCACCACATGCTTTGTATCACTTTCTTTGCTCGACGTGAGCTATGGCTGAGAAAATTTCAAGAGAACGATCTCGTCTTCCTGTACAATCTGCTGACTAGGGGCAAGCTTAACTGGGGTGCGTTCTTCTTAACGTGCGTGATGGCAGTGAAGAAAAGCATGCGGCAATCCCCAATTCATTTTGGGGACTCATCACTCCTCTAGCCCTCTATCTCAGGCTGGATCTTTCTTCAATGCCTCCCCTGGTAAGTAAGAGCTCCGTCAACCTCCATCATCTACATCGGTCAAATTTGTTGATGGTTCATGACGACGTGGTCTATGTGCATTGCCACATCAACAAAGAGTATCAAGAGTGTGCACTCCCTGATCCCATCTTCAATATTCAGGGGGCCCAACACTTCAGGTGGCCCATCATTGCCATAGACGACTCTAAGAGTGTAGGAGACGATGAGGACAATGACAACGATGACGACAATGAGCATGAGTAGGAAGAGGAGACTATTACTCCTCTTTGGGCATGAGTGGCACCAAGGAAGAGGCCACACTTCTACCCAGGTGCATCATCATCCTCTCAGCCTCCGCCACCACAACCCTATCAAGAAGGAGAGGATGCCTTTTCAATGCAGGGAATGTATGCCATGTTGCAAGGCATTCAGGAGACGGAGCAACAACATACCACATCCTTTGCAGATATCTGGGATACAACAAATAGGATGTTTGTTAATCAGCAGGATATATTTGAAAATGAACGCCAACTTTTCACCAACCAATAATAGGTCTACGACCGGTTGGGGAGGATCGAGCAGCAACAACAACCTTTCTACGATTATTACTGGAACCAAGGCTACTTCGGGGGATATCCACAGCCACCACCCATGCCACCTTATGATCCAAACTTTCAGGGGCAGTATCCTGAGTGGAACCCCAACACCCAGCAGTACCCACCATTTCCACCGCCAGAGCATTAGAGGGTATCACTGTTCCACCATCTAAGGTTGTTTTTTACTATGAGGCCATAGTCAAATTCAAGGTTAGGGGGGTGATGGAACGTTTCCATCTTAGTCTTTATTTTTATCTTCTTCCATTTTAGTGTTTTTGTAGCTTTCTAGTTTCTTAGTGTTTACAGCTTTCTAGGATCCACATCTATCTAGTGTAATACATGGATGTCTAATACAAATGTGTGTCATTTCTTTGTTGTCATATGGGGGAAAGTTGAAATTTGAGCATGAATTTAAATTTTTTTTTCAAGAAATTGTAAGCTTGCTTTGTTTGAAATTGAACACCTAACTTATGGAAATAATTCGGTAGGTCAACTTTAAAACATATGATCATAACTGTACATCCGGATGATTCAAGAAATGTGGATGAAATTGGATGTTGAGCCTAAACTGACCAAATGGTAACGAGACTTTAATATGAAGTGAGAGAGAGACCCTTTGATTGTACACATGTCAGTAAGGAGGGACATATAATATCTTCCAATGGTTCTTTCAATTAGTCTTATGATCTATCCATCTCATTTTATTTACACTCCACCATAAGAATTGGGAGAACTTTATAGTTTTTCATCTCTTGATTGCATATAATTTAGATAGGATTGCATTGTAGTTAGATTTTGCATCTATTGAACATAAAAAATATATTGTTGCATTTTAGTCATGCATGCACACATTTTAGAGTGCATGTAAATGTCATTGTAGTTGCATTTTGCATAATCTTGAGCATATAGGACATGATGTGCCTTACTTCTTTTGAAAAATAAGAAAAAGTAGGGAACTTGTTTCATACTCTCTGAAAAATAAATTACAATGAATAAATTGTAGTAGTTATGTGAATAAGCCCAAGAAAAAGATGTTGAAAATTTCCTCTTAGTCTAGTGAGCAAAATAAGGGCTTAAAAAAAGTAAGTGAAAACCAGAGGGAGAAAGGAACTTGTTCACCTGCATATTAAGAAGAGCAAGCACATGTGTAGTTCTATAGATATTCTATCTCTCATTGAGATGGAATGATAGTGCATGCATCATTTCACCTAAAATGTAAGCATTAGGTCATTTTCATATGCATATGCATCATTCATTTAGGTCATCTTTGTTACTTTCGCATGTTAAACTGTATTGTGCTACTTTTTCTTCCACAACCGTCCATTCCATCCACCCATTGCTCAAAATGGTAGGTCACTCATGATTATCTCCTCATTCTTGTATATCAGGAGATCTGCTTCCATGTAGATGGTAGTTAGGATATGAGCAACGTAGATAGGAGATCACAAGACGCACTAAGCCTGAACCGGAGGATTTTATTATATTAACTACCTTATTTGATAGTGTTCGTTGATCTTAGGGTGGATATATCTTATGGACAATCATTATCACCTTCAGGGTAGTTACCGTTCTATGGTTAGTGAGGGCCGGTATGTGCATGCCAAGTGGGAATCGTACGATGATGTCTGTTGTGATAGTATGTTCCTTAGTTGACCCTCATAATTTTATTCTATAGTTTTGTGCTTGAGGACGAGCAAATCTCAAGCTTAGGGGAGTTTGATGTGAAGGTTTTGAGTCATTTTTATAGGCTAGTTTCATATGTGTTTTATGAGTTTATTGGTCATTTTCATGATTAATATTGCATGATTCGTTTCCTTCAGCCTATAATCTCATTATGCATCAAATTTACCTTTTTTATCTCATTTGGTATGAATAATCATATTTAGCAAAGTTGATGTGAGTTTATCTTTGATTTTCAGGAAAAATGGATATATGCAGCCGTCGATACAGTCTATGGGATGTTGATACTATCGACAGGACCATAGAGGGAGCCGAAAAAGAGTAGAATGGGTCGATACCATCGACCCCACAGTCAATGGTAGTGAGATATATTCAGCGAGTCAGATTTCTACAAGTCGATGCCATCGACCCAGGAGTCGATACTATCGACTTCATCTCAGTAGAATCAGCTTAAGCATCGGATTCCACAGAAAAGCGACGCCTAAGGTGTCGATACCATCGACCCAAAAGTCGATGGTATCAAGATCATGTCAGAGTAAACCCAGAAAAACAAAGGACCGTCGGTACCCAGGCGGTTCGATACCATCGACCCATCGTCGATGGTATCGATGCTGTCAGATCAGGTTAATCTACAACTCGAGTCTAATCGCACAGTGGTGATATTTTGGCAGCCTAAAGTGGTGTATATACCTAAATACGGAGGCCCTAAGCCATCTATCACGTCATTAGCCGCCGCACGAGTCTCAAGGAGAGGAGAAGAGGAAGAACGGAGCCAGAGCTATGCACCGATCATTCCAGAGGCCGCATAAGGAGTTTTCCACCACCGGAAGGTTGTAGAACGCTCATCCTACGTGGAGGAATGCCTGGATCTTCTCCGTTCATGGGTTACTTCACATCTATCTACGTTTTCTCCATGTTTCCTCTTTCCTTCACCATGTTTTCTACTGAGATGAACATGCAGGGCTAATCCCCTTTGTCTTTAGAACCGGGAGTAGCCCGGGTGATCGTTGTATGACAATTTTAACATAGTTTATCATAATTTGTCTCTAAAATTCATGGTATGTTATCGTTTTCTCTTTTGTATCATTGTGCTTGATCACCATAATGGTAATTTAACACCCTTAATTTCTTTTGACAAAGAATTAATGGTTGAAAAGAAATGATAATCACATTAGTCAATAAATCCCTTAGAAAAGGTGATGTACGATTAATGGTGGGAACCTTTAGACTTATTTTTCATGCACCTTAGCTAAGGCATAGGTTACTCCTGACGTGGAACTGACTTAGACTAAGGTAGTGAATTGTATCGTGGAAGCGAGCAATTCTAATTCCAGGCAACTACTCGAATTAGGAGACATTTCATGGTAATTGTGTAAAATTTAGTGCAACGAGAACCCGCGGTGAAACCACAATCCTAAAGATTCCATTGAAATTGATTAAACCAACCATTTAATCGATTGCTTTATTTTATTTTTTTATTCTTTTTCAAAACAACTCTCAACTTTTATAACTGGTTTAGCTGATCGTGAGTAGTTAGTAGTAGTCTACCTAGAATTATATTTCCCTATGTTTGACTCGGGCCTCACAAGGCCTATATTACATTGACGCATGCACTTGCATTTTACGCAAGGTAAAAATCATGTCAACACCTATTATTCAAGAAGTGGCTTTGTGGATGCAAATACTTTACATGATATAGATCTAGAAGACATTTATATAACTAATGACAAAGGCTTCAATGAATTGTACATTGCTCCAGATGCTTATTCTATCTTACACACTTCGTATCGATTTATAATAGTAGTCAATCTTCTTGGGAATAACATCAGGTTCATGACACTATTAGATCGCATCCGCACTTTGTGACATCCAAAAGCAATATAGATGGTGTTCAAACTCAACCTTAATTATTATGTTGTACAACTCACTTCTGAGGAGGATTGTCTCAATGCTCTTACAATTGGTCCATGGACAATCTTTGGAAGTAATTTGATGGTTCCACAGTGGACTGACTCCTTTATTCCAACCTCTACATTACTGTCCACTATTGTCACTTTGGCATGGATCCTGGACTTCCCTTTGCACCTTTACAACAATACTATCTTTGACAAGATTGGGAGTGCATTAGAAAACTGGTGCATGTGGATGAACACACTCTTAGTTGTACTAGAAGTTGTTTTGTAAGACTGGAAATTGAAGTCAACACATTGTGATCTATTATTTAAGCAGTTATCATCAACGATGTCGACTATCGTATAGAATATGAGAATTTACCAATATGTAGCACTTGTGGTGTGCTAGGACATGAATCTAACTATTGCTTTTTTCCTGAGTCTGTTACGAATCTTGCATCTTCAACCTATGATCAATGTCACTCAGGTGTATCTTGGAATTAGGAAGATGACTGATGGAAAGTTAAATATGGTAAAGACATTCATATATGTCAATAACGTCAATCAAACAAACTTGTTTCTACCAGTAAATCTCTACATCCAAGTTCACATAATTGCTTCTTGATGTTATTAACATATGACAAGGACCTAGTTATAAAGGCAGAACCTATATCAGAAGTACAAACACCACCTTCTCATATGTCTCCCAAAATATAGTTGTGGAAATGCCATATTGAAATACATGATCCAGTGTTACTAGATAGTTAGGATGAATCAACAACCTTACCCAAAGATAATACGGAGGTCCTTGACATTCCTATAACTCTTGTACATGTTATGTTTGACCAAGGTACATATGAAAGTGCACACACTGATTCCCATACAACAGTAGAACTGATGGGTGATGAGGTTATCTTTCATGACATAGACTAAACGAACAATGTTGTGTCATTGTACTAGAGGTACATCTGGGAAGATGAAGTTATCTCCTTATATGAAAACTAGACACAAAAATAATAGGAGGAACCCATGGCCTTAGCTATTGATGTAGTTGACATCGTATCTACATCACCTCCCACTTAAATGGTTGATGTCATCTTTTAGAATGTGCATGTCATTGGCCACACTAGCACACAAACTATGGTTAAGGACCTTTGTCGTCAACATAGACCTACCTTATTTGTTATTCTTGAACCTCCAATATCTTCATATTGGGCATCTGAAGTGATCAAACATATGGGTTTTGATCAATCCCACCACATTGAAGAAAGAGGCTATTCGAGATGGATTTGGATTTTTTTGGTAAAACCACTTAGTTTCTATCAGAATTATTCAGAGTCATCAACAATTTGTACATTGATGCACTAACAATACCCACTTGTATTCCTTTGTTTATCTGAGATTGAATCTTGTGATTTGTGCTCTCTTTTGGAAACACCTGGTACATTTAAGCTTAACTACTCAATTACCAAGGTGTGTCATGGGTGATTTTAGCTCCATGGCTTACTCTACTTAAAAACATGGAAGCAATAACTTCAACATTTTGGAAGCGAATGTGTTTCCTCTACACTATCTAGATTATCAGACCTTGGGTTCTCGGGACCTCCATTCTTGTAAAGACAAAGGCTAGTGCACGAACACTTGGACATGGTTGTTGCAAATGCTTAGTGGATAACAACTATTACTCAGGCTTCAATTACTCATCTCCCCAGAAGTAGATCTGATCATAATCCTATTCTACATAAGTGTCCATAAAGAAACCCATTCCAATACAACTTCCACACTAGAATGATAACCATGCATTCACAAATCTTTTTTCCCAATATGGTGGCCTGACATTTCTTTTGATGAATCTATGATATCAGTATATAAAGTTCTCTCTACCTAGGATAAAGCAAATATATCATGGGTTCAACATCAAAAGTCTCAACTATTAACTCAAATACATGCACTCCAATAGTCTCTTGTGAATGATTACTCCTCTGCAAATGATGATGATATATCCCTACAATCTTGGTACAAGGAGCTACTACATTATGAAGAAGTAGATCGGCCCCAATGGAATCATATTAATTGGCTTAGAATGGTGATATGAATACAAAGTTATTTCATACTTATATTAAACATCATCACTAGCTCAATGTTATCACATATTTACAGGATGAAACATGCCAATGGATTACAAATCTGCATGATTTGAATTCATTAGTAATAAACCATTTCAAATGCTTGCTCGATGCAACAATTATGTCATCAGAAATAGATATGGATACAATTCTTTCATCCAGTGTGATTTTTTTGACACAAGAGGCTTCTATTTTGACCTCTCTACATACTAACCATGAGGTACTTTCTTGTCTCAAAAATATGGGAAAAAACATGGTGTCAGGTCTTGATGGTGTTACTTATGAGTTCATGATTACACATTGGAGTATTATAAAATCTTCCATTATTATTACTGTAAAACATGCTCTACTAGGTCTGTCGATTCTTGAACATTTATGCAATACACTTATGGTTCTTATCCCAAAAAAACGAACATCTACATTCTAGGGTCACATACAACCTATTTCTCTTAATAACACATGCCTAAAGGTGATTTCAAAAATAATTTTTGAGCACCTGAAGTCATACTTAGCAACATGGATTTTAGATACTCTGAGTGCTTTTATTCTTGGAAAATATTTTACAAATAATATTGTTCTTGTTCAATAACTGGTCCATTCCATGAGATACCCAAACTCATCTCTATTCATGACCGTGAAGATTGATTGCAAATTCTTATGATATAATGTCTTGGTCATTTATTCTTGATACACTTATCAAAGCTCATTTACCAGTACATGTTATAAACTATATACTGAATTCAACTGCTGCTGGGAGCATTCGTATTCTATGGAACGGTGATCAATTGTAGGATTTTAAAGCTTTACACAAGGAGATCCTATTTCTCCATATTTATTTATAATGTGTCTTAATCGCCTAAATATCATGATCCAATAGGAAATTTCACAAGGTCAATGGCGGTCCCTTGAACTTATGCCATATTCATATCTCTCACATGGCTTTTGCAGATGACTTAATATTATTTGTAAGAGATATTGTGTCACACGTACTTCTTATCTTAGACATATTATCAAAGTTCAAGAGAGCTTCTAGTCAATCGATTTTAATTGAAAAGATTCAGATCTTCTTCTTATGTAATGTTTCGGTCCATATTTGACAAGCTATCTGTGAACTATCAGGCTTCCAGCAAACTCAAGATCTTGGTACATATCTGGGAATGCTGATATTACATGGTTATGTAAGTTCAAACACCTATAGCAATATTCAGACATCAGTACAACACAATCTAATGGGTAGGGTTCACTAAGTTTATCATTAGTGGGAAGATTATGTTTGGTTAAGTCTGTACTGGCAACTATACCAGCATACTCAATGCAAACATGCATTCTTCTACACAGGATTTTCCAATCCATTGATAAACTAATATGTAGGTTCATTTGGAGAAGACAAGATGCAAACCCCTTTTCTCTTGTATGTTGGGACCAAGTTATTGCAGCCAAACACCATGGCAGACTGGGTGTTACCACAATGAGAGAGTGGAATGATGCTTTTCTTATACAAAGTATGTGGAAGTTCATCACTAATCAAAGTCCCTTGTGGTATCTTGGCCTCCACCATAAATACAAATCCTATTTTCCCATGTGATCAAGGATCACTCCATTATGGTGTGTAGTGTATCATCTACAACTTATCATTACTTTGCACAGTCACAAGGTTATCTGTAATGGAACCACTACAAATGTAAGGTATGATCGTCGAATACTAGGTCAACCTCCTCTTATTTCAAGGTTAATCCGATATGTCCCCACAGAATTATAGGACTTAGATGTGAGTTTTATGACAAATATAGAAGGAAATTGGGATCAACCTTTTATCAATTCTTCATTTCCTCCATGTATTCTTACTCAAATACTCTAGTTACATGTACCACTTACTCATTTACAAAATGATGTATGGGCATGGAATCTAACCTCATCGAGATCTTTCTCTACGAGGTCTTCTTATAATGGACATATACAACATCGATGTCACACAAAAATTGGTCCTTGGGTGAAGACATGGGACTCTCAACTTCCAGTTAGATATAAAACTTTTTTTGTGGATTATTGGACCAGAGGCATTGATGACTAATCATAGAAGATATCAATGAAATTGTACGGATGATTGTTCATGTCATCTTTGTTGTTACCCAATAAAGACTACACTTCATACTTTTAGATATTGTATAGTTGTCTCAAAATATGGATATTATGAAGATTACTGATCATATTCTTGATTTCTTCGCATTTTCCTTACATGAATGGTTATTAAAAGCACTCCATTCATCTATTGAGATATTATATGTGTTTTTCTCAGATTGTTGGCACTAGATTTCTGCAAATCTGTTAATTTTCAATATCAACTATTATATGTATATATGATCATTTGGTCCATAATGGTCACAAACACATCTTTGATCAAGGCCAGAGATAACATTGTGAGTTTGGGAAATTTATCGGGTTTAAAATTTAGTCCAGAATTATGTATCGATTTGGTCCAATCCACCTACGGACTATTAAGCTTAATGTAGTTGCATGGATTAAGAATGGGGGATCAACTATTTCAGTAGTTGCACAACATGCTTCAGGTGAATGGATAAAAGGTAGTGGAAAAAACTCCATACATCATCCCTTCTACTTGGCTATTGCTATATACCATGCCCTCAAGATGGAAGTAGATGAAGATTGGTAGTTGATCAAATAGAAAACAATTCTATTATAGTTGTTGATTCTATTCATGGAAACCATGACCCATGCTTGTGTATGTTGCTTGGATCTCAAGGATACACAATCTACGTCTGCATTTGATGGATTCTTAAATCATCAAGGTGGGTCGTGATACAAATACATAACCTGATAAGTTAGCTAAGTATCACCTTACATCTAACTTGGATATTTTTATTCATGAGCATCCTCTTACTATGTAATTGTGATCCATTAGTGTGTAAATGTCTTATAAATTTGGACATTTAACTACTCAACTCTGATATATACATATGTATAAATAAAAAAAGGGAAACATTTAAAAAAAATCAAGTCATCAATTCAAGGATAACTACATAAATTCACTAAATAAGTAGATTTGACCCTAGTTTGTCATTATAAAAGTACCTCTAGTCTAATTCATGAAATGCATTAAATAAATATGAAATACTACATCATATAAATGAACAAAGGCATTAAATACATAATGGAGTACCTAACTTACAAGCAACTAAATAAGATAGCCAATGTTATTAACAAAGGCATTAAATACATAATGGAGTACCTAACTTACAAGTAACTAAATAAGATAGACAATGTTACCAAAAAATGAGATTAACATTAAAGCTTCAATCCTCATGTCTAATTTGGCCCGCATGCCAAATTTTAGGTCAATATGACTTCCTTTGACCACTCATTTAATTGATTGAAGACTCCAACTATAATATACATGAGAACATCACATAATTACATTAAAATGCCCATTGTCCATTCACTCATTCCTGACACATTCAGTCTTCTTCATGTGATACAGTCACATTTCTCTACATTGAGGAATCCCTATAACCTCCACTGACTATTTTCATTCTCTCCCTCACCTCTTCCATTTTCTTCACATCTCTCCTCTTTCCTAGTTCCTCTTCCACTTCATCCTCCCATCCTAAAAAGTGACAAGAACCCTGGCCACAGGCATCATAGCCACACCTACTGAAGCAATCATAGGGCATCAATGCCACCATAGGTAGTAGTTGCCTCTGTCTTCATGAGTCATCATTGGGCCAAAATATTGCTTTATTGTTTGGGTCCACTGCCACCACACAGGGAGTTGACTAGCACCACCAAACCCCACTCCATCTCCTACCTCATGCCCAACCACCATAATCATAATGGAATCCCACCGCATGAGGATACATTTGCCACTGGCGCTAGCAGTCATCAAACAACCATGTTCACCTCCTACCTCACCAATGATAGTGACATCATCTACTACAGTAGCCGTCATCTATGTAATTTCTTGCCCCAAACACAATAGACATCCTCCATATCCTCATCAACATACCAACCTCCTTCATCCTCACGGTACATGCTAGCTATTGTGATAGAGAGGGAGAGAGGAAAATTCTACTTCTTCCAATCATCATTTGAAGTCCCTTACACACCTTCATCTCCAACACATACTCCCCTCGGGTTCCACAAAGACCCTTCTTTTGCTTCCTATCTCAATCACCCAGCCTGTCCATTAATAGACCGATAGGTCTGAATGATATTGGCCTCCGACTTCAACACCAGCTCTAAGTCCTGTAGGCTGCCACCTGGTATAGGTGGTTGATGCCATCACTCTCTCCCTACAACAATTATCATAGGGAGACTTCAACCAACACCTGACCAAAAAACCTACAATACACAAGATCTGCAACGTAAACACCACTCAACCAATTACTCCATTGAGGACCTTTCAAGATAGATAATTTACATGGTGGTGATTAGTTCTCACATTATAGATTTTTTATTAGTATGATAACTAAAGGGATGAGATATACATTATCAAGAGTAGTTAGTGACTAAAAGCAGACCATAAGAAATATCATGACATGCAATTAGATTACCATTTATCTTAGTGATATATACATATATGTATTATATATATGTATGTATGTATGGGATAAATAGAGGCATTCTCTCCCCCTCTCCCATGCCCGTGACGGAGGCCGAACGTCCGGGAGGGTGATAAACCAAGGCGAAAGCTGAGATTCGGACCCGGGTCCCTTCATGAGGAGACACCGTTCTTGACCACTTGAGCCACTCCTTGTCGGCATATATGTATGTATGTATGTGTATATGTATGTATGTATATATAGAGTAGATTCTAATGTTTATTGTAATACATGTTTTTGTAAGTACTAATGTATATGTAGCCTACTACATTATTCATAGGACTAATAAATTTACCATATTCTATTTAGTATACATGACAAACCCATGCTTATGTGTCTCCATATACTTAACATAATGTTCTATATTAAATATTATTTGATATAGATGTGGTAGTATTGCATGCAGAACCTAGTTACGTGCATTGGTATATTCATTATATATTATATATCAACTAGAACAAGAAGGAAATATTGTTATTAGAAGGAAAAACTTGTGGGAAAGACTTACTTGGAAAGAATAATATCGAGTACAATTATATATATTGAAGTATGGGCCTATAAGAGACCACATTTTAAATCACATGTAAATTTTTCTCTTGTTGTAAATTCACCAAGTTTATGAATAAACAACCTTGAAATTATAAGAGTTATAACTAAAAGGAGAATAAGATCCATTCAAAATATTCACTTAGTATATCTTGAATCATAAATATATCTAACCTAATGTAATAATGGCACACATATGTTGGTGTCCACAATCCATAAATTGACATCATGCACGAACTAGGTTTGATCTACTTTAAATCATAATTGGGTGATTGTGTACTAATGTGTGTATAAAACACTTCTAGGTTAAGAGGGACGAACAATGTAGTTCAACTAAGAGATAGGGTTATTTGTGAAGATCATGTATGTGTAGTCCCTATTTACGTTTGAGCATTAAATTGGTTATAAACCCATTTCCCCCATAATGAGACATATTTGAACATTTCTTCTTCTTGAAACCATTTCTATATCTCATGAAATATATTTCTTCTTTTACTTCTGCAATATGTAACTTATTCTCTAATGTTGGGCTTATTGCCCCTTTTGCCATATTTATGTTGTTGAATATATTGGTCATGGAATCATTTCATCTTTCTATAATATTTACAATCTGTCAATCAGACTAGTAATCTAGAGTAGCAATACTTTAGTACAACCATACACTTTGGTATGCATTGGGTATTGGGGTCTTACTCCCCCTTGCCCTTGGGGTATCAAGATTTTACTCCCCCCTTATCCTTGGAAGATCAATGTTTTACTCTCCCTTGCTACCTAGTTTTAGATCTTGTGGTGTCTCGACCCTATAATAGACTAACTTAGTCTAACATGCATGCACATTTTATTATTGTTGTGATTTATTTAGGCAAAGATCTTTGAAATGATTATATTATTCTCATAATTTTATTGCCTCATTATTTTGTTATACATATTTAAACGACATCCTTTTGAACTTACCTACATGATGAAAAACCCTACTTTATTGAAGGCACCCTTTTTCCCTAAATATCTAATTATGCTCAAATATACTTATTATGCACATACCCAAAAATATTCTAACGTATACCTTTTGTTATCTTCCTTCACTAGGTGTTGTGCCCAAACCCACCCATGAGTAGTAGATGTAAACAACATGGACTCAAGAAAATAACATACAAGAAAGGACTTATGATATCTTAAAATGCTTAGGTTACCCTTTGTTAGTGATGTTCATTGTAGTTAGTTCAAGATTTTGTTATACCAAGTTTTATGGTGAGGAACAATTGTATATGAATCATCATGTAACTTTGTAATAGTTTTGTTTCTACTACTTATTCGTTATATTGCTCTGTAGTATATACCATTTGAGAAAAAATCATATACCTCCTTTCCTACTTATTGTGGAGTAGGATAGTTTTATATTTGTTAATTAGTGAAGAGTTGATCCCCTTTGGGGTCCCACTCTTTACAATATGGTATTAGAGCCTAACCAGTCAGTGACTTGATTATTTCAAGTTATCATATGTTAGGTAAATAAGTAACCCTATATAGGTTGTTATGATTATTCCTGAGTCATGAAATGTCAATTCAGGTTGCAAACCCTAACGAATGTGGTCAGATCACTCCCCAAACTATCTCTAGAGGTGGAAATGTCACCTACATAAGAGTTATCACATTCAATGAATAGTTACTTTCTCCTATTTTATGGTAATTTAATTGGACCTTTGTGAAGTGTAGCATGACCCATGAGGACTGAGCATGCATGGATGACAAGTGTTGAACCCATAATTATGTTTTAGGGATATGATACAACTCCATTTTTTTAAGACATACCTTTCCATCAATCTAGTTGTTTCAATATTATTATTTCAAAAGCTACCTTCCCAGGGTTTGGAAGCCACCTTATATGAGATCCCATTTCTACATACACTGGGGTTAGTTCAAGATATTTGTTTCTAATGGAAATCCATAGAAGTTCATCTATACCATCTTCACTAGTAGACATCATAACCTAAAAAATTCCTTTACGACATATGGGACTATGATTGCCTAACCAGACCAAGTGTTGAGAGACTCATATAGTTCCTTTGATTTGGAAAACACTGATCTCTTCTCAGGATAGTTGGGTGAGTTAACGATTTCCTATTGTCCTATGTTGAGGTTAAGTACCACCTTGTAGAATCGAGTACATTTAAGAGGTGTAGAGTAATCAATATCGATCTACTATAAGTTGACAACATATTCATGTAGTCTATATCCCTGTCACCTATGGTATGAGTTAGAGATGGTTAGTATGCCCTTATAAATGTTCGAAGAATTAGACTCTCTTAGTCAGATTAAGTAATGGTAAAAAAACTAGTGTAGGTTTACGTGGTGGAAAATTGTTTACTTGGTTCAAGAATTGATTTTGGCTCCATTTTAGGACTTACATCGCAAAGATTTCATCTTTCACCTTATTGTCATTATTATAATATATGTACAAAAGAAAGTTTTCTAGATTTTATCCATGAATTTTGTGAACCAAGTCACCCACCATAAGGAATTTCTATGTAGTAGAGAAACCCTTTAGTGATGAACCCCTTGTCTAGTTTAGTCGATCTTGAGGCCCTAGATATATGCAGGGATCAATAAGTAGGAAGAAGTTTTAGATATATATGACTTAGTAAATCTACCTCAATTACCTCTTTAGACGATAATTTGGATTATAGATGAATAATTTTTAAGGGGTGGAGTCTTCTACCTTGGTAGTTTACAAAAGTAATTTGACTTTAGCATTAACTAAACACAATATGAATGAATAGGAAAACCTTTAGTTAATGACACCACAATGACTCCCAAATTAGAGTAATTAAACCATCCTAAGATGGATGCAATGGATATTAACTAGATAATTGAAAATAAATCAATAGAAAATTCATACTCCTCAATGTAAGATAGGTTTCTAGGTTGAGAGAGCCTGATTTTTTGATGTTAGGTTAAGGATGGGTGGATTTCAGGGACAAAATCCTCTTTAAGGGATGGACTGTTGTAACATACCTAAATCTAGATGTATAACTCAATTTCCCTTTCCTTAGATGCCCCCTTTGTTACATGAGTATTAAATCCTTTTATCTTAAATTAGATTAAACAAGAGTAATTGAACCCAAGAAAGTATAATGAAAAATAAATATATTATATAATGTTAACAAAAATTAATCAATAAAGTCATCATTTCAAGGATAATTACATAATTTCACTAAATAACTAGATTTGGCCATAATATGTAAATCTACAAGCACCTTTAGTCGAATTAATGAAACGAATTCAATAAATATGAAATACTACGTCAAATAAATTAAGAAATGCATTAAATACATCATTAAGTACCTAACTTGCAAGTAACTAAATAAAATAGCCCATTTTACCAAAAATGAGGCTAACATTAAACCTCATGTCTGATTTGGCCCACATGCGAAGTTTCAAGTCAATATGACATCCTTTGACCACTCATTTGATTGGTTGAACACTCTAACGTTAATATGCATGAGAACATGCCATAATTACATTAAAGTGCCCTTTCACCATTCACTCATCCCAAATGCATGCAGTCTCCTTCCTGTAAGATTGCCATATATCTATGTGTTGTGTAAACCCTATAACCACCACTGAGTGCTTCCCTTCTCTCCCTCACCTTTTCCATTTTCTTCCCAACTCTCCTCCTTTCTAGTTCATCTTCCACTTCATCCTCCCATCCTATTTATCACCAATAACCCTGGTCATCGGAATCAAAGCTACCACACATTGAAGCAGCTATAGGGCATCAATGCCACCATAGGTAGTAGTTTTTGCCGGCTCCATGGGTCATAATCAATACACAAGATTGCATCATCATTCACCATACAACTTACAACCCTACTCTGCAACTAGGTCCATCGTCACTACACAGGAAATTGGCTGCCGCCGCCTAATCCTCATCCATCTCCTACCTTGCACCCAATCACCATGGTTTTAGTTGGGTCATCGCATGAGGATATATTCACCAAGGGCGCTACCAATCATCACACAACCATGTTCACCTCCTCCCTCACCAATGATAGTACCATCACCTAATGAAGGATCCGTCATCTATATAGTTTCTTTCCCTAAACATAGTAGGCATCCTCCATATCCACATCAACATACTAACTCCTTCATCCTCTAGATACCTACTATCCATTGTGATAGAAAGGGAGAGAGAAACTTCTAATCCACCAATCATCATTGGAATTCCCTCACACACCTTCATCTCCGACGCATACTCCCCTCTAGTTCCACAAAGATCCTTGTTTCCCTTTCTATCTTGATCACCTACCCTGACCCTCAACACACTGACAAGTTTGAATGATGTTGGACTCCAACTTTAGCACCAGCTCTGACTCCTGTTGGCTGCTTCCTATTATGTAGGCGGTTGCTTCCATAACTCTCTCCCTATAGCAGTGATCATAGAGAGACTTCAACCACACCTAACCAAAAACCTCACAATACAAAAGATGTGCAATGTAAACGCCACTCAAAAGATGATCCATTGAGGACCTTTGAAGCTAAATTATCGACAATTAGTGATTAGTTTTCACGCTATAGATATTTGATTAGTATGACAACTAAATCAATTAGATATCAAGAGTAGTTAGTGACTAAAAGCAAATCATAACAAATAACATGACCTCGAATTAGAATACCAGTTATCGTAGTCACATATATACATCCTTCAGTACACTTAAAATAATCATCAATAGTTGATTCTAACATCAATTGTAATACGTGCTTTTGTGAGTTCTAGTGTATGTGTAACTTACTACATTATTTATAACACTAATCAATTCACCATATTCTATTTAATATACATGATAATCCTAGGTTTATGTGTCTTCATATACTTACCTTAATGTTCTATGTTATAAAATTAGTTGATATAGTGTGGTAGTATTGCGTGCAGAACCTAGTAATAATAGTAGCAACCAATATCTTACGTGCATTGGCATATTCATTATCCATTATTATATCAACTAGAACCAAAAGGACTTCATGTTTATATAAGGAAAAATTGGAGGGAAATATCTTACATGAAAACAATAATATTGAGGATAACTATATATATTGAAGTATCGACCTCAAAGAGATCTCATTTTAAATCACATCCAAGATTTTCTCTTTTAAATTTTCACCATCTATCTAAACAAATAAACTTGAAATCATAAAAATTATATCTAGAAAGAGAATAAGATCCATTAGGATAAGAATGGTTATTGGATAAAGGAACCAGATTATAAATATTGACTAACTATAGGTTGAATCATCAATACATATAACCTTATGTAATAATGACACACATATGTTGATTTTCCTAAACCCTAACTTGAAATTAGGCATCGAATTGGTTAGATCTACTTTCAATCATAATTGGTCAAGTGTGTACGAATATGTATGAAAAACACTTTTCGGTTGAGAATGACAAACTATGAAGTTCACCCTAATGATAGGGTTATTTGTGAAGATCAGGTATGTGCTATCCCTATTTACATTTTAACATTAAATTGACTATAAACCCATTTTCCCCATAATGAGGCATATTTGAACATTTCTCCTTCTTGACACCATTTCTATATCCCATGAAAATATATTTCTTCATTTTCTTCCTAAATGTGGAACTTATTCTTTGATGTTGGGATTATTGGCCCTTTTGCCATATTTACATTGCCAAATATATTGGTAATAAAATCATATCATCTTTCTATACTATTTGCATGCTTGTTATTAGAATATTAATCAAAAGTAGATGTATTTTTGGTACAACCATACACTTTTATATATATTGGTATTGAGGTTTTACTCTCCTTTGCCCTTGGTGTATAGGGTTTTACTCCCCCTTATCCTTGGAGAATCTGGGATCTACTCCCCCTTCTTGCCGGGCCCATGATCCTATGGTGTATCGACCCTACAAAAGATTAAGTTAGTCCTACCTGCGTGTTGTGATTTGTTTGGGATGTATCCTTGAAATGATTATATTGTTCTCATAATTTTATTGCCTCATTATTTTGTTATATATCGTTGAACTACATCCTTTAAAATTACCTACATGATGTAAACCCCTACCTTATTGGAAGCACCTTTTTTTGCAGATATCTAATAATGATCAAATTGATTTATTATCCAGATACATAAAAGTGTTCTGACATATACATTTTCTTATCTTCCTTTACTGTGTGTTGTTCCCAAACCCACCCAGGTGTAAGATTTGTAGGGAACATGCACTCGAGATAATCACATATAAGACATGGACTTAACGTTATCTTGGAATGTCTAGGTTACCCTCTCTAGCGTTGATTGTAGTTGGTTCAAGCTTTTGTATTCCACCTTTTATGGTGAGGAACAATTGTATATGAGTCGACACATAACTTTGTAATAGTTTTGTTTCTGCTACTTAATCATTATATTTCTCTGTAATATATACCACTTGAGAAAAAAACAAATATCTCCTTTCCTCCTTATTTTGGAATAAAAAGGGTTTATATTTCTTAACTCAGTGAATAGTGGATCCCTTTTTAGGTCCCACTCTTTACAACATATCCCAGATTTGGCGTAAAAGCTTCCAAAAAATCATCTAACGGTCTAACCTCAGATCTGTTGCTCCAAAATTGGCTGGCTAGAGGAAGTGGATGAAAAGGGGAGGAGTAACAATACCTTCGATAAGTTGAATAAGAGACCTCAAATAAGAAAGGGAGCAAGAGAGAAGAGATCTATTGTTTAAAACTACTTACCATGATTAATTCATTGCTAGGTCGTAAGTCTTTCCCTTATTCTTTATATTCTCCCCTAAAGTCACCGTAGAATAACCTCTTTTTTGTCATCTTGAGAAATTTATGGCTCTAGTTTCATGGTCAAATGAAATATAAATCCAACGAGACAAATATCATCATATTCAGATATGTATATCAAAATTTATGGTGATTTTACTGATTAACTATCCTGGTGGTTGCAAATTCCATTTCCATCAGTCTGTGTGGCCTATCAGTATGCATGGTTGTCGGTCTATGTCACCGTTGATATGCATGACCCTTCAATTTACATGACCAGTCAGCCTATGTGGCCATTATTTTTTGTGACTTTTAGTCTGCCCTTTGTCGGTCTATGTGGTCGTTGGCCCGTGTGTTGTTGGTCTATGTGGCTGTTAGACCAAGGAAGGTACAAACTAAAGCCAGATATGCACATATTTACTAAAACTCCCATGACTCTCTCATTTCAACTTCTATCTAATTGATTCATTTTGAGTTGGATTTGTGATTGAATTCCTTACAATCTGTAAGTATTAGTTTTACTAATTTCTCAAAATAATTTATGTATTAGTTATTTTGTCAAGCATCACCAAATCTCTTCCAACATACATATGTAGGCTATCTCTCTATATCAATGTAAGCTCGGATCTGGTATGATCAAGTCATGGTTTTGATTACTAAAGCATAAGTTCAAAAGAAAACAAGGCTGAAATGAACCATAAGGTAATTAAGATACTAGAAAATGCATAATTAACATGAAGGTTATATTTAACCCTAACATACTAGTAATAAGAGTAATGAGTTCTAACACTCCCCCTCTAGTAAACATTTCATCCCAAAATTATTAGAAGAGGAAAGGATAATCATTACACATCTCTGAATCTAATTCCATTGTATCTTCTTTTACACCATGGTTCCTTCAAAGGACCTTCACTAGGGGTATATCCCTCTTTTTAAGCTTTTGAATTCTACTATCTATAATTTGTATAGGACCTTCGACATATAAGATATCCTCTCTTAAATGTGTAGGGTCTAGGTCATTAACCTTGTCTATAGCTAGATGACACTTCTTCAACATGGATATATGAAATACATGATGTAGATTGGCTAGCTTTGGAGGTAACTTAAGCTTGTATGCTACTAGTCCAATTATTTGAATGATTGGATAGGGACCCATGTATCTATGAGTTAGTTTGCCTTTCTTACCAAACATAAGCACACCTTTATATAATTAGACATCAAGTAAACCTCATCCCCAACCTCATACTGAAGGGGTCTACACCTTTATTCTGCATAGACTTTCTTTCTATCTTGTGTAACCTTTAATGGCTGTTTGTTCATAGACATCTTTTTGAGAAACTAGAATTTTCCTCTAACCAACTTCATACTAACAAATTGGAGACCTACATTTACTCCCCTATAAAGATTTATAAGGGTCCAAACCTAAACTAGAATGATATATGTTATTATAAGCAAACTCCATAAGACTAAGGTGATTATCCCAGCTGTCAATGAACTGCAATACACATGCTCTCAACACGTACTCTAGGGTTTGAATAGTTCATTATGAATGTCCATCTGTCTGAGGGTGAAGTGTTGTACTAAACTTCAATCTTTTTCCTAAAGAATGATGCAACTGATTCCATAATCTAGATGTAAATTTGGGATCTCTATCATATATTATAGAAATGGGTACCTCGTGATATTTTACCATCTCATCTATATAGACTTTGGTTAATTTTGGGGTATGTCATGTTGTATTAACTGGTAGGTAGTGAGAAGACTTATTTAGTCTATCTGCTATTACCCATATAGAGTCATATCCACATGCTGTTCTAGGTAATCCAACCACAAAATCCATAGTAATAGCTCCCACTTCCATTTAGTAATATGAAGTGATTGTAGAGTACATGTCAGATTATGATGTTTATCCTTGACTTGCTGACACACAACACACTTAGCTACATAATGAGATAAATATTTCTTCATACCTAAACACCAACACAATTTTTTAAGGTTTCTGTACATCTTTATGTTGTCTGGATGCATTGCATACATAGAAGAGTGTAATTCCTAAATAATTTACTGCCTTAATTCTAGATCACTCAACACACATAATCTATCCAGTTGATACAACCTCTCTTAATATGAATATATGAATACTACTCTCTTACTTTCTTCCATATCATGCATAATCTATTGTAGATCATCACTTTGTTGAAGTTCCTTAACCTGATCATCAAACATAAGTCTAATCTGCATCTGTGCAATTAGTCCACCTTTTTATAAGACACTTAAATCTCAATTCATCTCTCTCATATTATGAAGTAATTCTCTTTTCACACATGCCATAGAGAACATTTTTGTAGATGATGTTGACTTACTAGTCATAGCATCTGCTTCTACATTAGCCTTCCCCAGATGATAATTGATGGTAATGTCATAATCCTTTATTAGGTCTAACCACATGCTCTGTCTCATATTGAGATCCTTTTGTGTGAAAATGTACTTTAGACTCTTATGGCAGTAAAGACCTGACATGACTCACCATAGAGATAAAGACGCCATGTCTTCAAGGCATATACTACTACTACAAACTCAAGAACATGTATTAGATAATTCTCTTCATTCCTTTTGAACTCTTTAGAAGCATAAGATACCACCTTCCCTTCCTGAATTAGAACACATTCCAAACCTCTCCTAGATGCATCCAGAAAACCACATAATCCTTGTCTGCTTCTAGTAAATTCGAAATGAGTGATTTAGTTAACATTTTCTTTAACTTTTGGAAACTTTTCTCACATGTTTCAGACCAAAAAAAGGGACATTGTTCTTTGTTAAATGTGTAAGAGGTGATGAAAATACCTTGAAGTTCCTTATAAAACTCTTACAGCTAACCCTATAAAACATTTGATCTCAATAGGGGTTGTAGGTTGCTCCCACTAAAGAATAGATGCCACCTTCTTAGGGTCTACACTGACTCTATCTCCTAACATGACATGCCCAAGGAAACAAACTTCAGCCAATCAGAACTGACATTTTCTGAATTTAGCATAAAGTTGATGTTTCCTCAATATTTGCAAGGATATCTTCAAATGTTGCTCACATTATTCTACATCTATGGAATATATTAGAATGTCGTCTATGAACACTATTATGACTGATCTAAGTAGGGTTTGAAAATTCTAGTTCATCATGTCCATAAAGGTTGCTTGGGCATTTGTCAATCCAAAAGACATGACCAAAAATTCATAATGCCCACCTTGTTCTAAATGTTGACTTAGGTACATCTGATGCCTTTATCCTTAGCTAATCATAACCTAACCTGAGATCTATCTTTCAAAATACCATGCCTTCACATAACTAATCAAATAGATCATCAATCCTAGGCAATGGATATTTATTCTTAACGATTATCTTATTCAACTACCAATAGTCAATGCACAACCACATAGTTTTGTCCTTATTCTTCACGAAAAGTAGGAGAGCTCCCCAAGGTGATGTACTAGGTTGAAAAAAACCTTATCTAGTAACTCTTGTAACTAAATCCTTTAAATCTATAGTTGTCATTATATAGGAAGACAACACTATTAAGTGACCACCAAGAAGAATTCATATCTCAAAGTCAACATCCCTCTTAGGAGGCAAACCTAATAACTTGTCATGAAAGATATATGGGAACTCACATACTTATAGAACGTCCTTTATATTGAATGTTATTTTCTCTACCCTAGCATCTGCCACATGTGCTAGAAAGGTCTCACAACCCTTTCTCATCATCTTATTAGCTACAATAAATGATATTACACACATGAGTAAGACTTTTCTATCTCCAGTAAAGACACATGCTAATCCGCCTAGCTAAAAGTTAGCTTCTTTCTTCCAACAATCCAATTGGACATGGCATGTCTCAAGGAAATATATACCCATACTAGTTTGAAAGGAATTAATGTTTAGTGTATGGTATTAACCTCTAGGGTATACCACTAAAACTCAACAAACATCCATGACAAACTTCTGTCAAAGCGATTGATTCACCCAAAAACACTGTTAAAAACAACTCATAAGATAAATCTTGAGCTAAAAGATCTATCCATTAACTAAGGATATCTATATAAAAGAAGTTTCACACTAGGATCCATTAAGACTGTAGATGAAATGTTTTTAAAGAGAAGAATCTCGCATATGACAACTTTGGGGGAGACTACTCCTTCTAGTTGAGTATTAGAGAAGAAATGTCATGTAGCCCCCCCTCTTCCATGGTGTCCTTGTAGTCCACTACTGGTACTATGTCCTCCCCCTCTAGAGCCTAAAGCCACTGCAGAACTTTCTCCTCTGATCGGGGTTTACCTCTGTAGAGTCTAAAATTGTGATTATGAACTTTGTTCAGGTCTAAATTGAATGATTGGGCAATCCCTTTTAATATGCCCCATATGTCCAAAATAATAACATGCTTGAGTATTGACTCCACAACACTGACCAACTTGTGTCCTACCAAAGTTGTCAAATGCCACCATATCTTGTCTCTGTGGTCTTGTCACTAAAGTTGATGCCACTGAAGGCCTTGAAGAAGGTTCCCAAATAGGTGGTGTATTCTATCTACTAGGGATAAATCTTCATCTACTATAGGAAGATACAACATCACTTCAACTAGATCCTTACCTACCAAAACAACCCAGACCTCGTCCTAACTTGGAGAATAAACCATCATCTCCTCTACATCCACTAATATTATGTTCTCCTCTACTAAAATCTCCAGATATTTTCATGCTCTTAGAGTGGTTATCAACATTAACTGGTTTTTCGATACGTATTTCTTATTCCACAAATTCTCCATTTTTTATCTACCTCTTCTCCCAATATTTGATATGGTATGTCTAATCTTAGATTTTAAACCTCCTTGGAATCTCCTACATTTCTCTACATCATCCGGTACCAGCTGAGGACAACACTTGTTCAACCTTGTGAAATATGCCTCGTATTTGCCAATTGATGTGATGCCATGTCTAATATTCTCTCTTAATAAGGTAAGCGGAAAATTCTTAAGGTGAAACTCATCTAAAAAGTCTCTCCATGTCATCCTTGTATTCCTCCTCTTACATTCCACTTCATAGTACCACAACTCAAAATCTCCATTGAGTAGATAGACATCATGATTGACCTTCTTATCCTCAGGTAACTATATTAGGAGAAAAACCTTTTCCAACTATCAAAGCTACACATCTACCCTAACTGGGATTGTTGCTCCAGAAAACTCAGCTCCACTGAGTTTATTCACCAACTCATAGGATCTCATCAGGTCCTCGTTGGAAGATGAAAAAATCCTATCCATCTTATATTTTTATTTTGTCTCCAAGAAAATATGATACATCCTTGTCTCCTCTCCCTATCTTCTCCACCTTGAGCCATTGCATGAGGGTCATGTACATAATGACTCTCATCTTGTTCCTCACCAAGTCCATGTCCTCTTCCTACCATTTGTGTATCTATAATAGAAACATATCTATTAGAGAATTGTAGTTCAAAGAGGGAAGTATCCTAATCCTATTGGTCTCTTATTGCCTTATCCCAAATCTCAACTCAATTTAGGTTCAACCTATGCTCTAATACCATGTTTTTGACACAAACCTTTCCCACTAACTAGGGTTTAGGTCTGCCAAGGATGGATTAGACTAGTCTTCCAATTTTAATCACTTACTTAAAACCAACCATAAATATTTCTTTTCCTTTTAACATCATGTTAACTAGAAAGATAACATATTAATTTTGCTTTAGGAAAGAAGGACGCCTATACAAAACCTTCTACTTCTTGGCCACCACCTCATCTCACGATGACAACATTGATGGCACTTCCTTTTGTTGGTAAGGTATGCCCATAGAGAAAATCATGTGATGATTGACATGTCATATACCATAAAAGAATTGACTAATAACCATAAAGGCAAGCTTCCAATCCATTATGTCTCATTCAGTTATGAGATGATGAGAAAACATTATGAATGTTTAAATAATGACAATACTCAATGATGTATGTCTTCAAGTACGCGATTTAGAGAATGAGATCATATGAATTCCAAGACTATGTACATTCTTGTTTTGTCCCTAGTCAGTTGTTATTATGGAAGGTAGATAGACACCAGTAATACACAAAATTGGAGTGTGGGTTGGTTGATGACTGAATCTCAATAGTCATGATATGGCAATATCAAACCAACACACAGACACATGTTAGGGAATAGTGTATTGCACTGACACACCTAGAGAGTGATACATGTAAACCATCATTGGTGGTCATAGTCATCTCTCATAGTGAAGGTGGTGATCATGATTCTTATACCTGAAATTATTGCACTCGTCACATGTCGTTGGGTACACTTTCACATCATCAAACCCAATCGTGGAACATGGATTGTTATAATGGTGGTGATTGGGTGACTTTGACACATGGGTATAGACTGTGAGTGATAGAGATATGATTTTTCCCTCCTACTGGAGTATGATATCCCGGCCACTTGATAAGCGAGACTGAGAAATGCATGTCCATGTACATGTGAATCATTATATAATATTGAGGTCAAAGTATCTCAGATAGTCTACTCTTGGTTCAAGAAACATGAGATGAACATTGAGAGATTGAGGAGTCCATGCCTCGAGTTCACTCCAAATATTAGAGTCAAAGGAATCATACAATCACTGCAACACCTTACACAAATTGTAGGTTGAAGTTGTTCTCCAACTTTCCATTCACTTGGGTACAACTGATGCGTGAACATGCACCACTCTTTTCTTGTGATGTCATAATCTAGTTATGGACATTCTATGCCAGTGTGATATGGGACCTACATGGTCACACACAAAGGAACTCATCTAGAAGAGGAGTCTAATCTTGAATGGTGATTGGATTGACTACTAAAGCATTTAGGCATTCAATTCACACAACAAATTGACTGACTACACTACCAAATGACCACCTTATAGGGTGAGACGATCGTTTGGAGTGCCGGATGAGCGTCTCAAATGTTGAGATGGTCTTTTGGGTTGTCAGGCTGATCAAAAATTGAATTGGCTAAATTTTTCCCAAATTGAGGTGTGAACCGACCGGTTCATTTTGATGAACCAACCGGTCAGGTTCGAATCACCAGATGACCATCGGGGTGAGCGAGATGACTGTCTCTCATTTGTTAGATCGCTCATTCAGGCCGGAGGAAGGTTCTAGATACTTTCTTAGATTGTTTTGATTGCACAATACTTGTGCTGTAAGGAATTAATGTTTAATATTAATGGGAAATGAATTGCCAATTTTGTATGTGAGTGGGAAACTACTAGACATCCATTTGGTAGTATGAGACAACCATCACGCAGTTCTAGATGATTGTATGGACTACTAGATGATCATTTCATGTTTTAGAGTAGTGAAAATTCAAGATCTTCCAATCCCTTCCACTCCTACGTAGATCTCGAATAGACTGGGAACCCTGGCCCTTACCCCACCTATAAATAGAAGGGTATTGGGGGCTTCCTAGAGCACAAAAATAACACAGACAATTGAGAATCAATTACTCTGACAATTGTTGTCCTCTCTGGTTGTGGTAACGAAGAGATCCCAGGAAAGTCCTACCCGAATAGGGAGTGATAGCGATGGGAGAGAACAACTGAGGATCATTGTTGTGGTAGAGTAATTTGGTGACTAGTACACTAACAGGATGGACAACTCCTTCCTATCTATTCTACTAAGACGACATGAGTTCTAGTTGGTCCATGTAGACTATTCTAGAGGTAGTAGTCCTTTGGCTGCTGCTGGGAGAGCAAAGACATCCTGAAGTCCACGGTGAGACCACATGATTTGCTATAGAAGTTGTTCTAATTGTTGTTCATGGTGAAGACGAGGAGATGCATAGTCACCATCCAACAACAACTTGAAGATAGTTGCATTGAAGTGAGTTGTAGTTGCTGGACTTGCTCCAGGACTAGGTATAACTTATTAAAGCATCCTTCCTATTTCATAGTTGTTGACGTGATCTATTGTTATGGGAATATAGATAGATGAAAAAAAATTGCTGCTATACTCTGTGCTCATTTTTCCCAATAGTGGTATCAAAGCCACATCAATTTACTATGTTTTAGGATAATCAATATGTTTAGATTTTTGGTTTTATTATTTATTTATTGCATACTATGTGAATATTTAAATGGTATCATATGTGTATCCGATAAAAGACCATATAATCCCAAACTATATATATATATATACAATTTACATGTGTCACCCTAAAAGAGGTTTTATGATGGATTTGTAGCATGGTTATGGCCTAAATGCTAAATCTATGTGTGGTTGGATGGTTTGGTTACTATTTATCTTAATCTAAGTACCAGACCTCTACCTCCTTATTCCCAATATAAAGTTAATTCTTTCCTACCTTTTCTCCCCTCGAATGTAACTCAAGGTTTCTCTTTATACAATATAATAAAGTATCAATAGGATAGTTTTCTTTCTTGCAACAACAAAGAAGATGATCATCTCCACCAGACAAGACGACCAGTTCATGAGACAAGACGACCATCTGAATGACCATGGAGGATAGATCGATGGAACTAGATGGCCGTTTGGTGGACCCACCCAACCTTTTGGAAGGAGTCCAAACATCGATTGGACAAGAGGCCAAACGACCACCCCAGAAGGCCCAACCGACAGTATGGAAGGTTTCCAGACATCGGCTGGATAGGAGGACCAAGCAACCATCCAAGAGGCGAGATGATGCACTGGTTATTTGTCATTTTCAAAGGCTATTTTGTATTGATTTTTTTGCACTCTTTGTTAATTTTCATTTAATTGTGCATGATTCATTCTCATTAGCTTGTGACACTTATTTGCATCAAACGTATGTAATTGCATTGTTTCGAATGAGAGCTTATGTTTGGATTTTATAAGTTTTTGGATTTTTTTAAGAATCTACATAGCTCGGTACTACTAACTTTGGAGTGGGTGGTACTGACACATGCTTAGTTTGGAATAGATAAGAATCAAGAAGACTCGGTAGTACCAACTCTACAAGTCGATACTACTAACAACATCACAACATTTTTCTCAAGACTAAATGATGCAACTCAGTACTATCGACACTTAGGTTGGTAGTACTGAAAACTCGTCAAGTGGCCACATAATCAGAGGAGCCAGTAGTATCAACCAGTCAGGATCAGGAAGATATAAATATGGTGTTTATTCCAATGGTTGAGTTATTGTTTCACCCTAAGTCACTTCTATGACTTAGGGGGAATTCAGTCAACCCTATCTATCACATTATTTTGCATTGGACAATAGTTGATAGGAAGGAGAGGAGAAAGCAAAGTTGAAGACTACATTCTAGATGATCCGAGTATTTCTAAGTGATGTATTTATAGCTGGAAGGTAGCAAAATGACACATGTGCAAGAAGGGATCTTTTGGACCGTCTACTTCAGGGGTTCTTTAATTCTATTAATGTAAACCCTATTTTTCTTCTCCTCTCCTATGTTTTTTTCCATGAAAACCATGCGGGGATAAACCCCTTATTCCTTAGGACCTGGGAGTAGCCTGACGATGCATTGTAATTGACATTATGCATTAATATATCAATTTATCTCAATCTTTGCACTTATTTCTATGCATTTGCAATGAACTGTCAATGCTTGATCACCATAGGTAGTTAATTGATCTTTAAAAAAGGATATTATTGGTTGGAAAATCATCAAAACACATGTTTTATATCATCCTTTGAGAAAGGTAACTCACAAACATGAAGATATTACATAGAGGGTTTGTTAAAGAACCTAACTAGTTACACAATCGATAAGAGAATGAGAATGGTATTAGACTAGGAAGTGAGTTACACCATAAGAGTGGGTAATTCTTGCTATAGGGTCTTTGTCCAAGGTTAGGAGATAAATGTATTAATGTTATTTTCTTGATTGCAACATTAATTGAGGTGAAATCGAAATCCTAAGGAATTATGTCTAATTTTGATAAATCACCAATAATTCTAGATTTAATTTCTACATTCTTAGTTAATTAAACAAACCAATCAAAGTTTTCTTCGGCCTAAATGATCGTATTATAGTTAATAGTAGCTTTTGAATTTCAGATTTCCATGCATTCGACATCCAGGCCTCATTTTCTTATATTACTCTGATAGTATACACTTGCATTCTAGGGCGTATAGAAAATACCTATCATGTTTTTGGCAGCGTTGTTGGGAAATGACAAATTCAACACTACAACTGTTGTAATCATCCACTCTACGCCACACATTTTATTTTCCTTTTTATCCTTTTCTTCAATCATTAGTATGTATTCTCACATTAGTATGTGTTCTTACATTATCCATAATAATTTTAGGTACTAGTACATGCAATAGAGTTCACAAGTACATAGAGTCATCACCATAAGGCTTTAGTCAGGCGAGCTCTTGTGCCAAGGAAGGGAGTTCATTAACATAGGGGGAAGACTAATTCCGACTCCTCTGACTCCACCACCGGTCACTCAAATACCTCCACCAGAGGGACCATAAGAACAACCAGATATGGAAAAGAGTGGACAATTTGGGAGAAGATCAAGGTGTCTTCCTCAACAACTTAGCTTGGGCCAATAAAGTGACAAGCAATAAATGTGGGAAGCTATAAGATCAATTCAGGGCTAGTGGCATTAGTCAAGTAGCATGCCTTCCATGGCCACAATACTGACGACGCGATGATGCACATAAGCAATTTTGTCGAAAGCTGGAAGATGGTGCCAAGTCATGGTTCTACAACTTGGAAGATGAGTCTATTGAAATGTGGGATCAAATGATTGAAACCTTCTTGGAGCACTATTTCCCTCCTCGAAAGACGAATGAGTTGACCAAGAATATCTACAACTTCAAACAATAAGTAGAGGAGTCATACTCTGAGGCATGAGAGAGGTTCCAGGACATGCTAAGGAAGGTTCCACATCATGGTATCGACTTGCTAGGCCAGGAAAAGATTTCTATTATGGGCTACATCAAGGAGAAAGGACCACATTGGAAAATGCATGGACGTGCTTTTTCCTCATAAACATGCCATCCAAATGTCACATGATCCTTAAAAACATGGTGAAGAACCAATCAAGGGGAGAAGAACAACGAGCGTCCAACAACTATCAAAAGTGTTTGAGAGTCCAAGGCGATTTCTGATTAGAATGAAAGTTGGACTTGATCACGAAGAAGTTATGTGCAATGATGGAAGCTCTTCAGGAGAAGGAGAAGAGGAGTTCTTATTTGCATGTCAGCAAAACTACAGGGGAGGAAATGACTACCCATGGAGAAATGATCCAAAAATTTTCATGGAGGGATCCTAACAACTTCCAGTAAGATCCTTCTCAAGCTCAACAAAGGAAATCCATAACAGGGTGCTCAACAATAGAAATACCAACAAGACATGGGCCCTAGTAAGATAGAACGCATAGAGGACATGATGGGTTAGCTAGTCATATAGAATGAAGTTCTCATGGGCCAGATTCAGAGGGAACTGTAAAATCAAGGGGAATAATTTTTTATTTTTGAGACATAAATTTCTCAAACTGCGATAAAGGTTGTGTCCTTGAAGAAACTGACTAAGCAGGGATTCCTAGGAAACACCAATATGCCTACTGACAATCAACATGTAAAAGCAATGATGTTGTGTAGTGGGAAGAAGTTATTAAATGAGTAGAAGACAATTCTGAAGTCAAAGGACAATGAAGATGATAAAGGCTCACCGATGATTACATTTTGGAGTCAATTTAATTGAGTGAGATACTACAATAGAAGACAAGGTGGTTGAAGATGAAAATCACGAACCAGAGGAAACAAGCAAGGAAGTGAACATCCCACCTCATCATAGGAAATTGGTGATGCCAGCACCCTTCTAGAATAGCTTAAAGGCAAAACAAATTGACAAGAAATTTTAGAAGTTCCAAGATAGCTTTAGGAATCTTCATGTCAATATTCCACTTATTGATGCAATTGAGAAAAAACCCTCCTATGGAAAATTTCTGAAGGACTTGATCAACAAGAAGAGGAGAATAGATGATTCTGAGGTGGTAGTCCCGAAGGAGAAAGTTAGTGCATTTAGCGTGGGAACGTTTCCACCAAAATGAAAGGTTTCAGGCTGTTTAATATCTCATGCTATATCGGGAGGAGAAAATTTTGGAGAAGCTTTATGTGATTTAGGGGAAAGCATCAATCTCATTCCCTTGACTACTTTCAAGAATCTAGGTCTTAAGGAGTCTAGGAAAAGCAATATGACCATTCAACTGGCAGACAACTCAGTGGTGATGCCTTATGGTGTCTGTGAGGATGTTCCCATCAAGGTGGACATGTTTGTATTTCCAGCAGACTTTGTTATCATGGAGATGCAAGATGTTCAAGGCAACAAATTATTACTCGGTAGGCCATTCAAAGCCACATATGATGTGATTCTAGAAATGGGTAGAGGAAGACTGACATTCGACAACAAGAAGAGTTATGAAATCTTGATGCCCGAGGCCACATAGACTGCCAAAGGGAAGCACAATGCCACATGCTACAGTAGGTCTAAGAAAAAGTGTCATTATTTCTAGAGAAGTCTTTCCTTGATATGGCTCATGTGATGACATAGGTCCACAAAGGCACACTGCCGATGGACATCTCGTAGAACACAAAATAAATATCTTTAACAAAAAATCAATTTAGTATCATGATGATGACGAGGAGGACCATTGTCCAACAACAATTTAAGAAGAAGCTTCCTCTACTCTAATGCAAGCATACCCACAATTGTCGTTAGAGGTGTGCCTTATGAATCTCATGGATGATTGTGTTTGATTTCATTCTTTGGAGGAATGTATTTTATTTCTTAAGGCACTAACGTCTTACTACACCAGGCACTTCGAGGATCTAGGACCACCTCCCCTTTGTTCCAATCCTTGTTGAATCCCTTGGATATAGATCTGAAGCCATTGCTTCCACACTTTGAAGTATACTTTCTTGGAAGCAGATGAGAAGCTCCCAGTCACCATCTTGGCTTCATAGAGCATCCAGGAAGAGGAGAAACTACTTGTGGTTATGAAAAACCATCGAGCATCATTCTTATGGTTTGTGGCAGACATAAAGGGGATCACCCCTAGTTTCTACCAACACAAAATTTGATTGGAAGAAGGAGCCAAGGCGATTGTGCAGCCACAAGAATGACTCAACCCCATCATGACTGAGGTAGTAAAAAATGAGGTAGTGAAACTTTTATCTATAGGTATAATATATGTTATCTCTAACTCGACCTGGGTTAGTCCAACCCAAGTGTTTCCTAAGAAAGGGGAATAATAGTCACAACTAACTAAAATGATGAATTAATTTTGACTAGGTTGGTGATTTGGTGGTGTGTTTGTATCAATTACCAACGTTTAAAGGCCGCCGCGTTGAAGGATTATTTCCCAGTTCCCTTCATTGATCAAATTCTTGAGCGGATCACTAGACACTCTCACTTTTTCTTTCTCAATGGTTATTCTGGATACAACCAAACTTCTATCGACCCAAAAGATCAAGAGAAGTCTACCTTCACTTTTCCTTATGGCACTTTTGTGTATCGTCAAATGTTGTTTGGTCTTTGCAACACACTGGCCACCTTCTAGCGATGCATGCTCGCCATTTTCTCTGATATGGTAGAGCAAGGTTTGGAGGTGTTCATGGATGATTTTTTGCCTTACGAGTGATCATTTGAGGATTGCCTTTCTAATCTTGATAAGGTGTTGCAGATATGTGAAGAGACTCACCTAATTCTGAACTAGTAAAAATGTCATATGATGGTGAGTAAGGGAATTATTTTGGGACACAAGGGGTCCAGTAACGGAATTAAGGTTTATCTAGTTAATATAGAAGTCATCTCCAATCTAGCTCCACCATCATCGGTGAAGAGAGTGCATAGCTTTTTAGGACATGTCAGGTTTTATCGAAGATTTATAAAATATTCTTTAAAAATTTCCAAACAAATCTCTAAATGGTTAGAAAAGGAATTTGATTTTAAATTTGATGAGCGATGTTTGATGGTGAATGAGATGTTGAAGGAGAAGCTAGTCTCTGCACCAGTTGTCCAGGCTCTGGATTGGAGCCAACCTTTTGAGCTGATGTGTGACGCATTAAAATATGTAGTGGGGGTTGTTTTAGGCCAATGCCAAGATAATGTTCCCACTATTTTCTGCTATGCATATAAAACTCTTAATGATTCTCAGTTGAATTACACAACTATGGAAAAAGAGCTATTGGCAATTTTTTTTTTCTTTTGATAAGTTTCGTCAATATTTGATAGGGGAAAAGGTTATAGTTTGGACTGATCATACGACAATCAAGTATTTGTTGCAGAAAAAGGATGCTAAGCCAAAGTTGATTAGATAGATATTTCTTTTGTAGGAACTTGTTATTGAAATCAAAGAAAAAGCAGGTACTAAATATGTGGTGGATAATCACCTATATAGGCTTCAAAGGGTTGATGAGAAAGATTTAGATATATACCCATAGTGGAAGATTTCCTTGATGAGCAGCTCTTTGCTATGAAGAGTAAAGATCGATGGTTTGTAGACATTGCAAACTACTTGGATTGTGGAGAGTTTCTGAAAGGTTGGGGATATCAGGAGAAGAAGTTCCTCCACTTCTTGAGGTATTATATCTGGGATGATCCTATTTTTCTTAAACAATGTATGGATGGTATACTAAGAAAATGTGTGCCAGAGTGTGAGTTTGAGAGCATATTGTCACATTGTCATTCATTACCTATCGGGGGTCATCAAGCTAGTTCTTGGACTATTGCCAAGGTTTTAGAATGTGGGTTCTTTTGGTCTATGCTATTTAAGGCACATATAACTTTGTTCTTCATTGTGATGTGTGTCAACGTGCAGGTAACATTTTGAAAATACATGAGTTGCCTCTGAATGTTTTTTAGGAAGTCGAGGTGTTTGATTTATGGGGAATTGGTTTCATGGGCCCTTTTGTGTCTAAGAATTCGAACTTATACATTTTACTTGCTGTTGATTACGTGTCTAAGTGGGTGGAAGCAATTCCAACATGCACCAAAAATGCAAAAGTGGTATGTCGTTTTGTGAAGGATCATACCTTTTGCAGGCTTGGGGTGCCCAGTTTGATCATTAGTGATGGTGGATCTCATTTCACAAATAAGGAATGTGGGGTTCTTTTGAGTAAGTATGAGTAAAGCATAAGGTAGGTACTCTATACCATCCCCAAACCTGAGGGCAAGTTGAGGTGTCTAATAGAGAGATTAAGAAAATCTTAGTAAAAGATAGTCTCAAAAAACATGACAAACTAGAGTATGTTTCTTAATAATGCTCTATGGGCATATAGGACAACCTGTAAGACACCTATATGAACCACTCCATTTAGGTTAGTCTACAGGAAAGCATATCACTTACCTATAGAGTTAGACCACAAGGATATATGTGCATTAAAAAAATTGAACTACAATTTGGATGCCACAGGAAGGAAGAGGATGTTGGAAATAAACAAACTTGATTATCTTAGGTTTGATGCGTATGAAATCTCAATGATCTATAAAGAACAAACTATGAAGATCCATGATTGCCACATCCTACATAGATCTTTCACTCCATGATAGAAGGTTCTTCTGTTCAATTCTAGGTTGAAATTACATCCTGGTTAGTTGAGGTCTAGAAGGAGTGGAACTTTTGATATTGTTAAGGTTTTTCCCCATGGGGAGGTAGAAATTAGCAATGGGACCGAGCCATTCCTTGTTAATTTCCAATGACTTAAACACTACTTTGGGGGATATGTGGTGAGGAAAGATGTTGAGTTAAAGCTCATTGAGCTTCACTAATGGGTTAATTATGATCGGTGAGCCTAAGACATAAAACAAGAGTGGAAACCCAACCATCATTTTTCATTCTTTACATTCAGCTTTTTGGTTTCATAGCCTTAGTTTTTGTTTTCTTAGTTTTAATGTAAAAAGGTACCATGATCAATTTTGTTTGGTGTGCAGGCTGAGTACCACTCTGTACTACCGACCTCAAGTCAGTATTATTGACAAGGTCATAGGGAAAAAGATTGAATTGATAGAACAACTCAGTAATACCAACCACAATGTCAGTAGTATTGATGACATCAGAGAGGGATGATCAAAATTTTCAAATCAATTTGGTACTAACAACCCAAAAGTCGGTAGCACCAACTTTCTGTAGAGAAAAGAGATGAGTAACTGATAATGACTCAGTACTACCGATAGACAAAGAGGTGGGAGTAAAATACCGAGTTCCCCCTTGGAAGCACTGATGAAATTTGAACGAGTTGGTGCTACCAACACCTGAAGATACGGGATCTACGTGAGTGTCAATCCAATGATCAAGATTCTTCACATCAGATGATAGATACTACCGATCCATGGATAAGTTGGTACTATCAAAACTACATCAGTACTACTGACATCATGCGATCCACACCAATGACATCAGAAAATTGGGACCTTCGATAGTACTGAGCACATGGATTTGAGAAGAAAATTCGGTACTACTAAAACCACATTGTTAGTACTGACACAATGGTAGAGAGGTAGTAGCAGCTATAAAAGAAGGGGTTGTGATTCATTTCTCTTCACACCTTCTCTAATCCTCCTTGAAGAAAGCATGTGTGAACATCTCTAGGCATTCAGACTCTACACCGAGCTCTCTATTTCTCAAATCCCCTTCTACTACCAAGGATGTCTCCGAGGCGAGAAGCTTCTTCATTGGTGGGGTTTCCAGACTTAGTTCCCAAACCAAGCCAGATTGCCCACCCAAACATCGACATCAAGAAGATGTATACATATCTTTAATAGAGGGAGATACATGCAACACAGTATGACATTGTGATTTCATCGCCTCCATTAGTTTCATTAACAACATGCACTTTGTCTGTGAGCGTCAAGGGATGGTGGGTGACCTTCCCTTCTTCAGCGACTATCTTACATACCCAGATCTCATTTGTGATTTTCAGGCATCACTGGAGGTCTGCATCATTCTTGATCACGAGGATGGCTGGATGAATGGTCGTGTCATCTTTCGCCTCTACAACAACGACTATACTCTGACGTTGTAGCAGTTCAATGCCATATATGGATGTATGAGTGAAGGATCCCTCTTTTACCCTGACAACTTCAACTTAAAGGTGGCATGGGAGTTATTGTCAGAGTTGCCAGAAGGCCAGCATATCAGTTGGCACACAAAGTTCGTCAACAACATCGAGAATCCTTTTGCTCGTATTCTTCACCGCCTCTTCACTAACACTCTCTTTGAAAAATCCAATCAAGGTTAGGGGAAAACCCAGTGGGTTGACCTCTATTTTCTCTACAAGCTATTGGAGTTGGGAAATAGGAGTTTGTACTTTCTTGCCTTCTTCCTTCTTGAAATGATGGGGGTAAAGCTCCAGGTGTAGAGGAAACCTCCAATTCATTTAGGAGGGTTGATCATGCCAATAGCTCTCCATATCAACTTACACCTCGCTAACTCCAAATCTCTGAAGGCAGAACCAAATATGATCTAAAGCACTTCAAGAGATCCAACATATCAGTTAGCACACAAAGTTCATCAATGACATAGAGTATCCATTTTCTCATATTCTTCACTGCCTCCTCACCAACACTTTCTTTGCAAAATCTAATCAAGGGAAGGGACCCAATGGGTTGACCTCTATTTTCTCTACAAGCTCTTGGAGTTGGGAAACAGTAGTTTGGACTTTGGTTCCTTCTTCCTTCTTGACATGATGGGTGTAAAGTGCCAAGTGTAGAGGAAGCCTCCAATTCATTTAGGAGGGTTGATCACGCCAATAGCTCTCCATCTCAACTTAGACCTCACCAACATCAAGTCTCTGAAGGAAGAACCAAATCTTGATCTAAAGCACTTCAAGAGATCCAGCCTCGACAACACAAGATAGGGTACTATACTCACATGTTGTATAATAGGTACCCAGTACAAGGAACGGGCGCTGCCAGATGCCGTCTTCAAGTTGTAGGGTATACATCTCATGAGATGGCATGTGAATTTCTCTTCATAGGAGGAAGAGGAAGAAGATGTTGCAGCAGAATATCAGCATCAAGAGAAGGATAAATAAGATGAGGAGGTGGAACATACCATCCCCATCATGCGTAGGTAGGTTTCACACAAGTGTCCACAACCTTATGCAACCTCCAATTCTTCTGCTCTCCCGCCATGACAATATGATGATCCGTATTCCATGGCAAGAATGTATGGTATGTTGTAGGAGGTACAATAAGGGCAACAATAGTAGACAAAGACCTTGGAGGGTATCCATGACCTGCATGGATGGCTGTACCACAACCAGTAGACAATACTTGAGAATGAGAAACTTGTATGGGCCAACAAAAAGAACATGTACATGCACCTACAGAGGATGGATGTATATCAACAATCAATCTTTGATTACTATTAGAAGCAAGGATACTTTGGCAGTTGTCTACAACCTCCACAATGCCACATCAGCCACCAAGTTCTTAGTGTATGTTCTACCCCTTTGATTTCACCATGCCACATACTCCACCACCACCCATGTGATCTGGTACCACTGTTGTAACATCCCAGGATTTGAGGCCTCAGATAAGTTGATCTTAAAAGTAATGATTGGACTACCCATATCACCAAGGTGCACCTCCTTTTCTGGGAGCCCATCACTAAGAACCCCATAGTTAAGCGTGCTCAGCTTGGAGTAGTACTAGGATGGGTGACCAGTTGGGAAGTTGACCCTGTCAACTTGCACGTGAGTGAGGATAAAGCGTGCAGTTAAAGCTAATGGTGGTCTGTGGGGCCAGTCTCCATTCCTGAAACTCTACTAGAGCCTTGGGCAGTGGCCCCCGTTGTTATAGATGGTATCAGAGCCAGAACCCCTCCAGTAGGTGGGACCCACATGGGCATGTGACATGCCAGTCTTGAGCCGTGCGGTCCAGGCATGTAGGAAAGGGATGTCTATGGTTGACGTAGCCACCCTTGCATTGGTATTCCATGATCGGGAGCTGGGTGTCCATGGGCCATTGTGGGTCTGCACTGAAATGGGGTCAGATTATGAGGCCATATAGTTGAGACTTGACGAGGACGTCAAGAGTCTAAGTAGGGGAGATTGTAACATCCCAAGATTTGAGGCCTCAGATAAGTTGATCTTAAAAGGAATGATTGGACTACCCATATCACCAAGGTGCACCTCCTTTTCCGGGAGCCCATCACTAAGAACTCCATAGTTAAGCGTGCTCAGCTTGGAGTAGTACTAGGATGGGTGACCAGTTGGGAAGTTGACCCCGACTTGCGCGTGAGTGAGGACAAAGTGTGTAGTTAAGGCTAGTGGTGGTCTGTGGGGCCAGTCGTCATTCCTGAAACTCTACTAGAGCCTTGGGCAGTGGGACCGATTGTTATAACTATTCCACCTCCTAAGGTAGAAAATTTCTTGAGCTGCACCACTTAGAGGAAGTGTATGGGAAACTTAGCTTAAGGGCATTTGATATGAATGGACATCTTATTTATTCATGAAATGTGGATGAAGATGGGGTTTGAACCTAAATTTCTCAAATAGTTAGCGGGATCTTAAATGGAAATTTAAGAAAGAAACCATAAGGTTACCTATACACATGTCATTAGAGAGGGACATATCTTAAATTCATGAAAGGCATTGTCTCTTAGTTATGTGATTTTATTCATTTTCAATTCATTTTGACTCACCATATTAAGATGATCAAGTAGCCTGAGTTATTTCCTCCTGTTTGTATTGCATGGAATAGTAGGTGACAAGATAGTTAGTTTTCTTTTATTGCATTCAAAACAAAATGAAAAAAAAATATACATTCATGCGTATAAACAATTCTTGTGCATATAATTCTAGTTGCACAAACAATTACATGTAGATAACATGTATATCATATCATTCATTTCCATATCATATAGGAAACATTTTCCTTCAAACTTTGAGTGTAGGGATACACATTCACAGACTTTGAAAAATAGACAGAGAAGGAAAATATGTTAGTAAATCCCAAGCATAACGTTCCATAATGCTAAAATAATGGGACAATGAAAAGAAATATTTTTTAATGTTTTAAAGTTAAGAGGGAGAAAGGATTCCTTAAACTCTCCACAAAAAAAGATGGAAACATTCACATGATGCATTCTTTTATTTAAATTCATGTTTGCCAAATTGATGAAATCTTTTGATTCATGCATCATTCCACCAATAATAGTAGGCATTAGGATCCATGCATTTTTCATTCTCTTCACCATATAGGTTCATCATGTTTTATTTTTGCATAAATAATTCAGATGTACTTGTGATTCTTCATTTGCCACCCATTTCATGTCATTCATTGCTCTTATTAGTAGGCCCCTTATATGATTTTCTCCTCATTCATTCTTCTAAGGAGAATTGCTTCCAAGTAGTTGGAAGATAGGAAAGAGAAATGTAGAATAGGGAATCACATAATGCACCAAGTGAATACCTCATTGATTACGATGTTAACTGTTGTCTTGATAGTGTTCATTGATCTAAGGGTGGACAACCTGTATGGAAATTTTTGGTCTCTTAAGAGTAGTTGATTGTTCAGTGATCAATAAAGTCCAATTTGGGACCGCCTAGTGGGGATGGTTGAGAAATGAAATTCATAATTTATGTCCTTTTGCTGGCTTATCTCAAATAGATCCAAGGGTGTGTTGCTCGAGGGAGAGCAACATTTAAGTTTAGGGGAGTTTGATGCACTGATTATTTATTGTTTTCATGGGCTATTTTGAATTGATTTTTGTGCACTTTTTGTCAATTTTCATATTAATTATGCATGATTTATTCTCATTAGCTTGTGATACTTATTTGCATTGAATAAATGTAATTTCAATGTTCTGAACGATTTATTATGTTTCTAGAGCTTATGTTTGGATTTTATAAATTTTAGGAATTTTTTAAGAATATACATATCTCAGTACTACCGACTTTGGAGTCATGGTACTGACACATACTCATGTTGGAACAGAGAAGAATTGGTAGTACCGACTCTGCAAGTTGATACTACCAACAACATCACAACATTTTGCTCAAGATTAATTGAAGTGACTCGGTGCTATTGACAACCAGGTCGATAGTACCATCAACTCGCTAGGTGGTTGCACAATTAGAGGAGTCGGTAGTACCGACACCTTGTCAGTAGTACCGACCCGTCAGGATCAATAAGATCTAAAGATGATGTTTAATTTGAAGGTTGAGGGATTATTTCACCCTAAGTCACTTCCATGACTTAGGGGGAATTTGGCCAACCCTATCGTTCTTTTGCGTCGGACAGTAGTTGAGAGAAAGGAGAGGAGAAAGCAAAGAAGAAGACTACAAACTGGATGATCCAGGCACTTTCAGCGTATGAATTTGCAGCCAGAAGGTAGAAAATTGGCATGTGTGCAAGAAGGGATCTTTTGGACCGTCTACTTCAAGGGTTCTTTAATTCTATTAATGTTTTCCATGTTTTTCTTCTCCTCTCCTATGTTTTTGTCCATGAAAATCATGCATGGCTAAACCCCTTATTTTTTTGGACCCAAAAGTAGCCCGGTGATGCATTGTAATTGAATTATGCATTAATATATAAATTTCTCTCAATTTTTGTACTTATTTCTATGTGTTTGCAGTGAACTATCCATGCTTGACACCATAGATAGTTAACTGGACCTTTAATTGCTTTGAAAAAGGAAATTATCTTTTGGAAAATCATAGAAATACATATTTTATATCATCTTTTGAGAAAGGTGAATTAAGAACATGAATAGATGTCCTAGAGGTATCATTAAAGAACCTATCTAATTACACAATCGATACGAGAGTGGGATTGGTAGTAGATTAGGTAGTGAATTACACCATGAGAGTGGGTAATTCTTGCTACAAGCTCTTAGTCCAGGGTTAAGAGAGAAATGTATTAATGTTATTATGTTAATTGCAATGTTAACCAAGGTGAAATTGAAATCCTAAGGAATTCTATCCAATTTTGATAAATCACCAATCATTCTTGATTTAATTTATGCATTTATAGTTTTAATTAAACAAACTAATCAACATCTCTTTGGTATAGATGATTAATTGCAGTTGATGGTAGTTTCTAAATTTCATGTTTCCCTGTGTTCGACATCCAGGCCTGATTAGCCTATATTACTTTGATAGTGTACACTTGCATTCGAGGGTGTACAGAAAATACCTATCATGAGATGACCAGCTCAAGGGTTGAACTGATCTACCCAGGTTGGCCAAGAACATATCTACACCAATAATAGGTTGATACATGTGATGTGATGATGGACCTAGGTGGTAGTAACTCCTTATGGATCTAAGGAATTATAGTATGCATGGCCATAACCATCACTTTTTGTTTTATATTGCATGTTTACATTGTGGTATATAGCATGTATATGATACATACTATATATGTGGTGATTGCATATAATATATGTATATATATATATATATATATATATATATATAAATCCCTCAATCAAAATATATTAATTATAAGATGCTTTCTAATAGCAACCCACTTGAAAAGCTTGTTCGACCAAGTACAGGTTACACTAAAGCGTGGTGCGCCATCTACGTCGTGGAGGTGTATTGGTAGTAATGTAGGTTCTGCCTGTACGAGGTTCATTATTATCGTTTTGGCTATTAGGTCAGGCTTAACTGGTAATTCATAGAGTGTCTAAGCCCAGAAGAATACATATGATTATGGAAAGGAGTTGCAAAAGTTACCTACCTTGGTAATTAACTGTGTTTTGCGGTGTTGGTCAGGCCATAGTTGAATTATCTTGGATCTTTCTCATAAGAAAATTGTTTACTACAATTTTCCAAATTGATACTTGACGGTTATCAATTGGATCAAAATAATGAGAATGATAATTAATTAAAGACCTAATTATTATCACCCAATTTAATCAAATCAAATCAAATCATAATGAATTTTTACAAAATTGCAAATTCTTTTGTAAAATCAAATGGCAACAAACAACAATCACTTTTCTCTATGATCAACCCTTAAGAAGGACAAACTTAATGGGAACAACTTCCACGACTAGTTTAAGATGTTGAGAATCACTCTCACATAAGAGCACAAGCTCTATATCATGGAGATGCCAAAACTAGAGGATCCACCTCAAAATTCACCTAGGGTTGACAAGGATGCTTACACGAGGCATACTGAAGATGTTGTGGATGTCAACTGTCTGATGCTATGCTTCAAGAACTATGAGTTGCAAAGGCATCATGAAAACATGGATGTGATTGAGATGGTCACACATCTCAAGAAAATTTTCCAAGACTAGGAAAGACAAGAGAGATATGATGTTTCTAAGGCACTGTTCAAATGTAACATGGCAGAAGGATATTTAGTAGGTCCTTATCTACTCAAGCTCATTGGGTATGTGGAGAACCTAGCTAGATTGGGATTCCCCTTGGGTCAAGAGTTGGGCACTGACGTCATTCTACAATCTCTGCCAGAGTCATATAGTCAGTTTGTCATGAACTACAACATGAACGACTTTGAAAAAATGTTGATAGAATTCTTGGCATGTTGAGAACAATTGAGGGACAGATGAAGAAAGACAAATCCAAGTTTGTGATGGTGACTAAAAGACCCCTAACCTATCATTGTGACATATAGTGCTTACTTTGCTTAATAAGATGTTTATAACCTTGATCTATTGTCTTCAGATGCCTTAATAACATGTGACATGCTTATGTTTTTAGTTTGGTCATGCTTGAATAATGTTTAAACTAGTTTTGCTACATATGTGCTTGTTTTAGACCTAGTTGCAATTACCCATGTTGAGGAGTTATCTTGGAACTTATCACAAGAAGAGTGTACCTTTGATACCTTGGCATCATGAGAGAGAGATAGAGTGGTGCTTTGAGGTTCCTAGTTATGCTTTGGTTTGTTAAGGAGAGAAGCAGTGATATGTTGAGAGTGGTTTCTAGGGTTTGCCTAGATGCCCTATGTTGATGTTGACCCTATGTTGACCGTGTGATGCTCTTGTTGTTTAGAGACCATCCTTGGATATCCTTGATGTTTTCTCTATGGTCACATGATATTTTGATGATGCCTTGAGATCCCAATGGTCGCTTGAGTTTGGATCTCTCTCTTAGGTCGCTTGACCTAGGGTTTAGGGTGCTTGATGTGGGTCGCTTGGTTTCTCTGTGACTATGACCCTTGTGGCAATGTGTTCCTAAGACCGGTCACTGGTTTACCTAGTTTTTCATGACCTATCTTGCATGCATGTCTTTAGTTGTGCATGTTGGTTCTTTAATGGACATGTGGCACCTATGTGTATGAGACCTGAACCCTTCCATCTCTCTCATACTCCTAATTATCCAACACCTCTCCTACACATTCATGTACCTCTTTTATCCTTCCTCCTTCTCTCTCTCATCTTATTCTCAGTCCTAGTGTGCTTGGTGGTGAAGGAGAGTTCATCCTTGGTGGTTGGTGGCCGAGGCCTTTTGCATGTGGTGATCCAAACTTGGAGAAGCTCTTCCTTGGTGATCTTTGGTGGTTCCTTAATATTTGGTAAGTGATCCATGTCTTGGTCTCATTTTCTTGAAGAACCCTACCTCCTTCTTCTCCTTTCTTGACCGTAGACTATGGTTCATCCATGGTGGCTGTTTTGAGAGGATTATCTCTATAGAGGTCAAATCCATGGTTCTCCATTGTAGTACATGAGTGATATGAATATTTTCTCCCTTTCTCTATTTTTTGTTCTTCTCATACTTAAGTTTTTGGATATCCTTTTTCTTTTCCTTTAACCTAAGGTTTTCTCTTCTCTTTTGAGGTGGTAACTAGCTTGATCATGGAGGAGATCAAATCTAGGGTTTCTTTCTTGCTTTTGGAGCTTTTCTTGGAGGTGGTGCAACCATCATCTAAGGTAGGTTATATAACTCTCTTCCCTCTCTATTATATCCCTTTAATCCTACATGCATCTTATTCTAGAACGTGATTGATTGTTGTTGATGATGTTATCTTGATTAGGGTTATTCTTCTATTTTAATCTTTCCTGCACTTGCTTCCTTACTTAAACCCTAATTCACCTACTTAAAAATCTAAGTGATGGAGGAGATGATGGTTTGGCATGCAACTTAACTTTGGTTTTTGTCATATTAATTCATGCTTTTCGTGTTGGTCACACGTGGTACTTGTTTTTAGGGTTAAAATGTTGTTTTCCCTAAGTTTTTGCATCCCTCTTTGCTGATCGGTTCCATGTTGTTTTACTCATGTTTTGCTGATCATTTTCTCTCTCCTAGATGATCTCCATGATTTTCTCTAAGTGTTGAAGGTTTAGAAGTGGTTTAGGACTTTTGTTGGTCACATTAACCTTGGTCGCTTGAACAACCTTTTTTCTTCTTCTTCAGTTGCATAAGCTTGTGATCCCTATGACCGCTTGAATGTTGGTCTCCCAATGAACGCATGGATGTAGTTTTCCTTCAACTATTTGACATGAGGAGGTACCTTGGTTGCTGATGCAACTCTTTCTTATACTGTTTGAAAGTGGGGGTGTTTTGGTTGTTGAAGATATGGGTTCCCTATGACCATTTGGTTTTAGTAATATCCTTGGTCACTGACCTAAGGTAACGTCTTTGACCGCTGATGAGTTGTGGTGATAGTGGGTCACATGTCTTGGCCATGACCTTCGACCATCATTATGTATGGTCATCAACCACCTAATCTAATTATATTTTCTCGCCTGAGTTGATGGTTTTGCATGGGCCTACTATTTCTAGGTGTGATGGATGAGTGATGTTAGTGGTGGTTGACCTACATGTTCCAAGAATGTGGGAAGGTGAGATACCTAGGATTGTTGATAGGGTTGGAGTATAGAACCCTAATCAAACATAATGATGAAACCCTAAACCTAATGTGGGACTATAACAATGGTTGTTTACCCTGTGCAATGTGACAATATGCAGTGATACTACATTTTTTATCTCTCCTATTTGTATGATACTAAACATGCAGGTGAATTGTAGTCATGTCTTGTGAATGCTATGATGGTAATCATGTCACATGATAATGGTTATGAGCCTTGATGAGGCATGTTTATATGATGGGTCTTATGACCTAGAAGAGGGTTAAGGTATATTTTGAGGTGTTATCCTCCAAGTGATGTGATGAGGGATTGATATTCCATGGCAGCATGATAATTGTGATATCCTTGTGTGGAAAGTAGTATCATGTGATAATCTGACATGTTGATACATAAAACATTTTATATCTTATGAAGTTGTGTTATGCCCTTATATGTGTAGAGTTTGCTTTGGGTTTATACATTATAATTTGATTGATGCTAATAGATACCCAATTGGCTTAATTAATTAAGTGAAACACTAATCATGTAGTTTCCATGTGCCATAGATCCATCTTCAACGTCAATATTAGTTGGATGGTGAAATGAGAAATTCCTATGAGAAACTCGGAGCACATATTGTTCAATTTGTGGGGTGCAAGTGGAGGTATCTCCTTGTATCCTTAATACACTAGGATGGGTGAGGTCATACCTTGGAAGGAGAACGGTCAACGCTGTATCTCAGATGACGTGATCCACTACATGTGATATATTTACAGAGATGGGTGCGGTCATACCCAAGTAGGAGAATGGATACAATTGTCTCACACTTCACTAGCATTGTGACCTAAATACCAAGGCGGGCTAGGCTATTTTGTAGTTGGATTTGATATGTTACTGTGACAGACTCGGACTGATAGAGGGTATGGAGAGATCATGGATTCCAACTCTTGTGTTGATCTTGTATGACACAGATTACAACTTAGCAGTGGTCAGTTGGAGTATGAGTGGTATACCTCATCTCCTCATGGCATACTAAAATTTGTAGTATATCCGTGTAGTATATTTGGTTAGGGTTAAAAATGTCTCACATTTGATGACCCTTTGCCTTCACTTTGTACTGATTTCTTAAATTATAATGCGGTAAGAGAAATCAACCGTTATACATGTTCTTCATATTCCTTCTTAGAATATTAATTGATCTATTGCTCAGTGGTAGTTTCATTATCTGCTTAACCTATATTACTAGTTTAGTACATGTCACTTAGTTGGATTTGCTCAACCTGATAGTAATGTTGTTTATCTACTTTAATCTACCTATTCTTTTAATAGACATTGGCAGAGATTTATATCTCTCGTTGGGATGTTTGGTCTCACCCCATGGGGTTCCACATCTTATAGGTGGTCAAGCACGAGGTGGTATAGATCGTGTCATTGATGCTGAGCAACAAGAGGATAATAACTGAGTTAAGGTTGGACATGTTGCTTATAGTGTTTTGTAGTAGAGTCCTATGTGTCGTCTGTGTACACTCAGATCCTTGGGGAGGTTTGTAGATATAATATATCGAGATGATGTTTTGGCTTTATGCCTTTGTTGTCTAGATATGGCATCTATGCATATGCACATGCTATCATATCTAACAAGTTCTGGCTTAAGGGTCTATGAACGATGTATGTAATGATCTTTTAGATATAAGATTTGACATGTGGCTTTTGTGGACTCAGATGTGATATGTTTCCACTTGAGGTGGGTGTGAGAAATTGGTTATAATTTATCCTATTTTTTGTTAATCTGGTTGTTAGTGATATGAGTAATCTCGTTCTATGACGTGTGGGGGAGTCACAATGATTAGGAAGACAAAGGGGAAGTATAAAGGCAAAGACAAATCCAAGAAGGGTTCTAAAGCTATCCAGAAGCCCAAGTCTTTAGTTCTCAAAGAAAATGGAGGAGTAAAGAGAAGAGGCTAATGTCACCATTATCAACAGCCTGGACATTGGAAAAGAAATTACCCACTATGGTTAGAGGAATCAAAGAAGAAAAAGGAAGGCATTGAGGCCTCCACTTTAGGTATAAATGTTATAAGATAAATTTGATTACTTCTTCTCTTTGGCATGTGATACCAAACAGAGATCTGACATACTTGATGTGCAGGATCTGACAAGAAGTAAAAGCCCTCTTGGAGGACAAAGATGGACAAGGAGGAGCAATAGTTGTGGAAGCTTTGGTCTACATTTAAATTTATCTTAGCCCAATGGGCATGCAATAGAGTTACTAGAACTACTATTTCATTATGCCAAGAAACTAGAAACATTTACTTTAAGCATCTTGTATGACAAGATTGATGAATAAATAAAGTGAGATATTTATGTTTCTATTTCAAAAGATATGATCGTGCATGGAAATGCCCAAATATGTAATGATCTTTACTTTGAAAGTATCTTGGATAAATTTTATAACTTTAATACTGAAGGATTGTAATTGATAACTCAATAATTATTATTAGCAATAGTCATCTTGGATGTATATATAAGAAATTCAAATCTAGAATACATATTGATGTTAATCTAGATTCCCTTTGGTTATTGAACCTAAGGAAACATGTAAAGACTTATTTATGCACAAAGTGACATAACATCCTTCACTGAATGTAGTGGGAGGATAAGTCTTCCATCAGACCTCATACATATGATGCATGAAGATTTTATGAAAGAATGCTATAGATAATCACTTGTACTTTGTTTCCATTACTAGTAATATTATTATATGTACTCAGTAAAATAGAAACATAAATCTCTTGAAGTGTTCAAGGAGATTATAAATGAATTATGGATTTGGTGAAAGTTTTAAGAAACTTTGATGAGATCAAATGTTGAAATACTTTACATCAAGATCTTGAGAACCTTCAGAAAAGAATTGTGATAATCTATCACAAATCCATTTGAACATGATGATGTTTCATAATCAAGGAATTGTACCATGATGAGTCATGATATAATTATCAATTAATTTAGTATTTTTATAACCTCTTTAATATATAGTCACTAAATAATGTACCGTCTAAATGGTTTATAAGACATCATATATATTATGATTTGGGAATGTCCCAATATGTCTAAAGGATTGAAACCTACATCAAGAAAGTAGTTTCTTAAAAACATTTATCCACAAACCATAATTGTTGAATATTACTATTAATCCCAATACAATAACATTTTTTTTGTTGATAGGATAACTGAGTTTCTAAAGAATCATTGGGAGTAATAGTAGAACTCAAAAATTTTTAGATCAACAAAGAGGTACAATGAAAAACTAAGAGAATCAAAAGATGTTGTGTAATATCAAGTTCATCATGTGACATAGAATAAAATAGTTATAGTAGAACACATCTAAGATTGGAGGATTGTGAATCCAATGATTCAAATAGGTTGGTCATAACAGGATGAGCTAACAAATCAACTAGAAGATATTAATTACCATAATCTGAGTAAAGGCTCAAGACCATTACGGGATCCATGTAAACTATTTTGAGACTTAGGGAGACCCCGCCCCCCTCCTCCTCAAAAAGGTGCCAGAGCCCGGATGACCCAAGGAGTTGGTAATTATAGTGCACTCAGGGGGATTCGAACTCAAGTCCCCCAGGGAGGACAAGCCGGACCGAACCACCTGAGCCACACTGGCCGGGTGGATCCATGTAAACCAGGTATGACCTTGATAGTACTACCTCAGGGTTAAAATCTAAAATGTGAAGACAAGGTCTTTTTGCAAAGACATACATGGATAACATAGAAGGACAAATTGGTTGAATAAGTTTTTCAAATCAGTTCAAGTTGTTAAACATGATAGAAATTCCTTTACCAATTGTCAAGCTTGTTGTTGTAGTTAAAATAGACTAAGAGATTTAGCATATGAAGGTAAAACTAGATTCCTTAAAAGGAATACATCAAAGGATGTGTACGTGACACAAGATAAACGGTTTTATAAATTCAAGAATGCAAATAAAGTCTATACACTACAAAGTTCAATTTGGGAATAAAATAAGCATCTCAGAGATGGGATTTGTTGAGTTGACTAGATAGTAAAAGAGTTTGACTTGAATCAAGATAAATGTTGAAAATCATGATTACAAAAGATTTAGTGGGAGAATATATGAATATTCCACATATGATGAGGAGAAACATCTCAATATTTTAGATACTGAGATCTGGCATGAAAACTTCTTCAGCAATGAAGGATTAAGTGAAGCATCTTATAATATCAGAATCAAAACCTATGAGATAATTCTTGAATATTTCACAATGCAAGATTGAGTAAATAAAATATCAATATGTTTAAAAAGTACAACACGGAAGGATTCAATGAGAGAGAATCCATATTAGTCTCTCATGAATTGTATTTCCAATTCTTATGAAGAGTGGAAATGTCATGATTAAGATGCCATAGGCTGTAGCAATGGATCTATCATGAATGATATAAGTGTACTTATCCCATATAATCTTGTATGTATTGGACATGACAATATGATACACAATTCTAGTAAGGGTTGTTGGAAAGCCATTAAAATAGTACCTGAGAAGTGCTTAAGGATAGATTGCTAGTAATGCATGACAACAATAAAGGAAGAGTTAGATATAAAGGGTTACATTGATGCAAGCTTCCATTAATGACAAAAGTGATCGCAAAAGAAAATATGTTTGAGGAGAAATGTTGTTAGATGAAAGGGTTATGAACTAATATTCATTAATTCTATTCTACAATAGAAACTGAGTATACTTTTGTTATGAATACATAGTGACACTATGTGGATCCAAAGGTTCATATGATGAACTTATAGATGTTCTAAGCACTGATGACTCAATAGTAATATTGTGACAACAATGGAGCTACTTGTTAGGCAAGGAATATCAGATACCATATTATGGTAGTTTCATCTCAACATGAAGAGATAAGAGATATGCAATATACTGACTATAAGAAAAGTGACGCTAACCTGTTGAATTAGTACTAGCACAATAAAAACATGGTGGACATGTTTAGATCACCAAAAATACCATTCATGGGTGATTGGATCTAACTACAAGTGGGAGTCTGGTTGTAAGGTATGCCCATAGAGAAAATCATATGATGATTGACATGGCATATACCATAAAGGATTTGATTAACAATCATAAAGGTAAGCTTCCAATTCATTCTATTTTATTTAGTTATGAGATCATGAGAAAACATTATGAGTGTATATAGAATGACAATACTCAATGAGGTATGTCTTCAAGTACGTGACTTGTAGAATGAGATCATATAGATGCTAAGAGCATGTACATTCCTATTATGTACCTAGTCTATTGTTACTATAGAAGGTTGATAGACACCAGTAACACATAAAACTAGAGTGTGGGTTGGTTGATGACTGAATCTCATTAGCCATGATCTGGAAATATCAAACCAAGCACAAAATACATGTTAGGGAATAGTGTATCAGACAGACCCACCTTGAGAGTGACGCATGGTAACCATCGTTGGTCGTCATAGTCATCTCTCATAGTGAAGGTGGTGATTGTGATTCTTAGACATGAAACCCATGCACTAATCACATATCGTTGGGCACACTTTGACACAATCAAACAAAGTCCTGAAACATGGGTTGTTATAACAATGATGATTGGGTGACTTTGACACATAGGGATATATTGTGAGTGATATAGAGGGGATTTTCCCTCCTACTAGAGTATGATATCTTGGCCACTTGATAAGAGAGACTAATAAGTGTATGTGCATGCACATGTGAATCAATATATGATATTGAGGTCACATTATCTTAGAAAATCTGCTCTCGATTCAAGAAACATGAGATGAAAATTGAGAGGATGAAGAGTCCATGCCTCGAGTTCACTCTGGATATCAGAGACAGAGGAATTATACAATCATTAAAACACCTTATACAGATTGTACATTGAAGTTGTTCTCCAAATTTTCATTCACTTGGGTAGCACTGATGTGCGACTAGGCACCACTCTTTGCTTATGTTATCATAAGCTAGTTATGGACATTCACTGTCAATGTGATATGGGGCCAATAGGGTCACACACAAAGGAACTCATCTAGAAGAGGAGTCTAATCTTGAATGGTGATTGGATTGATTACTAAAGCATTTAGGTATTCAATTCATGCAATAGATTGACTGACTACATTGCCAAACGACCATCTCATTGGGTGAGATGATCGTTTGGATTGCCAGATGAGCATCTCAAATGTTGAGACTGTTGTTTGGATCGTTAGGTTGATCAGAAATCAAATTGGCTAAGTTTTGCCCAAAATGAGGTGTGAACCGACCAGTTCATTATGATAAACCAACTGGTTCTTCTCAGCTCACCAGATTACTATATGGGTGAGCGAGATGAATGTCTCACTTGTGAGAGATCACTCAGTCAGTCTGAAGGAAGGTCCTAGATACTTCCCCAGATCATTTTGATTTCACAATAATGGTTGTAAAAGGAATTAATGTTTACCATTAATGGGAAACAAATTGCCAATTGTGTATGCTAGTAGGAAACTATCAGACGGTCGTTTGGTAGTATGAGACGACCGTCTCACAATACCAGAAGACTGTTTGTACTTCGATACAACCATTTTGTGTCTTGTAGGTTGTTAAAATTCAAGATATGCTAGTCCCTTCCACTCCCGCATAGATCCCAAATAGAATGGGAACCCTGGCCCTAACCCTACCTATAAATAGAGGGGTATTGGGGGCTTCCCAGAGCACAACAATAACATAGACAATTGAGAATCAGTTTCTCTGACAATTTGTCCTCTCTGGTTGTGGTAACCAAGAGAGCCCAATCAAGTCCTACCTGACTAGGGTGGGATAGCAATGAGATAGAACAACTAAGTATCGTTGTTGTGGGAAAGCAAGTTGGCGACTAGTACGCCAACGGGAGGGACAACTCCTTCCTATCTATTCTAATAGGATGACAAGAGTTCTAGTTGGTCTGTGTGGATTACTCTAGAGGCAGAAGTCCTTTGGCTAGTACTAGGAGAGAAAAGTCAGCCTGTAGTCTGTGGCAAGACCAAAAGAGATGCTGCAAAAGTTGTTCTATTCATTATTCGTGGTGAAGACCAAGAGCTACACAACCACTGTCCAAGAGAAACTAGAAGACAGTTGCATTTAAGCGAGTTGTAGTCGCTGGACTTTATCTAAGACCAGGTATTACTCATTAAACCATCATTCCTATTTTGTGATCTTGCTATTATGGGAATACATATAGATAAAACTTTTTTTCCACTACTATACTCTGTGGCTATTTTTCCCAACACCTTTCTCTTCCTTTCTTCATTCCAGGAGAGAAACAACTCATTCTAACACCCAAGGTCATATTGTTCCTACCTCAGTGAAGCGGTAACCTTGATAATGTCGGCCTCCATGATCTTTATCGAGTTTGTTTCAAGGAGTTGTGTCTACTATGCCATGTTCATTAGAGGTTGAATGTTCATTGTTACCTCTTTTACCTACATTGTTATTGCAGACACATTTAAAGTTAAATTAAAAATATGAATGGTAGAGTTAGAATCAATCTCACTGAGGTTGGCTATCTCTTTTACAACTTCCATGAACCTTGTTGTGGTAGGTGCTCATTTTAGTTGGTCGTCATGTTTCCTCGAGCTTCCCTCCTTCCTGGGCTCCTTTCTTTGGACTGAGATATCGTGTGCATCTCAAAGTAGGCTTTGTTTTGCCTCCTTGGTTGACGGGACATAGTCTATTCTGGACTTTTTTTGCCTCCTCCCTTTTAGATTCATTTTCTTTCACCTCAAGTGTTTCTTTATTGACACCTCCTTGGCTAGATGGTGTCTCAATCAATATGTTACTTTTGTCTACCCTTGGCATAATGTGGTGTGATGCTACACTTGCTCCAAAGGAATGTGCCTTCATATCCTCCTATTTTGGTTCAATATCAACTGGTATTTCTATAATTTATTTTGGCGCAGTGGAAGTTTTGATAGTCACTTGGATTTTTGCTTCTTCTTCTATTATTATAACCATGGGTGCAGGGAATTTCTTCCTTTTTGGCTTGACGACAGTCCTTCTAGGAAATATGACTATGAACTTCTTTTGCATTAGTTTTGTAGGTTTTTCTACTACGGGTGCTTGGTCACTAATCTGTGGCAGGGGTTTGGATCTTGACTGCATTTTCAATATGTCCTCATCTCTAAACACCAATTTGTTGCATTTATAACTACTCATCTGAGGTAGGAGAATAAAGTCTTTTGAACTTTTAAACCCTTCAAAATACTTCTCTTTATTCCTTTTAATATGTTTGTGGATATCAAATATTTGGCATCCACTAGTCTTTCTGCACTTGACATTGTGAAATTCTTCAGTTCTCTTGGGTAGCTAATTCGGAGAGCAATGTATGTTATTAGGCCCCCCCATGCAAAATTTTTGGGACCCTTCTGGTCCCATTTCCGTCACAAGCCTATTAATTAGAATGCACATGTCTTTGAGATGCTTTTTCTGTAGGATACTCCACAGAATGTGGAGATCCATTCTTGTAACATTCCAAGTATCAGACCTTAAGAGGGGCATTGGCGAAAATCTTGTGCATAACTTGCATTATGACAGAGTGCATTTGGGGGGAGTTTGATTGCCCAGAGCTGAATTGGTACTCCTTTGTCAACCTTTCCCAGGTCTTGTCAGTGAGAAATCCTCGAGTGTCTCTATCTTCTCTGGCTTTGTTGGCTACTTCAGATTGTTCTATATCAATGAAGATAGAATTTAGTAAATTTTTTATTAATATAGTCTCCCTTAACTATCCTTACTGCCAATTTGCATCCTCCCCCACATTCTTTGATTTTTTCCACTTTGACTAGTAGTTTCTTTAAAGGTGATAAGAATTCCATGGTAAGTTTTTCATAGGAGGAATGGTTGTTGAAATATATTTTGTACACCCAAACCTTATACATATTTTCTTTCACCTATTGGTATATTCCCAATTTTACTAGGGTGTTGACGTACCCAAACCACATTGATGAACCCAAACCTTGTGCCCGTAAAGGTTTTTATTTCATATATATGGTCCCAAACCTTAGCATGCTCATCATCCCTTGGGACAAAATAGTTGACAAGTTGGCATTTGTAGACGACATTGGTCACCTGGGAAACATTCCCGATAGGTGTCTCAGTAGTAGTAGTGATTACCCATGCTTGGGATTTTGTTTTGTCTTAAGTATTCTCTTTCTTAGATACCTTAGCCATTTTTCTTGGTTTGCTTTTCGGAGAGAGGTGTAGTACTTTCCTCTTCTTAGGATTTTTGAGATCTTTTAAGGGGTTGTATTTGGAAATTTCATCCCTCTGTGACTCCTCACAGTTGGAGGGATCCTCAGGAATTGGTTACTTAAGATACTTGGATCAATCTGCTTCTAATCTTGCTTTTATGCTAGCTAGGGTTGGCTCCCCATGAATTTTTATGTGTTGAAGAACTTCATCCTTCAATTTCTCTATCCATTCAATCTCTTTTTTGTTGAGTGTTTCCCTAATTTTTCTTATCTCACTCACTCATTTAACAAAGTGTTTGTGGATGATTTTCTCTTTACCTATATTTCCTGCCATTTTAACTTGGATACAATATATACATATACATATATGTATATATATACATATATATATATGTTTGTATATATATATATATTTATATATATATATATATATACATATATATATATACATACATATATATATATATATATATATATATATATATATATATATATATTGTGCAAAATGTTAGGCCAATAGGTAAATTTGAAAACCAAGAGGTAATGAGTAGAATTAAATTCTAAGAAGTTAGGAAACTCCACAAATTTGAAGTCCTTATAAGTAGGACGTCTACTGTGTTGACTCAAGGTCAATTAGGTCAATGTTGACTCACATCTAAATTGACTAAACCCATGTTTTGATGATGACTAACCATTCCACATATTGGTGTCTAATGTCTCTACTTGAGTGATTTCAGATTAGGTATACACACACTCCAAATGCCCTAACATGCACATATCAAATTGGAGAAAAGACAAGTCAAAGTCAATACAAGTGCACATTTTTGTAATATGATGTAAATCCATTAGAAGCATGTTGTAAATCACTTGTAATGATTGTATGACTTGTAATTAGGCTTAGAAAAAATCAGGAGCACTTAGATCGAATGTTTATGGACTCAAAATCCATTTTCCAAAATTCACATCATGTTGTTCATCGGTCGAGTTCTGTGTGGTGCAAACTCGACCGATCCTGATTGGATCTTGAAAATGACTTTTGATCAGTCGAGTTGTGGTTTCACAGAACTCGACCGATGGAGTAACTGAACAAATCAATTTTCATTGGTCGATCGAGTTTCCCCAAGACAAACTCGACTGATGGTATGAATATCGGCTTTGTCTTTTACTCTATCGGTCGAGTTACCTTTATAGAAACTCGATCAATTGCACTGTACAGAAAAGTGCAGAAAAGTGCTTCTAGCCATTGTGGAGTTATAACAAGTGAAAATATATCTGTTACAAGACACAAAATGGCTAGTTTTTGTTCTCAAGTGTTCCCAAAGGTTAAGAGGCATCCCCAGCTATAAATACGACCCCTTGGGCTTCATTCCAAGGTTGAGCATTCGATGCAAAACTCTATGTGAGGTTCCTATTCTATAGTTGAGTGCTTCCTACAGCCTCCTCTCTCTCTCTCTAAGCTTAATCACTTGCTACATCCATTAGAGTTAGTAGGAAATCTGTAAGAGAGCTAGTCCTACATGTATATCTTGTGAGGCTCTCACTTCCACCACCTCCCCATCTCTCTTTTCAACCATGAAGATGAAGGTTCTTTCTCTTGTCTAAGAGAGGTGAAGAAAAACAAGGGAAGGCATCCCTTGGAGAAGATCAAGGCCGAAGACTTGGAGCTAGAGTGGGTAAGCCCTTGGTGAAGGCAGAAGACTCCTTGCTCAAGTGGGTAAGTCCTTGGTGGAAGCTTCTCTGAGTGAAGGTGAAATCAAAGGCGGAAGATCCTAGAAGAGTGGGTAATTCATGCAAGGCTGAAGACTTGTGTAAGAGTAGGTAAGTCCTTGGAAGAAGGCAGAAGACTCCTTGCAAAGTGGGTAAGTCCTTGGTAAGGTTGAAGACTCTTTTTATTGGATAAGTAAGTCCTTTGTTTGGTCATGTATTGTAAGTCTTATGAATTAATATAAGAATGCAATGGTTTGGAAATCGTAGAGGTTGACCTCTCTACGTAAGTGGACTGACACACTTCTAGTTTGAAGTGTGGAACCACTCTAAATGGCTTGTCTATTGGTGTATGTTCAATCTCTCTCTTCCTTGCTATGACGGTTTTAGTTGCACACAAATTTCCTATTTAGCAACCTTATCTTATAATATATCTTGAAGGTCTAATGAATCTTGTTTTAGTGCATTCATCTCTATTCACCCCCCTCTAGAGCATCTAATCCTCCATCTAGGATCTAACAATTGGTATCAGAGCGGGCTTCTCCAAGCATACTTCAACAAGTAGGAGAAGATGGGTGACTACCAAGGCGGGAGATACTTGATCAGCCTGCCAATCTTTGATGGGAGAAATTTCCTCTATTGGAGAAGAAGGCTTCAATTCTACATCCAAGGATCAAGTCTTGAGATGTGGCAAATGGTGAACAGCCCATACAAGCTACCAAAGACAAAGAATGAAGAATGGGATGAAGCTACCTTGAAGAAGGCAACCTTGAATGCTAGAGGCATCCACATCCTTTGTGCCTCCATGTTATAACCTCAATTTTTCCAAATTACGTAATGAAATTGTGAATGTTCTTTTTAAAGATAAATGAAATTCATGGTTGAATTGATGGATTAGTTTGAATGGATTGTGTGTTTGATAGCTTGTATGTTTTCTTATTGGGCCTTTGTGGCCATTGAGCCCAATTGAAGGATTAAAAGAAAAACAAAAAGAAATGAAAAAGGAATTTCATTTAATAAAGGGATATATGAGGAAAAAAATGATTTTAAGGCTAAAAGATATTTTCCCAAAATAAGATTTCGAGTTAAAAGGGTTCCTTGGGGTTCAAGGAACTCAGGATAATTAGATAATGGCAATGGAAATAAAGAATATGTGAGAAATACAATTAAATAAAGGATAACTTGAAACTGAAGTAAAGGGATCGTTCCCTTTGGATAATGACTCCAATTTTTGCACAAGGAAAGATAAAGGTACAAACGAGTTTTCTTAAAAATTTGAGATAAAAGGGAGTTAAGGATTGAGAGTTATTAAATTTTCAAGTTATCATCAAAATATAATTTTCCTTGAATAATTGGGAATTTATTTTCCTTTTTGGTTTGAACGCGGATAATGATGACCGTTGGATTCTAATCCAACGGAGCGGGTTCATCGTCTAGAGTCCCAAAGGGACTCGGACAGTAGTGCTGACACAGGGGATTTTCCCCTCATTTTCCTGATCGTTACAGTGCATGTGCACTCACGACCAGTGTCCCTTTGAGTTCGGGAGACCATGGCGAAGAATCTAGACCCTGGTTTTACCAGGTTTTGAGTAAGCCTCGCGAAACACCCAATTGGGCTAGGAGTCAGTTAGCGGCAGGGTTGAGAAAACCCAAGAGGAGTCCCCCATGCCCTATATAAAGACCCCCATGTGGTTCCTCACACCCTAGGAACCTCAACCGACCTACTCTCGAGTGCCCATACCCTCTCCTTTGTCCTATTGACCTAGCTCCGGCGAGCCTCAGCCGCTGCGCCGCCATTGCCTATCATCCAGGGAAGGCAAATGTTGTGGCGGATGCGTTGAGTCGGAAACAACTCAGGTGTGCAGCTGTTCTGTCCAGTCAGTGGAAGAGCTGGTGAAATGGTCTCCTCAACCATTAGGTGATCGAGTTCGATTGGCCAACATTCAGATACAATCTGATTTTTTGAGTGAAATTGTGGCAGCACAGTTGGTCAGTAGTGAACTTGACAAGATGAGAGGCTTGATGAAGAAGCCTCAGACCCGCCTTTCTTTGGGAGTAGATGAAGGAATCAGATTTGAGAATCGTATATGGATTCCTGAAGACTCACCACTGAAAGAATGTATCTTACAAGAAGCTCATGGTTCTAAGTACACAGTACACCCAGGGACTACTAAGATGTTTAAGGACATGCAATGGTTTTTCTGGTGGCCAGGAATGAAGAGAGACATTGCAGCTTATGTGGCCAGTTGTCTTACGTGCCAGATGGTGAAGGCTGAACATCAACGACCCGGTGGACTTTTATAGTCTATAGAGATTCCGGAATGGAAATGGGATCAGATCACCATGGATTTTTTGGTGGGTTTACCCCGGACCAAGAGAGGTCATGATGCAATATGGGTTGTGGTGGATCGCCTTACCAAGTCAGCACACTTCCTTGCATTGAAAATCACTGCCAAAGTGTCAGACTTAGCTGAGTTGTATATTCGAGAGATAGTGCGTTTGCATGGCGTACCCAGTTCCATCATATCTGATAGAGATCCGAAGTTTACTTCCAAACTGTGTAAGCAGGTTCAAGAGGATCTTGGTACAAGGTTAAAGTTCAGTACCGCTTATCACCCCCAGACAGATGGACAGTCAGAAAGGATGATCCAGACTTTAGAGGATCTTTTGAGAGCTTGTGTGCTCGATTGGGGTGGATCATGGGAGCAGTACTTACCTCTAGCAGAGTTTGCATACAACAATAGTTACCAAGCCAGTATCGGGATGCCTCCATATGAAGCTCTATACGGGAGACCGTGTCGGTCACCACTTCACTGGGATGATGTTGGTGAGAGGACCTTGTTGAGGTCAGATGAACTCCAAGTGTATGTTGATAAAGTCGCTTTGATCAGGCAAAGGCTAAAGAGAGCCCAAGATCGACAGAAGTCGTATGCTGATGCGAAGAGGACTGATGTGCATTTCACTGTGGGAGAGCATGTTTTTCTAAAAATCTGACCGCTCCGAGCTATAGCTAAAAACAGAGGAAAGTTGAGTCCCCGATATGTGGGTCCGTTTGAGGTATTAGCACGGATTGGTGAAGTGGCTTATCGTTTGGCGTTACCCCCTCAATATAGTATGATGCATGATGTGTTTCACGTGTCCAATCTGAAGTGATATGTGCAAGACCCGAGCCATGTGTTGAGCAGTGAACCTATTGAGCTTCAAGGAAAGCTGTCTTATCCTGAGTTACCTTTGCGTATTATAGATACAAAGGTAAAAGAGCTCAGAAATAAGAATATAGAGATGGTAAAGGTTCTTTGGAAACACCATGGAGAGGATGAGGCCACATGGGAGCTGAAGACGGACATGGAAATAGCATATCCTGATTTGTTTGCTTGATTGATGAATTTTGAGGGCAAAATTCCTATGAGGGGAGGATGTTATATCCTCAATTTTTCCAAATTACGTAATGAAATTGTGAATGTTCTTTTTAAAGATAAATGAAATTCATGGTTGAATTGATGGATTAGTTTGAATGGACTGTGTGTTTGATAGCTTGTATGTTTTCTTATTGGGCCTTTGTGGCCATTGAGCCCAATTGAAGGATTAAAAGAAAAACAAAAAGAAATGAAAAAGGAATTTCATTTAATAAAGGAATATATGAGGAAAATAAAAAGAAATGATTTTAAGGCTAAAAGATATTTTCCCAAAATAATATTTCGAGTTAAAAGGGTTCCTTGGGGTTCAAGGAACTCAGGATAATTAGACAATGGTAAAGGAAATAAAGAATATGTGAGAAATACAATTAAATAAAGGATAACTTGAAACTCAAGTAAAGGGCTCGTTCCCTTTAGATAATGACTCCAATTTTTGCACAAGGAAAGATAAAGGTACAAATGAGTTTTCTTCAAAATTTGAGATAAAAGGGAGTTAAGGATTGAGAGTTATTAAATTTTCAAGTTATCATCAAAATAGAATTTTCCTTGAATAATTGGGAATTTATTTTCCTTTTTGGTTTGAACGCGGATAATGATGATCGTTGGATTCTAATCCAACGGAGCGGGTTCATCGTCCAGAGTCCCAAAGGGACTCGGATAGTAGCGCCGACACAGGGGATTTTCCCCTCGTTTTCCTGATCGTTACAATGCATGTGCACTCACGATCAGTGTCCCTTTGAGTTCGGGAGACCATGGCGAAGAATCTAGACCCTAGTTTTACCAGATTTTGAGCAAGCCTCATGAAACGCCCAATTGGGCTAGGAGTCAGTTAGCGGCGGGGTTGAGAAAACCCTAGAGGAGTCCCCCATGCCCTCTATAAAGACCCCCATGTGGTTCCTCGCACCCTAGAGATCTCAACCGACCTACTCTCGAGTGCCCGTACCCTCTCCTTCGTCCTATTGACCTAGCTCCGGCGAGCCTCAGCCGCGGCACCGCCGCACGTCTGTGTTAGGAAGAAGAGAGGGAAGATGACATGCAGCTGTCGTCCGATCACGGACCACCGAGGTCCCGTGCGAGATCCAACGCCTCCGGAGCGGCAGGCCGATCTTGCTGGAGTAAGTGGAGCGGGTCAGCACGAGGCATCGGATCGAAGGACCATCGTGGACCGAGGAGATCTAGCGGACGAAGGACTAGTCGCACACGCCTGCAATGACGAGCGTTGGATCCAGGCGTGGACCATAGGCGCATCAATCGGACGGCCGCGAATTTCCTGTAAAACCCCTCTCTGACCAAAATTACAGAAAATAGCTCTTCTTTGCAAAATTAATAGAAATTGCTAGGATTGTCTAATGAGAAAACTGGATATATGAAAATTGTATAGAAAAATAAAGGAATCTGTTAAAAATGATAGTATAACCTGATTCCGGTTCATTTTGCAATAATACTTTGATTTGCTAGTAAAATGCATTTCAAGTTAATGGAAAACCCTAATTGCATATAAAAGATGTTTCTTTGTAAATTAATGGGTTAAGTTGAGGATTAGGAACCTGTTAATTAATAAGATAAAGTTTTCATCCGTTTTGAATATCAATATGGCTAAATTAGGGTTTATGTCTAAGATGGAAGATAATGTACATGAAAACCCTAATTTAGGGTAAAAGAAAGTAGAAACCTTTTTATTTTGATAAATTGCAAGATAATGATCCCAAAAGCTGTTAGGAATGTTAAAAGGAGACAATTTAAAGGTTTTGGGTATATTTGATGGTTTGGGGTTCATAATTTCTAAGAAAGAAAAGAAAACCCTAATTTTCAAGAAAACCCTAAAATTGAATAGAAATCCTAAGTAATGTGATGAAAATTGGATAAATATTAATAAAAGGAAAATTGTCCTTTTATTTTAGGATTTGCTTGTTGATTGGGTTTCTCTACATATTAATTTCTATCTTGAAATCTGCAACCAAAGGTATGTGGTTACTTATGAATAACCGCTTAGGTTTCTCGAGGATTCCCGGATGTTTAATCGCATTGAATGCAACTAAACTGTTTGGATGTTTATTTCTTTCATGCAATTATAACATGACTATGACTATCACATAATGTATATGCCATCTAGCTCAATCCTTGATCCCCTCTGTGTCGTAATGGCTGACCTGGTATAAGGCTACCTAGAGGGTAGGTTCATCAGGTAATGAATGACTTTGGCTGCCTAGAGGGTAGGTCCATCAAGTCACCTTTATAGAGGTACCATATAAGTCCTTACAGGGACAACACAGAGTTGTGGAGAGATATGGATTGAGTAGTTTGGCTTAAAACATAATCTTGATTGTTAAATGATTAATTGAGTGATTATGTTGTTAACCTAGTTGAACAATATATGTTTCCTCACATACCAGCTTCGGCTGACCGTCATTTTGTTTGTCGGCGATTTAGGTACAAATTTCAAAAGTACAAATAGTAAAGCGACACATTGTGAATTCAAGAATTAAAAGAACAAGGAGGAATTAGATAGAATAGTTCAGCTGAGGTTAGAAGTTAGTTTGTTCCCAAATTTTCAAAGGTATGCAAAGAAAAATTTTATTACCATTTTTCAGTATAGTCTGTTAGAATTTAATAATTGTTTATGGTTATATGTCGAACCTTTGATCCGGAATTAATGGGTGCGGCTTTATCCTCTTGGTCTCCCTTAATTGGGGGTTACTAAAAGGTGAGGTCGTAACATTTGGTATCAGAGCCTAGGTTCTTCATGTAACCATTAGTAATTATTAAATTTTACAAACTCCATAGAACCCAAGGGAGTTATTAGAGGAGTATCTGAAAGATGGAGGTGTCTAGAAAGGGATCACGACCGGGGGCTGGCAAGATTTTCCTTCGCACCGCTAGTCGGAATACGAGGACTCCCGGACCCGTGTGACCGCCTGGCCAAAGTCTTAGGGTATGAATCGAAATAAGATACCTTTAGGACTCTCTCATCTTATTCATCCCTTCTCATCACATATTCTATTAAGGCTGTAAGAGTAGGATTCTCTCTCTCCTCCACACTCATGTGGTATGGGCAAATAAGTTAAGGGTTTAAGAATCCTCCAACAAATTAATAAAAGATATGTAATGAGATATCACTGAACATAAGTATAACTAGTTTAAATGATAAACTAAGGATTTGTTTGTTATGCTTATGTAGATGGCACGAACCAAGACTGTTGCTATCCCTGAGGGCTCTGGGAATCGGCTAGGAGTGTTTGGCCTCCCCGTAAAGGAAAGGAGTCTTCTGGAAAGAGGAATAGGAACCATGAGGGTGGATCCTCTAAGAAGAGGAAGAGGCCTGAAGAAGTCACTCAAGAAGTCCCTAACCCTAACCTGGTACCATTCAGTAACCTGAACCAAGAAGAAGATCAAGGATATGAAGAGCAACATGTGTATGAGGAAGAAGCCAAGATGGACGAGGACCCAGTCGATGATTCATAACCCACCATGTTGATCCATACCCCTGATACCTTGTGGTTAGAGCAACAGAGGAAGTTGACAGAGTCTATTAATGTTTTGGCCCTTCGAGACATAGTTAGAGGTGAGAATGGTGAACCACACCATGTTCGTCCATGTGTGGGAGCCACTATCCTAGACTTTGTCAAGCTGAACATAGAAAAGTTCTGGGGAGAAGATAAGACTGAGGTGGTTGATAAGGCAGAAGCATGGATACTTGCAATAGAGAATGGTTTCCGCATGCTTGAAGTGCAGCCGAGTAAGAAGGTCCTCTTTGCTGCTCACCTCCTGGAAGGAGCAACTAAGATATGGTGGGAGACTCACATCACAGGCCGAGATCTGACTGAGGAACCAATGGCATGGGCTGATTTCAAGACCATCTTCACTTCCAGATTCGTCCCTGTTGCAGCTAAGAAAGAAAAGGAAAGGGAATTCACTAACATGACTCAAGGAAATTCCTCCGTGGTAGACTTTGGGTGCATGTTTCGGATCCTGGAACGTTTTGGGTACAAGATGGATGAGGAAAGGAGGGTGGATCACTTCATAGAGCGTCTTCACCCTACCATCAGGCCTCATGTGATGGCAAGCAAACCTAAAACCTTCGTAGAAGCTTACAACACTGCCTTAGATATGGAAAGAACCATGATTCCTGCACAGCTTCCACCCAAGGGGTATTTGGGTTTCACTGAGGGAACCCGAGGATAGAAGAATCGTCATAAGAAGGGTCCAGGTCGTCATCAAGCCAAGGGAAGACAGGGAGGAAAAGGGAGATCCCATCAAGAGAATAATCGACCGCGATGCCGCTCATGTGGAAAAGGGCATTTCGGTGAGTGCCACCACAAGAAGAGAGTCTATTTCCGTTGTCACCAAGAGGGGCATATCCAAGATACTTGTCCTCTACCAGAGCCAAAAGGACCAGGTCCAGTGGCAGCCCCACCAGTAGCAGCTCCACCAGTAGCTGTGGCCCCACCTTCTGGAGAAAGAAGACAAGCTCGAGTGTTCGCCATTGACAATGAAGAAGCTCAAGCTAATGCAAATCGGTTGATTGAGGGTATTAACCCTTAGAGTTTTTCTTTATGTTTTGAAAGTTAAGCATGTAGTAGTCTAATGTATGTGAACAATAATGTAGGCATGCTTGAAGTCATGGGACATAATGTAAAAGCATTATTTGATTCTGGATCTACTAATACTTTCATTTCGAGGAATCTTGCAACTATGCTTTGTTTGGATATCAAGGATTTAGGATATGTCTTAGATGTTACAACCCTGAGTGGTCGGATCTTTACCTCTCTTTTAAAAACTCCGGTGATACCTGTGAAATATCGAGATCATGAGTTTCCTACAGACTTTATCCTTCTTGACATGAATGATTTTGATGTGATCATTGGAATGGATTGGCTTTATACTTATAGGGACCAAATCGACTGTAAGGAAAAGAAAGTGATCATTAGGGAACCAGGTCACCCACCTCTTGTCATTAGAGGTAGGAAAGATGCCACCACCAGTTTGTATGTGTCATCCCTGAAGGTAGAAAGAATGATGAGTAAAGGTTGTCAAGCTTTCCTAGCAGTTGTTACCGAGCCCGAACCCAAGGTGCAACCCGTAGAGGAAATAGAGGTAGTCAAGAGCTATGCATATGTTTTTCCGGATGATCTACTCGAGATTCCTCCCAAGAGAGAGGTGGATTTTTCCATAGAGCTAGCTCTAGGAACAAACCCTATTTCACGTGCACCTTATAGAACGGCCCCTGCAGAGTTGCTTGAGTTGAAGAAACAATTGCATGAATTGCTAGATAAGGGTTTTATCCAGCCTAGCACATCACCACGGGGAGCTCCAGTCCTGTTTGTAAAGAAAAAGGATGGCTCGCTCCGTATGTGTATAGACTGTCAGATAATCAACCAAGATACCATTAAGAACAAATACCCTTTACCCCGAATAGATGACCTGTTTGACCAGTTGAAGTCTGCTCGAGTCTTTTCCAAAATTGACTTAAGATCGGGTTACCACCAGTTGAGAGTCAAGAGTGAGGACATTCCAAAAATAGCTTTTTAAACACGATATGGCCATTATGAGTTTGTGGTTATGCCTTTTGGGTTGTCCAATGCACCCAGTGTGTTCATGAACCTTATGAATAGTGTGTTCCAACCCTTCCTTGACTCGTTTGTCATAGTGTTCATAGATGACATCTTGGTATACTCCAATGACTTAGAGCAACACCGAGACCACCTAAGTAAAGTCCTTGATATCCTGAGAAAGCAGAAGTTCTATGGGAAATTCTCAAAATGTGAGTTTTGGATAGACCGAGTCATGTTCCTTGGACATATCATCTCAGGAGGAACAATCACAGTGGATCCCGCCAAGGTGTCAGCAGTTTGAGATTGGCCTACACCGAAGAACCCCTCCGAGATCCGAAGCTTCTTGGGGTTAGCAGGATACTATCGACGTTTCATTTTAGATTTCTCCAAGACTGCCTTTCCCTTGACCATGTTGACTCGGAAGGATGTGAAGTTTGTGTGGTCTGATGTGTGTGAGGCTCGTTTTCAAGAACTGAAAGAAAAGTTGACCATTGCACCAATTTTGACTCTACCATCAGGCAATGAGGGTTTCATGATCTTCACCGATGCATCCAAAATGGGTCTTGGCTGCATGTTGGAGCAAAATCGACATGTGGTTGCATATGCTTCCCGACAACTCAAGCCTAATGAGGTGAATTACCCTACACATGACTTAGAGTTGGCTGCTATCGTTCATGCCTTGAAGATTTGGCGGCATTACCTGTATGGTGCTACTTTCAAGATCTTCACTGACCATAAGAGCTTAAAGTACCTTCTGACACAGAAAGACTTGAACTTACGACAACGAAGATGGATGGAATACATGAAGGATTATGACTTTACCATTGCCTATCATCCAGGGAAGGCAAATGTTGTGGCGGATGCGTTGAGTCGGAAACAACTCAGGTGTGCAGCTGTTCTGTCCAGTCAGTGGAAGAGCTTGGAAGAGCTGGTGAAATGGTCTCCTCAACCATTAGGTGATCAAGTTCGATTGGCCAACATTCAGATACAGTCTGATTTGTTGAGTGAAATTGTGGCAGCATAGTTGGTCAGTAGTGAACTTGACAAGATGAGAGGCTTGATGAAAAAGCCTCAGACCCGCCTTTCTTTGGGAGTAGATGAAGGAATCAGATTTGAGAATCGTATATGGATTCTTGAAGACTCACCACTGAAAGAATGTATCTTACAAGAAGCTCATGGTTCTAAGTACACAGTACACCCAATGACTACTAATATGTTTAAGGACATGCAAAGGTTTTTCTGGTGGCCAGGAATGAAGAAAGACATTGCAGCTTATATGGCCAGTTGTCTTACGTGCCAGATGGTGAAGGCTGAACATCAACAACCCGGTGGACTTTTACAGTCTATAGAGATTCCGGAATGGAAATGGGATCAGATCACCATGGATTTTGTGGTGGGTTTACCCCAGACCAAGAGAGGTCATGATGCAATATGGGTTTTGGTGGATCGCCTTACCAAGTCAGCACACTTCCTTGCACTGAAAACCACTGCCAAAGTGTCAGACTTAGCTGAGTTGTATATTTGAGAGATAGTGTGTTTGCATGGCGTACCCAGTTCCATCATATCTAATAGAGATCCGAAGTTTACTTCCAAACTGCGGAAGCAGGTTCAAGAGGAACTTGGTACAAGGTTAAAGTTCAGTACCTCTTATCACCCCCAGACAGATGGACAGTCAGAAAGGACGATCCAGACTTTTGAGGATCTTTTGAGAGCTTGTGTGCTCGATTGGGGTGGATCATGGGAGCAGTACTTACCTCTAGCAGAGTTTGCATACAACAATAGTTACCAAGCCAGTATCGGGATGCCTCCATATGAAGCTCTATACGGGAGACCGTGTCGGTCACCACTTCACTAGGATGATGTTGGTGAGAGGACCTTGTTGAGGTCAGATGAACTCCAAGTGTATGTTGATAAAGTCACTTTGATCAGGAAAAGGCTAAAGAGAGCCCAAGATCGACAGAAGTCGTATACTGATGTGAAGAGGACTGATGTGCATTTCACTGTGGGAGAGCATGTTTTTCTGAAAATCCGACCGCTCTGAGCTATAGCTAAAAACAGAGGAAAGTTGAGTCCCCGATATGTGGGTCCGTTTGAGGTATTAGCATGGACTGATGAAGTGGCTTATCATTTGGCGTTACCCCCTCAATATAGTATGATGCATGATGTGTTTCACGTGTCCAATCTGAAGCGATACCCGAGCCATGTGTTGAGCATGAACCTATTGAGCTTCAAGGAAAGTTGTCTTATCCTGAGTTACCTTTGCGTATTATAGATACTAAGGTAAAAGAGCTCAGAAATAAGAATATAGAGATGGTAAAGGTTCTTTGGAAACACCATGGAGAAGATGAGGCCACATGGTAGTTGAAGACGGACATGGAAAAAGCATATCCTGATTTGTTTGCTTGATTGATGAATTTTGAGGGCAAAATTCCTATAAGGAGGGGAGGATGTTATAACCTCAATTTTTCCAAATTACGTAATGAAATTGTGAATGTTCTTTTTAAAGATAAATGAAATTCATGGTTGAATTGATGGGTTAGTTTGAATGGATTGTGTGTTTGATAGCTTGTATGTTTTCTTATTGGGCCTTTGTGGCCATTGAGCCCAATTGAAGGATTAAAAGAAAAACAAAAAGAAATGAAAAAGAAATTTCATTTAATAAAGGAATATATGAGGAAAATAAAAAGAAATGATTTTAAGGCTAAAATATATTTTCCCAAAATAATATTTTGAGTTAAAAGGGTTCCTTGGGGTTCAAGGAACTCAGGATAATTAGATAAAGGCAAAAGAAATAAAGAATATGTGAGAAATACAATTAAATAAAGGATAGCTTGAAACTGAAGTAAAGGGCTCGTTCCCTTTAGATAATGACTCCAATTTTTTCACAAGGAGAGATAAAGGTGCAAACGAGTTTTCTTCAAAATTTGAGATAAAACGGAGTTAAGGATTGAGAGTTATTAAATTTTCAAGTTATCATCAAAATAGAATTTTCCTTGAATAATTGGGAATTTATTTTCCTTTTTGGTTTGAACGCGGATAACGATGACTGTTGGATTCTAATCCAACGGAGTGGGTTCATCATCCAGAGTCCCAAAGGTACTCGGACAGTAGCGCCGACATAGGGGATTTTCCCCTCGTTTTCCTTATCGTTACAGTGCATGTGCACTCACGATCAGTGTCCCTTTGAGTTCGGGAGACCATGGCGAAGAATCTAGACCCTGGTTTTACCAGGTTTTGAGCAAGCCTCGCGAAATGCCCAATTGGGCTAGGAGCCAGTTAACGGCGGGGTTGAGAAAACCCTAGAGGAGCCCCCCATGCCCTATATAAAGACCCCGATGTGGTTCCTCGCACCCTAGCGATCTCAACCGACCTACTCTCGAGTGCCCGTACCCTCTCCTTCATCCTATTGACCTAGCTCCGGCGAGCCTCAGTCGTGGCGCCACCGCACGTCTATGTTAGGAAGAAGAGAGGGAAGACGACGTGCAGCTGTCGTCCGATCACAGACCACTGAGGTCCCGTGCGAGATCCAACGCCTCCGGAGCGGCAGGCCGATCTTGCTGGAGTAAGTGGAGTGGGTCAGCACGAGGCGTCGGATCGAAGGACCATCGTGGACCAAGGAGATCTAGCGGACGAAGGCCTAGTCATGTGCGCCTACAGTGACGAGCGTTGGATCCAGGCGTGGACCATAGGCGCATCAATCGTACGACCACGAATTTCCGGTAAAACCCCTCTCTGACCAAAATTACAGAAAATAGCTCTTCTTTGCGAAATTAATATAAATTGCTAGGATTATCTAATGAGAAAATTGGATATATGAAAATTGTATAGAAAAATACAAGGAATCTGTTAAAAATGATAGTATAACCTGATTCCAGTTCGTTTTGCAATAATACTTTGATTTGCTAGTCAAATGCATTTCAAGTTAATGGAAAACCCTAATTGCATATAAAAGATGTTTCTTTGTAAATTAATGGGTTAAGTTGAGGATTAGGAACCTGTTAATTAATAAGATAAAGTTTTCATCCATTTTGAATATCAATATGGCTAAATTAGGGTTTATGTCAAAGATGGAAGATAATGTACATGAAAACCCTAATTTAGGGTAAAAGAAAGTAGAAACCTTGTTATTTTGATAAATTGCAAGATAATGATCCCAAAAGCTGTTAGGAATGTTAAAAGGAGATAATTTAAAGGTTTTGGGTATATTTGATGGTTTGGGGTTCATAATATCTAAGAAAGAAAAGAAAACCCTAATTTTCAAGAAAACCCTAAAATTGAATAGAAATCCTAAGTAATGTGATGAAAATTGGATAAATATTAATAAAAGGAAAATTGTCCTTTTATTTCAGGATTTTCTTGTTGATTGGGTTTCTCTACATATTAATTTATATCTTGAAATCTGCAACCAAAGGTATGTGGTTACTTATGAATAACCTCTTAGGTTTCTCGAGGATTCCCGGATGTTTAATCGCATTGAATGCAACTAAACTGTTTGGATGTTTATTTCTTTCATGCAATTATAACGTTACTATGACTATCACATAATGTATATACCTTCTAGCTCAATCCTTGATCCCCTCTGTGTCGTAATGGCTGACCTGGTATAAGGCTACCTAGAGGGTAGGTCCATCAAGTCATGAATGACTTTGGCTGCCTAGAGGGTAGGTCCATCAAGTCACCTTTATAGAGGTACCATATAAGTCCTTATAGGGACAACACAGAGTTGTGGAGAGATATGGACTGAGTAGTTTGGCTTAAAACATAATCTTGATTATTAAATGATTAATTGAGTGATTATGTTGTTAACCTAGTTGAACAATATTTGTTTCATTACATACCAGCTTCGGCTGACCGTCGTTTTGTTTGTCGTCAATTTAGGTACAAATTTCAAAAGTACAAACAGCAAAGCGACACATTGTGAATTCAAGAATTAAAAGAATAAGGAGGAATTAGATAGAATAGTTCAGCTGAGGTTAGAAGTTAGTTTGTTCCCAACTTTTCAAAGGTATGCAAAGAAAAATTTTATTACCTTTTTTCAATATAGTCTGTTAGAATTTAATAATTGTTTATGGTTATATGTCGAACCTTTGATCCGGAATTAATGGGTGCGGCTTTATCCTCATGGTCTCCCTTAATTGGGGGTTACTGAAAGGTGAGGTCGTAACATTTGGTATCAGAGCCTAGGTTCTTCATGTAACCATTAGTAATTATTAAATTTTACAAACTCCATAGAACCCAAGGGAGTTATTAGAGGAGTATCCGAAAGACGGAGGTGTCTAGAAAGGGATCATGACCGGGGGCTGGCAAGATTTTCCTCCGCACCGCTAGTCGGAATACGAGGACTCCCAGACCCGTGTGACCATCTGGCCAAAGTCTTAGGGTATGAATCGAAATAAGATACCTTTAGGACTCTCTCATCTTATTCATCCCTTCTCATCCCATATTCTATTAAGGCTTTAAGAGTAGGATTCTCTCTCTCCTCCATACTCATGTGGTATGGGCAAATAAGTTAAGGGTTTAAGAATCCTCCAGCAAATTAATAAAAGATATATAATGAGATATCACTGAACATAAGTATAACTAGTTTAAATGATAAATTAAAGATTTGTTTGTTATGCTTATGTATATGGCACGAACCAAGACTGTTGCTATCCCTGAGGGCTCTGGGAATCCGGCTAGGAGTGGTTGGCCTCCCCATAAAGGAAAGGAGTCTTCTGGAAAGAGGAATAGGAACCATGAGGGTGGATCCTCTAAGAAGAGGAAGAGGCCTAAAGAAGTCACTCAAGAAGTTCCTAACCCTAACACGGTACCATTCAGTAACCTGAACCAAGAAGAAGATCAAGGATATGAAGAGCAACATGTGTATGAGGAAGAAGCCAAGATGGATGAGGACCCAGTCGATGATTCAGAACCCACCATGTTGATCCATACCCCTGATACCTTGTGGTTAGAGAAACAGAGGAAGTTGACAGAGGCTATTAATGCTTTGGCCCTTCGAGACATAGTTAGAGCTGAGAATGGTGAACCACACCCTATTCGTCCACTTGTGGGAGCCACTATCTGAAACTCGACCGATAGGCACCAATGAGTGTTGCCAGCAGCTTTCATCGGTCGAGTTGTCAATACACAGAACTCGACCGATAACACTGTGCACAGAATATACATTTGGCTTATTGAATGAGAATTTCCCTCTCAACTAGATTTTCTCAACCAATAGCCTTATTCTTTGGCACTCTCATTTGGTACCTATATATATGCATATTGCCATGCTCTAAATTGCCTATCTTGCTTACAACTCTATCTCTCTAATTGCTTTAAATTGGTATATCTATATGTTACAATTACTTGCTTTGAGTTGTTTTGCAGGTTTTGATGATGATCTCTTTGGATCTCTTAGTTGTGTCTAAAATTGATCCCGTTGTGCTCTAACTTGCTACATCTATATAGGTGTATATCTTGTTTTGATACAACCTTGAGGTTCTTAGTGGTAATCATCCTTTGGTAATGATGCATATTTGTTAGTGAGTTATATCATTTCATGCTTCTAAAATTTGCTTATCTCTTTGTTTGGATATATATCTACATCTACTCATAGCTTGATCTATCTTGTGTATCTTTTGGTATCTCTTGCTATGATCTAGATTTTACTAGTAGTCCTAACTTGTGATAACATCTACTAGTAGTTCATATACATATAGTTCTAGCCTTGTTTATAATTGGCATCTTTGCACATCTATATGCTATGCTTGTATCTTGTCTCATACATGCTCAAGCTTGTTCCTTGAATTGCATATCTAATATCTTGAGTTGCTTGCACAACATTGTGATGCAGGGTACATAGATCTACATTATATGTAGAAATTGGAGTATTTTTGGTTTTTATGCAGCTTTTGCTCCAGTTTTAGTTTTTGGTGAAAGACTAGTGTTTTTTATGCAAAAAGTACCTTCTGAGCAAGGCTCATCGCTTTGCCATGAGCCCTGACACGTTTTGGGCAAATTATGTCATCTTGAGGGTTAAAATTGCGATTTATTGTTTTTCTATAGCACTTTATCTTACATTTTGGGTAGTTCAAGTATATGCTTTAACTTGCTTCTCTTTCTATGCTTGGACAAGCCCCTATTTGTGCTCTCTTACTCTCCTTTTATAACTTTTTTTATCTCCTTTCTCTTTAACAAGTGATGTTTCTTATCCCTTCATACCCCCCACTTTTTGAAATGACAAAGGGGGAGAAAGGTATGTCTTTTTTAAAAGAGGAACATATTGGTGTCTAATGTCTCTACTTGAGTGATTTTAGATTAGGTATAGACACACTCTGAATGCCCTAACTTGCGCATATCAAATTGGAGAAAAGACAAGTCAAAGTCAATACAAGTGCACATTTTTGTAATATGATGTAAATCCATTAGAATCATGTTGCAAATCACTTGTAATGATTGTATGACTTGTAATTAAGCTTAGAAAAAATCAGGAGCACTTAGATCGAATGTTTAAGCACCCAAAAGCCATTTTCCAAAATTCACATCAGGCTGTTCATCGGTCGAGTTCTGTGTGGTGCAAACTCGACCGATCCTGATTGGATCTTGAAAATGACTTTTGATCGGTCGAGTTGTGGTTTCACAGAACTCGACTGATGGAGTAACTGACCAAATTGATTTTCATTGGTCGGTCGGGTTTCCCCAGGACAAACTCGACCGATGGTATGAATATCGGCTTTGTCTTTTACTCTATCGGTCGAGTTACCTTTATAGAAACTCGATCGATTGCACTATACGGAAAAGTGCAGAAAAGTTCTTCTAGCCATTGTGGACTTGCAACAAGTGAAAATGTATCTGTTGCAAGCCACAAAATGACTAGTTTTTGTTCTCAAGTGTTCCCAAAGGCTAAGAGGCATCCCCAACTATAAATAGGACCCCTTGGGCTTCATTCCAAGGTTGGGCATTCAATTCAAAACTCTATGTGAGGTTCCTATTCTATAGTTGAGTGCTTCCTACAACCTCCTCTCTTTCTCTAAGCTTAATCACTTGCTACATCCATTAGAGTGAGTAGCAAATCTATAAGAGAGCTAGTCCTACATGTGTATCTTGTGAGGCTCTCACTTCCACCACCTCCCCATCTCTCTTTTCAACCATGAAGATGACGGTTCTTTCTCTTGTCTAAGAGAGGTGAAGAAGAACAAGGGAAGGTGTCCCTTGGTGAAGATCAAGGATGAAGACTTGGAGCTAGAGTGGGTAAGCCCTTGGTGAAGGTAGAAGACTCCTTGCTCAAGTGGGTAAGTCCTGGGTTGAAGCCTCTCTGAGTGAAGGTGAAGTCAAAGGTGAAAGATACAAGAAGAGTGGGTAATTCCTGCAAGGTTGAAGACTTGTGCAAGAGTAGGTAAGTCCTTGGAAGAAGGAGGAAGACTCCTTACAAAGTAGGTAAGTCCTTGGTAAGGTGGAAGACTCTTTGTATTGGATAGGTAAGTCCATTGTTTGGTCATGTATTGTAAGTCTTATGAATGAATATAAGAATGCTATGGTTTGGAAATCCTAGAGGTTGACCTCTCTAGATATGTGGACTGACACACTTCTAGTTTGAAGTGTGGAACCACTCTAAATAGCTTGTCTATTGGAGAAGAAGGCTTCAATTCTACATCCAAGGATCAAGTCTTGAGATGTGGCAAATGGTGAAAAGCCCATACAAACTACCAAAGACAAAGATTGAAGAATGGGATGAAGCTACCTTGAAGAAGGCAACCTTGAATGCTAGAGACATGCACATCCTTTATGCCTCCATGACCCCCATCGAGTTCAACCAGATTTCTTCATGTGAAATAGCCTATGAGGTATGGAGAAAGCTATGCATCACTTATGAAGGGACATATCAAGTGAAGGAAAGCAAAGTCTACATGCTCAAAGGGCTGCTTGGGAACTTCAAGATGGGAAAGGAGGAGAGGATAGTCAACATGTACTCAAGGTTCAACACCATTGTGAATGGTCTTGCTGTTCTAGGTCATCCTATGTGTAGTGGAAAAATCAATTCAAAGATCCTTAGAACTCCTCCCAAGAGGTGGGAACCCAAGGTGACTTCCATTGAAGAAGCAAGGTCACTTAAGGATATCCCTATTGAAGAACTCATTGGAAATCTACAAGCACCTGAAGCCGCACTTGATAAGAGGGAGGAAGCAGAAAGACAAGAGAAGAAAGAGCTAAAGAGAATGAAGAAGGCTGAAATGAAGGCTCAAATTGAAGCTATCGTGGGACAATCTTCTCCATCCTCTCAAGCTAAGTAAGATGCAATGTACTCCAAGGGTAAGCTCTACAAAGGCAAGTCCTTCTCCATCTGGTGCTTCACATGTGGAAAGAAGGGTCACTACAAGGAAGATTGCCCATAAGGCAAAAAGACCCATCTTCACAAGAAGAAGGAGAAATGGCACTCAAGCTCAAGTGGCTCCTCCAACTCAAGCTCAAGTGAAGATTCAAGTGAAGTATCAAGCTCAAGCTCTAGTGATGAAGGAGAATGCCATTTTGCTCTTATGGCATCAACAAGTAAGGACTCAAGTGTGGTAAATCTAAACTCTTTAGATAAATAATCTTTGATTACTATTATTCATGATACTTGCACCTCTCTTAAGTCTTATAAAAGGAAAAAGATAAAGCTTGCTAGAATTGTTGATAATTTGCATGTAGAATTAAATGATCTTGAATATGCTAATTCTTTGTTACTTGATGATAAAAATGATTATCTCAGTCAAGTAGATTCTCTTAAAATTGAAAATGCTAGTTTGCTTGATAAGATTAGATTTCTAGAAGCTCAGCCTCTTATGCCTTGTTCTAATTAAGAGCATACCTTAATTGTTGATTCTCTAATATGATATTGATGTTCCTAAATCTGAAAACAAGGACAAAGATTCTGTTTTGCAAGAATTAGAAATAGAAAATGCCTCCTTTCTTGCTAAAACCAATGTGCATGAATCTTGTTCTAGTTCTAATAGTAGAGAGAATGATGATGCTGCTCTTTAGATAGATAGAGACTCTTATTTAACTAAAGCTCTTTTCTTAGAAAATGATCTTATGCATACTAGAGATAATATCTATAATTTGTATTCTACTATTGCTTCTCTTAAGCATGATAATGATGGTTTGAGATCTTCTTTGCAAAAATTCTTAGTTGGTAAGAAGAGCCTTAATGATATCCTACACTATACTACTAAACAAATTGGTAGACATGGTTTAGGATATTACAGTAGTCAAAGGAACAACCAAGGTTAAGGACCTCCAATATTCCATGGAGAATCCTCTAGTTCGAAGACTATGGGCACATGCAACTATTATAATGATATTGACCATTATTCTACTTGTTGTCCTTCTAGGTAAGCACCCAAGAGAAATAGGACTTGGGTTACTAAGCTAACCCATATGGACCCAAAAATATGATTGGGGACCATTTCGTCTTTCTTCTGACATGTCACATTCAAATGGATTGACTTTATCTATTAAATTACAAATTGACTTCCCAATCCACATGAAAGAAGAAAGGTGAGATGTGTAGAGGGTGACAACAAGTGGAAAAAGTGATGGTAAGCACAAAGGTAATGTTTTTCTTGTTTATAACCAATCCTAACTTGTTTTTGTTAAGATAGTGTGCACTATACATATGGTTTTTGAGTCAAAAGTGGTATTTTGTGCTTCTCTTCACACTCTTGCTCAAAAACAATTTCTAATGCTTCTATAGTGCATTACTAACTTGATTAGACGTGTGGATATGGTTTGTATTTTCAACATGTGTTTAAATATGTTTTTATGAAATATATGTGCCTTTTGATAGCACCTCTATCAGCCAAGTTTGCCTTGACTGAAACTCGACCGATAGGCACCAATGGGTGTTGCCAGCAGCTGTCATCGGTCGAGTTGTCAATACACAAAAATCGATCGATAACACTGTGCACAAAATATACATTTGGCTTATTGAATGAGAATTTCCCTCTCAACTAGATTTTCTCAACCAATAGTCTTATTCTTTGGTGCTCTCATTTGGTACCTTTATATATGCATATTTCCATGCTCTAAATTGCCGATCTTGCTCACAAATCTATCTCTCTAATTGCTTTAAATTGGTATATCTATATCTTGCAGTTACTTGCTTTGAGTTGTTTTGTATGTTTTGATGATGATCTATTTGGATCTCTTTTTTGTTTCTAAAATTGCTTCCGTTGTGCTCTAATTTGCTACATCTATATAGTTTGTATATTTTGTGTTGATACAACCTTGAGGTTCTTAGTGGTAATCATCCTTTGGTAATGATGCTTATTTGTTAGTGAGTTATATCCTTTCATGCTTCTAAAATTTGCTTATCTCTTTGTTTGGATATATCTCTACATCTACTCATAGCTTGATCTATCTTGTGTATCTTTTGGTATCTCTTGCTATGATCTAGATCCTACTAGTAGTCCTAACTTGTGATAGCATCTACTAGTAGTTCATATACATGTAGTTCTAGCCTTATTTATAATTGGCATCTTTTCTCATCTGTATGCTATGCGTGTATCTTGTCTCATACATGCTCAAGCTTGTTCCTTGAATTGCATATCTAATATCTTGAGTTGCTTGCACAACAATGTGATGCAGGGTACATAGATCTACATTATATGTAGAAATTGGAGTATTTTTTGTTTTTATGCAGCTTTTGCTCCAGTTTTAGTTTTTGGTGCAAGACTAGTGTTTTTATGCAGAAAGTACCTTCTGAGCAAGGCTCATCACTTTGCCATGAGCCCTGACACTTTTTGGGAAAATCCTGTCATCTTGAGGGTCAAAATTGTGATTTTTTGTTTATATGCTGCACTTTATCTTGCATTTTTTATTGTTCAAGTATATGATTTAACTTGATTCTCTTTCTATGCTTGGACAAGCCCCTAGATGTGCTCTTCTACTCTCCTTTTATAACTTTTGTTATCTCCTTTCTCTTTAACAAGTGATGTTTCTTATCCCTTCATACCCCCCACCTTTTGAAATGACAAAGGGGGAGAAAGATATGTCTTCTTTTAAAAGAGGAAGAAGGCATGTCTTCATGAAGAGGAGAAGTATGTCCTTGTAAATGGGAGAAGACATATATGTGTAGAACATATATGAGTAGAAGACATAGTATTCTATAAATGTTATGAAAGCTAACCATGCAGGAGAAATAGCATCAATTGAGGGGGAGTATGAGAACTCCACTAGCATCAATTGAGGGGGATCATATGAACTCAATTGTTTTGAAGCCCCTAGGTTTCTCCAAAGGTATGAATTTACTTAAATGCTTTTAATACATTTATGGAATGGTTTGTCATCTTAAAAAAGTTGGAGATTGTTGACTCAAGGTCAATTAGGTCAATGTTGACTCACGTCTAAATTGACTAAACCCGTGTTTTGATGATGACTAACCATTCCACATATTGGTGTCTAATGTCTCTATTTGAGTGATTTCAGATTAGGTATAGACACACTCCAAATGCCCTAACTTGCGCATATCAAATTGAAGAAAAGACCAGTCAAAGTCAATACAAGTGCATATTTTTGTAATATGATGTAAATCCATTAGAATCATGTTGTAAATCACTTGTAATGATTGTATGACTTGTAATTAAGCTTAAAAAAAATCAGGAGCACTTAGATCAAATGTTTAAGCACTCAAAAGCCATTTTCCATAATTCACATCAGGTTGTTCATCGGTCGAGTTCTGTGTGGTGCAAACTCGACCAATCATGATTGGATCTTGAAAATGACTTTTGATCAGTCGAGTTGTTGTTTCACATAACTCGATCGATGGAGTAACTGACCAAATCAATTTTCATTGGTCGATTGAGTTTCCCCAGGAGAAACTCGACCGATGGTATGAATATCGGCTTTGTCTTTTACTCTATCGGTCGAGTTACCTTTATAGAAACTCGACCGATTGCACTGTACGGAAAAGTGTAGAAAAGTGCTTCTAGCCATTGTGGAGTTGCAACAAGTGAAAATATATCTGTTGCAAGCCACAAAATGGCTAGTTTTCATTCTCAAGTGTTCCCAAAGGCTAAGAGGCATCCCCAGCTATAAATAGGACCCCTTGGGCTTCATTCCAAGGTTGAGCATTCAATGCAAAACTCTATGTGAGGTTCCTATTCTATAGTTGAGTGCTTCCTACAACCTCCTCTCTCTCTCTAAGCTTAATCACTTTCTACATCCATTAGAGTGAGTAGGAAATCTATAAGAGAGCTAGTCCTACATGTATATCTTGTGAGGCTCTCACTTCCACCACCTACCCATGTCTCTTTTCAACCATGAAGATGAAGGTTCTTTCTCTTGTCTAAGAGAGGTGAAGAAGAACAAGGGAAGGCATCCCTTGGTGAAGATCAAGGCCGAAGACTTGGAGCTAGAGTGGGTAAGTCCTTGGTGAAGGCAGAAGACTCCTTGCTCAAGTGGGTAAATCCTTGGTGGAAGCTTCTCTGAGTGAAGGTGAAGTCAAAGGCGGAAGATCCAAGAAGAGTGGGTAATTCCTACAAGGGTGAAGACTTGTGCAAGAGTAGGTAAGTATTTGGAAGAAGGTGTAAGACTCCTTGCAAAGTGGATAAGTCCTTGGTAAGGTTGAAGACTCTTTGTATTGGATAGGTAAGTCCTTTCTTTGGTCATGTATTGTAAGTCTAATGAATGAATATAATAATGCAATGATTTGGAAATCCTAGAGGTTGACCTCTCTAGGTAAGTGGACTGACACACTTCTAGTTTGAAGTGTGGAACCACTCTAAATAGCTTGTCTATTGGTGTATGTTCAATCTCTCTATTCCTTGCTATGCATGTTTTAGTTGCACACAAATTTCCTATTTAGCAACCTTATCTTGTAATATATCTTGAAGGTCTAATGAATCTTGTTTAAGTACATTCAGATCTATTCACTTCCCTCTAGAGCATCTAATCACCCATATAGGATCCAAAAATTGGTATCAGAGTGGGCTTCTCCATGCATACTTCAACAAGTAGGAGAAGATGGGTGACTATCAAGGAGGGAGATACTTGATCAGCCTACCAATCTTTGATGGGATCAATTTCCTCTATTGGAGAAGAAGGCTTCAATTCTACATCCAAGGATAAAGTCTTGAGATGTGTCAAATGGTGAACATCCCATACAAGCTACCAAAGACAAAGATTGAAGAATGGAATGAAGCTTCCTTCAAGAAGGCAATCTTGAATGCTAGATCCATGCACATCCTTTATGCCTCCATTAACCCCACCGAGTTCAACCTGATTTCTTCATGTGAAATAGCCTATGAGGTATGGAGAAATCTATGCATCACTTATGAAGGGACAGATCAAGTGAAGGAAAGCAAAGTCTACATGCTCAAAGGGCTGCTTGAGAACTTTAAGATGGGAAAGTAGGAGAGGATAGACAACATGTACTCAATGGTCAACACCATTGTGAATGGTCTTGTTGTTCTAGGTCATCCTATGTCTAGTGGTGAGATCAATTTAAAGATCCTTAGAACTCTTCCCAAGAGGTGGGAACCTAAGGTGACCTTCATTGAAGAAGAAAGGTCACTTAAGGATATCCCTATTGAAGAGCTTATTGGAAATCTACAAGCACATGAAGCCACACTTGACAAGAGGGAGGAAGTAGAAAGATAAGATAACAAAGAGCTAAAGAGAATGAAGAAGGATGAAATGAAGGCTCAAATTGAAGCCATCATGGGACAAGCTTCTCCATCCTCTCAAGCTAAGGAAGATGCCATGTACTCCAAGGGTAATCTCTACAAAGGCAAGTCCTTCTCCATCCAGTGCTTCACATGTGGAAAGAAGGGTCACTACAAGGAAGATTGCCCACAAGGCAAAAAGGCCCATCTTCACAAGAAGAAGGAGAAATGGCACTCAAGCTCAAGTGGCTCATCCAACTCAAGCTCAAGTTAAGATTCAAGTGAAGGATCAAGCGATGAAGGAGAATGCCATTTTTCTCTTATGGCATCAACAAGTAAGGACTCAAGTGAGGTAAATCTAAACTCTTTAGATAAAGAACCTTTGATTTCTATTATTGATGATAGTTGTGCCTCTCCTAAGCCTTATAAAAGGAAAAAGAAAAAGCTTGCTAGATCTATTGATAATTTGCATGTAGAATTAAATGATCTTGAACATGCTAATTCTTGCTTGCTTGATGATAAAAATGATTGTCTTAGTCAAGTAGATTCTCTTAAACTTGAAAATGTAAGTTTGCTTGATAAGATTAGATTTCTAGAAACTCAACCTCTTATGCCTAGTTCTAATGAAGAACATACCTTAATTGTTGATTCTCTCATTCATGATATTGATGTTCTTAAATCTAAAAACAAGGACAAAGATTTTGTTTTGCAAGAATCAGAAACAGAAAATGCCTCCTTGCTTTCTTAAATTAGTGTGAATGAACCTTGTTCTAGTTCTACTAGTAGAGAGAATGATGTTGCTGCTCTTCATATTGATAGAGACTCTTATTTAACTAAATCTCTTTGCTTAGAAAATGATCTTCTGCATGATAGAGATAATATCTATAATTTGTCTTCTATTATTACTTCTCTTAATAATGATAATGATGGTTTGAGATCTTCTTAGAAAAATTCTTAGTTGGTAAGAAGAGCCTTAATGATATCCTACACTATACTACTAAACAAATTGGTAGATATGGTTTAGGATATGACAGTAGTCAAAGAAACAACCAAGGTAAAGGACCTCCAATATTCCATGGAGAATCCTCTAGTTCCAAGAATATGGGCACATGCAACTATTGAAATGATATTAGCCATTATTCTACTTGTTGTCCTTCTAAGAACACACCCAGGAGAAATAGGACTTGGGTTGCTAAGCTAACCCCTCTGGACCCAAAAATATGATTGGGGACCATTTCGTCTTTCTTCTTGCAGGTCACATGTAAATGGATTGACTTGAGCAATTAAATTGTGAATTGACTTCCCAATCCACATGAAAGAAGAAAGGTGAGATGTGTAGAGGGTGACAACAAGTGGAAAAAGTAACGGTAAGCACAATGTAATGTTTTTCTTTTTTATAACCAATCCTAACTTGTTTTTGTCAAAATAGTGTACACTATACACATGGTTTTTGAGTCAAAAGTGGTATTTTGTGTTTCTCTTCACACTCTTGCTCAAAAACTATTTCTAATTCTTCTATATTGCATTACTAACTTGCTTAGACATTTTTGGATATGGTTTGTATTTTCAGCATGCCTTTAAATATGTTTTTATGAAATATATGTGCATTTTGATAGCAGATCTGTCAGTCGAGTTTGCCCTGTCTAAAACTCGACCGATAGGCACCAATGGGTGTTGCCAGTAGCTGTCATCGGTTGAGTTGTCAATACACAGAACTCGACCGATAACACTATGCACAGAATATACATTTGGCTTATTGAATGAGAATTTCCCTCTCAACTAGATTTTCTCAACCAATAGCCTTATTCTTTGGCACTCTCATTTGGTACCTTTATATATGCATATTGCCATACTCTAAATTGCTTATCTTGCTTACCACTCTATCTCTCTAATTGCTTTAAATTGGTATATCTATATCTTGCAATTACTTGCTTTGAGTTGTTTTTCAGGTTTTGATGATGATCTCTTTGGATCTCTTAGTTGTGTCTAAAATTTCTTCTGTTGTGCTCTAACTTGCAACATCTATATAGGTGTATATCTTGTGTTGATACAACCTTGAGGTACTTAGTGGTAATCATCCTTTGGTAATGATGCATATTTGTTAGTGAGTTATATCCTTTCATGCTTCTAAAATTTGCTTATCTCTTTGTTTGTATATATCTCTACATCTACTCATAGCTTGATCTATCTTGTGTATCTTTTGGTATCTGTTGCTATGATCTAGATCCTACTAGTAGTCCTAACTTGTGATAACATCTACTAGTAGTTCATATACATGTAGTTCTAGCCTTGTTTATAATTGGCATCTTTGCTCATCTATATGCTATGCTTGTATCTTGTCTCATACATGCTCAAGTTTGTTCCTTGAATTGCATATCTAATATATTGAGTTGCTTGCACAACATTGTGATGCAGGGTACATAGATCTACATTATATGTAGAAATTGGAGTATTTTTTATTTTTTATGCAGCTTTTACTCCAGTTTTAGGTTTTGGTGCAAGACTAGTATTTTTTATGCAGATAGTACCTTCTGAGCAAGGTTCATCGCTTTTCCTGAGCCATGACACTTTTTTGGGCAAATTCTGTCATCTTGAGGGTCAAAATTGCGATTTATTGTTTTTCTGCAGCACTTTATCTTATATTTTGGGTTGTTCAAGTATATGCTTTAACTTTCTTCTCTATCTATTCTTGGACAAGCCTCTAGATGTGCTCTTCTACTCTCCTTTTATAACTTTTGTTATCTCCTTTCTCTTTAACAAGTGATGTTTCTTATCCCTTCATACCCCCACTTTTTGAAATGATAAAGGGGGAGAAAGGTATGTCTTCTTTTAAAAGAGGAAGAAGGCATGTCTTCATGAAGAGGAAAAGTATGTCCATGTAAATGGGAGAAGACATATATGTGTAGAACATATATGAGTAGAAGACATAATATTCTATAAATGTTATGAAAGCTAACCATGCAGGAGAAATATCATCAATTGAGGGGGAGTATGAGAACTCCACTAGCATCAATTGAGGGGGATCATATGAACTCAATTGTTTTGAAACCCCTAGGTTTCTCCAAAGGTATGAATTTACTTAAATGCTTTCAATACATTTATAGAATGGTTTGTCATCTTTAAAAAGGGGGAGATTGTTGACTCAAGGTCAATTAGGTCAATGTTGACTCACGTCTAAATTAACTAAACCCGTGTTTTGATGATGACTAACCATTCCACATATTGGTGTCTAATGTCTCTACTTGAGTGATTTCAGATTAGGTATAGACACACTCCAAATGCTCTAACTTGCGAATATCAAATTGAAGAAAAGTAGATGGCCTCTTGACTTCGCTAAAAAAAAATAAAAAAATTGGAGAAAAGACAAGTCAAAGTCAATACAAGTGCACATTTTTGTAATATGATGTAAATCCATTAGAATCATGTTGTAAATCACTTGTAATGATTGTATGACTTGTAATTAAGCTTAGAAAAAATAAGGAGCACTTAGATCGAATGTTTAAGTACTAAAAATCCATTTTCCAAAATTCACATCAGGTTGTTCATCGGTCGAGCTCTGTGTGGTGCAAACTCGACCGATCCCGATTGGATCTTGAAAATGAATTTTGATCGGTCGAGTTGTGGTTTCACAGAACTCGACCGATGGAGTAACTGAACAAATCAATTTTCATTGGTCGCTCAAGTTTCCCCAGGACAAACTCGACCGTTGGTATGAATATCAGATTTGTCTTTTACTCTATCGGTCGAGTTACCTTAATAGAAACTCGACCGATTGCACTGCACGGAAAAGTGCAGAAAAGTGCTTCTAGCTGTTGTGGAGTTGCAACAAGTGAAAATATATCCGTTGCAAGCCACAAAATGGCTAGTTTTCATTCTCAAGTGTTCCCAAAGTCTAAGAGGCATCCCCAGCTATAAATAGGACCCCTTGGGCTTCATTCCAAGGTTGAGCATTCAATGCAAAACTCTATGTGAGGTTTCTATTCTATAGTTGAGTGCTTCCTACAGCCTCCTTTCTCTCTCTAAGATTAATCACTTGCTACATCCATTAGAGTGAGTAGGAAATATGTAAGATAGCTAGTCCTACAAGTATATCTTGTGAGGCTCTCACTTCCACCACCTCCCCATCTCTCTTTTCAACAATGAAGATGAAGGTTCTTTCTCTTGTCTAAGAGAGGTGAATAAGAACAAGGGAAGGCATCCCTTGGTGAAGATCAAGGCTGAATACTTAGAGATAGAGTGGGTAAGTCCTTGGTGAAGGCAAAGGACTCCTTGCTCAAGTGGGTAAGTCCTTGGTGGAAGCTTCTCCGAGTGAAGGTGAAGTCAAAGGCGGAAGATCCAAGAAGAGTGGGTAATTCCTGCAAGGCTGAAGACTTGTGCAAGAGTAGGCAAGTCCTTGGAAGAAGGTGAAAGACTCCTTGAAAAGTGGGTAAGTCCTTGGTAAGGTTGAAGACTTTTTGTATTGGATAGGTAAGTCCTTTGTTTGGTCATGTATTGTAAGTCTTATGAATGAATATAAGAATGCAATGGTTTGAAAATCCTAGAGATTGACCTCTCTAGGTAAGTGGATTGACACACTTCTAGTTTGAAGTATGGAACCACTCTAAATAGCTTGTCTATTGGTGTATGTTAAATCTCTCTCTTCCTTGCTATGAATGTTTTAGTTTCACACAAATTTCCTATTTAGCAACCTTATTTTTAATATATCTTGAAGGTCTAATGAATCTTGTTTAAGTGCATTCAACTCTATTCACCCCCCTCTAGAGCATCTAATCACCCATCTAGGATCCAACAATTGGTATCACAGCGGGCTTCTCCAAGCATACTTCAACAAGTAGGAGAAGATGGGTGACTACCAAGGAGGGACATACTTGATCAGCTTACCAATCTTGATGGGAGCAATTTCCTCTATTGGAGAAGAAGGATTCAATTCTACATCCAAGGATCAAGTCTTGAGATGTGGCAAATGGTGAATAGCCCATACAAGCTACCACAGACAAAGATTAAAGAATGGGATGAAGCTACCTTGAAGAAGGCAACCTTGAATGCTAGAGCCATGCACATCCTTTATGCCTCCATGACCCCCACCGAGTTCAACTAGATTTTTCATGTGAAACAGCCTATGAGGTAAGGAGAAAGCTATGCATCACTTATGAAGGGACAAATCAAGTAAAGGAAAGCAAAGTCTACATGCTCAAAGGGCTGTTTGAGAACTTCAAGATGGGAAAGGAGGAGAGGATAGACAACATGTACTCAAGGCTCAACACCATTGTGAATGGTGTTGCTGTTCTAGGTCATCCTATGTCTAGTGGAGAGATGAATTCAAAGATCCTTAGAACTCTTCCCAAGAGGTGGGAATCCAAGGTGACTTCCATTGAAGAAGCAAGGTCACTTAAGGATATCCCTGTTGAAGTGCTCATTGGAAAATCTACAAAAACATGAAGCTACACTTGACAAGAGGGAGAAGTAGAAAGACAAGAGAAGAAAGAGCTAAAGAGAATGAAGTAGGCTGAAATGAAGGCTCAAATTGAAGCTATCATGGCACAAGCTTCTCCATCCTCTCAAGCTAAGGAAGATTCCATGTACTCTAAGGGTAAGCTCTATAAAGGCAAGTCCTTCTCCATCCGGTGCTTCACATGTGGAAAGAAGGGTCACTACAAGAAGGATTGCCCACAAGGCAAAAAGACCCATCTTCACAAGAAGAAGGAGAAATGACACTCAAGCTCAAGTGGCTCCTCCAACTCAAGCTCAAGTGAAGATTCAAGTGAAGGATCAGGCTCAAGCTCTAGTGATGAAGGAGAATGCCATTTTTCTCTTATGGCATCAACAAGTAAGGACTCAAGTGAGGTAAATCTAAACTCTTTAGATAAAGAATCTTTGATTGCTATTATTCATGATACTTGTGCCTCTATTAAGTCTTATAAAAGGAAAAAGAAAAAGCTTACTAGAATTGTTGATAATTTACATGTAGAATTAAATGATCTTGAACATGCTAATTCTTGCTTGCTTGATGATAAAAATGATTGTCTTAGTCAAGTAGATTCTCTCAAACTTGAAAATGCTAGTTTGCTTGATAAGATTAGATTTTGAGAAGCTCAACCTCTTATGCCTAGTTCTAATGAAGAGCATACCTTAATTGTTGATTCTCTCATTCATGATATTGATGTTCTTAAATCTGAAAACAAGGACAAAGATTTTGTTTTGCAAGAATTAGAAATAGAAAATACCTCCTTGCTTGCTAAAATCAATGTCCATGAATCTTGTTCTAGTTCTACTAGTAGAGAGAATGATGTTGCTGCTCTTCATATTGATAGCGACTCTTATTTAACTAAAGCTCTTTGTTTAGAAAATTATCTTCAACATTCTAGAGATAATATCTATAATTTGTCTTCTACTATTGCTTCTCTTAAGCATGATAATGATGGTTTGAGATCTTCTTTGCAAATATTCTTAGTTGGTAAAAAGAGCCTTAATGATATCCTACACTATACTACTAAACAAATTGGTAGACATGGTTTAGGATATGACAGTAGTCAAAGGAACAACCAAGGTAAAGGACTTCCAATATTCCATGGAGAATCCTCTAGTTCCAAGACTATGGGCACATGTAACTATTGCAATGATATTTGCCGTTATTCTACTTGTTGTCCTTCTAGGAAAGCACCCAAGAGAAATAGGACTTGGGTTGCTAAGCTAACCCCTCTGGACTCAAAAATATGATTGGGGACCATTTCGTCATTCTTCTTGCAGGTCACATTCAAATGGATTTACTTGAGCTATTAAATTGTTAATTAATTTCCCAATCCACATGAAAGAAGAAAGGTGAGATGTGTAGAGGATGACAACAAGTGGAAAAAACAATGGTAAGCACAAATATAATATTTTTCTTGTTTATAACCAATCCTAACTTGTTTTTGTCAAGATAGTGTGCACTATACATATGGTTTTTGAGTCAAAAGTGGTATTTTGTGTTCCTCTTCACACTCTTTCTCAAAAACTATTTCTAATGCTTCTATAGTGCACTACTAACTTTCTTAGACATATTTGGATATGGTTTGTATTTTCAACATGCCTTTAAATATGTTTTTATGAAATATATGTGCCTTTTGATAGCAGCTCTGTCGATCAAGTTTTCCCTATCTTAAACTCGACTGATAGGCACCAATTGGTGTTGCCAGCAGCTGTCATCGGTCGAGTTGTCAATACACAGAACTCGACCGATAACACTGTGCACAGAATATACATTTGGCTTATTGAATGAGAATTTCCCTCTCAACTAGATTTTCTCAACCAATAGCCTTATTCTTTGGCACTCTCATTTGGTACCTTTATATATGCATATTGTCATGCTTTAAATTTCCTATCTTGCTTACAACTCTATCTCTCTAGTTGCTTTAAATTGGTATATCTATATCTTGCAACTACTTGCTTTGAGTTGTTTTGCGGGTTTTGATGATGATCTCTTTGGATCTCTTAGTTGTGTCTAAAATTGCTTCTATTGTGCTCTAACTTGCTACATCTATATAGGTGTATAGCTTGTGTTGATACAACCTTGAGTTTCTTAGTGGTAATCATCCTTTGGTAATGATGCATATTTGTTAGTGAGTTATATCCTTTCATGCTTCTAAAATTTGCTTATCTCTTTGTTTGGATATATCTCTACATCTACTCATAGCTTGATCTATCTTGTGTATCTTTTGGTATCTCTTGCTATGATCTAGATCCTACTAGTAGTCCTAACTTGTGATAGCATCTACTAGTAGTTCATATACATGTAGTTCTAGCCTTGTTTATAATTGGCATCTTTGCTCATCTATATGCTATGCTTGTATCTTGTCTCATACATGCTCAAGCTTGTTCCTTGAATTGCATATCTAATATCTTTAGTTGCTTGCACAACATTGTGATACAGGGTACATAGATCTACATTATATGTAGAAATTGGAGTATTTTTTGTTTTTATGCAGCTTTTGCTCCAGTTTCAGTTTTTGGTGCAAGACTGGTGTTTTTTATGCAGAAAGTACCTTCTGAGCAAGGCTCGTCACTTTGCCATGAACCCTGACACTTTTTGGGAAAATTTTGTCATCTTGAGGGTCAAAATTGTGATTTATTGTTTTTATGCAGCACTTTATCTTGCATTTTGGGTTGTTCAAGTATATGATTTAACTTGCTTCTCTTTCTATGCTTGGTCAAGGCCCTATATGTTCTCTTCTACTCTCCTTTTATAACTTTTGTTATCTCCTTTCTCTTTAAAAAGTGATGTTTCTTATCCCTTCATACCCCCCACTTTTTGAAATGACAAAGGGGGAGAAAGGTATGTCTTCTTTTAAAAGAGGAAGAAGGCATGTCTTTATGAAGAGGAAAAGTATGTCCATGTAAATGGGAGAAGACATATATATGTAGAACATATATGAGTAGAAGACATAGTATTCTATAAATGTTATGAAAGCTAACCATGCAGGAGAAATAGAATCAATTGAGGGGGAGTATGAGAACTCCACTAGCATCAATTGAGGGGGATCATATGAACTCAATTGTTTTGAAACCCCTAGGTTTCTCTAAAGGTATGACTTTACTTAAATGCTTTCAATACATTTATAGAATGGTTTGTCATCTTTAAAAAGGAGAAGATTGTTGACTCAAGGTCAATTAGGTCAATGTTGACTCACATCTAAATTGACTAAACCTTTGTTTTGATGATTACTAACCATTTCACATATTGGTGTCTAATGTCTCTACTTGAGTGATTTTAGATTAGGTATAGACACACGCCAAATGCCCTAACTTGGGCATATCAAATTGGAGAAAAGACAAGTCAAAGTCAATATAAGTGCACGTTTTTGTATTATGATGTAAATCCATTAGAATCATGTTGTAAATCACTTGTAATGATTGTATGACTTGTAATTAAGCTTAGAAAAAATTAGGAGCACTTAGATCGAATGTATAAGCACTCAAAAGCAATTTTCCAAAATTCACATCAGGCTGTTCATCGGTCGAGTTCTGTGTGGTGCAAACTCGACCGATCCTGATTGGATCTTGAAAATGACTTTTGATCGGTCAAGTTGTGGTTTCACAGAAATCGATCGATGGAGTAACTGACCAAATTGATTTTCATTGGTCGGTCGAGTTTCCCCACGACAAACTTGACCGATGGTATGAATATCGACTTTGTATTTTACTCTATCGGTCGAGTTACCATTATAGAAACTCGACCGACTACACTGTATGAAAAAGTGCAGAAAAGTGCTCCTAGCCATTGTGGAGTTGCAAAAGTGAAAATATATTCGTTGCAAGCCACAAGACGGCTAGTTTTCATTCTCAGGTGTTCTCAAAGGCTAAGAGGCATCCCCAGCTATAAATAGGACCCCTTGGGCTTCATTCCAAGGTTGAGCATTCAATGCAAAACTCTATGTGAGGTTCCTATTCTATAGTTGAGTGCTTCCTATAGCCTCCTCTCTCTCTCTCTAAGCTTAATCACTTGCTACATCCATTAGAGTGAGTAGGAAATCTATAAGAGAGATAGTCCTACATGTATATCTTGTGAGGCTCTCACTTCCACCACCTCCCCATCTCTCTTTTCAACCATGAAGATGAAGGTTCTTTCTCTTGTCTAAGAGAGGTGAAGAAGAACAAGGGAAGGCGTCCATTGGTGAAGATCAAGGCCGAAGACTTGGAGCTAGAGTGGGTAAGCCCTTGGTGAAGGCAGAAGACTCCTTGCTCAAGTGGGTAAGTCGTTGGTGGAAGCTTCTCCGAGTGAAGGTGAAGTCAAAGGTGGAAGATAAAAAAAGAGTGGGTAATTCCTGCAAGGATGAAGACTTGTGCAAGAGTAGGTAAGTTCTTGGAAGAAGGTGGAAGACTCCTTGCAAAGTGGGTAAGTCGTTGGTAAGGTTGAAGACTCTTTGTATTGGATAGATAAGTCCTTTGTTTGGTCATGTATTGCAAGTCTTATGAATGAATATAAGAATGCAATGGTTTGGAAACCCTAGAGGTTGACCTCTCTAGGTAAGTGGAATGACACACTTCTAGTTTGAAGTGTGGAACCACTCTAAATACCTTGTCTATTGGTGTATGTTCAATCTCTCTCTTCCTTTCTATGCATGTTTTAGTTGCACACAAATTTCTTATTTAGCAACCTTATCCTGTAATATATCTTGAAGGTCTAATGAATCATGTTTAAGTGCATTCAGCTCTATTCACCCCCCTCTAGAGCATCTAATTACCCATCTAGGATCCAACAATTGGTATCAGAGCGGGCTTCTCCAAGCATACTTCAACAAGTAGGAGAAGATGGGTCACTACCAAGGAGGGAGATACTTGATCAGCCTACCAATCTTTGATGGGAGCAATTTCCTCTATTAGAGAAGAAGGCTTCAATTCTACATCCAAGTATCAAGTCTTGAGATGTGGCAAATGGTGAACAGCCCATACAAGCCACCAAAGACAAAGATTGAATAATGGGATTAACTACCTTGAAGAAGGCAACCTTGAATGCTAGAGCCATGGACATCCTTTATGCCTCCATGACCCCCACTGAGTTCAACCGGATTTCTTCATGTGAAAAAGCCTATGAGGTATGGAGAAAGCTATGCATCACTTATGAAGGGACAGATCAAGTGAAGGAAAGAAAAGTCTACATGCTCAAAGGGATACTTGAGAACTTCAAGACGGGAAAGGATGAAAGGATAGACAACATGTACTCAAGGCTCAACACCATTCTGAATGGTCTTCCTATTCTAGGTCATCTTATGTCTAGTGGAGAGATCAATTGAAAGATCCTTAGAACTCTTCCCAAGAGGTGGGAACCCAAGGTGATTTCCATTTAAGAAGCAAGGTCAATTAAGGATATCCCTATTGAAGAGCTCATTGGAAATCTACAAGCACATGAAGCCACACTTGACAAGAGGGAGGAAGTAGAAAGACAAGAGAATAAAGAGCTAAAGAGAATGAAGAAGGCTGAAATGAAGGCTCAAATTGAAGCTATCATGGCACAACTTCTCCATCCTCTCAAGCTAAGGAAGATTCCATGTACTCCAAGGGTAAGCTCTACAAAGGCAAGTCCTTCTCAATCTGGTGCTTCACATGTGGAAAGAAGGGTCACTACAAGGAAGAGTGCCCATAAGGCAAAAAGACCCATCTTCACAAGAAGAAGAAGAAGAAATGGCACTCAAGCTCAAGTGGCTCGTCCAACTCAAGCTCAAGTGAAGATTCAAGTGAAGGATCAAGCTCAAGCTATAGTGATGAAGGAGAATGCCATTTTTCCCTTATGGCATCAACAAGTAAGGACTCAAGTGAGGTAAATCTAAACTCTTTAGATAAAGAATCTTTGATTGCTATTATTCATGATACTTGTGCCTCTGTTAAGTCTTATAAAAGGAAAAAGAAAAAAGCTTACTAGAATTGTTGATAATTTTCATGTAGAATTAAATGATCTTGAACATGCTAATTATTGCTTGCTTGATGATAAAAATGATTGTCTTAGTCAAGTAGATTCTCTTCAACTTGAAAATGCTAGTTTTCTTGATAAGATTAGATTTCTAGAAGCTCAACCTCTTATGCCTAGTTCTAATGAAGATCATACCTTAATTGTCGATTCTCTAATGCATGATATTGATGTTCTTAAATCTGAAAACAACGACAAAGATTTTATTTTGCAAGAATTAGAAATAGAAATCTCTCCTTGCTTGCTAAAATCAATGTGCATGAATCTTGTTCTAGTTCTACTAGTAAAGAGAATGATGCTGCTACTCTTCATATTGATAGAGACTCTAATTTAACTAAAGCTCTTTGCTTAGAAAATGATCTTCTGCATGCTAGAGATAATATCTATAATTTGTCTTCTACTATTGCTTCTCTTAAGCATGATAATGATGGTTTGAGATCTTCTTTGCAAAAATTATTAGTTGGTAAGAAGATCCTTAATGATATCCTACACTATACTACTGAACAAATTGGTAGACATGGTTTAGGATATGACAGTAGTCAAAGGAACAACCAAGGTAAAGGACCTCTAATATTCCATGGAGAATCCTCTAGTTCCAAGACTATGGGCACATGCAACTATTGCAATGATATTGGCCATTATTCTACTTATTGTCCTTCTAGGAAAGCACCCAAGAGAAATAGGACTTGGGTTGCTAAGCTAACCTCTCTGGACTCAAAAATTTGATTGGGGAGCATTTCATCTTTCTTCTTGTAGGTTACTTGCAAATGGATTGACTTGAGCTATTAAATTGTGAATTGACTTCCCAATCCACATGAAAGAAGAAAAGTGAGATGTGTAGAGAGTGACAACAAGTGGAAAAAGCAATGGTAAGCACAAAGGTAATGTTTTTCTTGTTTATAACCAATCCTAACTTGTTTTTGTCAAGATAGTGTGCACTAATAATATGGTTTTTGAGTCAAAAGTGGTATTTTGTGTTTCTCTTCACACTCTTGCTCAAAAACTGTTTCTAATGCTTCTATAGTGCATTACTAACTTTCTTAGACATGTTTGGATATGGTTTGTATTTTCAGCATGCCTTTAAATATGTTTTTATGAAATATATGTGCCTTTTGATAGCAACTCTGTCGGTCAAGTTTGCCCTATCTGAAACTTGACTGATAGGCACCAATGGGTGTTGCCAGCAACTGTAATCGGTCGAGTTGTCAATAAACAAAACTCGACCGATAACACTATGCACAAAATAGACATTCAGCTTATTGAATGAGAATTTCCCTCTCAACTAGATTTTCTCAACAAATAGCCTTATTCTTTGGTACTCTCATTTGGTACCTTTATATATGCATATTGCCATGCTCTAAATTTCTTATCTTGCTTACAAATCTATCTCTCTAATTGCTTTAAATTGGTATATCTATATCTTGCAATTACTTGCTTTGAGTTGTTTTGCGGGTTTTGATGATGATCTCTTTGGATCTCTTAGTTGTGTCTAAAATTGCTTCCATTGTGCTCTAACTTGCGACATCTTTATAGGTGTATATCTTGTGTTGATACAACCTTGAGGTTCTTAGTAGTAATCATCCTTTGGTAATGATGCATATTTGTTAGTGATTTATACCCTTTCATGCTTCTAAAATTTGCTTATGTCTTTTTTTGGATATATCTCTACATCTACTCATAGCTTGATCTATGTTGTGTATCTTTTGGTGTCTCTTGCTATGATCTAGAACCTACTAGTAGTCCTAACTGGTGATAACATCTACTAGTAGTTCATATACATGTAGTTCTAGCCTTGTTTATAATTGGCATATTTGCTCATCTATATGCTATGCTTGTATCTTGTCTCATACATGCTCAAGCTTGTTCCTTGAATTGCATATCTAATATCTTTAGTTTCTTGCACAACATTGTGATGCAGGGTACATAGATCTACAATATATGTAGAAATTGGAGTATTTTTGGTTTTTATGCAGCTTTTTCTCCAGTTTCAGTTTTTGGTGCAAGACTAGTGTTTTTATGCAGAAAGTACCTTCTGAGCAATGCTCATCGCTTTTCCATGAGCCCTGACACTTTTTGGGAAAATTTTGTCATCTTAAGGGTCAAAATTGTGATTTATTATTTTTATGCAGCACTTTATCTTGCATTTTGGGTTGTTCAAGTATATGCTTTAAATTGCTTCTCTTTCTATGCTTGGACAAGATCCTAGATGTGCTCTTCTACTCTCCATTTATAACTTTTGTTATCTCCTTTCTCTTTAACAAGTGATGTTTCTTATCCCTTCATACCCCCCACTTTTTGAAATGACAAAGGGGGAGAAAGGTATGTCTTCTTTTAAAAGAGGAAGAAGGCATGTCTTCATGAAGAGGAGAAGTATGTCCATGTAAATGGGAGAAGACATATATGTGTAGAACATATATGAGTAGAAGACATAGTATCTATAAATGTTATGAAAGCTAACCATGCAGGAGAAATAACATCAATTGAGGGGGAGTATGAGAACTCCATTAGCATTAATTGAGGGGTTCATGTGAACTCAATTGGTTTGGAACCCCTAGGTTTCTCCAAAGGTATGACTTTACTTAAATGCTTTCAATACATTTATAGAATGGTTTGTCATCTTCAAAAAGGGGGAGATTGTTGACTCAAGGTCAATTAGGTCAATGTTGACTCACGTCTAAATTGACTAAACCCGTGTTTTAATGATGACTAACCATTCCATATATAGGTGTCTAATGTCTCTACTTGAGGGATTTCAGATTAGGTATAGACACATCCAAATGCCCTAACTTGTGCATATCAAATTGGAGAAAAGACAAGTCAAAGTCAATACAAGTGCACGTTTTTGTAATATGATGTAAATCTATTAGAATCATGTTGTAAATCACTTGTAATGATTGTATGACTTGTAATTAAGCTTAGAAAAAATCAGGAGCACTTAGATCGAATGTTTAAGCACTCAAAAGCCATTTTCCAAAATTCACAACAGGTTGTTCATCGGTCGAGTTCTGTGTGGTGCAAACTTGACCGATCCTGATTGGATCTTGAAAATGACTTTTGATCGGTTGAGTTATGGTTTCACAGAACTCGACCGATGGAGTAACTAACCAAATCAATTTTCATTGGTCGGTCGAGTTTCCCCAGGACAAACTCGACCAATGGTATGAATATCAGCTTTGTCTTTTACTCTATCGGTCGAGTTACCTTTAAAGAAACTTGACCGATTGCACTATACAGAAAAGTGTAGAAAAGTTCTTCTAGCCGTTGTGGAGTTGCAATAAGTGAAAATATATCTGTTGCAAGCCACAAAACTACTAGTTTTCATTCTCAAGTGTTCCCAAAGGCTCAGAGGCATCCCCATCTATAAATAGGACCCCTTGGGCTTCATTTCAAGGTTGAGCATTCAATGCAAAACTCTATGTGTGGTATCCAACTTATAAAAACATGATTTACTTAAGCGGAAGCATTCATTAGCAGCGGATTACTGAAAATCACTAAAAATTAAAACCATTTACAAAGAGATCCAAACATAGGAAAACTCTTTCATCAGGAACCAATGTAATATATTTACAAACTGGTTCATAAGTACATGCCTTGTACCATCTCTTCTCGAGGATTACAAACATTAACTGCCCTGTTAGAACTATACATAGGCAGTATAAGAACCTTGAGGCATCAAGCCAAAATCTCAGATCAATTCGTCAAAAACACTAACTACTAACTCTGAGGACCTGAGAGTACAGAGACGACACATAGGACTACTATCTATTAGACTTGACAGACAGTATCTCCACCTGAGATCTCACTGCTGTCCCAGTTGTTGATGTCCTTTCTCTACTGTGGGGATTTTCTTCCCTTATCTGCGTCCACCTAAAAACATTAGATCCCACGGGGGTGATACAATTGTAAATTGCCCCAGCGAGAGATATAGCTCTCCGCCAAAACATTATTATTGCAGTTTATTAGAATAAAAACTTAGCAGAGGAATCTTATATATTTGCAAGCAGGATAAATCACTCAGAGTAAAATAATCTCCTTTCCTAAGGAGAACATTGCATCTATGTATGGTAGAGTTTTAAATCATCTATCTGCTTTGTAAGGAATGTAAAGAGATATAAATAATATCTATCAACTAGAGATGCATAAAAGAAATGTAACATCAGCCAATGAATTTCCATATTCAATCCTTAAGCAGACATGCTATACGGCTGATTACATTTTACAATCACACTTATTCCCTAAGGAGATGAGGTATACTGCTCATACTCCAACCGACCACTGCGAAGTCGAAATCGGTACCATACAAGGTCAATAGTAGAGCTGGCTACCAAGACCTCCCTTTTCTCGATCAGTACAAGACCACATGCAGGACATTTTGTGTCACTGCTAAATATCTTTGCCAGGGTATAGTGGCAACATCTCTATAGAGGTAGGGTCAGCTGCACTCTCTTCGCAATTGAGAGATTTCATGTTTATCTCCATCAATCCGACATTAATATTATTGGGAGATTCGTGATACATCCATCCCAATATTCGAGATATTCGTGATACATTCATCCCGGTACATATAATGAAGGATCGAGAGATTTAATATTTATCTCCATCAATTCCTCCATTAGAGAGTACGGATATTTTCTCCCATCACCCCCGCATAATAAAAAATATGCGATATCCGGGTTATGCCACAGAGCAACCCGTTTCACCATTCAGCAAATCCTGACGCTGATGGATCTATGGCCAGGGCTCTACATGATATGATTTCACTTAATTAATTAAGTACATTGTCATATTCTTTTAGCATCAGTCAAGTTCTCAAATAGGAATTATTATGACAAATGCTATGAAGAAACATGTAATACTTCCATCAATACTTTTCAAAACTTTGTAAAACATTGGGATCTCTATCCCTTATCTCATTACTTGGAAGATCTCATTTCTCAACAATATCATCATCATCATGATTATTGAATCTGGGCATTCAAACCCTCAGTTCATGACTGAACATGTTATCACTTCTTAGGTAACTATTACCTTCAGGTCATTTGACCAAGGTATACATGATACTTGTTACACAAGCATCTCACATGGCTCACTGGGCCACTGCACATCTTGTCACCTCTCATTGGGCAACAATTAATATAATGGCTCATAAAGCTCATGCACATTTTGTTACTTCTTACTAAGAAACAATAACATAATGGCATACAAGGCCAATCAATATTTTTATTAAATAAATATCATAGCTCAAACCTGGGTATGCTCATCATCTCATGATATCTGCATGGTTAATACACATCATAACAGTCATGACAAATTTTACATCACACCATGCAATACAATAGTAACACTACTATTCCCGTACCAGGGTTAGGGTTTACCATCAAATAGGGCTTTTCATCCCTTTACCCAAAAATTAGGGTTAGGGTTTCCCATTTCACGTTAATTAGGGTTTCATGTTTATATTATCAATCCAACCCTAATTTATTGTTCCACTCCTCTAGGAGCATTCATTGATATCATAAGTATTCACTCATGCTTATTACTTTCATCATATATCATTAATGATTATCAATTCAAGGTATGACTTCATCTCTCATCCTTACTATAGTATGAATACATCATACTCATTATCTTGGCTTAACCCCTATCTCATGGTATGTTAGCCAACACTTATCAAAGTGCATTAAATTCATTACATCTTTATTGTAATAGTTTACATAACACACACTTCTTGTGTTTCTTATCCAAGTATATTGGATTTGAGGTGCACCAAGGTATATCAACCCTGAAATGCTAAATGTGTTATCTATTATGTTTTAATGTATCACTTTTCTCATCACTTCCAACTTTACTTGAGTTTATCAACTGATCTTGTATTAAGGTATTTCCCTCTTAATACTTTTAACCACTATCCTATCACCTTTATCATGTAGTGCATAGGTCACACATTAGAATTGTCCAACTATCTTTAATGATATGGACTTATCTCAAGTTAAGGCATTGCTTACTATAAAGTTGCCTGTAATCAACCACTTGAGATATTTCACCTCTATAAGGTATTACCCACTATTTCATCATTAGGGTATTCTCATACCTTCACCCTATTTTAGGGATAGGATTTCATATAGCATTACATAGCATCACCCTGGATTAGGGTTTCACATGTCATCACCCTATATTAGGATTCCACATTCCATTACCCATAATTAGGGTTTACTATTCATCCCAATTAGGGTTTCACATTTCATTACCCATAATTAAGATTCCTCATGTCACTACCCTAGATTAGGGTTACATTCAATTACCCACAATTAGGGTTTACATATCATCACCTTTAATTAGGGTTACATCATTACCCTATATTAGGGTTTCATGAAGCATTGCCCTAAATTTAGGGTTAAGACTCATCAATTATTGATTAGGGCTTCATGATCTCTTCATCAAGGATCATACCCTAAATACATATATTATTTATGTTGAAGATATTGAGGCTTAACCATTTAATGATTATCATACATGTATGGATTCCTCTTCCTCTTTTCCTTTCTAGAATGTTTAACAAACTTGATTAGGTTAGATTAACCTTTCAAGTACATACATCTATGATTGTCATAGTGTAATGAGTCACTTCTTTCATAAGCTCTTAGAATAACCCCTCTAAGGTTACTAATCCTCTAGTACCTTATGGGTGCAACCATTGTAATCACCTTGGATTTACATCATTAATAAATTAAGTAATTAATTGACCTTTACTAACATTTAAGTCTTCAAATGGTTTTGGTCAATTGAACCCAAACGATCTTAATCACTTAGACTCCAAATGATCTTGATCAATAGGTACATCAAACGGTTTGAAACCATTTGGGTATTTTGCCCTTGAAACCGTTTGGATCATTGCACATTGAAACCGTTTGGACACTTTTTACATTGAAACCGTTTGGGAAATTTCACATTGAAACCGTTTGGACACTTCTTACATTAAAACCATTTGGGCAATTTCACATTGAAACCGTTTGGACACTTTTTACATTGAAACCGTTTGGGCAATTTCACATTGAAACCGTTTGGACACTTTTTCTATTAAAACTGTTTGGTCAATTTTCTATTGAAACTGTTTGTATCACCAAACGGTTTGAGACCGTTTGGTGTCAAATGGTCTTGAGACTATTTGATCCCAAATGGTCTTAAGACCGTTTGGACCAAACGACCTCAAAATCTAAAGGCCCAATAAAGGTTTCAATCAACCAAACTGATTTAGGGTTTTCAATCTTTGAACCTCAAATCAATTGAATCATTGAAATGTATCAACATATAACCCTTAGATCTTCATGCATCATTATAAAATATTAACCATCAAATGGTCAACATCACCATTTAGTCAACCATGTCCAATCGGTTTGGAAACCCAAACCTCGTTTGCAAATCGTTTGGTCATCCAAACAGTTTGGTGAAACCGTTTGGATTATTTTCATTGGAACCGTTTGCACCTAATACTTTTTGAGGTGTGTGCTTAGGATGATGTCATCATCATCAAGCTTCAACCCTTCGAAATCTACTACCATTTTCATGGTAGTTGCATCAATTAATCAAAGGGATTTCAAGAAGAACAATTGAACAAAATGAATTGAGGAATTGAATTCAATAACAATGAATAAGGGTTCAAGTTATATAACCCGCCTTCAAAGAAGCTTCAAAGCTGCAAACTCCATGTCTTTAATGGTGGAAGAATCTTTCTCAACTATCCCAAGCTCGTTCTCAAGATTTTGAGTGAAAAGAAATGGCTAGGATTGAAGATTGAATGGAGAAAAGAAGAAATCAAGCATTGATTTGTGATTTCCACCATGAATTCGAGGTCAAAAGAGATTATGGAGCTTACCTACAGGTTGGGGGTCTACCTCTTGTTGATACTAAGCTTCCTTGGTCGTTTTACAAGCAAGGAGAGAAAGAAGGATCGAAAAAGCCTTTGAATTGAGTTGGAAGTGGTGTTTTTATAAGGAAATTCAATGAGAGAGAAAGTAGTAATTAATTCCTTTATTTTCTCAAATTGATGCCACATATCCCCCTAAAATCCTTGCCCACGAAGCTATCCTCTTTACCTTTGCAAACCTCTTCATTATCCATGAATTTAAAGGAAAAGAAATTAAGCACCTTAACCCTTATAATAATAATATCCAAAAATTAGTGGATATTACTTTTTCTTTATTTAATGTGAGTGGGTTATCCACTTGCTTGAGATATTTTCGTGCCTTTTCAAGGCACATGGTCGTCCATTATTTTGAAAAATCATCCCTCACCTTTTTGTTGAAGGGTTCTTCAATTAATATATTTATTTTTGCATTAAATTGAAGTAAAGTTCCAATTATGCTTAAATCTTGATTATTTTAATATCAAGATTCTCTCTCCTCCAAAGTGATTCAAATGAGGTGCCCCTCTGATTTTATTGCCTCTACATGATGCCAAGAATAATTAGGGACCCTCTAAAAGTGATATTTTGCATATTGAACCCTAGGTTTTGGGTAAATTACACATTACACCAAAACTAGGTTTTAATACACAAACATTGCTCAATAATATCTTTCTTGTTATTCAGGCTTGTGGAAGCCATACCTCTGCATCATTCTCATTCTTATGATGATTAAATACTACAGGAACATTTATCAAGTAACATTTCCAAGTTAACCCCTCAACTTGGATAATTTGCACTTTAGTCCAATACAAGCAAAACATTGTTTCAACATTATTCAAAAAGGACTAAAATTGAAACATAAGTTCCTCTTGAGCCTTAATTACTTTTCAATAAATAAGAGAAACCATATAATTAACTTTATTAAACAAAACATCTAGGGTTAAGGATTAACCCAGGTCAGGGATGTTACACTATGTGAGGTTCCTATTCTATAGTTGAGTGCTTCCTACTGCCTCCTCTCTCTGTCTAAGCTTAATCACTTGCTACATCCATTAGAGTGAGTAGGAAATCTATAAGAGAGCTAGTCCTACATGTATATATTGTGAGGCTCTCACTTCCGTCACCTCCCCATCTCTCTTTTCAACCATGAAGATGAAGGTTCTTTCTCTTGTCTAAGAGAGGTGAAGAAGAACAAGGGAAGGCATCCCTTGGTGAAGTTCAAGGATGAAGACTTGGAGATAGAGTGGGTAAGCCCTTGGTGAAGGCAGAAGACTCCTTGCTCAAGTGGGTAAATCCTTGGTGGAAGCTTCTCCGAGTGAAGGTGAAGTCAAAGGCAGAAGATCCAAGAAGAGTGGGTAATTCCTGCAAGGCTGAAGACTTGTGCAAGAGTAGGTAAGTATTTGGAAGAAGGCGGAAGACTCCTTGCAAAGTGGGTAAGTCCTTGGTAAGGTTGAAGACTCTTTATATTGGATAGGTAAGTACTTTGTTTGGTCATGTATTGTAAGTCTTATGAATGAATATAAGAATTCAATGGTTTGGAAATTCTAGAGGTTGACCTCTCTAAGTAAGTGGACTGACACACTTCTAGTTTGAAGTGTGGAACCACTCTAAATAGCTTGTATCTTGGTGTATGTTCAATCTCTCGCTTCCTTGCTATGCATGTTTTAGTTGCATACAAATTTCCTATTTAGCAACCTTATCTTGTAATATATCTTGAAGGTCTAATGAATCTTGTATAAGTGCATTCAGCTCTATTCACCCCCCTCTAGAGCATCTAATCACCCATCTAGGATCCAACAATTGATATCAGAGCGGGCTTCTCCAAGCATACTTCAACAAGTAGGAGAAGATGGGTGACTACCAAGGAGGGAGATACTTGATCAGCCTACCAATCTTTGATGGGAGGAATTTCCTCTATTGGAGAAGAAGTCTTCAATTCTACATCCAAGGATCAAGTCTTGAGATGTGGAAAATGGTGAACAGCCCATACAAGCTACCAAAGACAAAGATTGATGAATGGGATGAAGATACCTTGAAGAAGGCAACCTTGAATGCTAGAGCCATGCACATCCTTTATGCCTCCATGACCCCCACCGAGTTCAACCGAATTTCTTCATGTGAAAAAGCCTATGAGGTATGGAGAAAGCTAGGCATCACTAATGAAGGGACAAATCAAGTGAAGGAAAGCAAAGTCTACATGCTCAAAGGGATGCTTGAGAACTTCAAGATGGGAAAGTTGAAGAGGATAGCCAACATGTACTCAACGCTCAACACCATTGTGAATGGTCTTGCTGTTCTAGGTCATCCTATGTCTAGTGGAGAGATCAATTCAAAGATCCTTAGAACTCTTCCCAAGATGTGGGAACCCAAGGTGACTTCCATTGAAGAAGCAAGGTCACTTAAGGATATCCCTATTGAAGAGCTCATTGGAAATCTACAAGCACATGAAGCCACACTTGACAAGAGGGAGGAAGTAGAAAGATAAGAGAAGAAAGAGCTAAAGAGAATGAAGAAGGCTCAAATGAAGGCTCAAATGAAGGCTCAAATTGAAGCTATCATGGGACAAGCTTCTCCATCCTCTCAAGCTAAGGAAGATGCCATGTACTCCATGGGTAAGCTCTACAAAGGAAAGTCCTTCTCCATCTGGTGCTTCACATGTGGAAAGAAGGGTCACTACAAGGAATATTGCCCACAAGGAAAAAAGACCCATCTTCACAAGAAGAAGGAGAAATGGAACTCTAGCTCAAGTGGCTCCAACAACTCAAGCTCAAGTGAAGATTCAAGTGAAAGATCACGCTCAAGCTCTAGTGATGAAGGAGAATGCCATTTTGCTCTTATGGCATCAATAAGTAAGGACTCAAGTGAGGTAAATATGAACTCTTTAGATAATGAATCTTTGATTGCTATTATTTATGATACGTGTGCCTCTCTTAAGTCTTATAAAAGGAAAAAGAAAAAGCTTGCTAGAATTTTTGATAATTTGCATGTAGAATTAAATGATTTTGAACATGCTAATTCTTGCTTGCTTGATGATAAAAATGATTGTCTTAGTCAAGTAGATTCTCTTAAACTTGAAAATGCTAGTTTTCTTGATAAGATTAGATTTCTAGAAGCTCAACCTCTTATGCCTAGTTCTAATGAAGAGCATACCTTAGTTGTTGATTCTCTCATGAATGATATTGATGTTCTTAAATCTGAAAACAAGGACAAAGATTTTGTTTTGCAAGAATTAGAAACAAAAAATGCCTCCTTGCTTACTAAAATCAATGTTCATGAATATTGTTCTAGTTCTACTAGTAGAGAGAATGATGTTGCTGCTCTTCATATTGATAGAGACTCTTATTTAACTAAAGCTCTTTGCTTAGAAAATGATCTTCTACATGCTACAGATAATATCTATAATTTGTCTTCCAATGTTGCTTCTCTTAAGCATGATAATTATGGTTTGAGATCTTCTTTGCAAAAATTCTTAGTTGGTAGGAAGAGCCTTAATGATATCCTACACTATACTACTAAACAAATTGGTAGACATGGTTTAGGAATTGCTAGTAGTCAAAGGAACAACCAAGGAAAAGGACCTCCAATATTCCATGGAGAATCCTCTAGTTCCAAGACTAATGGCACATGCAACTATTTCAATGATATTGGCCATTATTCTACTTGTTGTCCTTTTAGGTAAGCACCCAAGAGAAATAGGACTTGGGTTGCTAAGATAACCCCTCTGGACCCAAAAATATAATTGGGGACCATTTCATCTTTCTTCTTGCAGGTCACATGCAAATGGATTGACTTGAGCTATTAAATTGCGAATTGACTTCCCAATCCACATGAAGAAGAAAGGTGAGATGTGTAGAGGGTGACAACAAGTGGAAAAAGCAATGGTAAGCACAAAGGTAATGTTTTTCTTGTTTATAACCAATCCTAACTTGTTTTTTTCAAGATAGTGTGCACTATACATATGGTTTTTGAGTCAAAATTGGTATTTTGTGTTTCTCTGAACACTCTTGCTCAAAAACTATTTCTAATGCTTCTATAGTGCATTACTAACTTGCTTAGACATGTTTGGATATGGTTTGTATTTTCAACATGCCTTTAAATATGCTTTTATGAAATATATGTGCCTTTTGATAGCAGCTCTATCAGTCGAGTTTTCCCTATATGAAACTCGACTGATAGGCACCAATGGGTGTTGCCAGCAGCTACCATCGGTTGAGTTGTCAATACACAGAACTCGACTAATAACATTGTGCACAGAATATACATTTGGCTTATTGAATTAGAATTTCCCTCTCAACTAGATTTTCTCAACCAATAGCCTTATTCCATTACCCATAATTAAGATTCCTCATGTCACTACCCTAGATTAGGGTTACATTCAATTACCCACAATTAGGGTTTACATATTATCACCTTTAATTAGGGTTACATCATTACCCTATATTAGGGTTTCATGAAGCATTGCCCTAAATTTAGGGTTAATACTCATCAATTATTGATTAGGGCTTCATGATATCTTCATCAAGGATCATACCCTAAATACAAATATTATTTATGTTGAAGATATTGAGGCTTAACCATTTTATGATTATCATACATGTATGGATTCCTCTTCCTCTCTTCCTTTCTAGAATGTTTAACAAACTTGATTAGGTTAGATTAACCTTTCAAGTACATACATCTATGATTGTCATAGTGTAATGAGTCACTGCTTTCATAAGCTCTTAGAATAACCCCTCTAAGGTTACTAATCCTCTACTACCTTATGGGTGCAACCATTGTAATCACCTTGGATTTACATCATTAATAAATTAAGTAATTAATTGACCTTTACTAACATTTAAGTCTTCAAATAGTTTTGGTCAATTGAACCCAAACGATCTTAATCACTTAGACTCCAAATGATCTTGATCAATAGGTACATCAAACGGTTTGAAACCGTTTGGGTATTTTGCCCTTGAAACCGTTTGGATCATTGCACATTGAAACCGTTTGGACACTTTTTACATTGAAACCGTTTGGGAAATTTCACATTGAAACCGTTTGGAAACTTTTTACATTAAAACCATTTGGGAAATTTCACATTGAAACCGTTTGGACACTTTTTACATTGAAACCGTTTGGGAAATTTCACATTGAAACCGTTTGGACACTTTTTCTATTAAAACTGTTTGGTCAATTTTCTATTGAAACTGTTTGTATCACCAAACGGTTTGAGACCGTTTGGTGTCAAATGGTCTTGAGACCGTTTGATCCCAAATGGTCTTAAGATCGTTTGGACCAAACGACCTCAAAATCTAAAGGCCCAATAAAGGTTTCAATCAACCAAACTGATTTAGGGTTTTCAATCTTTGAACCTCAAATCAATTGAATCATTGAAATGTATCAACATATAAACCTTAGATCTTCATGCATCATTATCAACTATTAACCTTCAAACGGTCAACATCACCATTCGGTCAACCATGTCCAATCGGTTTGGAAACCCAAACCTCGTTTGCAAACCGTTTGGTCATCCAAACAGTTTGGTGAAACCGTTTGGATTATTTTCATTGGAACCGTTTGCACCTAATACTTTTTGAGGTGTGTGCTTAGGATGATGTCATCATCATCAATCTTCAACCCTTCGAAATCTACTACCATTTTCATGGTAGTTGCATCAATTAATCAAAGGGATTTCAAGAAGAACAATTGAACAAAATAAATTGAGGAATTGAATTCAATAACAATGAATAAGGGTTCAAGTTATATAACCCGCCTTCAAAGAAGCTTCAAAGCTGAAAACTCCACGTCTTTAATGGTGGAAGAAGCTTTCTCAACTATCCCAATCTCGTCCTCAAGATTTTGAGTGAAAAGAAATGGCTAGGATTGAAGATTGAATGGAGAAAAGAAGAAATCAAGCATTGATTTGTGATTTCCACCATGAATTCGAGGTGAAAAGAGATCATGGAGCTTACCTACAGGTTGGGGGGCTTCCTCTTGTTGATACTAAGCTTCCTTGGTCGTTTTACAAGCAAGGAGAGAAAGAAGGATCGAAAAAGCCTTTGAATTGAGTTGGAAGTGGTGTTTTTATAAGGAAATTCAATGAGAGAGAAAGTAGTAATTAATGCCTTTATTTTCTCAAATTGATGCCACATCTCCCCCTAAACTCCTTGCCCACGAAGCTATCCTCTTTCCCTTTGCAAACCTATTCATTATCCATGAATTTAAAGGAAAAGAAATTAAGCACCTTAACCCTTATAATAATAATATCCAAAAATTAGTGGATATTACTTTTTCTTTATTTAATGTGAGTGGGTTATCCACTTGCTTGAGATATTTTCGTGCCTTTTCAAGGCACATGGTCGTCCATTCTTTTGAAAAATCATCCCTCACCTTTTTGTTGAAGGGTTCTTCAATTAATATATTTATTTTTGCATTAAATTGAAGTAAAGTTCCAATTATGCTTAAATCTTGATTATTTTAATATCAAGATTCTCTCTCCTCCAAAGTGATTCAAATGAGGTGCCCCTCTGATTTTATTGCCTATACATGATGCCAAGAATAATTAGGGACCCTCTAAAAGTGATATTTTGCATATTGAACCCTAGGTTTTGGGTAAAGTACACATTACACCAAAACTAGGTTTTAATGCACAAACATTGCTCAATAATATCTTTCTTGTTATTCAGGCTTGTGGAAGCCATACCTCTACATCATTCTCATTCTTATGATGATTAAATACTAGAGGAACATTTATCAAGTAACATTTCCAAGTTAACCCCTCAACTTGGGTAATTTGCACTTTAGTCCAAAACAAGCAAAACATTGTTTCAACATCATTCGAAAAGGACTAAAATTGAAACATAAGTTCCTCTTGAGCCTTAATTACTTTTCAAGAAATAAGAGAAACCATATATTTAACTTTATTAAACAAAACATCTAGGGTTAAGGCTTAACCAAGGTCAGGGATGTTACACTATGTGAGGTTCCTATTCTATAGTTGAGTGCTTCCTACTGCCTCCTCTCTCTGTCTAAGCTTAATCACTTGCTACATCCATTAGAGTGAGTAGGAAATCTGTAAGAGAACTAGTCCTACATGTATATATTAAGAGGCTCTCACTTCCGTCACCTCCCCATCTCTCTTTTCAACCATGAAGATGAAGGTTCTTTCTCTTATCTAAGAGAGGTGAAGAAGAACAAGGGAAGGCATCCCTTGGTGAAGTTCAAGGCTGAAGACTTGGAGATAGAGTGGGTAAGACCTTGGTAAAGGTAGAAGACTCCTTGCTCAAGTGGGTAAGTCCTTGGTGGAAGCTTCTCCGAGTGAAGGTGAAGGCAAAGGCAGAAGATCCAAGAAGAGTGGGTAATTCCTGCACGGCTGAAGACTTGTGCAAGAGTAGGTAAGTCTTTGGAAGAAGGCGGAAGACTCCTTGCAAAGTGGGTTAGTCCTTGGTAAGGTTGAAGACTCTTTGTATTGGATAGGTAAGTACTTTGTTTGGTCATGTATTGTAAGTCTTATGAATGAATATAAGAATTCAATGGTTTGGAAATCCTAGAGGTTGACCTCTCTAAGTAAGTGGACTGACACACTTCTAGTTTGAAGTGTGGAACCACTCTAAATAGCTTGTATATTGGTGTATGTTCAATCTCTCTCTTCCTTGCTATGCATGTTTTAGTTGCACACAAATTTCCTATTTAGCAACCTTATTTTGTAATATATCTTGAAGGTCTAATGAATCTTGTATAAGTGCATTCAGCTCTATTCACCCCGCTCTAGAGCATCTAATCACCCATCTAGGATCCAACAATTGATATCAGAGCGGGCTTCTCCAAGCATACTTCAACAAGTAGGAGAAGATGGGTGACTACCAAGGAGGGAGATACTTGATCAGCCTACCAATCTTTGATGGGAGGAATTTCCTCTATTGGAGAAGAAGGCTTCAATTCTACATCCAAGGATCAAGTCTTGAGATGTGGAAAATGGTGAACAGCCCATACAAGCTACCAAAGACAAAGATTGACGAATGGGATGAAGATACCTTGAAGAAGGCAACCTTAAATGCTAGAGACATGCACATCCTTTATGCCTCCATGACCCCCACTGAGTTCAACCAGATTTCTTCATGTGAAAAAGCCTATGAGGTATGGAGAAAGCTATGCATCACTAATGAAGGGACAGATCAAGTGAAGGAAAGCAAAGTCTACATGCTCAAAGGGATGCTTGAGAACTTCAAGATGGGAAAGTAGAAGAGGATAGCCAACATGTACGCAACGCTCAACACCATTATGAATGGTCTTGCTGTTCTAGGTCATCCTATGTCTAGTGGAGAGATCAATTCAAAGATCCTTAGAACTCTTCCCAAGATGTGGGAACCCAAGGTGACTTCCATTGAAGAAGCAAGGTCACTTAAGGATATCCCTATTGAAGAGCTCATTGGAAATCTACAAGCACATGAAGCCACACTTGACAAGAGGGAGGAAGTAGAAAGATAAGAGAAGAAAGAGCTAAAGAGAATGAAGAAGGCTCAAATGAAGGCTCAAATTGAAGCTATCATGGGACAAGCTTCTCCATCCTATCAAGCTAAGGAAGATGCCATGTACTCAATGGGTAAGCTCTACAAAGGAAAGTCCTTCTCCATCTGGTGCTTCACATGTGGAAAGAAGGGTCACTACAAGGAAGATTGCCCACAAGGAAAAAAGACCCATCTTCACAAGAAGAAGGAGAAATGGAACTCAAGCTCAAGTGGCTCCTCCAACTCAAGCTCAAGTGAAGATTCAAGTGAAAGATCATGCTCAAGATCTAGTGATGAAGGAGAATGCCATTTTGCTCTTATGGCATCAATAAGTAAGGACTCAAGTGAGGTAAATATGAACTCTTTAGATAATTAATCTTTGATTGCTATTATTTATGATACTTGTGCCTCTCTTAAGTCTTATAAAAGGAAAAAGAAAAAGCTTGCTAGAATTGTTGATAATTTGCATGTAGAATTAAATGATTTTGAACATGCTAATTCTTGCTTGCTTGATGATAAAAATGATTGTCTTAGTCAAGTAGATTCTCTTAAACTTGAAAATGCTAGTTTGCTTGATAAGATTAGATTTCTAGAAGCTCAAACTCTTATGCCTAGTTCTAATGAAGAGCATACCTTAGTTGTTGATTCTCTCATGCATGATATTGATGTTCTTAAATCTGAAAACAAGGACAAAGATTTTGTTTTGCAAGAATTAGAAACAAAAAATGCCTCCTTGCTTGCTAAAATCAATGTGCATGAATCTTGTTCTAGTTCTACTAGTAGAGAGAATGATGTTGCTGCTCTTCATATTGATAGAGACTCTTATTTAACTAAAGCTCTTTGCTTAGAAAATGATCTCCTGCATGCTAGAGATAATATCTATAATTTGTCTTCCATTGTTGCTTCTCTTAAGCATGATAATTATGGTTTGAGATCTTCTTTGCAAAAATTCTTAGTTATTAAGAAGAGCCTTAATGATATCCTACACTATACTACTAAACAAATTGGTAGACATGGTTTAGGATTTGACAGTAGTCAAAGGAACAACCAAAGAAAAGGACCTCCAATATTCCATGGAGAATCCTCTAGTTCCAAGACTATGGGCACATGCAACTATTTCAATGATATTGGTCATTATTCTACTTGTTGTCCTTTTAGGTAAGCACCCAAGAGAAATAGGATGTGGGTTGCTAAGATAACCCCTCTAGACCCAAAAATATGATTGGGGACCATTTCATCTTTCTTCTTGCAGGTCACATGCAAATGGATTGACTTGAGCTATTAAATTGCGAATTGACTTCCCAATCCACATGAAGAACAAAGGTGAGATGTGTAGAGGGTGACAACAAGTGGAAAAAGCACTGGTAAGCACAAAGGTAATGTTTTTCTTGTTTATAACCAATTCTAACTTGTTTTTGTCAAGATAGTGTGCACTATACATATGGTTTTTGAGTCAAAATTGGTATTTTGTGTTTCTCTTAACACTCTTGCTCAAAAACTATTTCTAATGCTTCTATAGTGCATTATTAACTTGCTTAGACATGTTTGGATATGGTTTGTATTTTCAACATGCCTTTAAATATGTTTTTATGAAATATATGTGCCTTTTGATAGTAGCTCTATCAGTCGAGTTTGCCCTATCTGAAACTCGACTGATAGGCACCAATGGGTGTTTCCAGCAGCTGCCATCGGTTGAGTTGTCAATACACAGAACTCGACTAATAACATTGTGCACAGAATATACATTTGGCTTATTGAATTAGAATTTCCCTCTCAACTAGATTTTCTCAACCAATAGCCTTATTCTTTGGCACTCTCATTTGGTACCTTTATATATGCATATTTCCATGCTCTAAATTGCCTATCTTGCTTACAACTCTATCTCTCTAATTGCTTTAAATTGGTATATCTATATCTTACAATTACTTGCTTTGAGTTGTTTTGCAGGTTTTGATGATGATATCTTTGGATCTCTTAGTTGTGTCTAAAATTGCTTTCGTTGTTCTCTAACTTGCTACATCTATATAGGTGTATATCTTGTGTTGATACAACCTTGAGGTTCTTAGTGGTAATCATCCTTTGGTAATGATGCATATTTGTTAGTGAGTTATATCGCTTCTGTAACATCCCTGACCTGGGTTATGTACTAACCCTAGGTGTTTTGCCTAATAAAGATGATTAGAGGCTTTCTTGTAATTCTTGAAAAGTAATTAAGGCTTTTGAGGAACTTATATTTCGATTTGAGTCCTTTTTTAATAATGTTGAAACATTATTTTGTTTATAATGGACTAATGTGCAAATTACCCAAGTAGAGGGGTTAACTTGGAAATTGCACATGTTAAGATGTTCCTATGATGTTGAGACATCATAAGAATGAATATGATGTAGTGACAAGGTTTCCACAAGCTTGGGTACCAAGATATAACTTGTAAAGCAATCCTTGTGCTTTAAAACCTAGTTTTGGTGTAAAGTGCAATTTACCCAAAACCTAGGGTACAACATGGAAAATATACCCTCTAGAGGATCTCTCATGTTTCTTGGCATCAAGTGGAGCAAATAAAATGAGACAGACGCCTCATTTGAATGATCATGAAGGAGAGAGAATCTTGATGTTAAGATAACCAAGATTTAAGCACAAAAGACTCTTTAATATGACTTAATGCAAAAAGAAATAAATAAATTATGAAGCCCTTCAACCAAAAGTTGGAGGATGTGTTTTCTATAGTATGAACGAGCTTGTATCATACTTGGGCACCAAAAATATCATTATAGAAGTGGAAACTACTCACACTAATAATATATAAAGCAATATCCAATACGGGTGGATATTAATATACCTCTCTTTAAGATGTTTAGTTCTTTTCCTCAAACCTTGGATAATGGAGGAGTTTTTCATGAGACTAGAAGGTTGAAATGTGTCTAAGGGTGGAGGAAGCCTTGGTGGATATTTTTGGAAGATAAAAGGAAATATCTATCTTTTCCTATTTTCCTTGAAAAACCCATAAATATATATATGTATCTTTTCCAACAACTCGAAGGATCATTTTCCTTAGCTTCTTTCTCTCATCACTTTGCTTTGGCTGACCAAGGGAGAGCTTTGGACTAGAGTACGGATGACCCAACTAAGATTGGTAAGTTTTGATCACCATCTACCTCGAATTCATGGTGGAAACCACAATATAAGGATAGATTCATGGTGTTCTTCACACGATTTTCCTTTCTAGCCATCTTCTTCATCCGAAAATTGAAGAATGGACCTTGGACAACTACTGGAGCTCAATCCACCATTAAATATATGGAGCTTGGAGCTCTGGATCAGTCCTAGAGGCGGGTTTTATAACTCTAATCCTTTATCTTTGTTAATACATCATTCTCTCCTAAAATCATTGGTTATTCTTCTTCTTTTACTACTCTTGTGATCTTGCTATCATTTCCGTGAAGAACAACCCCTATTCTTGGTTGAAAAGAGGTAGAAGATAATGAGGTTAATTTCTATGTTTATCTAATAATTTACTTTAGCAAACGTTTTACCAAACCGTTTGGAGCAAACGGTTTCAAACTGTTTGATCTCAATCGGTTTCAACCAAGAACACATAGAAGCAAATGGTCCAAGAACGTTTGGAGGTGTTGACCATTTGGATTTATGTTTATAATAATGTAGACTAAACACCTAACAAAAATCATCAATTAATTCCAAGTGGTTCACCAATCAAAGGCTCATCAATCATCTAAACCCTAATCGGGTCAATTGTTGATTTCAATAATTGAATTATGTTGAAATTTGGGTTGAGTGACCCAAACTGTTTTAAAACTGTTTGGGGGTCACCCAAACGGTCTCAAGACCGTTTGGTGATCACCCAAGACCGTTTGGAGGTCTAGGGTTGACTATGGTTAAGTGGTTGAAGATCTAAAGGTAACAAGTTGAAGTGTAATTGATTGTTGACCTAGTGATCAATCCAATGAATCAAACCTTAATTGGTTGAGTTGGTTTTTGATGTTGACTTGAGCAAACAGTCTCAAGACCGTTTGGAGGTCATCCAAATGATCCCAAGACCGTTTGGGATCAGGTCATGATCAAATTGATTGATGGTTCAATGATTTCAAATCAATTAGACTCACATTGAAGTATGTTGAAGGGTCATCGATTTTAAACCCTAATCCAATTGATCCAAGCCCTATTTAATGATCAATTGAGGGTCAATTGAGTGTCAAATCAGTTGAGGGTTGACCTAATTAACTCAATTGATGAGTGTCTAACATGTGCATGATCGATTGAGGGGTTCAACATTGGGAACCCTAATTCAATTGAATTGGTTGAGACACTTTTTCGTCCTTGCAGTTTTGAGGTGGTTTGGACCAAACGGTCTCAAGATCGTTTGAGTCCAAATGATCTCAAGACCGTTTGGGACCAAACGGTCTCAAGAGTTTGGGTCCAAATGGTCTCAAGACCGTTTGAGTCCAAATGGTCTCAAGACCGTTTGGGTCCAAATGGCCTCAAGACCGTTTGGGACCAAACGATCCCAAACCGTTTAGTCTCATGCGGTTTCAAAGTCAAACATGACCAAACGGTCTTCACAACCAAATGGTTTCAAAGTCAAACATGACCAAATGGTCTTCACCACCAAACGGTTTCAAAGTCAAAAATGACCAAACGGTCTTCACCACCAAACGGTTTCAAAGTCAAACATGACCAAACGGTCTTCATCACCAAACGGTTTCAAGGGCAGTCCAAGACCATTTGGAAGTTTAGTGTGCAAGACCGTTTGAAGTCTAAATAGGTCAAGATCGTGTGGTGCCTTAGTGGTTAAGATGGTTTAGTGGTTGATTAACCTAAACCTCATAAATACTTAATGTGGTTAAAGGACCAAGTAATTAGTTGATTAGGACATGATGTAATCAATGGTGATTATAATAAAGGTACCCTTAAAGGGATAGAGTGGTTAGTACTCTTTGAATGAGTGAGCTTTAATGATCACAATAGAAATGACATAACCCATGATGTCAATGTTGAATTGACTTAACCTAATCAAGAGTGATGTAAACATAAACTTATAGAAAGATAAGAGAGAAGACTTCTTATATGAATAATTAATCTAGTAATGGACTCTCAATATGAATGAGTGCTTAATTAGGGTATGATCCATGTTAGTGAGATCATGAAACCCTAATTATGATGGTTAATGAGTCCTAACCCTAATTGGGAGCATAAATGGAAGTAATCCTAATACATGATGATGGTATGATCTTAATTCATCGTAATATGAATAGTAAACCCTAATCTAGGGTACTGTGATGTGATATGAATAGTAAACCCTAATCTAGGGTAAGGAGATGACGTGAATAGTAAACCCTAATTCTGGGTTATGATTTTAAGCATGAAGTGCTATGTTTGGATAATGAAATGAGGAATCACTATTCCTAAATAAGCTAAAGGGGTTGGTTAACCCTAATTGAATTGAAAAGGGAAACCCTAACCCGAATAAGGGCATAGTGATGCAACCCTTGAATAGTAAAGATATCTTTGTTTTACATTGTGCTGATATAGATATAATGTGCATGTTATCATTTTTGTTAGTCATGCAGGTCTTTATAAAGTAGTAAGCATAGCCAGGTAATAGTTATGATGTCATACTCATTAAAAGCACTTTACAAGTTCTGAAAGCAATGATATACTATGTTGCCTAGTGAGAGGTAATAAATGAGACTGATAAGTTGTGTGAGCCATGAACAATATTTGCATTGTTACTATCATGTTTATACTGTTAAATGATTTTATGGCAATATGTTACTTGGTAACAAGTGTTTTGATGGTCTAAGGGTTTGAACACCCATATTCCTGAATCATAATGATGAGATGGTTAGGGATTGATATCCCAATGTTAACAAGATGTGAAATGAACTTGATACAATTATTACTCTTTCTTTATAGCAATTGTTTTAATGGTTTATGTTTGAAAACTTGCCTAATGCTAAAAAGATGCCATAATGTACTTAAATAATCAAGTATAATGATATCATGTAGAGCCCTGACCATAGATCCATCATTTTCAGAAGTTAGATGATGGTGAAATAGGTTTTCCTAAGGGAACTCCTGGAGAGCATACTTTTGAGTATGTGGGGGTTATGGACGTGAATATCCTTACATCCTAATGAGGGGATTGATGTGAGATGTACATTTAATCTCTCAATCCTTCAATTATATGTATATGCCGGGATGATGTATCACTAATCTCCCAATGATGTTGTTAATGTTGCATCGATGTGAGATAAACAAGAAATCCCTCGATGGAGAAGAGAGTACATCATGCCACTATAACTCTAATAGCGGAGTTGCCAGAATACCCTGGAAAGCTATTATGGCAGAGACACAAGATGTCCTGCATGTTGTACCTCACACTGACTAAGGAAGATGAGGTCATAGGAATCCGGTTCTTCTAATGACCTATGTAAGGTACCGATTGAGATTTCTTAATGGTCGGTTGGAGTATGAGAGGTGTAACTCATCTCCCCAAGGCATAAATTTGTTTGTAAAATGTAATCAGTCGTATAGCATAATTGCATTGGTTGAACTATGAGAAACAATGATTGATGATACATTGTTTAATATGTCCTAGTTGGATAGATAAAATACATGGTCTTCATATTCCTTATTGATTAAATGTCTTGTCATTCAATCAAGTTATAATTGAAATGATTGCATAGAGAATATTGTTCTACTTAGCTTATTCAGTGAATTGTCTACTGTTGAATAATTATAGTTTTACTGCTCATTGTTATTTTAATATTTGCAATAAAAATTCGTCTGACAGAGAGTTATAACTCTCGTTGGGACAATTATTCAATTGTTTCACCCCGTGGGATTCAACTTTTTAGGTAGACTTCGAGGATGAAGGAACCCTTCAGTAGGTGAGCAGCAACAACAACAACAGCAACATCAGGGACAATAGTGATCCTCAGGTGGAGATACTGTCTGTTAGGTCTTGTTTATATAGAAAGTCTTATGTGTCATCTCTGTACTCTCAGGTCCTAGGAGTCAGTAAATGGTTTAATATAGATCTGAGATTTTTGGCTTAATGCCTCGAGATTTTTTTATACTGCTCATGTACAGTTTAATAGGGCAGTCAGTGTAATGACTCTCGAGATGTGATGATACAGAGATATGCTTATGTATCAGCTTGTAAATAGCTTACCTTGTTTCTTAATGAAAGAGTCCTACAGTTTGTGGACCTTTATGAAAAAGTTTTAATTTTTAATGATTTTTAGTAATTCCGCTGCTAATTAATCGCTTCCGCACCGTTAATAACGTTTTATCTGAGACATGTCCCACAACTAGTGGTATCAGAGCTCTAGGTTCGCTGAGTCTACAGAGACATAGGACTAGGGTTGTTTAGTCTGTTCTAGTGTCTTCCAGTATATCTGATAGTGTCTTCTACTCATATAGGAGGAGAAGATAAAACTAAAGATTTCTGGATCACATGAGGAACATGTTGCTGAGAGTAGTGTCGTTGCACCAGGAGGAGGGGCAAGAAACCAAGAAAGGGAAGAACATGTACCTGAACCACCCCAGTTCAACCCAGCTGACATGGGGAACCCAGCATTCCAAGCCATGTTTGGGAAGTTCATGACTGCCATGACACACATGACTGATAGGATGCCTATACCTGTACCTAGGGCACCTACCCATCCAGAAGGACAAGGATCCAGCAAGACATTTGAATGACTTCGCTGAGTTGGAGCCACAGAGTATGCTGGAACAACTGACCCAACAGATGCTGACTTGTGGCTAACTGAACTAGAGAAGGCCTTTAGAATCCTAAACATCCCAGAAGTTGAGAAGGTTAGACATGCTGTGTATCTTCTCAAGGGGAGTGTTGGTCACTGGTGGACCATGGAGGAAGGGAAAAGGCCAGGTGTGGAGATCGAATGGGAAGTTTTCTGACGGGAAATTATCAACAGATACTTCCCTAAGATGTTTCTGGACGAGAAAATCTCTCAGTTTGAGAGGTTAAGACAAGGACTAATGAACATTAGAGAATACGAGGCTAAGTTCATGGAGTTGTTGCGGTTCTGTCCGCATATGGGAGCTACAGATGAAGAAAGGATTAGGCATTTTGAGAAGGGGTTAAATGCTGAGTTGACCACCCTTGTGTGTGCTCTAGAGAATAGGGAAAGGTTTGCTACCTTCGTGGAGTCTGTTAGAAGGGTAGAGAGGTCTGTGTCAGAGAAGAGACAAACCAAGAACAAGAATATGTACCCCCAGTTCCAAGGATCTTCATCTAAAGGTTTCAAGAAACTGAGGTTTTCTGTACCTACACCACAACCTAGATCCAGTACCCAGATGCAGTGAAAGTAAAATAGGGGCAGAGGACAAAGCTTACCTTTAGAAGGAGCTCATAGCTTTGTATCTATGTCGGTTACAGGACCACCCAGACTACAACAACTGAACAGAAGCTGTTACATATGTGGAAATATGGGACATCTGATGAAGGATTGTAGAGCCAGAGAAGTGAGTGTGACTCAACCTCAAAGACAGAGTCAACAAGGATCTCAAAGGCGACAGTTTCCAGGTAATGCTAGAGGACGTGGACAAGCGTCCCAAGCTGGATCATCGGCACCAAGTCATTGAGTACCGAATCAACCACAGGCGATGGCAAGATTTTATGCGATGAATCCACCTGATGTAGTGATCAACCCTCGGGTTGTGGCAGGTCAGATGGAGTTGATTTATTCCGATATGTCTACATCTTGTGTTGTATCTATTTTAATCGATCCAGGTGCTACGCACTCCTTTATCACTCGAAGAGTGATTCTTGACTGCGACATGACTATAAGTCATAGAGCATATAGTTTGTTGTTGGAGACTCCTTTGATGGGATCTGCTATTTTGTGGGAGGTATGTTCTCCCTGCATCCTCTTCTTTTCTGAACATCGCATTCAAGTGGATCTTATACCACTTGAGATGCATGGATTCGATGTAATCCTTGGGATGGATACCTTGGAAAGGTATAAGGTTGTCTTGGATTGTGAATCCAAGCAAGCTGTGTTCGCTGATGATAGTGGCACATGGATCTTTCAAGGAGATAGGAAGATTCTACCAACCTATCTTGTGTCAGCTATGGTTGTTGAGAAGCTGATGAGGCAAGGCTTTTATGCATTCTTGGCCCATGTGGTAGATACTACCATGGATAGTCTTAACCCTACTGAAATCCCGATAGTCGGGGAATTTGAAGATGTATTTCCTGAAGAACTTCCAGGTGTACCACTACCCCGAGAGATTGATTTTGAAATTAATCTAATCCCAGACACGCAGCCAATAGCAAAAACACTGTATAGGATGGCGCCTACTGAGATGGAAGAACTTAAGAAACAACTGCAAGAGTTGCTTGAGAAGGGTTTCATTCGACTGAGTACTTCACCTTGGGGTGCTTCGGTCCTCTTTGTTAAAAAGAAAGATGGATCAATGTGGTTGTGCATTGATTACAGACAATTAAATAAGGTAACCATAAAGAATAAGTATCCTTTGCTGAGGATTGATGATCTCTTTGACCAGTTGTGTGGTGCAACCATCTTCTCAAAGATATATTTGAGGTCAGGATATCACCAACTGCGTATTAAGGATGGTGACATACCAAAGTCTGCCTTTAGGACAAGGTATGGTCACTATGAGTTCACAGCTATGTCGTTTGGACTAACAAATGCACCAGCTGCATTTATGGAACTCATGAATAGAATCTTTTGGGCTTTTCTTGATCAATGTGTCATTGTATTCATAGATGACATTCTGATCTATAGCAGAGATGCTTAGTAGCACAAACATCATCTTCGTCAGGCTCTAACTTTGCTAAGAGAACATGAGATATATGCTAAGTTTAGCAAGTGTGAGTTCTGGTTACCAGAAGTTTCTTTTCTTGGACACGTAATATCTGCTATAGGTATTCATGTTGACCCTAAAAAGGTAGAGTATGTCCTACAATGGGAGCAACCGAAGACACCGATGGAGATTCAAAGTTTCTTAGGGTTGACAGGCTATTACAGGAGGTTCATTAAGAACTTCAGTTCTATAGCTTTACCCTTGACTAAGTTGACCAGGAAGGATGTTCTTTTTACCTGGAGTGAGAAGTGTCAGCAATCGTTTCAGTTGTTGAAGGAGAGGTTGACAAGTGCACTAGTGCTTGTGTTACCTGAGCAAGGGAAAGGATATATAGTTTTCTGTGATGCCTCTAAGAATGGACTAGGATGTGTGTTGATGCAGGATAAGAAAGTGATTTCTTTTGCTTCTCGACAGCTTAAGAAACATGAGGAGAATTATCTGACACACGATCTAGAACTAGCTGCTGTAGTTCATGCCTTGAAGATCTGGAGACATTATATTTATGGAGAGACATTCCATATTTTCATAGACCATAAGAACCTTAAGTATATCTTTTCTCAGCATGAGCTTAACATGAGGCAATGCCGCTGGATGGAGTTAATCAAGGACTATGATTGTACAATTGATTACCATCCAGGGAAGGCCAGTGTTGTTGTTGATGTTTTGAGTAGGAAATCAACAACACCAGCTTTAGATAGAGCACAATTGAATTCTTTGGTGTGCTCTAGGAGGGATATGCTTATCTCTTTAAGGCAGGATAATGTACAGTTAAAAGTATCATTGCTATCAGGGGTGTTAGCTGAGATGCACATAAAACCTACTCTCAGACAACAGATTAAGGAGGCACAACAAGTTGATATCGTAGTTCAACAGATTAGATCAGAGTATGGCAGTGAGAAACGAGAAGGTTTCCATGATTCAGATGATCAAGTAGCTTGTTATCATGATAGAATGATAGTATCGGATGTGGATAACTTGAGGAAGTTAGTCCTGGAAGAAGCTCATTCTTCAATGTATGCCATGCATCCAGGAAGCACCAAGATGTATCGTAACTTGAAAGATATGTATTGGTGGCCTGGTTTGAAGAAGGACGTTGTTGAGTTTATTATGCGGTGTCCTGTGTGTCAGCAACTTAAAGCTGAACACCAGAAGCCTACAGGAACAATGCAACCTTTACCCATACCACAGTGGAAGTGGGATCATGTAACCATGGATTTTGTGGTTGGTTTACCCAGAACAGCCAAAGGACATGATTCCATTTGGGTAATAGTTGATAGGTTGACAAAGACAGCACATTTCCTACCTGTCAAAACAACCTATTCTGCTGAGAAGATGGTACAGTTATATGTAGATGAGATAGTACGATTGCATGGGGTCCCAGTTACCATTGTTTCTGACAAAGGTCCCCAGTTTACGAGTCGTTTTTGGGAGCGACTTCATAAATCTTTAGGCACAATGTTAAGGTTTAGTACAACCTTTCATCCCCAGACTGATGGACAGTCAGAAAGGACTATACAGACTTTGGAAGACTTGCTTAGAGCATGTGTTCTTCATTTTACGGGAAGTTGGGATCTGCACCTAAGTTTGATAGAGTTTTCCTACAACAATAGCTATCAACATAGCATTGACATGGCACCTTATGAAGCTTTGTATGGTAGACGTTGTAGATCACCCCTATGTTGGTATGAAACTGGTGAATATCAACTTTTAGGTCATGATCTTATGCAACAAACCACCGAGAAGATTAAAGTAATACAACAATAGATAAAGACTGCATAGGATAGGCAGAAATCTTATGCTGATAAGCATCGTAGACCTTTAGAATTCCAGGTTGGAGACAGTGTATCTCAAGGTCTCACCTTGGAGGGGAGTTCTTAGATTTGGAAGGAAAGGAAAGTTAGCTCCTAGGTTTATGGGGCCTTATCCAATCATTGAACGGATTGGAAAGGTAGCTTATAAGCTAGAGTTACCACCAGAGTTACAAAAGTTACACCCAGTGTTCCACATTTCCATTCTTAGGAAATGTCATCCTGACACAGAATTAGTTCTGCAACCTATGGAAGTAGAATTGAATGATGATATATCTTATGTTGAAGGAATTGTGTCAATCCTTGACAGAAGAATTAAAAAGCTAAAAAAGAAAGACATAAGTCTTGTGAAAGTCCTCTGGAATCACCGTGGCATTGAAGAAGCTACGTGGGAACTAGAGGAAGAAATAAGAAGGAAATACCCTGCTCTTTTCTCTTAATAAGTTTTGTAGATGATTTCGGGGACGAAATCCTTGTAAGGGGTGGATAATTTGTAACATCCCTGACCTGGTTTATGTACTAACCCTAGGTGTTTTTCCTAATAAAGATGATTAGAGGCTTGCTTGTAATTATTGAAAAGTAATTAAGGCTTTTGAGGAACTTATATTTCAATTTGAGTCCTTTTTTAATAATGTTAAAACATTGTTTTGTTTATAATGGACTAATGTGCAAATTACCCAGGTAGAGGGGTTAACTTGCAAATTGCACATGTTAAGATGTTCCTCTGATGTTGATACATCACAAGAATTAATATGATGTAGTGGCAAGGTTTCCACAAGCTTGGGTACCAAGATATAACTTGTAAAGCAATCCTTGTGCTTTAAAACCTAGTTTTGGTGTAAAATGCAATTTACCCAAAACCTAGGGTCCAACATGTAAAATATACCCTCTATAGGATCTCTCATGTTTTTTGGCATCAATTCAAGAAAATAAAATGAGAGGTATCCCTCATTTGAATGATCATGAAGAAGAGAGAATCTTGATGTTAAGATAACCAAGATTTAAGCACAAAAGACTCTTTAATATGACTTAATGTAAAAAGAAATAAATTAATTATGAAGCCCTTCAACCAAAAGTTGGATTATGTGTTTGCTATAGTATGAACGAGCTTGTATCATACTTGGGCACCAAAAAGATCATGGTAGAATTGGAAACTACTCACACTAATAATATATTAAGCAATATCCAATAAGGGGTGGATATTAATATACCTCTCTTTAAGATGTTTAGTTCTTTTCTTTAAACCTTGGATAATGGAGGAGTTTTGCATGAGACTAGAAGGTGGAAACGTGGCTAAGGGTGGACAAAGACTTGGTGGATATTTTTGGAAGATAAAAGGAAATATCTATCTTTTCCTATTTTCCTTGAAAAACCCATAAATATATATAGGTATCTTTTCCAACAACTCGAAGGATCGTTTTCCTTAGCTTCTTTCTCTCATCACTTTGCTTTGGCCAACCAAGGGAGAGCTCTGGACCAGAGGACGGACGACCCAACTAAGCTTGGTAAGTTTTGATCACCATCTACCTCGAATTCATGGTGGAAACCACAATATAAGGATAGATTCATGGTGTTCTTCACACGATTTTCCTTTCTAGCCATCTTCTTCATCCAAAACTTGAAGAATGGACCTTGGACAACTACCGGATCTCAATCCACCATTAAATCTACAGAGCTTGGAGCTCTGGATCAGTCCTAGAGGCGGGTTTTATAACTCTTATCCTTAAGCTTTGTTAATACATCCTTCTCTCCTAAAATCGTTGGTTATTCTTCTTCTTTTACTACTCTTGTGATCTTGCTATCATTTTCGTGAAGAACAACCCCTGTTCTTGGTTGAAAAGAGGTATAAGATAATGACGTTAATTTCTATGTTTATCTAAGAATTTACTTTAGCAAACGGTTTACCAAACCGTTTGATCTCAATCAGTTTCAACCAAGAACGCATAGAAGCAAACGGTCCAAGACCGTTTGGGGGCGTTGACCAGGTGTTGACCATTTGGAGTTATGTTGAGAATAATGTAGACTAAACAACTACCAAAAATCATCAATTAATTCCAAGTGGTTCACCAATCAAAGGCTCATCAATCATCTAAACCCTAATCGGGTCAATTGCTGATTTCAATAATTGAATTTTGTTGAAATTTGGGTTGAGTGACCCAAACGGTTTTAAAACCATTTGGGGATCACCAAAATGGTCTCAAGACCGTTTGGTGATCACCCAAGATCATTTGTAGGTCTAGGGTTGACTATGGTTAAGTGGTTGAAGATCTAAAGGTAACAAGTTGAAGTGTAATTGATTGTTGACCTAGTGATCAATCCAACGAATCAAACCTTAATTGGTTGAGTTGGTTTTTGATGTTGACTTGAGAAAATAGTCTCAAGACCATTTGGATGTCATCCAAACGATCCCAAGACCGTTTCGGGTCAGGTCATGATCAAATTGATTGATGGTTCAATGATTTCAAATCAATTAGACTCACATTGAAGTATGTTGATGGGTCATCGATTTTAAACCCTAATCCAATTGATCCAAGCCCTATTTAATGATCAATTGAGGGTCAATTGAGTGTCAAATCAGTTGAGGGTTGACCTAATTAACTCAATTGATGAGTGGCTAACATGTGCATGATCGATTGAGGGGTTCAACATTGGGAACCCTAATTCAATTGAATTGGTTGAGACACTTTTTGGTCCTTGCGGTTTTGAGGTGATTTGGACCAAATGGTCTCAAGACCGTTTGAGTCCAAACGGTGACCGTTTGGGACCAAATGCACCCAAACCATTTAGTCTCATGCGGTTTCAAAGTCAAACATGACCAAATGGTCTTCACCACCAAACGGTTTCAAAGTCAAACATGACCAAACAGTCTTCACAACCAAACGGTTTCAAAGTCAAACATGACCAAACGGTCTTCACCACCAAATGGTTTCAAAGTCAAACATGACCAAACGATCTTCATCACCAAACGGTTTCAAGGGCAGTCCAAGACCGTTTGGAGGTTTAGTGTGCAAGACCGTTTGAGGTCTAAATAGTTCAAGATCATTTGATGCCTTAGTGGTCAAGGTGGTTTAGTGGTTGATTAACCTAAACCTCATAAATACTTAATGTGGTTAAAGGACCAAGTAATTAGTTGATTATGACATGATGTAATCAATGGTGATTATAATAAAGGTACCCTTGAAGGGATAGAGTGGTTAGTACTCTTTGAATGAGTGAGCTTTAATGATCACAATAGAAATGACATAACCCATGATGTCAATGTTGAATTAACTTAACCTAATCAGGAGTGATGTAAACATCAACTTATAAAAAGATAAGAGAGAAGACTTCTTATATGAATAATTAATCAAGTAATGGGCTCTCAATATGAATGAGTGCCTAATTAGGGTATGATCCATGTTAGTGAGATCATGAAACCCTAATTATGATGGTTAATGAGTCCTAACCCTAATTGGGAGCATAAATGGAAGTAATCCTAATACATGATGATGGTATGATCTTAATTCATCGTAATATGAATAGTAAACCCTAATCTAGGGTAATGTGATATGATATGAATAGTAAACCATAATCTAGGGTAAGGAGATGATGTGAACAGTAAACCCTAATTCTGGGTTATGCTTTTAAGCATGAAGTGCTATGTTTGGATAATGAAATGAGGAATCACTATTCCTAAATAAGCTAAAGGGGTTGGTTAACCCTAATTGAATTGAAAAGGGAAACCCTAACTCGAATAAGGGCATAGTGGTGCAACCCTTGAATAGTAAAGATATCTTTGTTTTACATTGTGCTGATATAGATATAATGTGCATGTTATCATTTTTGTTAGTCATGCGGGTCTTTATAAAGTAGTAAGCATAGCCAGGTAAGAGTTATGATGTCTTACTCATTAAAAGCACTTTACAAGTTCTGAAAGCAATGATATACTATGTTGCCTAGTGAGAGGTAACAAATGAGACTGATAAGCTGTGTGATCCATGAACAATATATGCATTGTTAGTATCATGTTTATATTGTTAAATGATTTGATGGCAATATGTTACTTGGTAACAATTGTTTTGATGGTCTAAGGGTTTGAACACCCATATTCCTGAATCATAATGATGAGTTGGTTAGGGATTGATATCCCAATGTTAACAAGATGTGAAATGAACTTGATACAATTAGTACTCTTTCTTTATAGCAATTGTTTTAATGGTTTATGTTTGAAAACATGCCTGATGCTAAAAAGATGCCATAATGTACTTAAATAATCAAGTATAATGATATCATGTAGATCCCTGACCATAGATCCATCATTGTCAGAAGTTAGATGATGGTGAAACAGGTTTTCCTAAGGGAACTCCTAGAGAGCATACTTTTGAGTATGTGGGGTTTATGGACGTGAATATCCTTACGTCCTAATGAGGGGATTGATGTGAGATGTACATTTAATCCCTCAATCCTTCAATTAGATGTATATGTCGGGATGATGTATCACTAATCTTCCGATGATGTTGTTAATATCGCATCGATGTGAGATAAACAAGAAATCCCTCGATGGCGAAGAGAGTACAACATGCCACTGTAACTCTAATAGTGAAGTTGCCAGAAAACCCTGGAAAGCAATTATGGCAGAGACACAAGATGTCATGCATGTTGTACCTCACACTGACTGAGGAAGATGAGGTCATAGGAATCCGGCTCTTCTAATGACCTATGTATGGTACCGATTGTGATTTTGTAATGGTCGGTTGGAGTATGAGAGGTGTAACTCATCTCCCCAGAGCATAAATATGTTTGTAAAATGTAATCAGCCGTATAGCATAATTTCTTAGGTTGAACTACGAGAAACAATGATTGATTATACATTGTTTAATATGTCCTAGTTGGATAGATAAAATACATGTTCTTCATATTCCTTATTGATTAAATGTATTGTCATTCAATCAAGTTATAATTGAAATGATTGCATAGATAATATTGTTCTACTTAGGTTATTCATTGAATTGTCTGATGTTGAATAATTATAGTTTTACTGCTCATTGTTATTTTAATATTTGCAATAACAATGCTACTGGCATAGAGTTATAACTCTCGTTGGGACAATGATTCAATTGTCTCACCCCCGTGGGATTCAACTTTTTAGTTAGACGTCGAGGACGAAGGAACCCTTCAGTAGGTGAGAAACAATAGCAGCAGCAGCAACATCAGGGACAACAATGATCGTCAGGTGGAGACACTGTCTGTTAGGTCTTGTTTATATAGAAAGTCTTATGTGTTGTATCTGTACTCTCAGGTCCTAGGAGTCAGTAGATGGTTTAATATAGATCTGAGATTTTTGGCGTAATGCCTCGAGAGTTTTGTATACTTCTCATGTACAGTTTAACATGGAAGTCAGTGTAGTGACTCTCAAGATATGATGATACAGAGATATGTTGATGTATCAGCTTGTAAATAACTTACCTTGTTTCTTAATGAAAGAGTCCTACAGTTTGTGGACCTTTATGAAAAAGTTTAAATTTTTAATGATTTTTAGTAATTCCGCTGCTAATTAATCGCTTCCACACCATTAATAACGTTTTATCTGAGACATGTCCCACACCTTCATACCCCCCACTTTTTGAAATGACAAAGGGGGAGAAAGGTATGTCTTCTTTTAAAAGAGGAAGAAGGCATGTCTTCATGAAGAGGAAAAGTATGTCCATGTAAATGAGAGAAGACATATATGTGTAGAACATATATGAGTAGAAGACATAGTATTCTATAAATGTTATGAAAGCTAACCATGCAGCAAAAATAGCATCAATTGAGGGGGAGTATGAGAACTCCACTAGCATCAATTGAGGGGGATCATATGAAATCAATTGTTTTGAAACCCCTAGGTTTCTCCAAAGGTATGACTTTACTTAAATGCTTTCAATACATTTATGGAATGTTTGTCATCTTCAAAAAGGGGGAGATTTGATCCAACCCTATTCTAGGGCTGTATCTTGTGTCATTTTGTACTTTTATCACATTCAAATGCATTAGAATTACATGTTATTCTCCCCAATATGATTATCATTGCAAATATGCTTATGGATGTTGTTTGCACTATTTTTCAGGTACTTGGACCATGCTTAGATGGAAGAGAGAGAAGGAGGGACCCAAAGAAGGCCCCAAAGTCTCCCTCAACCTACCTCCAGTGGCCAAGAATCATCCTCGAGCAAAGACATCCAAAATTGACAAAAAAAGAAGCAAAATCAAGAAGGCAAGCCTCACCACGGCCGTGGCCCCAATGCTACGATTGTGGGTTTATTTCCAAGTTCCAACAGGTTGCAACAGGGAAATCCTTAGATCACCCACGATCATGGCCTCCCAGCCATGACCGTGGCCAGTGAAGACAACACGACCGTGGCCATCAACACGGTCGTGGTCAGCAGAAGAGAACACGGCCGTGGCACCCTACCACGGTCGTGGGAATTAATTGCGAAAAGTCAGTTGCCAACAGGGAATTTGCCCAGAAAGCCACAACCGTGGCCAAGTCACCATGACCGTGGCCGAAGCTGATCAAGATGCCCGTGGCCCCTCCCCACGGTCACCTCCAACTCCTCCAAAATGGTCACGGTGCATGCTACCCACCACGACCGTGGCACTCCGCCACGGCTGTGGCCACCACCATATTTTGTTTTTTTTACCACTTCCTTCACCCCACGACCATGTTCACCCCCCATGTCCGTTCCCCACTACCCTCACCATGGTCGTGGCACACCCACCACGATCGTGGTGATCACCTACCCTATACAAATTTTCACTATTTTTCCTATTTTACCCCCACTTAGCCCTAGCTCCTATATAAGCACTAGCTGCTTCTAGGGCTTGAGAGAGAGCACCTCCTAGCCACCCCCAGCTGCTCCCTTGCCTCCATTACTCCCATCCACCTACTTCCTTGCATTTAATCCCATTTCCACCCACTTTCCACTCATTTCCTCCATATAAACCTAGTTTCTCTAGGTTTCCATCCATCCATTCCACCATTTCCAAGCTCTTGGGCACCATTGGAGGAGGAGGATCGTGGTTGGCATCAAGGAGGTGAAGAAGTCAAGCTTCATCAAGCATCCATGGCATTTCCTACTCTCTTTCCCTTCTCCTTTGTTTTTGTTTTGATCATGTATAGCTAAGCCCCCTTGGGTGGGCTGTTTGGGTAAAAATGTGACTTTGATACCATGTTGGGGGAATATAATTTGTAATGAACATATTTCACTCCTATGATGATTGCCTTTGCTTGTATCTCATTTCCCATTACTTGTGCATGTGATTGTTGTTTAATTACATTGATTGGTTGCCTTGTGGTGTTTGAAGACATTTGCCTCTAGGATGTTTTGGTTTCTATGTAGATGTCATAGGATTGGCTCCTAGGTCCTTAATTCAGATCCCTAGCTAGCCCCCTATCTTCCTACATAATCACCTTCTTCCTACATGTAAATGTGAGTTCTAAGTGATTAGTATAAGTGTGATTAGTGCAATTGCCTGGGATTTCCTAAAGGCTGAGGTGGCTAGTGGCATGAGGTCAAATATCCTCATCTCTACTCCCATCCTTACCCTTGGTCCTCAATTGACTAATACCACTTATCGTAGAGACCTATACTTGGTAAGTCCTATGAGAATTACACCTAGCCCTAGTTCTCCAACTAGTAGCATATGGTACATCCTCATAGCACCCACCTTGTTGTTTGGTTTGGTAGTCTAGAATGGAATATGTTGATTGCTTATTATGGTGACATCCCCCAACTAATGTCAAGGTCACATTCCCAAACGACCCACCTCCTTCATCTAATTGCTTAAAACCTCAATTGCTCTATTTTCTTGTTAATGCTAGTGTAGTTCGCCTGCTTTAGTTAACTTATTTAATTGCCTAGTTTTGTTAGCTAAGTGTTAATTTAGGTCTTTGATCTTGATTAGTGGTTAACTTAGGCTCTCAATTGCTAGTTTCTTTCTTAGTATAGTATAGTTTGTTCTTGCTCTTGTTTAGATAGCTTTTTAACTTAGATTGCTAATTTAGTCTTTTGATAACTTAGTTTCATATTGCTTTTCATACTTGCTCTCTTAGCTTAATCAACAACTAACCAACCTTAAAACCCTAAAAACCTTACTCTCCATAATAGGAATGTAGCTCACGCCATCTAACTCTAGCGCCCCCTCTATCTCTGTGGTTCGACCCCACATCTTGCCCTTGATCTATACTACAACAGTACCCCATACGCTTGCGGGCGAATTGTTTTAGTTTTAGTGATAGACTCGATCTGAGACCATACAAATTTCGAAAGCAAGGATCCCATCACTCCCGTGCCTCCCGACCTCGTGGATTGCACTCAGCCACCCTAGTTGGCCGGTGTTGTAAGCCTATAGCAGGAGCGCACCAAGCTTTTTGGCACCGTTACCGGGGATAGAGGCGCTCGGCCTAGTTTGATAGTGTAGCTTGGCTTTTCCTTTTGCCCTCACCATTACTATTATTTATTCTTTGTGTTACTCTTGCATATTGGTTCGCTAACTTGGCTCCTTGTTGTTTGTTTGTGACTTGCGCAGGTGACAGTTGTGCATGCGTAGCACGCATTTGACTTGCACCGACTTGGTGGTTTATGACCCCGAGATTGGGAGAAGAAGACGTCAAGCTCGCCGCAACCTACACCGAGATGGCTGAGAACAACCCGCCACCGGATGTTCCGCCTCCACCACCACATCGCCCGCTTCATGAGTACTTCACGTCGGGGAACTACAACTCCCCCATCGACACTCTGGTTGACCAGATGCCAGGTCAACAGTTCTCCATCCTGCCGGCACTCCTGGGGCTTCTCCCTACATACTTCGGTATGGAGAAGGAGAACCCCTACCACGCTCTTTCCCTTCTCTCTCAAAGAGAAGGCCAAGGAGTGGTACATCTCGAGGCCAGAGTTGGTCACTTGGAATGAGGTGAAGAATGAGTTTCTCAAGAAGTTCTTTCCCATCGCCAAGTTATCCTACATGAGAAGGTGCATCACATCGTTCGCCCAGAAAGAGAACGAACCCTTCCACGAGGCGTGGGAGAGGTTCCAGAAGTTGCTCCGTGACTACCCTCATCATGAGGTTCCTCTTTGGCAGCTAGTTCAGGCCTTCTACACCGGGCTTGAGGAGCAAAGCCAAAACAACGTAGATTCTTCTTGCGGGGGCACGTTCATGGCAAAGCCGCCTGAGGAATCATGGCCTCTGTTTGAGCATCTCGCCGAGAATTCTCGCCACCGAGCTTCCACTAAAGGGCGGCATTGCGACCGGAACTACACCCCTCCACCTTCCTCTGTGGCTCCCGCACGCAATGCCACCAACCCTGATATGATGAAAATGATGGATGATATGATGCAGATGATGAAGAATCAAGTGGGTGGCTCTTCTAGCCAACCCGCAATGGCTGTGGATACTGTAGATGAGGAAGTCAACGCTTTACATTCCTTTGGTGGCCGCAACAACCAGGGCCCAATGTCCAGCTCCTACACTCCCGAGTGGAGGAACCACCCCAACTTCTCCTGGAAACAACAGAATGAGGATGGGCAAGGACAGGGGCAGCAAAAGCCACGCTACAGCTCCAAGTTCGAGGACGAGGTACTAGGAAGGCTAAGGAGCCTAGATGAAGTAAAAAAAGATGTCAATGCACATGGGCAGTCTATAAACCGTCTTAAGAAGAGGTTGGACCAAATTTCTCTCTCTTTGGCTAGAAGGGAAGAAGGTAGACTTCCATCTCAACCACTACTAAATCCGAACAATGATGGGGTTTTTCTAGGGAACACTTCGCGCGCTTATGTTCCACCATCTTACCAAGCCCCACCAAACCCCTATGCTCCTCCGCCTCCTCAAGCGCCACTCAATTATCAATATGCTCCACCTCCACCTCACACCTACCAACAACCACCTCCACAATACCACCCCCCACCACAACAACAACCCCAACCCCAATTCATTCTTCAAAATCCCAACTCTCCTCACCAAAGGCCTCCACCACCCCAACAGCCACAACCACCTCCACAAGCACCCTCTCCTACCACCCATGAGCATGTGAAGGTGGTGACTATGTTGAGGAGTGATAGGACTTTGGAGAGCCCCCGTGGTATAGTTGTTGGCAGAGATGACACTGAGGCAGAGCAGGTTGATACTGAGATGCATATTGATGATGTTGTGATAAGAGGCAGTGTTGATACCGTGACGCCGAGCATTGATACTGTGATACCGAGCCGTGATATTGTGATACCGATCCATGATACTATGATTCCAGTGATACCAGTGGATGATACTATTGATTTGGACCGATTGGGGTCCCAACTCCCTCCTTATCCTGATGCACTTGAGGAGCCTTCTGCTGCAAAGAAAAAGAAGCATGCAGAAGATATCTTGGAGATCTTCAAGCAAGTGAAAATCAACGTACCTCTTCTAGATGCAGTCAAGCAAATTTTGTCATATGCAAAGTTCCTTAAAGAATTGTGCACCTTCAAAAGAAAGACAACAGGGAGGATGCCTAAGAAGATCAAGCTCACTGAGCAAGTGAGCTCCATTCTCCAACACACCATTCCCCAGAAAAGAAAAGACCCCGGTGCTCCCATCATCTCATGCTACATTGGGGCACATCGCATAGACCAGGCTCTTCTTGACTTGGGGTCTAGCGTAAACTTGATGTCGTATGATCTATTTGCTGAGCTCCAAATGGGGGAATTGAGGCCAGCCCATTGCACTCTACAGTTGGCCGACCGATCTATGAAGACGCCTAGAGGGCGTGTGGATGATGTGTTGGTCCGTCTTGATGAGGATACTTCTGCCTTCTTCCCAGCTGATTTTATCATTCTTGATATGGAAAAAGAGGCTAGAAAGGTACCAATCATCTTGGGGAGACCTTTCCTAGCCACAACTGATGCCATGATCCATGTGAGGACAGGGACCATGTATGTTACATTCATGCACATGAAGATCAGGTTGAACATCTTCAATTTTTCTACAACAGCCGAAGTGATAGGGGCCACCGAGGAACATTGTTATTTGGTGGAATGCCTAGATGAGATTGTTGAAGAGTTCCTACCTGTGTGGATTGAGACTGCCACCCAAGGTAGAGGTCTTGAACCAATTGTTGAGTTCCCTGATGATGATGAAGAGGATGATGAAGAGTGTGAGCTAGCCTTAGTGGCTACAAGTTAGGACCTTCCTTCTATTTCTGCACCATTGAAGAACTCCCTTGAAGCACCCCCCGTTCTTGAGTTGAAGAAACTTCCTGAAGGATTGAAATACGCTTTTCTTGGCTCAAATGACACCCTCCCGATGATCATTTCCTCCATTCTCTCTCCTGAGCAAGAAGATGCCTTGATGGAAGTCTTGAGGAAGAACATCCAAGCCATTGGATGGTCTATTGCTGACTTGAGAGGGATTGACCCCTCTATTTGTGTGCATCGGATATACTTAGAAGAAGATGCGAGACCGACCCGCCAAATGCAAAGAAGGCTAAATCCAAAGTTGAAGGACGTTGTAACTCAAGAGTTTGTAAAGTTTCTTGATGCAGGGATCATCTATCCCATTTCTGACAGTACGTGGGAGAGTCCCATCCAAGTTGTGCCCAAGAAGGGCGGGATTACGGTTGCAGAAAATGTCGATGGAGAGCTTATGCCGGTGAGAGAGCAATCCAAGTGGAGAATGTGCGTGGATTACCGGAAACTCACCAAAAAGAGAAAGAAGGATCACTACCCACTCCCGTTTCTTAATCAGATTTTAGAGAGATTGGCTGGATAGAGCTTCTACTGTTTTCTTGATGGGTACTCGGGATACTTTCAGATTGCTATGCATCCAGCAGATCAGGAAAAGACGACATTCACTTGTCCAAGTGGTACATTTTCCTATCGGAGAATGCCATTTGGATTGTGCAATGCCCCTTCCACTTTCCAGAGATGTGTAACCTCAATCTTTGCTGACATGCTTGATTCGTCACTTGAAGTTTTCATGGATGATTTTTTAGTTTTCGGGAAAACCTTTGATGAGTGCTTGCTACATCTAGCTGGTGTTCTGGAAAGATGTGTGAAAGTTCACTTAATTTTATCTTGGGAAAAGAGCCATTTCATGATACCTGAGGGTATAGTTCTGGGACACCGAGTTTCTAAAGATGGGATTGAAGTTGACAAGGCTAAGGTGGGCCTTATTTCTACACTCGACCTTCCTTCCACCATAAGACATGTTCGATCTTTCTTGGGACATGCAGGTTTCTACCGTCGCTTTATCAAGGACTTTAGCAAAATCTCAAGACCACTCTGTTGATTACTTGAGAAAGATGTCGAATTTCAATTTGATGACAAATGTATTGAAGCCTTCAATCATTTGAAAGAAAGGCTTATTTCTGCTCCTATCATGCAGCCCCCAGATTTCTCTTTGCCGTTTGAGATCATGACGGATGCATCTGATATGGCGGTGAGGGCTGTGTTGGGTCAACACATTGGCCGAATTCCTCATGCTATCTATTATGCAAGCAAAACATTAGATGATGCTCAAAGAAACTATACGACTACTGAGAAGGAGTTGCTTGTGGTGATCTTCGCTCTTGACAAGTTTCGGCCGTATCTTTTGCAAAACAAAGTGACAATCTACACGGACCATGCTGCGTTGAAGTATCTCATGGCCAAGAAAGACTCAAAACCAAGGTTGATCTGATGGATTTTGTTGCTCCAAGAATTTGACATAGACATTGTGGATAAGAAAGGAATAGAAAATGGTGCTGCAGATCATCTCTCCCACCTTGATGGACCTTTTGATATGACAAGTTCAATCAAAGAGACAATTCCACATGAACAACTCCTCTTAGTCTCATCTGTCCAAAAGCCATGGTACAAGCACATAGCGAATTTCCTAGCCAGTGGGAGGATACCGAGCATGTGGACAAGAGAGGAAAGCAAGAGATTGTTTGCTATGGTAAAGAACTACATTTGGGATGACCCTCACCTCTTTAAGTATTGCCCAGACCAACTCATTAGGAGGTGCATTCCGGAGATGGAGAAGAAAGAAGTCTTATCTATGTTCCATTCCGGAGTGTGTGGAGGCCATTTTGGAGGGAAACGCACGGCCGCCAAAGTTCTTCAATGTGGATTCTACTGGCCGACATTGTTCAAAGATGCTCATGACTTTTGCAAGGGTTGCTTCAAGTACCAAAAAGTGGGCACCATCTCAAAGAGGGACATGATGCCTCTATCACCTATTCTTGTGGTAGAAGTGTTGGATGTTTGGGGGATTGACTTTATGGGTCCTTTCCCTCCTTCTTTCGGGTATGTCTACATCTTGGTCGCTGTAGACTATGTATCAAAATGGATTGAGGCTGTGGCAACAAGGACAAATGATCATAAGGTGGTGTGTGATTTCTTGAAATCCAACATCTTTAGCCGTTTCGGTGTTCCAAGGGCTATGATTAGTGATGGCGAGAGTCATTTCATCCACCGCACCTTTGAAGGGCTGCTAAAGAGACATGGAGTGAACCATCATGTAGCTACTCCTTACCACCCTCAAATGAGTGGTCAAGTTGAGTTGGCAAATCGGGAGATAAAGCTCATCTTGGAGAAGACGGTGCGACCGGACCGCAAGGATTGGTCACTTCACCTCAATGAAGCTTTATGGGCATATAGGACTGCATACAAAGCCCCGATTGGCACTACACCGTTCAAGCTTGTCTATGGTAAGAGTTTCCATTTGCCGGTTGAGATTCAACACAAGGCACTTTGGGCCTTGAAGAAGATGGACTTCGATGAAGAGAAATCCAGAATGAAAAGAAAGTTTCAATTGCATGAGATATAAGAAATACGGCATGAAGCATATGAAATGTCAAAGAGCTACAAGGAAAGAACCAAGTTTGTACATGACAAGCTCATAAAAAAGAAAGAGTTTGAGCCTGGAAAATGGGTATGGTTGTACAATTCAAGAATGAAGTTCTTTCCCGGAAAGATTCAGTCTATATGGGAAGGTCCTTACCTTGTCAAGAAGGTGTACCCATCCGGGGCAGTGGTTATTTGTGCAAAAGAAGGAGCTAAGGAATTTTCCGTCAACGGGAAAAGGTTGAAAACTATTGTGGAAGTTGGCCCAGACAAGGCCAATCAAAATTTTGATATTGTTATGCTTATAGAAGAAGAATCCGAGGAAGAAGAATGCTTGGACGAGGATGAGAAAGGGATTTACTACAAGGATCTTTTGAAGATTCCGAAAAAGTGAAAAAGTCCAAAAATCAATAAGCCTGACTGAAGGCGTTAAATTTAGCGCTAGTGGGAGGCAACCCACATGGTTTGAGATTCTTGAACCTTCTCCTTTTCTATACTTTAGTTTTCTTTTACACCAATACACACACGCACACTTGTGCTTTACAGTTTTTGTTTGAGTTTTGATGATGGTAGGTGATAGACATTAGAGAGAGAGGATCTAGAAGTTAATCGTGGTCATTCAGTCATATTTGTGGCAAAAGAACAAATAAAATCAAAAATTCAAGTTTTAAAGTTTGAAAGCTGAGGAGACAACCCCAACACGGTCGTGGAGCTCGACCACGACCGTGGTGTATGTAGCCAAGCATGAATGTGGGATATGGCCACAGCCGTGGGAATTATTGCTGCAAATTAACCAAAGTTACATGTTATTTTGAAGAATGGCCATGACTGTGGCGAGCTGCCACGACTGTGGTGAAGGAGACTGCCCACGACCGTGGTCCTCACCATGTCTGTGTTGAAGATGGCGGGCCACGATCGTGGTGAGGTCAAACCGGGGAGTTCTTCATCGACAACACGACCGTGGCACCCGCCACGACCGTGCTACCCAACCCTGGCCACGACCGTGGCCACCTGCCACGACCGTGGACGAACCCGGTTCAGGAAAAAAAATATACTTTTAAGCATCCAAACCCGACCCCCTCCTCATTCCATCATCTTCAAGATCATGCAAAACGACCGTGGTGGCAGAATACAGCACCGTGCTCCCCCAATCACCACCTAAAACCCCCAAAATCACCTTCGTTCGATCCTCAATCCATTCCAAATCGATCCCCAGCCATTCCTCTACCATTTCCACCTTCCAATCTCTGCCAATCACCTATCCATCTCCATTTCCATCTCCATTCCGCCCAGCAACACCCCTACACAAAACCTCCACAAAAACCTTTCCATTCTTGCCCAAATCCACCATAATCATATACCCACCATCCATACATCACTAGCCTTCCATTCCACCCATAAAACCACATCCACACCACCTTCTCCTCCCAAATCCGAAAATCACCACCTTCACCTCCATATCCACCATGAAAAAGATTGGGAAGGCTATTACAAAGGGGATGAACATCCTCACCAGAGGGAAATGGCATTCTAAAAACGCCTCCTCCGATGTATCCATTCCATCCCACACCCCCTCACCTACCACCTCCGCCCACCATTCCCTCCGCCGGTCGCAATCGGTGAGCGGATCACACTCCCGCTCATCCGACAGCCACCATATCACGGACGCCACCTACGAGGGAGAGGAAGAAGAAGAGGAGGAGTCCATGGGGGTCGACCTGGACAACCTCATTGATGAGATCGAGCCGGCGGCAACAAAAAGAAACCAGAGATCTAAAGTGGCACCGTCATCATCCAGGCTGTCTTCAAAGCCCACACCAGCCCGCCACTCGATGTCTCAGGTGACGGAGAGGCGTGGTGTGCAGCTGCAACCCTCACGGCAATTGCAACAAGATGAGGAGCAGTCGGCCCACTGGTACAATTTGGACACCAGTTCGGGGTCACACTCCTACACAATGGAGGAAGAAGAAGATAGTGAGGAGGAAGAGGCCGAGCTTGAGCCGAAAGGAGCAGATGTCCTGGCACATCTAGAGGCTGACAGAGATAGAACCCTGGGCAAAGCATCGGAGGGAGTGTCCTATGGTAGAGGACACAGGAAAAGGAAAGTCGAGCTCATTTACCCCGAGTGCATGACAAGGCGAGTCATCGCCTCCAGGTACGGTTGCGAGAAGAAGACAATTGAAGATCTTGGAATCAAAGAGATAGTGGAAATGGGCTTGAAGAGGATTGGGTTGTGGAATATTCTTTTCACACCCCAACCTACATATCCCACTTTGACCCGAGAATTCTTTGCCACTCTGGAGAAGACAAAAGTGAGGGGTTGTGATGCACTCAGATTTGCCATGATGGGCAACATGCACACCCTCACTTCCACTGAGATGAATGTTATCTTCGCCTCTAGTCCTGAAGAAGCCATGAAATTGGATGACGGCTTGTTAGAGAGAGACGACACTCTCGACTATGCCTATTACTGGAAGAGCTTCACATGCAAAGAGGACTACTACGCAGGTAGATAAAAAATTGCTGCTATATGTAACCCGCTAACACGCTACGTGCAGAAGGTCTTGGCTAACACGATTGTGGGCAGATACGACAACCAAGGCATCATTTCCCAAAAGGATATGATTGTCTTGATCGGTATGCACTACAAGAGGTACATTGACCTTGGAGTTCTTTTGATCAATCATATGAAGTCCATACCCTACAAGAGCACAAAGCCATTTGTCATGGGGGGATTTGTGACTTTGATTGCACTAGCATTGGGATATGATCTCTCGGGGGCACAAGACACGATTTAGGCAGAACATGTTGACCTCAACTATCTGACGCGCTCACACACCATAAAAATGAAGGATAAAAGAATGATTTACTTAACTACAAGTGTACAGGATTTTGAACTAGAGTTGCCATATCACGCGGAACCCCTAGTATCCATGTTGGGACCTGGCAATAGGTTAAGGGAAAAATTGATGGCATGGCAGCTAGACCACCCGAGAGAGACATATACTAGGGGAGCCACTGCCGTACAGGAAGACGTTGCCGAATCAAATGTATAAGGGTAGGAGCAAGAACATGCACAACAAAGGCAATCCCGAAGAACAAGAAGGAGGGATGAGGAAACATCCCAGCTGCAGCCACCCTCAGGGAATGCCTATGACATGGCCACAATCCAGGCACACCTTGAGAACATTCAGAAGATCCAAAGTGACATGCAGCTTGCCCAACAACAAATGTGGTATGATCAGCAGCAGATGCACTATCGGATCAACCATTTGTATTAATATCACCATGCCCAAGCAGAAAGAAACCCCGAATGGGGCGCATATTTTTGGGGTGGTTTAGCTGGGTATCCACAGACTTACCCTCCACCCCAGGACGACTACTGGGGGCACTACTACCAGCATCCTCCATCAAGCTCAGCTCCAGCCTCAGCTGCTCCTCCAAATCCTCCTCAGATGTCGGAACAGCCACCGCAACCATGATACTTCCCCTACCTCCCCTAAGCTATAGTTTCATGTTGAGGACAGCATGATTCTAAAGTTTTGGGTGGGTAGGGCGGTACGCACCTCCCTTCTCTCTATCTAGTGATTTTGTTCTACATCTTACCATTTAGTTTAGTTCTCATTTTATTGCTTTTTCTGTCATATCCATGCATGTCATGTAGTTTTCATTCTCGTTATTTTTGCGTAATTTTTTTAAAAATTCAGCCATGCATTGCATCTCATGTAGGTTTTGTTAATTTTTGCATGTTTTAGCTAGGATTTACTTGATTTTTACCTAAAATTGTGTTTGAATGTGATTTAGTGCAATTTGGCACCTTTTTGGCCAATTTTGCCCAGATTTGATGTTTCTTGTCCAAAAAGCGTGTTTTGACTCAATCTTTACCATATTGAATGAAATTGCATATCTTTGACAAATACAAGATGATATGCTATGATGAAGTGCTATGTGGTATCAAAGAGTGACTTCTTACATGCTCATCACCTCCCTTGGGAATGTGTTGGTTTGATTGAATTATGATCCGAGCAAGCATAGAACGTTTAATGTTTGTGGAGTTACTTGATTGATATATGGATTTCATTTGGTTCATTCATGTGATGTGATATCTATGGTGAAGTGTCGGACTAGTTTTCATGTAGGAGACCTTATGTGGAAGATTATGCCAAGTGACCCCTCTTTGACCCGACCACTCTTTCATCATCTTCATACCTCCCCGCCTCATGAAAAGATGCCAAAGTGCACATATTAGCCGTGGCCACCTCCAAAAGTTTGGGGTGGCCACATCTCTATCTCCTCACTTCACTCTATCCACCATATGCCCTACATACACCAAGGGCAAAGAAAAAGGAAAAGAGAAGCAAAAATAAAATAAAAGGATGCTCCTATTTAAAAGCATTTAAATAAAGAAAAGAAGAGTGTGTAAAAGCACTCCAAATCTTACTGCAACCCTTTCTTCTTCTTTCATACCCATGGAGCTAGGAAACATTAAACCTAGCTCACTTTATCCCTTTTCCGTAGCCATGTGGGTCATTTGGCATAACTTGAAGCATAAGGTTGAACGCATGAAGGTGAAACAACACTCCTAGTCATCGGCGATTAACATCATTATGAAACGGTCTACCCAGAACCTTATGAATGAGATATTGATAACTTGTGAAATCCATGCATTATATGCGAATTTCATGTGCTTTGTGCTCTCTTCATGGTTGGTTTGTGAAAGTAGAAGAGGAGGGAAGTGATTTGCATGTACCTAGTCACCTTTGATCCCATTTAGCATTTGTCGCCCATCATATTGCATTTGTCATTTCTTTTGATTGTGGAAAACGGAAAAGAGATTGAGTTGGAGCATACTTGAGGACAAGTATGTTTCAAGTTTGGGGTGGTGATCCAACCCTATTCTAGGGCTGTATCTTGTGACATTTTGTACTTTTATCACATTCAAATGCATTAGAATTACATTTTATTCTCCCCAATATGATTATCATTGCAAATAGGGAATTTGCTCGGAAAGCCACAACCGTGGCCAAGTCGCCACGACCGTGGCCGAAGATGAACAAGACGCCTGTGGACCCTCCCCACTGTCACCTCCAACTCCTCCAAAATGGCCATGTTATCCAACACGGCCGTGGTGCATGCTACCCACCACGACCGTGGCACTCCGCCACGGCCATGGCCACCACCATATTTTGTTTTTTTACCACTTCCTTCACCCCATGACCGTGTTCACCCCCCAAGGTCATTCCCCACTACCCTCACCACAGCCGTGGCACACCCACCACGACCGTGGTGATCACCTACCCTATACAACTTTTCACTGTTTTTCCTATTTTACCCCCACTTAGCCCTAGCTCCTATATAAGCACTAGCTACTTCTAGGGCTCGAGCGAGAGCACCTCCTAGCCGCCCCCAGCTTCTCCCTTGCCTCCATTACTCCCATCCACCTACTTCCTTGCATTTAATCCCATTTCCACCCACTTTCCACTCATTTCCACCATAGAAACCTAGTTTCTCTAGGTTTCCATCCATCCATTCCACCATTTCCATGCTCTTGGGCACCATTGGAGGAGGAGGATCGTGGCTGGCAGCAAGGAGGTGAAGAAGTCATGCTTCATCAAGCATCCATGGTATTTCCTACTCTCTTTCCCTTCTCCTTTGTTTATGTTTTGATCATGTATAGATAAGCTCCCTTAGGTGGGCTGTTTGGGGCAAAAATGTGACTTTGATACCATGTTGGGGGAATATAATTTGTAATGAACATATTTCACTTCTATGATGATTGCCTTTGCTTGTATCTCATTTCCCATTACTTGTGCATGTGATTGTTGTTTAATTACATTGATTGCTTGCCTTGTGGTGTTTGAAGACATTTTCCTCTAGGATGTTTTGGTTTCTATGTAGCTATCATAGGATTGGCTCCTAGGTCCTTAATTTGGATCCCTAGCTATCCCCCTATCTTCCTACATAATCACCTTCTTCCTACATGCAAATGTGAGTTCTAAGTGACTAGTATAAGTGTGATTAGTGCAATTTCCTAGGATTTCCTAAAGGCTGAGGTGGCTAGTGGCATGAGGTCAAATATCCTCATCTCTACTCCCATCCTTACCCATGGTCCTCAATTTACTAATACCACTTATCCTAGAGACCTAGACTTGGTAAGTCCTATGAGAATTACACCTAGCCCTAGTTCTCCAACTAGTAGCATAGGGTACATCCTCATAGCACCCACCTTGTTGTTTGGTTTGGTAGTCTAGAATGGAATATGTTGATTGCTTATTATGGTGACATCCCCCAACTAATGTCAAGGTCACATTCCCTAATGGCCCACCTCCTTCATCTAATTGCTTAAAACCTCAATTACTCTGTTTGCTTATTAATGCTAGTGTAGTTTGCCTACTTTAGTTAACTTATTTAATTGCCTAGTTTTGTTAGCTAAGTGTTAATTTAGGTCTTTGATCTTCATTAGTGGTTAACTTAGGCTCTCAATTGCTAGTTGCTTTCTTAGTCTAGTATAGTTTGTTCTTGCTCTTGTTTAGATAGCTTGTTAACGTAGATTGCTAATTTAGTCTTTTGATAACTTAGTTTCATATTGATTTTCATACTTGCTCTCTTAGCTTAATCAACAACCAACCAACCTTAAAACCCTAAAAACGTTACTCTCTGCAATAGGAACGTAGCTCATGTCATCTAACTCTAGCACCCCCTCTATCTCCGTGGTTCGACCCCGCATCTTGCCCTTGCTCTATACTACAACAGTACCTTGTACGCTTGCGGGTGAATTGTTTTAGTTTTAGTGATAGACTCGATCTAGGACCATACAAATTTTGAAATCAAGGATCCCATCACTCCCGTGCCTCCCGACCTCGTGGATTGCACTCGGCCACCCTAGTTGGTTGGTGTTGTAAGCCTCTAGCGGGAGCGCACCAAGATTGTTGACTCAAGGTCAATTAGGTCAATGTTGACTCACATCTAAATTGACTAAACCCATGTTTTGATGATGACTAACCATTCCACATATTGGTGTCTAATGTCTCTACTTGAGTGATTTCAGACACACTCCAAATGCCCTAACTTGTACATATCAAATTGGAGAAAAGAAAAGTCAAAGTCAATACCAGTGCACATTTTTGTAATATGATGTAAATCCATTAGAATCATGTTGTAAATCACTTGTAATGATTGTATGAATTGTAATTAATCTTAATAAAATTAGGAGCACTTAGATCAAATGTTTAAGCACTCAAAAGCCATTTCCAAAATTCAAATCAGGCTGTTCATCGGTCGAGTTTTGTGTGGTGGAAACTCGACTGATCCTGATTGGATCTTGAATGACTTTTGATCGGTCGAGTTGTGGTTTCACAGAACTCGACCGATGGAGTAACTGACCAAATCGATTTTCATTGGTCGGTCAAGTTTCCCCAGGACAAACTCGACCGATGGTATGAATATCGGCTTTGTATTTTACTCTATCGGTCGAGTTGCCTTTATATAAACTCGACCGATTGCACTGTATGGAAAAGTGCAGAAAAGTGCTTCTAGCCGTTGTGGAATTGCAACAAGTGAAATATATCTATTGCAAGCCACAAAATGGCTAGTTTTCATTCTCAAGTGTTCCCAAAGGCTAAGAGGCATCCCCAGCTATAAATAGGGCCCCTTGGGCTTCATTCCAAGGTTGAGCATTCAATGCAAAACTCTATGTGAGGTTCCTATTCTATAGTTGAGTGTTTCCTACAACCTCCTCTCTCTTTCTCTCTAAGCTTAATCACTTGCTACATCCACTAGAGTGAGTTGGAAATTTGTAAGAGAGCTAGTCCTACATTTATATGTTGTGAGGCTCTCACTTCCACCACCTCCCCATCTCTCTTTTCAACCATGAAGATGAAGGTTCTTTATCTTGTCTAAGAGAGGTGAAGAAGAACAAGGGAAGGCATCCCTTGGTGAAGATCAAGGCCGAAGACTTGGAGCTAGAGTGGGTAAGCCCTTGGTGAAGGCAGAAGACTCCTTGCTCAAGTGGGTAAGTCCTCGGTGGAAGCTTCTCCGAGTGAAGGTGAAGTCAAAGGCGGAAGATCCAAGAAGAGTGGGTAATTCCTGCAAGGCTGAAGACTTGTGCAAGAGTAGGTAAGTCCTTGAAAGAAGGTGGAGGACTCCTTGCAAAGTGGGGAAGTCCTTGGTAAGGTTGAAGACTCTTTATATTGGATAGGTAAGTCCTTTGTTTGGTCATGTATTGTAAGTCTTATGAATGAATATAAGAGTGTAATGGTTTGGAAATCCTAGAGGTTGACCTCTCTAGGTAAGTGGACTGACACACTTCTAGTTTGAAGTGTGGAACCACTCTAAATACCTTGTCTATTGGTGTATGTTCAATATCTCTCTTCCTTGCTATGCATGTTTTATTTGCACACAAATTTCCTATTTAGCAACCTTATCTTGTAATATATCTTGAAGGTCTAATGAATCTTGTTTAATTGCATTCAGCTCTATTCACACCCCTCTAGAGCATCTAATCACCCATCTAATATCCAACATACTGATGGTAGGGCGTCCACCGATGGATCCCGGAACTGATAGTTTTTGGAGGTTGGGGGGGGTATGCCTTTTGATGGTAGCACCTAAAGATGGTTTACGCACACCACTAGTTTGCAAGAATTGATGGTGGAAGAAAAAAAGGGGTAGAGGGACCTTCTGAAGGCTAGATGCCTTTCGATGGTTAAAGGGAAGATGATAAGCGTAAAGCTTGATGGTTTACATAATAGAAGGTAGAGACACCTTTTGACGGTTAGGCATCTTTCAATGGAAGGTGCCTACTAGGGAAGTGATGGTTGAAAGAGCACAAAAGGGTGAGGTTTACCAATTCTCACAAATAATGGTGGAGGGGATAAGGGTCATAGAAAACAAAAAAAAGGATGGGAAAACTCAACGTTTTCTTACCGATGGCGGCCATTATTTCTGCAAAAATCGATGTGAGACCTAAATAGAGAAAGAAAGGTGAAAGAGGAGGGTTACTGGGCATTGACTAAATCCTTTACTCTTCTACTCTAATTTCTACACCATGTTTCCATCTAGGGGAGGGTAAGGGTTGTTGGGTTTTGTAGAGGATATAGGCGCAATGGAAGTAATAATATTTTTTTCTCAACACATACCCTACTAGCAGATCTTATAGATAACAACATATTTGGAAAGAGGGTACACATGATATACCTCATTCCAGCACAAGTCTGGCATCATCTCTTGGCATGATGATGTGCGTTGCTCCTAGCGTGCACAGACGGTCCTTAGTCATCCTCCGAACACAGGCAACTCGGCATCAACATCTATACTTTTTTCACGTGGATGGATCGGAACTCCACATTGTGCTTCTCAAGCCAAAGGTAAGGATTAGTCTTCTGATTGACGATGTGTAATGTCAGTTTCTCTCCTTCTCTCTAACTTGGGGTCAATGACAGCTAGAGTTCACATACAAGAGTGTGTCTCCTTGGGTGTGTATCAAAAGTTGTCTGCCATGCCCCTATAAATAGCAGAGGAAAGGAAGCAGGGTTTACCAAAACCCTTGGGTAAACATAAAGATTATGGTTGCATTTAAAATGATCCACTCATGGACTATTAATAGAATTTTCTGGAAACAATCAATTAACGAATTACTCATATTAAATGGTTAACTAATTTTTGTTCATCCAGGTCTAGTCAATCACTCAGGAATAGGCATCCAACTTAAATAAGGAACCAATTAACTCATATTACATTCTAGCAGATTACCTAAATGTTTTAGTAATCAGTTTGATTCAAAACATTTCAAATCACATCCACAATTATACTCCTATTCCAATGAAATCCTATGTGTGTGACCCAGTAGGCTCCGAATTATGTTGGAAGTGATGTTCATAATCATGTTACGATTTCATAAGAAAAGATTGGTATCTATAAAGACTTCATTGCTACCCAAGTAGTTGGAGAAGTTTGAGAACAAATTAACCTATCATCTATCATTGGCATTATAGTGATTGTATTGTTTCTTTATCTATGATATCCGGATTGAACTCAAGGCATGGAATCATCATCCTCTTCAACATTCAATCCATGGTCATTGAACTGGAGAACATTGTTTGAGATATATGTAAGCTCAATATCATATATTGACTCACGCCAACATGGATATGTATTTCTCAATCTCACTTATCAAGTGGCCAAGATATCATACTCCTGTAGGAGGGACAAATCCCATCTACATCACTCATAGTCATCCCCACATGTCGTAGTGCACCCAAGCACCACCTTTATGCAACACTCATTTAGGATCATTGTGGATGATGTCAAAGCACACCGAATGACATGTGATGAGTGTAGTGATTTCAAGTCTAAGAACCACAACCACCACCATCACTATGAGATATGACTCTAACTACCAATCATGGTTTCCATGTGTCACTCTCAAGGTGGGTCTATTTGGTACATTGTTCTCTAATAGGTATCTATGTGTTTGGTTTTATATCATATATCATGACTAATGAGATTCTATCATCAACCAACACACACTCTAGTCTTAAGTGTTATTGTTGTCTATTAGCCTTCCATAATAACATCTGACTAGGGACATAAAAAGAATGCATATACTCTTGACATATGTATGATCTCATCCTTCAGGATCTCAACTTGAAGACATACGTCATTGAGTAATATCATTCTTTAGACATTTATTATGTTTCATCATTATCTCATAATTGAATAAAAGAGTATAAGTTGGAAGTTTTCCTTTATTATTGATCAAATCATTTATAAGAAATGCCTTTACAATCATCATATGATTGTCTCTCTAGGCATACATCCCAACAAGGGAACATTAGGTCCATGATCCACCTTCACCTATCTGTAGCCTCTGATTGCAACACTTATGCATCATCAATGTCAAGGAGGTGCACAATGGTACCTTCATCTTCTGATGGAGAATGTTGAAGATGAATGTCATGGACCGAAGGTGGAAAAATGATGGCACTAAGTCATTTCACTTCTTATGAGATTAGGTGAGCCAAGGTTTGCTTTTTTATAGCAGTCTTAACTTGACGGTGTACAATGGTAACGTATAAGTGCTAGTCACCTCCCTTTTATAGGTGCACTTGAAGTTGAAGTGGGAACCACATGACCTTTAATAGAGGTCTCACCATCTTCGGATGGTTATGTAATGACTTCTAAAGGTAGGTTGATACTTGCCTTCTGATGGCATAACAACTGTCATGTCTTATGATGGGTTGGATGATGTTTTTCCTTCTAACGGTAGGGTAGTTTCTTTACCTTTCAATGGAATGGCAATTTCCTATCTTCTGGTGGGTTGTTTGTGTATTCTGATGGCCAGACTAGATATTACCTTTTGATGGTTTGGAAAAATTTCTAATCTTATGGCTTGGCAATGTAGTGATCTGATGGATTTGCTGAACTTTTACCTTCCAATGGGTTGTCTGGTCTCCTCATTAAGATTCGATGGATTTACTAGTTTTGTTAAACTTGACTGAGTGCTTGTTCTAGGACTTCCAATGGACTTTCTAACTGATCAATTGATGATTGAGTTGGTGCCTCAACCAAATTAATTACCTTCAATAGATTAACTTATTTTAGATTTCATAAACTTTATTCTATGTACACTAAAATATGAAATAAAGGTAATTTCAATGTATGAAAATAATAAAACAATAAAACCCAAAGATTAAAATTAGGAAAACATAGTGATCTAAGAAGTACTTAAATGAGAATACATAAATGCATAGTTAAGAAGACTTGGGTTGCCTTCCAAGAAGCACTAATTGATAATCTTTAGCTTGACTTTCTTTGTGGGCTTCTCTTATCTTGTTCAGGTGGTGCTAGATGTGGGTCATAAAGTTGGGTTTCAACTCTCCTTATAAAAGCTTCATCTTTGTAGTACCTCTTTAGTCTATGCCCATTTATATGAAAGGTTCGTGTCTTTTCAGTGAACAACTCCATCATCCCTGACATATATATTTTTGACATAGTGAAAGGGCCTGACCATCTAGACTAGAGTGTTCTAAGGAAAAGTTGTATGTTGGATTTGAATAACGGGACCTTGTCCCCTTCGGTGAGATCTTTTGTTTTTCTATGGGAATCATGCCTATAAATTCTAGCATTCTCATAAACATGCAACCCAAGCTACTGTGGTTCCTATAATTATAAGAATTTCTTTTTGCCTACTAATTCTGGATCCATATTGAGGAACCTAATGGCCCAAAAATTCTTATGTTCAAAATCAACATGCAGGTAGCATGTTGTGCCATATATTAGTCTATAAGGGGTAGTCCTGATAAGAGTATTATAGGTTGTGTGATATCCCCATAAGGCATCATCTAGCTTCATAGACCAATATTATCTGATATGCCCAACAATCTTTTCTAAGATTTCTTTGATTTCCCTCCATAATTTTATAGCACTTTAACTTGTCTAGAAGTCTGAGAGTGATATGGTGTTGCGACCTTGTGTTTCACTCCATACTTTCATATCATGGCTTCAAATTGTCTTTCCCCAAAATAGGACCTCCAATGCTGATGACATGAGCAAGACTCCATATCTTGGGAAAATAATTTTCTCAAACAATTTTATCACACCTATTGAATCACAAATAGGCATAGCAACTTCTTCCACCAATTTGGATGCATAATTGACCGCAACCAAGATGTATTGGTTGCCTTGCAGTTATGTGAAACGACCCATGTAATCGATTTCCCAAACATCAAAGATTTTTACCTCTATCCATTTACAAAGAGGCATCTCGTTTCTCCTTGATATGTTCCTAGTGTGTTGGCACTCTTTGCAAGACTTTTCATAAGCATGTGCATCTTTGAATAGGGTGGGCCAATCTAAACCATATCATAGAAACTTAGCGAAAATCTTGTCTCCACCCAGGTGCCCACCATAAGGCAAAGAATGGCACTCGTACAAGATTTTTGGTACCTTCTCTTCTAGAATACAATGACGATATAGGTTATCAACACATCTCTTGAAAAGGAGAGGGTCGTCCCAATAGTAGTTTTTCAAGTAAGAAAACAACTTCTTCTTTTCATTATAGGTTATATCATGTAGTAGTTATTGATATGCTAGGTAATTGTAGATATCATTGAACCATGGTAATGTAGTTTTAATTGTCGTTGCCATTGTTAGAGCTTAATTAGGGTAATTGTCATTAATTGGAGGTGAGTTGTTGTTTTTTATAAAAATTCGGGATAAGTGGTCAGCCGCAATGTTCCCTGCTCCTTTATTATCAAAAATCTTGTGGTCAAACTCCTATAGTAAGAGTACCTACCTTAGAAGTCTTAGTTTTGCATCTTTCTTCTACATTAGATACTTAATAGCACCATGGTCCATACACACTATCATCTTTGATCCTATAAGGTAGGACCTGAACTTGTCAAAAGCATAAACTATCACTAGCATCTCTTTTTTTGTTGTGATGTAATTGACATGAGCTTTGTCAAGGGTCTTTCTTGCATAATAAATAACATGGTTCTTTTTATCATTCTTTTACCCAAGCACTGCCCCAATTACGTAATTGCTCACATCACACATTAATTCAAAGGGTAGCTCCCAGTCTGGAGCTTGGAGGATTGTGCAGTAGCTAGAACTTTCTTTAAGGTTTTGAAATCTTTTAGACGTTCATCAATGAAATCAAACACAACATCTTTAACAAGAAGGTTGGTCATAGGTTTAGAGATTTTTGAGAAGTCTTTAATGAATCTCCAATAATATCCTGCATGTCCAAAAAAGATCCTCACACTGGTCACACATTTAGGAGGTGGGAGTTTATATATAGCTTCCACCTTGATTAAATATACTTCAATTCCTTTCTTTTAAATTGTGTGACCTAGCATGATTCCTTCTTGTACCATGAAGTGACACTTCTCCCAGTTCAACACCAATTGTTTTTCTTTACATCATTTCAAAACTTGAGACAATTTTCTTTTAGCAACTGTCTTAGTTGGTTTCATATATGGAAAAGTCATCCATAAACACCTCCTTGATGTCTTCTAGCAAGTCTATGAACATATGTTGGAACATTGTTGGTGGATTACAAAGACCAAACAATATTCACCTAAAGGCATACATCCTATAGATGCAAGTGAAGGCTGTCTTTTCTTGGTTGTCTGGGTTTATGGGAAATTGGTAGAATCTTGAGTACCTATCGAGAAAATAGAAATTTTAATGGTGGGCCAAACGTTCCAGAACTTGGTTAATAAAGGGTAGGGGAAAGTGATCTTTCTTTTCCGCTACATTTGATTTTTTGTAATCTATGAACATTCTCCAACATGTGACTATTTTGGTCACAACTTCATCACCATTTACTCCCTAACCACTACCATAACCCCTTCTTTGGGTAGTACATGGATGGGGCTTACCCAATTTCTATCATTGCTCTATTAATTTTATAACTTCCTTTTTAAACAACTTCTCTAAGATTATGATTGAGATTCCACTGATATTGGTCAAGAGGTTTCACATATTGTTCTAGATGGCTATTGTGCATCCAGTCAGCTGGACTCAGGCCTCCAATATCTTCCACATAATATCCAATCACCTTCCTCTTTAACTTTAGTTCATTTAGTAGCTTTTCATGTTGGTACTTTATCAAGGCCGCATTTATGATGATTGGATTTCTCTTCTCATTGTCAAGAAACTCATACATTAGGCCTTCATGGAGTTGCTTGGGTTTTCAGAGTTTCTTTCTCTTCGGGAGTCTATTCCAACAAAGCATATTCCATAGATTCTATGGTTGTGTCATCTTCATTATTGTTGTCATCTTCTGGTTGATTCAAATATTCTAATATTACAACGACATCTGGATTTTATTCATTGGGACTAGGGTTGATAGGATCTCTCAATAGTGTGTCAACCAGAGCATTTTGTTCTTGAAATTCTTCATAGATTTGGTTATAACTGTAACATCCCTGACCTGGGTTATGTTCTAACCCCAGGAGTTTTGCTTAAAAAAGTTGGTTATATGCTTGTACTTATCCTGTGAAAAGTAATTAGGGCTCATGAGGAACTTATGTTTCAATTTTGGTCCTGTTTGAACAATGTTAAAGCAATGATTGCTTGTTTTGGACTAAAGTGCAAATTACCCAAGTTGAGGGGTTAACTTGCAAATTGCATATGATAAGATGTTCCTCTGATGTTGAGACATCATAAGGATGAATATGATGTAGTAGTATGGTTTCCACAAGCCTGGACACCAAGATAGAGCTTGTTGGACAGTGTTGTGCATTAAAACCTAGTTTTGGAGTAAAGTGCAATTTACCCAAAATCTAGGGTTCAATATGCAAATTACCACTTCAACAAGGTCCCTAATGTTTCTTGGAATCATGTAGAGCAAATAAAATGAGAGGGGTGCTTCATTTGAATTAAGTTGGAGGAGAGAGAATCTTGATATTAAAATAATCAAGATTAATGCCTAATTGAAACCCTAATTCGATTTAGGGCAAAAATGAATAAAAATAATTGAAGGGCTTTTAACCAAAATGTTTTGGGTTGATTTTGAATAAGGATGGACGTTCCTTTGCCAAGATAAGGAACGAAAATATCCTAAGTAGGTGAAATTCCACTCACCAGTATTATAAGGAAAAGAAAACCCACTTACATATGGATATTAATATAATAAGCATTAAGGTGCTTAATTTGATTTTCTTTAAATCATGGATAATGGAGAGGAATATGAAGAAATGAAGATAGCCTCGTCCTTAAGGATTTTGAGGAGAATTTGAGGGGGAAGAGGCGGCACCAATTTTGGAATTAAATGCATTTTCTCTTTCATTGAATTTTTATAAAAAAGGCCTTTTCCTAGCCAAATGAAAGGCTATTTCGACCCCACTTCTTCTCTTAGCTTGGAAACCGACCAAGGAATATAGGGAGGACCAGGAGGACGAACCCCAACCTGTGGGTAAGCTCTTGACCTTCGTTCTCCTTGATTTCATGGTGGAAATCGAAAATAAATTATGGATTCCTTCTTATTTCGATCTCCTCTTCAACCCTAGCCAACTTTTGCAATCAAAAGCTTGAGGACGAGCCTAGGGGGAGTTGCAAGAGCTTCATCCACCATTAATGGCGTGAGATTGGAGCTTTGGAGCTCAATTGGAGGTGGGTTTTATAACTCAAACCCTTAAACATTGCTATTGCATCAATTCTCTATGCTTTGTTGATTGATTTCTTCAATTTGATACACTCTTGTTTCTTTGATGCAATTTCCATCAAGAACGGTTGCTGTTCTTGGTTGTTCGAAGGAAGGGGATGATGACATCATCCTAGATGCTTATCCAAAGAAAATTACCAAGCAAAACCGTTTTGATAGCTACTCCAAATCGTTTTAATTTGATTGGCTATGCGGTTTCAGCAAACCGTTTAAGGGCAAACGGTTTGAAACCGTTTGGGAGCAAACGGTTTCAAGACCATTTGAGATGGTTGACCAAGCGTTGACCGTTTGGGAATTTTGTTCCTAATTATGTAGGCTGATAACCCTCCAAATTTGAGGGATTAACTCCCAAGGAATCATGAGTTGAAGGCTATTCAATTAGGCAAACCCTAATTGAAAATAGTGCTGAAATTCCAATGAGTTAAGTTGAGATTTTGGGTTGATTAGCCCAAACGGTTTCAAGACCGTTTGGGGATCACCCCAAGACCGTTTGGAGGTCTGGGGTCAAGTATAGTTGACCAATTGAAGGTCCAAAGGTACTAATCATATTGCAATGTAGTGCTGATTTGTTGATCAACTCGATAGACCAATCCATGATGATTTTTCACTAGAATCCAAAGGTTGGATGGGCCAAACGGTCTCAAGACCGTTTGGAGGTCTAGGGTTGAGTATGGTTAGGTGTTTGAAGGTCTAAAGGTACCAAGCTGTTATACAATGCAATGCTGATTTGGTGATCAATCCAATGATCCAAACCTTAATTGGATGGCTTGGATTTGAGTGATATGATGGGCAAACGGTCTCAAGACCGTTTGGAGGTCATCCAAATGACCTCAAGACCGTTTGGGGTCAGGTCATACCCAATTTGGATAATGGTGCAATAGTTTCAAAGTAACCAATCTTGCATTGATGAGTGTTGTTGGATCTTCGATTCCAAACCCTAATTCAATTGAATCAAGCCCTAATTGATGACCAATTGAGGGTCAATTGAGGGTCAAATTAGTTGAAGGTTGACCTATTAAACTCAATTGAAGTATGAGCATAGGTCCAATTGATGATTGGTTCCATGAATTCAATGGTTGAAGGTCCAATGCAATCAATTGAAACACAATTAGTAGCATGATTGATGATCAACTTCAAAGCTCTAATTGGTGTTTATAAACCCTAATCCCATTGAGATCAAACCATAATTGAAGTCCCAATTGAGGGGTGAGACATGATTCAAATGATGATTGAGTTGATGATCCAATTGGTTGAAGTTCCATTGATTAGAATTGAGTGTGGTTCAATTTGGTTAATTCAATTGGATACCTCATGTTATTGAAGGTCTAATTGATCAAACCTTTTTGAAAACCTATGTGATTAGGTGGGAGATACCTTTAATGGTACTAGTCATTAATGCATAACAAATGCATGGACCCAATACATGATGTAAACCCTAATTGAGGCTGATTCAATGTATAACCTTAATAAGAGGTTGTCTACATGTGAAATCACTAATTAGGATGTTAGTAAACCCTAGTTGAGGGTGTATCCTTGTGAAAACCTAGTGGAGGGTGTACCATTGTGAACCATGGTTGAGGGTGTAACCTTGTGAAACCCTAGTGGAGGGTGTATCATTGTGAACCCTGGTTGAGGGTGTATCCTTGTGAAACCCTAGTTGAGGGTGTATCATTGCGATTGTTTATAGGCAACTTTATAATAAAGTTATACCTTAAACTAAGATAAGTCCATATCATGTGAGATAGCTGGACAATTCTAATGTGTGGCCTATGCATTATATGCTAAGGGTGAGTATTCTGTGATGGAATGTATTAAGAGGGGAAATACCTTAATACAAGATAAAGTTGGTTAACTCAAGAGGGTCTGAATTAATGAGAAATGGGAAACCCTAACCCTGGTAAGGGAATAGTGGTGTTACCCTTGAATAATGATGTTATATATTGTTTTGCATGGTGCTGATATGAAATTGATGTATTATCATCTGTACTAACCATGCAGGTATGATGTGATGATGAACATAGCCAGGTATGAGCTATGACATTTTATGTATTGACATTGTTTATTGGGCCTTATGTGCCATGCTATACCTTATTGCCTAGTATGAGGTAATAAGAGAAGTAATGGGCCTTAAGTGCCATGAGAAGATGTTTATGTAATAAGCATCATATCTACCTTGGCCAGGTGACCTGAAGGTGATAATTACCTGAAAAAGTGGTAATAATGCTCAATGATGAGCTAAGGGTTTGAATACCCAGAACCATATGATTATGGCATTGAGTTGCAAAGGAATGAAAATTCCCAGTATTGAAATGAGGGACTGAGATCCCCATGTCTTATAAAGACTGAGAAGTGATTAATGGAAATAGTACATGTTTTCTTTATAGCATTTGTCTTATTAAGTTATGTTTGGAAACTTGGCTGATGCTAAAAGAATATGATAATGTACTTAATTAATCAAGTGATACCATATAATGTAGTTGCCCTGATCACAGATCCATCAGCATCAGAATTAGCTGAATGGTGAAACGAGTTTACTCAGAACGCATATTTTTGAATATGTGGGGGTAATTGGGAAATTATATCCTTATGCCCCATAGGCATTGCTACGGGCTATGTCCTATGAACGGGATTGGTTACGGACCATACCCCAATAAGAGCATGGCTACGGGCCATGACTCCACAAAATAATACCGGGCATTGGCTACGGGCCATATCCTGAAGAGAGTATATGCTATGGGCTATAACTCTAATAGCGATGTTGCTAGTATACCCTGGAAAGCTATCTAGCAGAGACACAAGATGTCCTGCATGTTATCTCGTACTGACCGAGATAGTTGAGGTCATGGGAATCCGGCTCTTCCATTGACCTATGTGTGGTACCGATGCTTTACATAACCGTGGTCGGTTGGAGTATGAGCGGTATACCTCATCTCCTCAGGGCATAAGTATGATTGTAAAACGTAATCAGCCGTGTAGCATATTTGCTTAGGGTTGAATTGCGAGAATCAATGGTTGATGATACATGGTCTATTATATCATAGTTGGATAAATGATATACATGTTCTTTATATTCCTTCTTAAATGAATGCCTTGCTGCTTAATCAAGTTATAATTGAAATGATTGCATAGAGAATACTGCTCTGCATATCTTATTCAATGATTTACCTGCTTTTGAGTAAATATAATTCTACTGCTCAGTGTTATTCTATTATCAGCAATAACAATGTTTCTGGCGGAGAGTTATATCTCTCACTGGGACAATTTTTATAATTGTCTCACCCCCGTGGGATTAAATTTTTAGGTAATCGCCGAAGAAGAGGAAGAAACCTTTCAGTGGGTGAGCAACAGCAGCAGCAGTCATAGGGACAGCAGTGATCCAACAGGTGGAGACATTGGTTGTCTGGTTTTGTGTAGATAGTCCTATGAGTCGTATCTGTACTCTCGGGTCCTAGGAGTTAGTGTTTTGATTCTCCGATCTGAGATTTTGTGCAAAGAGGCATGATATGTATATATATGAACCAGGATGTAATGTTTTACTTTGGTTCTAAATGAAAGAGTTTTCCTATGAATGGATCTCTTGATAAATGGTTTTAATTTTTAGTGATTTTTAGTAATCCACTGCTAATGATCGCTTCTGCATGTTGTATTATTGTTAATGACACTTGTTATCTTAAATGATGGTGGGTGTCGTCACAATAACTATCGATGAAGTAAATTAACTCAAAAAACGAGAGTCCCCTCATGGGTTCTTGCACATAGAAGTCGATATGGTTATTTCCTACCTTGTAATAATGATTATTGCTTCAATATATATTAAATTTCTCCCTATAGAGATGAATGGTATGCCAAATATCATAGGGCATGTTAGATCTTCCATAGTGTCTATTACAACTATATCACAGGGAATAAAGAATCTTCCCATGCGAGTGGGAACATCCTCTACTATTCTGATAGGCCTTATGAAAGAATGGTCTGCTAGTTGAATTTGCATCCCAATTTTGAGCATGTCAGTATGGCCTAGCCTCTGGGCCAATGTGAGTGGCATCGACCTAATTCTTGCTGCTAGATTAGCTAACCCATATCTCGCCTCATTAACTCCCACATTGAATGGGATAGTGGAAGCTCCATGGTCCTTCTATTTATTTGGAATTTTTGCTTGGACATAGGCATTGGAAATCTTAGCTAGCATCATAGTTTCAACTTCATCTCCACCCTTCTCTTTGTTATAAGATCTTTGAAGAACTTCATGTAAGTTGTCATCATTTCAATGGAATCTAGAAAAGGAATGTCTGCATGCAACTTCTTCACTGTAAGGACCCTGACCTCCGTTTAGGGCTTATCCTGTTTGTTTTGCTTAACCCTGATGCTTAGTTGCTTTATAATCACCTTTAGTGGTGATTAGGGTATGTTGGTTCTTTGTTGAGAGTTGGAGGTGCTACTTGCAATTAACCCAATTCTAGGGTTGCGGGCAAGTTTGTCACCTTGTGGGGTGTTCCTCCCTCTCCTTGCTTCCTCTAGTGTTGAGAGGAAGGGTTGGGCTCGTTGCTTGAGTTTCCTTGGGCTTGGATGAGCTTGTTGGGCCTTGTGGTGCGTTGCCTTTGCCTCTTTGGACCTTGTGTCGGGCAAGAGTGTGGTGTCGGCCTGTGGTGTGTCGGCCTAGGGAGTGTGTCAGCCATGGTGTGGAGGTGTGTCGCCCATGGACCCTTTGACCCTCTTTGACCTCGTTTGTGTCACCACTAGTGGACACTTGGAGCTTAATGCTTGCATGTGGCAATGGCCTTGGACATGTGTTTAGGACATGTTATACTGGTGGATTTGCACATGGACAAGTGTCCCTAGGTGGGTGACACCTTGCCTTGTCTTTCCTTGGTTTCTCCTCCATCCTCTCCTATTTATGTGTTTCCTTTCTCTTCTAAGGATCCCTTTAGTTCCCTAGTCTCCCTCTCCCTTGGTGCACGACACCCCCTCTTTCTTTGCAAGCTTGATGGTCGATCCTTGCCTTGGAAGTCTCCTTCTTCCTCTAGTGATGGTCGAACCCTAGAGTGCCTTGCTCTTCTTCCTTGGTGGTGCTTGGAGCTTGGTGCTAGGAGCTTGGAGCTTGCTTAAGGTGGGTTACATAACTCCTAACCCTAACTATACTACCTCTTCTATGTTCTTGTTTGTATGTTGCTTATGATCAGCTATGTGTGTTGTTAGTTTAGTTTCTTGCTTAGTTGTACCTTGTTGGCCGAACCTATGTTCTAGGGTTTCTTGTTGAGAAATACCCCTCTCCCTCCTTGGTCTATAGAAGTGAGCTTGAACTCTAGTATCATGGGCAATACTCCTCTCTCGTTTAAGTTGAGAGGTGAGCTTGTGTTCTAGTTGCTTGAATAACACCCTTCTCTCACCATGGATCCAAGAGGTGAGCTTGGTGGTGGCTGTAGACCTTTGTTAGGGTTGATCGTGGTGTTGCCCGATTGGTGATAAGAAGCTAGGCAAGACCCCTCTCTCTTGGTTGTTGAGAGGTGAGCCTTATTCTCGATCCATTAGGGTTTTGGTGCCCTTGTGCTTAAGGTTGGTGATGACCTTGTAGAGGTGCATCTTGGCCGATATGGCTTGGGGTTGGCGTTGCCCGATACCCCTCTTGACCTAGAGCCTTGGACGTCATGATGTGGTGGTTGTGTTGGGTGATACACCCTGGTCCTTGACCTTTTGTGTGTCAGGCGTCACACTATGTTAACTACCCTTCCCGATATGCTTATCCTTGTTTGGTGGTAGGTGTTACACCTAGTTGAGTATCCTGCCCGGCACACCTAGCTCAGGTGGTTGCTTAGTGTTGTTACACCTTGAACGATAGGGGGTGTTGAGGGCTGACCTTGTGACAGGCGTCACACCTCTGTCCTTGCCTTGTGTCGGCCGATAGGTCATGGATAGGTTGGTTGAATGACAGGTTCCTTACTGCCCGTTTGAGTTGCACCTTTGGGCGTTGCTTCTTGATGAGTGGTGTTGCCCGATACACCTAACCTGAGACGGTAGCCTAGGGCCTGTTATATCCTGGATGTCATGATGTTCAGTGGTTATCCTTGTGTTGGGCGTCATGGTGTTGCACGTTACACCTGTTGCACGACACATGTTGCACGATATGCTGGTGCATGAGATGGCTTGGTTCCTTGTTGCCCGATATATGTGGTAGTCTGATACCTTGTTGTGTGCTTGGTCGTTAGGTGACTAACTTGTTTGGCTGATATGTGGGAAAAGTGTTTGGATGATATGAGGGAAGTACCCTACCCGATATCTCTTTGGTGAGGGTGCCCTACCCGTCACACTTCTTGTGAGGATAGTGGGCACTTCTAGTGAGGGTGTTTACTCTTCTATGCTAGATCTTTTCCTTGTTATCATGTTTTGCTTATAATGGTGACCCTTGATATGATGGATGGTAATTGAGATGGTAGATTACATCTATGAAGTCTTGGTATTACCTTGTTTATGATCGTCTTGATTATCTGAATAATGTTGAGTTAATGGTAAGCATGTAAGATGCCTTGCTTGATGATATGGCCTATGTTTATAGTCACAAGTTGAGGCATGAATGATGAAGTGTATAAGCATCAATGTTGCCCTATGTTTTATAATATGATCTTTCTATTAATCCATGATGATTGTGCACACTAACCATGCATGTGTCTCATACAGATGCATAGCCAGGTAAAAGTCTATGAGGTATATGTGTTTTAGTAACACTGCTTTGATGGTTACTCTTGAGGATGAGACAACATGTATGATGTGTTTCGGTCTGAGAACTTGAATTGGCTAAAGTGCCTAGATGAGGTGTTATCCTTTGATGATGATCTGGGATTGTTATCCCAAGTGATGAGAATGCCTTATGAGGCAGTGGTTTCCTGTGATGAGGGATAAAGATCCCAGGACTTTGTGATGATGGAAACAATAAGGTAGATTTATGTTATGAATGTGTTACTACCTTGGATGCCTCAACAATCCACTTAAAATATATTAACTAATCACAGTGGAACATATCATGTAGTTTGCCCTGGCCATAGATCCATCATCGTCAGGAGCTGGTGATGGTGAAACGGGTTCTCCTGCGGGTTAACCCGGAGTGCATATTGTTGAGTATGTGAGGTTTCTCCTATCCGAAAGTGAGGAGGTAAGAGTGCAACTTTGGTTGTAGACTCCAGGTTGCAGATTCAGGCCCGTAGCCCAAATATGATAAGAGCATGGTGAACAGGCCCATGGCTCAGGACGTGTGATATGGGAGCATGAATGTGTTCATGGATCAGAGCACGGTGAATAGGCATGTGGCTCAGTTTCACTAGTGTCAATACTTGTACCGAGGTTGGATAGGTAGAGGGTAGCCTGACCCTGTGGATGAGGCCACTTAAGCATGAGACTGCGGCCCTGCTTGTGTTGTACTCGTGTACTGACCATAAGGTGGGAGGTCGTTGAGTCCGGCTCTTCCATTGACCTTGTATGGAACCAGCTCTGGGTTTCATAGCTGTCGGTTGGATCTGAGCGGTACGGCTCACTTCCTCAGGGCATAATAATATTTAATCCAGTCGAATAGTATTTATTGCTTAAGGCAAAATACGGAACATTGATTGAGGCCTTGGTTGTGTAGTTAATTTTGTTATACTTGCAGTTACTTATACGTTCCTTATGTTATATGGTAAGATCTTATAAATCTTATCTTGTTAATCATGTTCCATAATGAAATACTTGGTTAACTGCCTTCCGTGCATCTTGGTAAGCTTGATGGTATGAATAGCTTTAATTTATAATCTGCTCTTGTTCTACACTTTATCAGTTATCTGTTATTGTTGCTTTAATCTTCCTTTGGTTTTATGGTTTCAGCGGGGAGTTATGTTTCTCACTGGAACTATGTGTCTCACACCGCTAGTTTACACCCTTTTTAGGTGTTCGAGCTAGACGTGGTGGTGGTCGCGGAGTTGCGGCCGAGCAGTAAGAAGAGTAGTAGAAGGCAAGAGATGGACATGCTGCTGTTTTGGTCATTTTGTCATAGAGTCTTAGAGTCATCCCTATACTCTCAGGTCCTTGGAGGCATTTTGATGTTGTTTCATGATGTATAGCTGATGATGTTTTGTATATCCTGTTGCTGACCGGATGTGGGTCGTTATGTATATATATAACAGGTGATGAATCCATGTGATGGATAGACAACTGATCCCCTAAGCTGTGGACACATGTCAAGATCTTGTACATGTTTACATAACCTATTTTCCTTGCAGGACGAGGACCTAAATTTAATCATTTCTCAGTTTATCTGCATTCTGCAATCGGTTTTAATTAACTCGTGTTTTTGGGTAATAAATGGTTTATGGTGTTTTCTGCACATTTTCGCGTAACACCTCGCTGTCTGTGTGATAGTGGGATGTGTTGCTACAAGTTTGGTATCAGAGCTCTAGGTTCACTGAGTCTACAGGGATTTAGGACTAGGTTGTGTCTGTTCTTGTGAGTTTTCCAGATTTTCTTACAATCATCTTCTGACCTCAGTGGAATAAAAGCTAAGATGTCTGGAAACCATGAAGAGCATGCTACTGAGAACAACGATGTTGCATCAGTTGATGGAGCTATAGGGCAGGCACATGAAGATCGGGTGCCTGAGGTTCCCCAACCTGACCCAGCCATTCTTGAACACCCTGCCTATCAACACCTTATGGGGCAGATGATGTCTACGATGAATCTCATGGTAGAGAGATTGCCAGTGCCTCTACCAAGAGCACAGGCTCCCCATGGTGAAACATCGGGTATTGGGAAGACCTTTGAGCGGCTTCGCCGAGTCGGAGCTTCGGATTATGCTAGAACGGCTGATCTAGCAGATGTAGATCTGTGGCTGACAAGTCTTGAGAAGGCTTTTTGGATCCTCGACATCCCCGAAGCAGACAAAGTAAAGCACGCTATCTTCCTCCTGAAGAGTAGTGCTAGTCACTAGTGGACCATCGAGGAGGAAAAGCGACCTGGTGAGGTGATCGGTTGGGAGGTTTTCCGGCGCGAGTTCATCAGCAGATACTTTCCAAAGACGTATCTGGATGAGAAGATTAGTCAGTTCGAGCGCTTGCGCCAAGGAACGATGAACATCACCGAGTATGAAGCCAAGTTCATGGACTTGTTGAGGTTTTGTCCTCACATGGTGGCGACAGATGAATAACGGATCAGACGTTTTGAGAAAGGTCTGAGTGCTGAGCTGACAACACTTGCTTCTGCGTTGGAGAACCAAGAGCGGTTCGCTACGTTTGTGGAATCTGTCCAGAGGATTGAACGGTCAGTTAAAGAGAAAAGGGAATCGATGTCTAAGAAGAGGCCTGCTCAGTTCCAGGGACGGAGGTTTGGTGGCTTCAAGAAGTCAAGGTTTTCAGCACCTTCTGTGACGAGAGGTTCCAGTGCACTGTCACAGTGGTCTCTAAGTATGGGAAGAGGATGTGTTTCTTCACCGTCAAAGGTACATAGTACATCTTCAGTGGCAGTGATAGGGCCATCTAGGCCACAGTTTGAAGATAGGGTATGCCATCTGTGTGGTCAGACCGATCATTTCAAGTTAAATTGCCCAAGTAGGGATGTTGAAGTGACGCAGCAGCTGAGACAGAATCAACAAGGGTTAGATAGACAGCATCCCAGTAGTAGTAGAGGGCGAGGATGTGGTCCAGCATCGCAAGAGGGATCGTCTGCTCAAGGAAGCAGAGGACGTGGACAGCAAGCAACGGCTCGATTCTATGCTATGAGTCAGCCGGAGGTGATAGTCAACCCGCAAGTAGTGATAGGTCAGATGGAGTTATTTCATTCTGGTATGTCTTCTTCTTGCTTTATATCTGTTCTGGTTGACCCGGGTGCTACACACTCTTTTATCGCCTATAGTATGCTTGAAAACTGCCGTTTACCTGTTAGTTGCAAGAAAGATAGCTTGTTGTTAGAAACCCCTCTTGATGGTTCCTCGATGCTTCGAGAAGAGTGTCCGTCTTATGTCTTATCTTTTTTGGGGCACATTATACAAGTGGATCTTATACCACTTGATATGCATGGGTTTGATGTAATCCTTGGGATGGATACCTTAGAGAAGTATAAGGTTGTTTTGGACTATGGTTCCAAGCAAGCTATGTTTGATGATGGCGGTAAGAAGTGGATTTTCCAAGGAGATAGGAAGATTCTTCCAACATGTCTAGTATCAGCTATGGTGGCAGAGAAGTTGTTACATCAAGGATGTAAGGTGTTCTGAGCTCACGTTGTGGATACCGTTGTAGATACCAAGGCAAAGGGACCTAGCCTTGAGGAGGTGACAGTTGTCTGAGAGTTTGCGTATGTGTTTCCTGATGAGTTCCCTGGTGTTCCTCCACCCCGAGAGATTGATTTCGAGATCGATCTGGTTCCAGGAACACAGCCAGTTGCACAGACACCATCTAGGATGGCTCCAGTAGAGATGGCAGAGCTTAAGAAGAAGTTACAAGAATTGTTGGAGAAAGGTTTCATCCGACCGAGTACGTCGCCTTGGGGTGCTCCAGTGTTGTTCGTTAAGAAGAAGGACGGATCGATGCGGTTATGTATAGATTACCGGCAGTTGAACAAGGTCACGATCAAGAACAAGTACCCTTTGCCGAGGATAGATGATTTGTTCGATCAGTTGCATGGTGCTACAATGTTTTCAAAGATCGATCTATGATCTGGATATCATCAATTGAGGATTAAGGCGGATGACATACCAAAGTCATCTTTTAGGATGAGGTATGGTCACTTCGAGTTTGTGGTTATGTCATTTGGGCTAACCAATGTGCCTGCTGCTTTCATGGATTTGATGAATTGAGTGTTCCGTCTGTTCCTAGATTAGTTTGTTGTAGTCTTTATAGATGACATCTTGATCTATAGTCAGGACAGGAAAGAGCATGAGTGACATCTTCGACTAGCGTTGACTCTTCTTCGCCAACATCAGTTGTATGCCAAATTTAGTAAGTGTGAGTTCTGGTTGGAAGAAGTAACTTTCTTGGGTCATGTGATATCTGCAGAAGGAGTCAAAGTGGACCCGAAGAAGGTGGAGTTCGTTGCAGAATGGGAACAGCCGAAGACGCCGACAGAAGTTCATAGTTTCCTGGGTCTAGCAGGTTACTACAGGAGGTTTATCAACGACTTCAGTGTGATTGCGTTGCCAATGACAAAGTTGACTAGAAAGGATATACCTTTTTTGTGGGATGACCGTTGTCAGCAAGTTTTCCAAAGTTTGAAGGAGAAACTGACCAATGCTCTAGTGTTATTACTGCCAGAACTCGGAAAAGGCTATGTTGTTTTCTGTGATGCTTCCAAGAAAGGTTTAGGTTGTGTGCTGATGCAGGAAAATCATGTGGTCTCTTTTGCTTCGCGACAACTTAAGAAACATGAGGAGAATTATCTGAATCATGATTTGGAGTTGGCAGCGGTGGTTCATGTATTAAAAATTTGGAGACACTATCTTTACGGGGAAGTGTATCAGGTCTTCACAGATCATAAGAACCTAAAGTACATCTTTTTGCAGAACGAGCTAAACATGTGACAACGTCGATGGATGGAGTTAATCAATGATTACAATTGCACCATCAAGTACCATCCCGGTAAGGCGAACGTGGTAGCTGATGCGCTTAGCCGAAATTCTTCTTCTCTTTTTGCAAAGAAGGCACAGTTGAGTTCATTGGTATGCCATAGACGAGATATGTTTGTTTCCTTGCGGCAGATGAATGTGCAGATGGAAGTTTCCTTGTTAGCAGGACTTTTAGCACATATGCAAGTCAAGCCTACACTAAGACAATAGATCAAAGATGCACAGCAAGCAGATGATACAGTACAATTAATCATATCAGAGTTTGGCAGCAAAAAGTGTGATGGGTTCCATGAGTCTGAGGATGGACTAGTTTGCTATCATGATAGGATGGTGGTTCACGATGCTGATGATCTGAGGAAGCTAGTACTTGAAGAAGCACACATGTCGATGTATGCTATGCATCCAGGAGTCACCAAGATGTATCATAGTCTAAAGGACTTGTATTGGTGGCCCAGTTTGAAGAAAGTTGTAGCGGAGTTTGTGGCTAGATGTGCAGTATGTCAGCAAGTTAAGGCTGAGCATTAGAAGCCGGCAGGTACGTTACAACCCCTGCCGATACCGCTGTGGAAATGGGATCATATAACCATGGATTTTGTTGTTGGTCTGCCCAGAACAACTAGGAATCATGATTCCATTTGGGTGATAGTGAACAGATTGATGAAGTTTGCCCATTTCATACCTATAAAGACAACGTATACAGCCAAGAAGCTTGCTCGAGTATACGTAGATGAGATAGTGCGGTTGCACGGTGTTCCAGTAATGATAATTTCCAACAGAGGTCCACAGTTCACGAGTCATTTATGGGAACAGTTGCACAAAGCGTTGAGAACGCAGTTGAGGTTCAGCACCACCTTCCACCCGTAGATAGATGGACAGTCTGAGAGGACTATTCAGACTTTGGAGGATCTCCTTCGATCTTGTGTTTTGCAGTTCCTAGGCAGTTGGGATGTACATCTCAGTTTGATAGAATTCGCCTACAACAACAGTTATTAGCGGAGCATTGACATGGCTCTTTATGAGGTCTTATATGGCAGGAAGTGCAGATCTTCATTGTGTTGGTATGAGTCTGGTGAATATCAGCTTTTGGGTCCTGAGTTAGTACAATAGACAACGGAAAAGATCAAAGTGATACAACAACAGTTGAAAGTAGCAGAGGATAGGCAAAAGTCTTACGTAGATAATCGCCGACGACCTTTGGAGTTCCAGGTAGGAGACAAAGTGTATCTTAAAGTCTCACCATGGAAAGGTGTGCTAAGGTTTGGCCGAAAGGGTAATCTAGCACCCAAATATATGGGGCCATACCCAGTCATAGCACGTATGGGCAAGGTAGCTTACAAGTTAGAGCTGCCGCCAGAATTTCACAGGTTACATCTAGTGTTCCATGTCAGTATGCTGAAGAAAAGTCATACGGATACAGGAATAGTGATATAGCCATTCGAAGTTGAGCTTGATGAAGATGTGACCTACAAGGAAGGTCCTGTGATGATCCTTGATAGAAGAGTTAAGAAGCTGAAGAGGAAGGACCTGGTTCTTGTGAAAGTTCTTTGGCATCATCGTGGCATTGAGGAAGCCACATGGGAGCTTGAGGAAGAGATGAGGAGGAAATATCCCTCGCTTTTTCCTTCAGATTTCGACGACGAAATCCCTTTGTAGAGGGTTAGCTTGTAAGGACCCTAAACTCCATTTAGGGCTTATCATGTTTGTTTTTATTAACCCTGATGCTTAGTTGCTTGCTAATCACCTTTAGTGGTGATTAGGGTTTGTTGGTGCTTTGTTGAGAGCTGGAGGTGCTACTTGCAATTAACCCAAGTCTAGGGTTGAGGGCAAGTTTGTCACCTTGTGAGGTGTTCCTCCCTCTCCTTGCTTCCTCTAGTGTTAAGAGGAAGGGTTGGGCTCCTTTCTTGAGTTGCCTTGGGATTGGATGAGCTTGTTGGGCCTTGTGGTACGTTGTGTTTGCCTCTTTGGACCTTGTGTGTGTCGGCATGTGGTGTGTCGGCCTAGGGAGTGTGTCGGCCATGGTGTGGAGGTGTGTCGCCCATGGACCCTTTGACCCTCTTTGACCTCGTTTGTGTCACCACTAGTGGACACTTGGAGCTTAATGCTTGCATGTGGCAATGGCCTTGGACATGTGTTTAGGACATGTTAGAGTGGTGGCTTTGCACATGGACAAGTGTCCCTAGGTGGGCGACACCTTGCCTTGTCTTTCCTTGGTTTCTCCTCCATCCTCTCCTATTTATGTGTTTCCTTTCTCTTGCTAAGGATCCCTTTAGTTCCCTAGTATCCCTCTTTCTTGGTGCATGACACCCCCTCTTTCTTTGCAAGCTTGGTGGCCGATCCTTGCCTTGGAAGTCTCCTTCTTCCTCTAGTGGTGGCCGAACCCTAGAGTGCCTTACTCTTCTTCCTTGGTGGTTCTTGGAGCTTGGTGCTAGGAGCTTGGAGCTTGCTTAAGGAGGGTTACATAACTCCTAACCCTAACTATACTGCCTCTTCTATGTTCTTGTTTGTATGTTGCTTATGATCAGCTATGTGTGTGTTAGTTTAGTTTCTTGCTTATTTGTACCTTGTTGGCCGAACCTATGTTCTAGGGTTTCTTGTTGAGTAATACCCCTCTCCCTCCTTGGTTTAGAGAAGTGAGCTTGAACTCTAGTATCATGGGAAATACCCCTCTCTTGTTTAAGTTGAGAGGTGAGCTTGTGTTCTAGTTGCTTGAGTAACACCCTTCTCTCACCATGGATCCGAGAGGTGAGCTTGGTGGTGGCTATAGACCTTTGTTAGGGTTGATCCTGGTGTTGCCCGATTGGTGATAAGAAGCTAGGAAAGACCCCTCTCTCTTGGTTGTTGAGAGGTGAGCCTTCTTCTCGATCCATTAGGGTTTTGGTGCCCTTGTGCTTGAGGTTCGTGATGACCTTGTGGAGGTGCATCTTGGCCGATATGGCTTGGGGTTGGCATTGCCCGATACCCCTCTTGACCTAGAGCCTTGGACGTCATGATGTGGTGGCTGTGTTGGGAGATACACCCTAGTCCTTGACCTTTTGTGTGCCAGGCGTCACACTATGCTGACTACCCTACCCGATATGCTTAGCCTTGTTTGGTGGTAGGCGTTACACCTAGTTGAGTATCATGCTCGGCACGCCTAGCTTAGGTGGTTGCTTAGTGCTATTACACCTTGAACGATAGGGGGCGTTGAGGGCTGACCTTGTGACGGGCGTCACACCTCTGTCCTTGCCTTGTGTCGGCCGATAGGTCATGGATAGGCTGGTTGAATGATAGGTTCCTTGCTCCCCGTTTGACTTGCACCTTTGGGCGTTGCTTCTTGATGAGTGGTGCTGCCCGATACACCTAACCTGAGACGGTAGCCTAGAGCCCGTTATATCATGGATGTCATGATGTTCAGTGGTTAGCCTTGTGTTGGGCATCATGGTGTTGCACGTTACACCTGTTTCACGACACACGTTGCACGATATGCTGGTGCACAAGATGGCTTGGTTCCTTGTTGCCCGATATATGTGGTAACCTGATACCTTGCTGTGTGCTTGGCCGTTAGGTGACTAACTTGTTTGGTCGATATGTGGGAGAAGTGTTTAGATGATATGAGGGAAGTACCCTTCCCGATATCTCTTTAGTGAGGGTTCCCTACCCATCACACTTCTTGTGAGGGTAGTGGGCACTTCTAGTGAGGGTCTTGACTCTTCTATGCTAGATCTTGTCCTTGTTATCACGTTTTGCTTATAATGGTGACCCTTGATATGCTGGATGGTAATTGAGATGGTAGATTACATCTATGAAGTCTTGATATTACCTTGTTTATGATCGTCTTGATTATCTGAATAATGTTGAGTTAATGGTAAGCATGTAAGATGCCTTGCTTGATGATATGACCTATGTTTATAGTCATCGGTTGAGGCATGAATGATGAAGTGTATAAGCATCAACGTTTTCATATGTTTAATAATATGATGTTACTATTAATCCATGATGATTGTGAACACTAACCATGTAGGTGTCTCATACAGATGCATAGCCAGGTAAAAGGCTATGAGGTATATGTGTTTTAGTAACACTGCTTTGATGGTTACTCTTAAGGATGAGACAACATGCATGATGTGTTTCGGTCTGAGGACCTCTATTGGCTAAAGTGCCTAGATGAGGTGTTATCCTCTGATGACGATCTGGGATTGTTATCCCAAGTGATGAGAATGTCTTATGAGGTAGTGGTTTCTTGTGATGAGGGATAAAGATCCCAGGACTTTGTGATGATGGAAACAATAAGGTAGATTTATGTTATGAATGTGTTACTACCTTGGATGCCTCAACAATCCACTTAAAATATATTAACTAATCACAGTGGAACATATCATGTAGTTTGCCCTGGCCATAGATCCATCATCGTCAGGAGCTGGTGATGGTGAAATGGGTTCTCCTGCGGGTTAACTCGGAGCGCATATTGTTGAGTATGCGAGGTTTCTCCTAGCCTAAAGTGAGGAGGTAAGAGTACAACTTTGGTTGTAGACTCCAAGTGTGGAAACACATCCCACTATCACAGATACAGTGAGGTGTTACGCGAAAACGTGCGGAAGTCACCATAACCACACATTACCAAAAACACGGGTTAATTAAAACCGATTGCGGAAAACTGATAAACTGAGAAACTATTACATTCCAGTCCTCATCCTGCAAGGAAGCAATTTATATATACATATACAAGATCTGATACGTGTCCACAACTTACAGGAACAACTATCTATCCATCACATGAGTTCACCACCTGTTCATATAGATAAGGGCCCACAACCGGCCAGCAGCAGAATATACAAAACAACAACGATCATACATCGTGAAACAACGACAAAACACCTCCAAGGACCTGAGAGTACAGGGATGACTCTAGAATTTACTACAAAACATCCAAAACATCAGCATTTCCATCGCTTGCCTTCTACTACTCTTCTTACTGCTCGGCCGCAACTCCGCGACCACCACCATGTCTAGCTCGACCACCTAAAAAGGGTGTAAACCAGCGGGGTGAGACAATCGAACATTGTCCCAGCGAGAAACATAACTCCCCGCCGAAACTAAAAAAACCTCAGATATATGTATAGCAACTAACTGATAAAAGTATACAAGAGCAGTTATATGATAAAACTGTTCATACTTATCAAGTTTACCAGATGTATTCCAGCATATATTCAACTATTTGTTTAAGGGACATGGTTATCAAGATAATATTTATAAAGATCTACCACATATGAGAAACATATAACCATCTGCAAGATGTAACAAAGTTAACTACACAAACAAGGCCTCAATAAATGTTTCGTGTTTGTCTTAAGCAGTAAATGCTAAACGGCTGGATTACGTATTATCATGCCCTGAGGAAGTGGGTTGTACCGCTCAAATACAACCTTCGGTTGCGAAACCCAAGCTGGTGCCATACAAGGTCAATGGAAGAGCCGGACTCCATGACCTCTCCGCCTCATTGTCAGTGCATGAGTACAACACAAGAAGGACCACAGTCTCATGCTGAAGTGGTCTTAGCCATAGGGTCAGGCTACCCTCTGCCTAGCCCGCCTCGGTACAGGTCTCGGTCTCGGTCTCGGTGCTAGTGAAATTGAGCCACGGTCCTGTTCACCGTGCTATGAGCCATGAACGCATTCATGCTCCTCATATCACATATCCTGAGCCATAGGCATGTTCACCATGCTCTTATCACAATTGGGCTCTTATCACCATCGTTTTACTAAGAACATAACCACAAGGTTGTTTTCATAACGGGATGAACCATCATAAAAAAGCACCGGGGACCCTCACTATAGGTCACCACGAACCCTCACTAAAAGGCTGTGTCGGTCACCTTCCCTCACCCAAAGCTTAAAGCATAACGGCCGGTATATAAGCAAGCAGCAACGCTGCATTACATGCAATTGTGGGCACTCACTTATCGGCAACACCCGTCATAACTTACCCAGCAACGCCCGACACATGGGTTATCGGCCAGGTCACCACCAAAAGCTAATAATCAAGAGAGAGAACCCAACCTTATAAACGTGCAACCACAGATCAAGGCCTAACGGCCGACACGAGGCAAGGAAAGAGTGGTGACGCCCGTCACAACCACAAGGCATATCGCCCGACATAGGAACAAAGGGTGTCGCCCGACACCACAACATATCGCCCAACACAAGAGGAAGCAAAGAGAGGGAGGAACACCTCACAAGGTGGCAAACTTGCCAGCAAAACCCTAGACTTGGTTTATTTGCAAGTAGCACCTCCAATTCTCAACAAAGCATAACCAACCCTAATCACCACTAAAGGTGATTAGCAAGCACCAAAGCACCAGGGTTAAGCAAAACAAACAGGGTAAACCCTAAACGAAGGTCAGGGTCCTTACAAGATAACCCCCTTTAAGGGATTTCGTCCCCTAAATCTGAAGAGAAAAGTGAGGGATACTTCCTCCTCATCTCTTCCTCAAGCTCCCACATAGCTTCCTCAATGCCACGATGATGCCAAAGAACCTTCACAAGAACCAGGTCCTTCCTCTTTAGCTTTTTAACTCTTCTGTCAAGGATCGCCCTAGGACCTTCCTCATAGGTCACATCTTCAACAAGATCAACTTCCACTGGCTGTATCACTGTTCCTGAATCTGGATGACTTTTCTTCAGCATACTGACATGGAACACTGGATGTAACCTGCGCAACTCTGGAGGCAACTCTATCTCATAGGCTACCTTACCAACTCGTGCTATGACTGGGTAAGGCCCCATATACCTGGGTGCCAACTTACCCTTCCGGCCAAACCTCAGCACACCTTTCCATGGTGAGACTTTAAGATATACTTTGTCTCCTACTTGGACTCCAAAGGTCATTGACGATTGTCTGTATAAGACTTCTGCCTGTCCTGTGCCACTTTCAACTGTTGTTGTATCACTTTGATCTTTTCTGTTGTCTACTGTACCAACTCAGGACCCAAAAGCTGATACTCACCAGACTCATACCAACACAAAGGAGATCTGCACTTCCTTCCATACAAGGCCTCATAAGGAGCCATGTCGATGCTCCTCTGATAGATGTTGTTATAAGCAAACTCTATCAAACTAAGACATATATCCCAACTGCCCAGAAACTACAAAACACAAGATCGAAGGAGATCTTCCAAAATATGAATAGTCCTCTCAGACTGTCCATCTGTCTGCAGGTGGAAAGAGGTACTAAATCTCAACTGTGTTCCCAACGCCTTGTATAACTGTTCCCAGAAATGACTTGTAAATTGCAGACCTCTGTTAGAAACTATCATCGCTGGCACACCATGCAAATGTACTATATCATCCACATACATTCTAGCGAGCTTCTCGGCTGTATGCGTCGTCTTTACCAGTAGGAAGTGGGCAGACTTTGTCAATCTATCCACTATCACCCAAATGGAATCATGATTTCTAGTTGTCCTGGGTAGACCAACTATGAAATCCATGGTTATATGATCCCATTTCCACTGTGGTATCGGCAAAGGTTGAAACGTACCTGCCAGCTTCTGATGTTCAGTCTTCACTTGTTGACAAACCACACATCTAGCCACGAACTCCGCTACATCTTTCTTTAAGTCGAGCCACCAATACAAGTTCTTCAGACTATGATACATCTTGGTGACACCTGGATGCATAGCATACATCGACATGTGTGCTTCCTCGAGCACTAACTTCCTCAGATCATCAGCATCTGGGACCACCATCCTATCACGATAGCACACTAGCCCATCCTCGGATTCGTGAAACCCATCACGCTTTTTGCTGTCGAACTATGATCTGATCAACTGTACCGCATCATCTGTCTGCTGGGCATCTTTGATCTATTGTCTCAGCGTAGGTTTGACTTGCATATGTACTAAGAGTCTAGCTAACGAGGAAACTTCCATCTGCACATTCATTTGTCGCAAGGAATCAAACATACCCCGCTTATGGCATGCCAGAGAACTCAACTGTGCTTTCTTTGAAGAAAGAGAAGAAGACTTTCTGCTAAGCGCATCAGCTACCACATTCTCCTTACCAGGATGATACTCGATAGTGCAGTCGTAATCATTAATCAACTCCATCCATCGCTGCTGTCACATGTTTAACTCTTGCTGCGTAAAGATGTACTTCAGGTTCTTATGATCCGTAAAGATCTGACACACTTCCCCATACAGATAGTGTCTCCAAATCTTTAACGCATGAACCACTGCTGCCAGCTCCAATTCATGAGTCGGATAGTTCTCCTCGTGTTTCTTAAGCTGTCGCGAAGCAAAAGAAACCACATGATCTTCCTGCATCAGCACACAACCTAAACCTTTCTTAGAAGCATCACAGAATACAACATAGCCCTTCCCAGGCTCTGGCAGGACCAACACTGGAGCACTGGTCAGCTTCCCCTTCAAACTCTAGAAAGCTTGTTGACATTGATCATCCCAAACGAAAGGTACATCCTTCCTAGTCAACTTCGTCATCGGTAACACAATCGCACTGAAGTCCTTAATAAACCTCCGGTAGTATCCTGCTAAACCAAGAAAACTATGAACTTATGTTGGCATCTTCGGCTACTCCCATTCTGCAATGGATTCCACCTTTTTCGGATCTACTTTGACTCCTTCATAAGATATCACATGACCCAAGAAAGTCACTTCTTACAACCAGAACTCACACTTACTGAACTTAGCATACAACTGATGTTGGCGAAGAAGAGTCAACGCTCGTCGAAGATGTTTCTCATGCTCTAGCCTGTCGCGACTATAGATCAAGATGTCAACTATAAAGACTACAACAAACTGATCTAAGAACGGACGGAACACTCTGTTCATCAAGTCCATGAAAGTAGCAGGTGCATTGGTTAACCCGAACGGCATAACCACAAACTCATAGTGACCATACCTTGTCCTGAAAGCTGACTTTTGTATGTCATCCACCTTAATCCTCAACTGATGATAACCAGACCATAGATCAATCTTCAAAAACACTGTAGCACCACACAACTGATCAAACAGATCATCTATCCTCGGCAATGGGTATTTGTTCTTGATTGTGACCTTGTTCAACTGCTGGTAGTCTATACACAACTGCATCGAACCATCCTTCTTCTTGACGAACAACACGGGAGTACCCCAAGGCGACGTACTTGGTCGGATAAAACCTTTCTCCAACAACTCTTAAAACTGCTTCTTCAGCTCTACCATCTCTACTGGAGCCATCCTATATGGTGTTTGTGCAACTGGTTGCATCCCTGGGACCATATTGATCTCAAAGTCAATCTCTCGGGGTGGGGGAACACCAGAAAAACTCCTCAGGAAACACGTCGGCAAACTCTCGAACAACTGACACCTCCTCGAGGCTCGGACCTTTCGCCTTGGTAGCCACGACGGTATCCACCACGTGAGCCAAGAACGCCTTGCATCCCTATCGTAGCAATTTATCTGCCACCATAGCTGATACCAGACACGTCAGAAGAATCTTCCTATCTCCCTGGAAGATCCACTTCTCTCCAGCATCATCAAACACAGTCTGCTTCGAATCGCAGTCCAAAAAGACCTTATACTTCTCTAAGGTATCCATCCCAAGGATGACATCGAAACCATACATATCAAGTGGTATGAGATCCACTTGGATGCGGTGTCTCGAGAAAGATAAGACACAAGATGGACACTCTTCTTGAAGCAACGATGAACCATCAAGAGTGGTTTTTAACAACAAACTATCCTTCTTATAGCTAACAAGTAAATGACAGTTCTCTAGCATACGATAGGCGATAAAAGAGTGCGTAGCACCCGGGTCAACCAAAACAGATATAAAGCAAGAAGAAGACATATCAGAATGAAATAACTCCATCTGACCTGTCACCACTCATGGGTTGACTATCGCCTCCGGTTGATTCATAGCATAGAATCAAGCCATTGCTTGTTGTCCACACCCTCTTCTTCCTTGAGCAGATGATCCAGCTTAAGACGCTTGACCACGTCCTCATCCTCTGCTACCACTGGGCTGTTGTCAATCCGATCCTTGATGATTCTGCCTCGGCTGCTGTGTCACTTCAACATCTCTATTCGGGCAGTTGAACCTCCAATGCTCGATCTGACCACACAGATGGCATGCTCTATCGTCAACCCGTGGCCTAGATGGCCCTGTCACTGCCACAGAAGCTGTACTTTGTGCCTTATATGGTGAAGAAACATAACCTCTTCCTTTACTCGAAGACCACTGAGACGGTCCACCAGAACCTCTCATTACTGACGGTGCTGCAAACCTTGGCTTCTTGAAGCCACCAAACATCTGTCCCTGAAACTGAGCAGGTCTCTTCTTAGCCATAGACTCTCTCTTCTCCCTAACTGATCGTTCGATCCTCCGGACAGATTCTACAAATGTAGTAAACCTCTCTCAATTCTCCAACGCAGACACAGGTGTTGTCAGCTCAGAACTCAGACCCTTCTCGAAACGTCTGATCCGTTCCTCATCAGTCGCTACCATGTGAGGGCAAAACCTCAAAAAATCCATGAACTTGGCTTCTTACTCGGTAATGTTCATCGTCCCTTATCTCAAGCTCTCAAACTGACTGATTTTCTCATCCAGATACGTCTTCGGGAAGTATCTGGTGATGAACTCACGCCGGAAAACCTCCCAACAGATCACCTCACCAGGCCACTTTTCTTCCTCGATGGTCCACCAGTGACCAGTACTACCCTTCAGAAGGTAGACAGCGTGCTTTACTTTGTCTGCTTCGGGGATGTCGAGGATCCAAAAAGCCTTCTCAAGACTTATCAGCTACAGATCTGCATCTGCTGGATCAGCCATTCCAGCATAATCCGAAGCTCTGACTCGGCGAAGCCGCTCGAAGTTCTTCCCAATACCCGATGTTTCTCCATGGGGAGCATGTGCTCTCGGAGGAGGCACTGGAAGTCGCTCAACCATGAGATTCATCGTAGCCATCATCTGTGCCATAATCTGTTGGTAGGCAGGATGTTCAAGTATGGCTGGGTCAGGTTGGGGGACCTCAGGCACCCGATCTTCATGTGCCTGCCCAAAAGCTCCATCAACTGATGCAACATCACTGTGCTCATCAACATGTTCTTCATAGTTTCCAGACATCTTGGCTTTTCTTCCGCTGAGGCAGAAGATGATTGTAAGAAAATCTAGAAAAACCCATAAGAATAGACACAACCTAGTCCTAAATCCTTGTAGACTCAGCGAACCTAAACCTCTGATACCAAACTTTGTGGCAACACATCCCACTATCACACAGATAGTGAGGTGTTACGCGAAAACGTGCAGAAGTCACCATAACCACAAATTACCAAAAACACAGGTTAATTAAAACCGGTTGTGGAAAACTGATAAACTGAGAAACTATTACATTCTAGTCCTCATCCTGCAAGGAAGCAGGTTATATATACATATACATATACAAGATCTGATACGTGTCCACAACTTACAGGAACAACTATTTATCCATCACATGAGTTCACCACCTGTTCATATACATAAGGGCCCACATCTGGCCAGCAGTAGAATATACAAAACATCAATGATCATACATTGTGAAACAATGACAAAACACCTTCAAGGACCTGAGAGTACATGGATGACTCTAGACTTTACTACAAAACATCCAAAACAGCAACATTTCCATCGCTTGCCTTCTACTGCTCTTCTTGTTGCTCGGCCGCAACTCCGCGACCACCACCACGTCTAGCTCGACCACCTAAAAAGGGTGTAAACCAGCGGGGTGAGACAATTGAACATTGTCCCAGCGAGAAACATAACTCCCCACCAAAACTACAAAACCTCAGATATATATATAGCAGCTAACTGATAAAAGTATACAAGAGCAGTTATATGATAAAACGGTTCATACTTATCAAGTTTACCATATGTATTCCAGCATATATTCAACTATTTGTTTAAGGGACATGGTTATCAAGATAAGATTTATAAACATCTACCACATATGAGAAACATATAAGCATCTACAAGATGTAACAAAGTTAACTACACAAACAAGGCCTCAACCAATGTTTCGTGTTTGTCTTAAGCAGTAAATGCTAAATGGATAGATTATGTATTATCATGCCCTGAGGAAGTGAGTCGTACCGCTCAAATCCAACCTTCGGTTGCAAAACCCAAGTCGGTGCCATACAAGGTCAATGGAAGAGTCGGACTCCACGACCTCTCCGCCTCATGGTCAGTGCATGAGTACAACACAAGTAGGACCGCAGTCTCATGCTGAAGTAGTCTTAGCCACAGGGTCAGGCTACCCTCTGCCTAGCCCACCTCGGTACAGGTCTCGGCTCTAGTGAAACTGAGCCACGGGCCTGTTCACCGCGCTCTGAGCCATGAATTCATTCATGCTCCTCATATCACATATCCCGAGCCATGGGCATGTTCACCATGCTCTTATCAAAATTGGGGTACGGGCCTGAGTCTGCACCCTGGAGTCTACAACCGAAGTTGCACTCTTACCTCCTCACTTTAGGCTAGGAGAAACCTCGCATACTCAACAATATGCACTCCAGGTTAACCCGCAGGAGGACCCGTTTCACCATCACCAAATTCCTGACGATGATGGATCTATGGCCAGGGCAACTACATGATAGATTTCACTATGATAAATTAGTATCTTTTATATGGATTCAAAGATTCAACCAAGTTGTATAACATGCAATTATAACATAAGTAAACAACATAAAACTCAACATTATGCTTTTATGGTAATCACATCAACCTGATCCATCTCAAGGATCCAACATCACATGTTATCACTTGGCCTCTTGCCAATCATCCAGATCCATCTCAAGGATCATCACATACCATGGGATCTCAATCCCTCATAATATCTTGCCACTGCCTCTCAAGGCTCACATCATCATCATGGAACAAATACATCATACATGCAATCTCATCAACCAGAGTAATTATCAAAGTGATGTTACTCATCACATATTCCTCATAGTCTGTTCTGGGCTAATCATCACCTGCATGGTTAGGGTATACAATAATCATAGTTTCAACATAAGGACTTATGCTTACCATCATGAGATGACATTCAAGATGCTATACTTATCAATCATACATCAACTGATGATCATGTGCATAAAGCACATCATATATCAAACCATATCTATGCTTATCCTCTTCTCCTTTTTATACAAATAATCAAGGTGATCACTTCATGCATATAGTCATGCTAGATATACAGAACAAGCGTTATCATTACCACTACCATTACCATTCTTAGCATTAACAGCTAATCATTTTTATATGTGTAGCCAGGCTAAGATAAATGAACAAGCTTATGATAATGAGCATCATTATCTATATAAGGAGTTACCATCGTTTTACTAAGAACATAACCACAAGGTTGTTTTCATAACGGGATGAACCATCATAAAAAAGCACCGGGGACCCTCACTATAGGTCACCACGAACCCTCACTAAAAGGCTGTGTCGGTCACTTGCCCTCACCCAAAGCTTAAAGCACAACGGCTGGTATATAAGCAAACAACAACGCTGCGTTACGTGCAGCTGCGGGCACTCACTTATCAGCAACGCCCGTCACAACTTACCCAGCAATGCCCGACACATGTGCTATCGGCCAGGTCACCACCAAAAGCTAATAACCAAGAGAGAGAACCCAACCTTATAAATGTGCAACCACAGATCAAGGCCTAACGGCTGACATGAGGCAAGGAAAAAGTGGTGATGCCCGTCACAACCACAAGGCATATCGCCCGACACAGGAACAAAGGGTGTCGCCCGACACCACAACATATCGCCCAACACAGGCCTGTCGGCCAACACACACCCATGGACTATCGCCCATCACTTACTCATGGTCATCTTCTACTTCAAGCACAAGGTACCCGAAACCCTAGAAGATGGCTCACCTCAATCGACTAGGAAAGAGGGGTCTTGCACATCAACCATCACCAAACGGGTCATCATAAGGGAAACCCTAAAAAGAGTCACCACCACAACCAAGCTCACCCTTCTTGTCCATGGTGAGAGGAGAGTATTGTTCAAACAACTAGAACACAAGCTCACCTCAATCGGCTAGGAAAGAGGGGTGTTGCTCATGCTACTAGGAGTTCAAGCTCACTCCTCCAGACCAAGGAGAGAAAGGAGTATTGCTCACTGAGAAACCCTAGATCACAAGGATCGGCCAACATGAAATCTAAACAAGAAACTAAGATACTAACATATAAACAAGATCATAGCGAGAGATAATGTAGTTAGGGTTAGAAGTTATGCAACCCGCCTTAAGCAACTTCAAGCTCTTAGCTCCAAGCACCACCAAGCAAGGAAGATGGAGACTCTAAGGCTATCGGCCACCACTTTCTCCTCCAAGGTGTGTCGGCCACCGAGCTTGCTCCTCCAAAGGGGGGGGTATCGACCACCACTAGTAAGGAAGAGGGTTGTGTCGTGCAACAAGGTGGAGAGGAACCAAGGGACCAAAAGGAACTCCTAGCTAAGGAAAGGAACCACCTATATAGAAGGAAAGGGAGGAGAAAACAAGGTTGGTCCAAGCAAGGTGTCACTTGCCTAGGGACACTTGTCCTAGTACACGAGCCACCACTCTAGCAAGCTCTATACACATGTCCAAGGTATGTACCAAGTGTCCACTAAACAAGGTCAAGGCTAGGTCAAGCATCATGGGCGACACAACAACTTGCTCCTAGGGCGACACACCTCATCCTCATGGGTGACACACTCCCTTGGCCGATACACATCCACATCATGGGTGATACAAGGCTCAACCAAAATGAGGCAAGGCACCTCAAGGCCCAACAATTTCAACAAAGCCCAAAAGAACTCAAGCAACAGACCCAAGCCTTCCTCTCTACACAAGAGGAAGCAAAGAGAGGGAGGAACACCTCACAAGGTGGCAAACTTGTCAGCAAAACCCTAGACTTGGTTTATTTGCAAGTAGCACCTCCAATTCTCAACAAAGCATAACCAACCCTAATCACCTCTAAAGGTGATTAGCAAGTACCAAAGCACCAGGGTTAAGCAAAACAAACAGGGTAAACCCTAAACGAAGGTCAGGGTCCTTACAAGATAACCCCCTTTAAGGGATTTTGTCCCCGAAATTCGAAGAGAAAAGCGAGGGATAATTCCTCCTCATCTCTTCCTCAAGCTCCCATGTAGCTTCCCCAACGCCACGATGATGCCAAAGAACCTTCACAAGAACCAGGTCCTTCCTCTTTAGCTTTTTAACTCTTCTGTCAAGGATCACCACAGGACCTTCCTCGTAGGTCACATCTTCAACAAGCTCAACTTCCACTAGCTGTATCACTGTTCCTGAATCTGGATGACTTTTCTTCAGCATACTGACATGGAACACTGGATGTAACCTGTGCAACTCTGGAGGCAACTCTATCTCATAGGCTACCTTACCAACTCGTGCTATGACTGGGTAAGGCCCTATATACCTGGGTGCCAACTTACTCTTTCGGCCAAACCTCAGCACACCTTTCCACGGTGAGACTTTAAGATATACTTTGTCTCCTACCTGGAACTCCAAAGGTCATCAGCGATTGTCCGCATAAGACTTCTGCCTGTCCTGTGCCACTTTCAACTGTTGTTGTATCACTTTGATCTTTTTTGTTGTATGTTCTACCAACTCAGGACCCAAAAGCTGATACTCACCAGACTCATACCAACACAAAGGAGATCTACACTTCCTTCCATACAAGGCCTCATAAGGAGCCATGTCGATGCTCCTCTGATAGCTGTTGTTATAAGCAAACTCTATAAAACTAAGATGTATATCCCAACTACCCAGAAACTGCAAAACACAAGCTCGAAGGAGATCTTCCAAAATCTGAATAGTCCTCTCAGACTGTCCATTTGTCTGCGGATGGAAAGCGGTACTAAATCTCAACTGTGTTCCCAATGCCTTGTGCAACTGTTCCCAGAAATGACTTGTAAACTGCGGACCTCTGTCAGAAACTATCGTCGCTGGCACACCATGCAAACGTACTATCTCATCCACATACATTCGAGCGAGCTTCTCAGATGTATGCATCGTCTTTACCAGTAGGAAGTGGGCAGACTTTGTCAATCTGTCGATTATCACCCAAATGGAATCATGATTTCTAGTTGTCATGGGTAGACCAACTAGGAAATCCATGGTTATATGATCCCATTTCCACTGCGGTATCAGCAAAGGTTGCAACGTACCTGCCGGCTTCTGATGTTCAGCCTTCACTTGTTGACAAACCGTACATATAACCACGAACTCCGCTACATCTTTCTTTAAGCCGGGCCACCAATACAAGTTCTTCAGACTATGATACATCTTGGTGACACCTGGATGCATAACATACATCGACGTGTGTGCTTCCTCGAGCACTAACTTCCTCAGATCATCAGCATTTGGGACCACCATCCTATCATGATAGCACACTAGCCCATCCTCAGATTCGTGAAACCCATCACGCTTTTCGCTGCCGAACTCTGATATGATCAACTGTACCACATCATCTGTCTACTGGGCATCTTTGATCTATTGTCTCAGTGTAGGTTTGACTTGCATCTGCACTAAGAGTCCAGCTAACGAGGAAACTTCCATCTGCACATTCATTTGTCACAAGGAATCAAACATACCCCGCTTATGGCATGCTAGAGAACTCAACTGTGCTTTCTTTGAAGAAAGAGAAGAAGACTTTCTATTAAGTGCATCAACTACCACATTCGCCTTACCAGGATGATACTCGATAGTGCAGTCGTAATCATTAATCAACTCCATCCATCGTCGCTGTCGCATGTTTAACTCTTGCTACGTAAAGATGTACTTCAGGTTCTTATGATCTGTAAAGATCTGACACACTTCCCCATACAGATAGTGTCTCCAAATCTTTAATGCATGAACCACTACTGCCATCTCCAAGTCATGAGTCAGATAGTTCTCCTCGTGTTTCTTAAGCTGTCGCGAAGCAAAAGAAACCACATGATCTTCCTGCATCAGCACACAACCTAAACCTTTCTTAGAAGCATCACAGAAAACAACATAGCCCTTCCCAAGCTCTGGCAGGACCAACACTGGAGCACTGGTTAGCTTCCCCTCAAACTTTGGAAAGCTTGTTGACATCGATCATCCCAAACGAAAGGTACATCCTTCCTAGTCAACTTCGTCATCGGTAACACAATCGCACTGAAGTCCTTAATAAACCTCCGGTAGTATCCTGCTAAACCAAGAAAACTACGAACTTCTGTCAGCATCTTCGGCTGCTCCCATTCTGCAACGGATTCCACCTTTTTCAGATCTACTTTAACTCCTTCAGAAGATATCACGTGACCCAAGAAAGTCACTTCTTCCAACCAGAACTCACACTTACTGAACTTGGCATACAACTGATGTTGGCGAAGAAGAGTCAACGCTCGTCGAAGATGTTGCTCATTCTCTAGCCTGTCCCGACTATAGATCAAGATGTCATCTATAAAGACTACAACAAACTGATCTAAGAACAGATGGAACACTCTGTTCATTAAGTCCATGAAAGCAGCAAGTGCATTGGTTAACCCGAACGGCATAACCACAAACTCATAGTGACCATACCTCGTCCTGAAAGCTGACTTTGGTATGTCATCCGCCTTAATCCTCAACCGATGATAACCAGACTGTAGATCAATCTTCGAAAACACTATAGCACCACGCAATTGATCAAACAGATCATCTATCCTCGGCAATGGGTATTTATTCTTGATTGTGACCTTGTTCAACTATCGGTAGTCTATACACAACTACATCGAACCGTCCTTCTTCTTGACGAACAACACGGGAGCACCCCAAGGCGATGTACTTGGTCAGATAAAACCTTTCTCAACAACTCTTGCAACTACTTCTTCAGCTCTACCATCTCTATTGGAGCCATCTTATACGGTGTCTGTGCAACTGGCTGCGTCCCTGGGACCAGATTGATCTCAAAGTCAATCTCTCAGGGTGGGGGAACACCAGGAAACTCCTCAGGAAACACGTCAGCAAACTCTCAGACAACTAACACCTCCTCGAGGCTCGGACCTTTTGCCTTGGTAGCCACGACGGTATCCACCACGTGAGCCAAGAACGCCTCACATCCCTGTCGTAGCAATTTATCTGCCACCATAGATGATACCAGACACGTCAGAAGAATCTTCCTATCTCCCTGGAAGATCCACTTCTCTCCAGCATCATCAAACACAACCTGCTTCGAACCGCAGTCCAAAATGACCTTATACTTCTCTAAGGTATCCATCCCAAGGATGACATCGAAACCATACATATCAAATGGTATGAAATCCACTTGAATGCGGTGTCTCGAGAAAGATAAGAGACAAGATGGACACTCTTCTCGAAGCAATGAGGAACCATCAAGAGGGGGTTTTAACAACAAACTATCCTTCTTACAGCTAACAGGTAAACGACAGTTCTCAAGCATACTATAGGAGATAAAAGAGTGTGTAGCACCTGGGTCAACCAGAATAGATATAAAGCAAGAAGAAGACATATCAGAATGAAATAACTCCATCTAACCTGTCACCACTCACGGATTGACTATCGCCTTCGGCTGATTCATAGCATAGAATCGAGCTGTTGCTTGCTTTCCACACCCTCTGCTTCCTTGAGCAGACGATCCAGCTTGAGACGCTTGACCGCGTCCTCATCCTCTGCTACCACTGGGCTGCTGTCGATCCGATCCTTGATGATTCTGCATCGACTGCTGTGTCACTTCAACATCTCTATTCGGGCAGTTGAACCTCCAATGCCCGATCTGACCACACAGATGGCATGCTCTACCGTCAACCCATGGCCTAGATGGCCCTGTCACTACCACAGAAGTTGTACTTTGTGCCTTAGATGGTGAAGAAACATAACCTCTTCCTTTACTCAGAGACCACTGAGACGGTCCACTAGAACCTCTCATTACTGACGGTGCTGCAAACCTTGGCTTCTTGAAGCCACCAAACCTCTGTCCCTGAAACTGAGCAGGTCTCTTCTTAGCCATAGACTCTTTCTTCTCCCTAACTGATCGTTCGATCCTCCAGACAGATTCCACAAATGTAGCAAACCTCTCTCGATTCTCCAACGCAGACACAGGTGTTGTCAGCTCAGAACTCAGACCCTTCTCAAAACGTCTGATTCGTTCCTCATCTGTCGCTGCCATGTGAGGGCAAAACCTCAACAGATCCATGAACTTGGATTCGTACTCGGTAATGTTCATCATCCCTTGTCGCAAGCTCTCAAACTGACTGATCTTCTCATCCAGATACGTCTTCGAGAAGTATCTGGTGACGAACTCACGCTGGAAAACCTCCCAACAGATCACCTCACCATGCCACTTTTCTTCCTCGATGGTCCACCAGTGACCAGCACTACCCTTCAGAAGGTAGACAGCGTGCTTTACTTTGTCTGCTTCGGGGATGTCGAGGATCCGGAAAGCCTTCTCAAGACTTGTCAGCCATAGATCTGCATCTGCTGGATCAGCCGTTCCAGCATAATCCGAAGCTCCGACTCGGCGAAGCTGTTCGAAGGTCTTCCCAATACCCGATGTTTCTCCATGGGGAGCCTGTGCTCTTAGAGGAGGCACTGGGAGTCGCTCAACCATGAGATTCATCATAGCCATCATCTACGCCATAAGCTATTAGTAGGCAGGATGTTCAAGTATGGCTGGGTCAGGTTGGGGGACCTCAGGCACCCGATCTTCATGTGCCTGCCCAAAAGCTCCATCAACTGATGCAACATCACAGTGCTCATCAACATGTTCTTCATGGTTTCCAGACATCTTGGCTTTTCTTCCGATGAGGTAGAAGATGATTGTAAGAAAATCTGGAAAAACCCATAAGAGCAGACACAACCTAGTCTTAAATCCCTATAGACTCAGCGAACCTAAAGATATGATACCAAACTTTGTGGCAACACATCCCACTATCACACAGACAGCGAGGTGTTACGCGAAAACGTGCGGAAGTCACCATAACCACAGATTACCAAAAACACGGGTTAATTAAAACAGTTGTGGAAAACTAATAAACTAAGAAACTATTACATTCCAGTCCTCATCCTGCAAGGAAGCAGGTTATAAATACATATACATATACAAGATCTGATACGTGTCCACAACTTACAGGAACAACTGTTTATCCATCACATGAGTTCACCACCTGTTCATATACATAAGGGCCCACATCTGGCCAGCAGCAGAATATACAAAACATCAACGATCATACATTGTGAAACAACGACAAAACACCTCCAAGGACCTGAGAGTACAGGGATGACTCTAGACTTTACTACAAAACATCCAAAATAGCAACATTTCCATCGCTTGCCTTCTACTGCTCTTCTTGCTGCTCGGCCGCAACTCCGCAACCACCACCACGTCTAGCTCGACCACCTAAAAAGGGTGTAAACCAGTGGGGTGAGACAATCGAACATTGTCCCAGCGAGAAACATAACTCCCCGCCAAAACTACAAAAACTCAGATATATGTATAGCAGCTAACTGATAAAAGTATACAAGACAGTTATATGATAAAACGGTTCATACTTATCAAGTTTACCATATGTATTCCAGCATATATTCAACTATTTGTTTAAGGGACATGGTTATCAAGATAATATTTATAAAGATCTACCACATATGAGAAACATATAAGCATCTGCAAGATGTAACAAAGTTAACTACACAAACAAGGCCTCAACCAATGTTTCGTGTTTGTCTTAAGCAGTAAATGCTAAATGGATGGATTATGTATTATCATGCCCTGAGGAAGTGAGTCGTACCGCTCAAATCCAACCTTCAGTTGCGAAACCCAAGCCGGTGCCATACAAGGTCAATGGAAGAGTCGGACTCCACGACCTCTCCGCCTCATGGTCAGTGCATGAGTACAACACAAGCAGGACCGCAGTCTCATGCTGAAGTGGTCTTAGCCACAGGGTCAGGCTACCCTCTGCCTAGCCCACCTCGGTACAGGTCTCGGCGCTAGTGAAACTGAGCCACAGGCCTGTTCACCGTGCTCTGAGCCATGAACGCATTCATGCTCCTCATATCACATATCCCGATCCATGGGCCTGTTCACCATGCTCTTATCACAATTGGGGTACGGGCCTGAGTCCGCACCCTGGAGTCTACAACCGAAGTTGCACTCTTACCTCCTCACTTTTGGCTAGGAGAAACCTCGCATACTCAACAATATGCGCTCCGGGTTAACCCGCAGGAGGACCCGTTTCACCATCACCAAATTCCTGACGATGATGGATCTATGGCCAGGGCAACTACATGATAGATTTCACTGTGATAAATTAGTATCTTTTATATGGATTGCAAGATTCAACCAAGTTGTATAACATGCAATTATAACATAATTAAACAACATAAAACTCAACATTATGCTTTTATGGTAATCACATCAACCTGATCCATCTCAAGGATCCAACATCACATGTTATCACTTGGCCTCTTGCCAATCATCCAGATCCATCTCAAGGATCATCACATACCATGGGATCTCAATCCCTCATCATATATTGCCACTACCTCTCAAGGCTCACATCATCATCATGGAACAAATACATCATACATGCAATCCCATCAACCAGAGTAATTATCAAAGTGATGTTACTCATCACATAGTCCTCATAGTATATTCTGGGCTAATCATCACATGCATGGTTTGGGTATACAATAATCATAGTTTCAACATAAGGACTTATGCTTACCATCATGAGATGACATTCAAGATGCTATACTTATCAATCATACATCAACTGATGATCATGTGCATAAAGCACATCATATATCAAACCATAACTATGATTATCCTCTTCTCCTTTTTATACAAATAATCAAGGTGATCACTTCATGCATATAGTCATGCTAGATATGCAGAACAAGCGTTATCATTACCACTACCATTACCATTCTTAGCATTAACATATAATCATTTTATATGTGTAGCCAGGCTAAGATAAATGAACAAGCTTATGATAATGAGCATCATTATCTATATAAGGAGTTACCATCGTTTTACTAAGAACATAACCACAAGGCTATTTTCATAACGGGATGAACCATCATAAAAAAGCACCGGGGACCCTCACTATAGGTCACCACGAACCCTCATTAAAAGGCTATGTCGGTCACCTGCCCTCACCCAAAGCTTAAAGCACAACGCCCGGTATATAAGCAAGCAGCAACGCTGTGTTACGTGCACCTGCGGGCACTCACTTATCGGCAACGCCCATCACAACTTACCCAGCAACGCCCAACACATGGGCTATCGGCCAGGTCACCACCAAAAGCTAATAACCAAGAGAGAGAACCCAACCTTATAAACGTGCAACCACAGATTAAGGCCTAACGGCCGACACGAGGCAAGGAAAGAGTGGTGACGCCCGTCACAACCACAAGGCATATCGCTCGACACAGGAACAAAGGGTGTCGCCCGACACCACAACATATCGCCCAACATAGGCCTGTCGGCCAACACACACCCATGTACTATCACCCATCACTTACTCATGGTCATCTTCTACTTCAAGCACAAGGTACCCGAAACCCTAGAAGATGGCTCACCTCAATGGACTAGGAAAGAGGGGTCTTGCACATCAACCATCACCAAATGGGTCATCACAAGGGAAACCATAAAAAGAGTCACCACCACAACCAAGCTCACCCTTCTAGTCCATGGTGAGAGGAGAGTATTGTTCAAACAACTAGAACACAAGCTCACCTCAATCGGCTAGGAAAGAGGGGTGTTGCTCATGATACTAGGAGTTCAAGCTCACTCCTCTAGACCAAGGAGAGAAAGGAGTATTGCTCACTGAGAAACCCTAGATCACAAGGATCGGCCAACATGAAAGCTAAGCAAGAAACTAAGCTACTAACATATAAACAAGATCATAGCGAGAGTAATGTAGTTAGGGTTAGAAGTTATGCAACCCGCCTTAAGCAACTTCAAGCTCCTAGCTCCAAGCACCACCAAGCAAGGAAGATGGAGACTCCAAGGCTATCGGCCACCACTTTCTCCTCCAAGGTATGTCGGCCACCAAGCTTGCTCCTCCAAGGTGTGTCAGCCACCAAGCTTGCTCCTCCAAGGTGTGTCGGTCACCAAGCTTGCTCCTCCAAGGGGGGGGGTATCAGCCACCATTAGCAAGGAAGAGGGTTGTGTCGTGCAAAAAGGTGGAGAGGAACCAAGGGACCAAAAGGAACTCCTAGCTAAGGAAAGGAACCACCTATATAGAAGGAAAGGGAGGAGAAAACAAGGTTGGTCCAAGCAAGGTGTCACTTGCCTAGGGACACTTGTCCTAGTGCACAAGCCACCACTCTAGCAAGCTCTATACACATGTCCAAGGTATGCACCAAGTGTCCACTAAACCAGGTCAAGGCTAGGTCAATCATCATGGGCGACACAACAACTTTCTCCTAGGGCGACATACCTCATCCTCATGGGCAACAAACTCCCTTGGACGATACACATCCACATCATGGCCGATACAAGGCTCAACCAAAACGAGGCAAGGCACCTCAAAGCCCAACAAGCTCAACAAAGCCCAAAAGAACTCAAGAAACGGACCCAAGCCTTCCTCTCTACACAAGAGGAAGCAAAGAGAGGGAGGAACACCTCACAAGGTGGAAAACTTGCCAGCAAAACCCTAGACTTGGTTTATTTGCAAGTAGCACCTCCAATTCTCAACAAAGAATAACCAACCCTAATCACCACCAAAGGTGATTAGAAAGCACCAAAGCACTAGGGTTAAGCAAAACAAACAGGGTAAACCCTAAACGAAGGTCAGGGTCCTTACACCAGGGTGCGGATTCAGGCCTGTAGCCCAAATATGATAAGAGCATGGTGAAAAGGCCCATGGCTCAGGACGTGTGATATGGGAGCATGAATGCGTTCATGGCTCAGAGCACGGTGAATAGGCCTATGGCTCAGTTTCACTAGCATCGATACCTATACCGAGGCGGGCTAGGTACAGGGTAGCCTGACCCTGTGGTTGAGGCCACTTAAGTATGAGACTGCAGTCCTACTTATGTTGTACTCGTGCACTGACCATGAGGTGGGAGGTCATGGAGTCTGGCTCTTCCATTGACCTTGTATGGCATTGGCTCTGGGTTTTACAGCCGTTGGTTGGATCTAAGCGGTACGGCTCACTTCCTCAGGGCATAATAATATGTAATCCAGCCGAATAGTATTTATTGCTTAAGGCAAAATACGGAACATTGATTGAGGCCTTGCTTGTGTAGTTAATTTTGTTATACTTGCAGTTACTTATACGTTCCTTATGTTATATGGTAATATCTTATAAATCTTATCTTGTTAATCATGTTCCATAATGAAATACTTGGTTAACTGCCTTCCGTGCAGCTTGGTAAGCTTGATGGTATGAATAGCTTTACTTTATAATCTGCTCTTGTTCTACGTTTTATCAGTTATCTGTTGTTGTTTCTTTAATCTTCCTTTGGTTTTATGGTTTTGGCGGGGAGTTATGTTTCTCGCTGGGACTGTGTGTCTCACACCATTGGTTTACACCCTTTTTAGGTGTTCGAGCTAGACGTGGTGGTGGTCGCAGAGTTGTGGCCGAGCAGAAAGAAGAGTAGTAGAAGGCAAGAGATGGACATGCTGTTGTTTTGGTCATTTTGTCGTAGAGTCTTAGAGTCATCCCTGTACTCTCAGGTCCTTGGAGGCATTTTGATGTTGTTTCATGATGTATAGCTGATGATGTTTTGTATCTCCTGCTGCTGGCCAGATGTGGGTCGTTATGTATACATATAATAGGTGATGAATCCATGTGATGGCTAGACAGCTGATCCCCTAAGTTGTGGACACGTGTCAAGATCTTGTACATGTTTACATAACATGTTTTCCTTGCAGGACGAGGACCTAAATGTAATCATTTCTCAATTTATCTGCGTTCTGCAATCGGTTTTAATTAACTCGTGTTTTTGGGTAATTAGTGGTTTATGGTGTTTTCCGCACGTTTTCATGTAACATCTCGTTGTCTGTGTGATAGTGGGATGTGTTGCCACGTTCACAGCTTCCAAGAACTTTTCATACCTCTTTTTTAAGAGACCCTTAATCAGATTAAATGAGAAAGGTATCTTTGGTGCATAGGGGTCCCTATTAGTTATGGCCTCTTAGTCACAACTAGATTTTTCTCCTTCACGACATCTTTCCTTTACCTATTGTTATCACTTAACTTTCGTAGATATTAATTAAACTTCTAGTTCTTCCTCTCTTAAATCATCTTTAGATATGGACTCAGTGTTGGGAACACTTCTTTGAGCACGGCTATTGGTTGTCGCTTCTAGAATTTTTCATGTTCTAAGAGTATCCATATTTGTAGTTCCAGTGGTGGAAGGGATTTTCCCTGATGGATTTTTTATCAGGTCAGATAGTTATGCAAGTTGTTGATCAATTTACTTGATATGGACTTGCATATAAACCCTTTGAGCAGCTACATCCTCCAGGTAGGATTGCATTGCATTCAGCAAGAAGGTGTTATTTAAAGTGCTTTGATTTATTTTTTTCATTTATGGCAGCTTGCCTTTTTGCACAAGCAAACATCTCAGACATCAAGTCTCATTGATTAGAATTCTGGTTCTGACCTTGGTTTCCTCCTGAGGGATTTCAATTCTAGACTTTCCTTGGGAATTGTTTTTGTTGTATTGATAGTTTATGTTTGAGGTATATCTAGACGGTCCACTCCCTCTACAAAACTTAGGTGGTTAGTTAGGTGGGTTGTTCAGAATGTTTGACAATTGAACATTCTCATCTGCATCCTTGTTCTCATAAGAGAACCCAGGGTGATCCAGCCACTTGATCCTGAGATAAGAAAAGTTCTTAGCATCATCTTTGTGGTCATTCTCCTCTGGTTGGGTATGGATACAGTTATCCACTATGAGACCTCCTTCTCCATAGGTAACACATTTCATTACTGTTTCAACTTTTCTTTTCCCTTTGTTTTGAAAATCCTTCAACTGTCAAACATTTGAAGTGATCTTTTTAATCTAAGTGGTTATCATCTTTAGAGCTTTTGATTTATTTGGTGTCCCTTCAGCAAAAACTTTGTTAACTATTCCCCTATCATAATCCAAATCATCTTACAGGGCATCCATTTTATCAATTGTCTTCATAGTGTTCTTTATATTCTTTCCCAAGAAATCACTACCTACACCAGCATTTAGTGAGGTCCTCTCAGCAGAGGTAAGGCCATTATATAAGGTTGTTACTAGGAAGCCTTTGTCATAGTTGTGATGAGGCAAATCCCTTTGATATTCTTGGAACATCTCCCATTCCTCATACAAGTTCTCCCCTAGCTTCTACCTCAAACTCATGATCTTGTGTCTATTTTGGAGGGTATTCTCTACTGGATAGAACTTAGTGACAAAAGCTTCTGCCAACGGGGTCCATCCATTAATGTTTTTATCTGGAAAAGCAAGGTACCAAGATATGGCCTTGTCTCTAAGAGAGAAATTGAATCCCTTAAAGTAGATAACTTCATGTGGTACTCGATTCAATTTTAATGATGTCGCATATGTACTTAAAAGCATCTAGGTGGTCATAGGGATTTTAATTCAAAGAGTTTCCTCCAAAAGTCCTTTTTTGTATCACATTAATAACTTCTAGCTTAATCTAAAAGTTCATAGTGTTGAATCGAGTAAGACAACTCGACTTCTAGATTCATTGGCTCGTGTTGCAACCAACTCTCAAAGAGATGGTCCTCCATCCTCATTGTCATCCTTGTTGTTTTTTATTGTTGTTTCTATTTCTTTTGGCTCTACCATGTGGAACATCTTCATCTCATGGTAATGTTCTGCATCATATTCTTCCTCATGGTGGTCATCATTACGATCTTCATTGTGTTCCTTGTAGATCTCCTCTACCCTTAGAATGGGGATAAGTGGTGGCCTATGGGAGGAATGATCTTCATAGTTGGTGTTGACTGTAGTTTGGCTTACTCAAACTTCCTAAAATAAGTCACATAATCGAGTAAGCTATTGGGTGTGTGATATGAAATATTCAAGAAGGTAACAACTATCAGATCTAATATTGCAATTAGCTCTATTTCTAGACTTGAGGCATAAGTGTAGCTAAGTGGACTTGGGTTCTCAATAGCATTGATAGGCCTATATTGTGCATATCAAAAAGAGGCGGACTCAGAAGGATCGAAGTTTGAATTTATAACCTGAAACCTTCAAGGACCCCTGCAACTTTATTATGGGGTCGAAGTATATATACGGGGTCAAACACAGCGATGTAGGTATGTTTAGTATGTGCCTAAATTGCATGTCTAAAAAAGAGGGTGACTCAGAAGGATCAAACTTTGAATTTATAACCCAAAACCTTCAAGGACCCCCACAACTTTATTATAGGGTCGAAGTAGATATACAGGGTCGAGCACAGGGATGCGGGTACATTTAGGATGCTTAAAACCTCATTCTTAAGTCACTTAAGCCAGTCTGATAGTTAATAAAAGTTTGGAACTAGAACTAGTCTAGCGAAATGTTATGAAATAAAACAAAACAAATGGAAACAAAATAGAGTCCATCAGAATCTACTAATCAGAGAGAAGGAGTTCGTCACTATGTAACCACAAGTGGGGCAGTCTATCCACCCATTCTTGGGTGTAGACAACCCTCGAACACCTCACCAAGCAACCTACATCTAAACATAGTGTGTATTGTGGTATCTATTCATGTGGGGTCATCCCACTCACTTTCGTACAGAGTGACTAAAACCCATCAATGATATGAGACCTATCTTGAGGATGACAAATCAATACCCTACTATTTTCTAGATACCCTTTCAGTTCTAGAATATTCTAAGATGCTAGGAACATATGTGATCTGGGCAGAACCTAGTAGTGGACCTGATTGTGCCTAGATGGGTTTGTCCATTCCTAGGTCTATAGTTCTACATAGATCACCTTGAACCATCCTCTTTTTAGATCTGATTCAAACTACCTTCTCTTATCCATTTCTACAACAAATCTCTTGATATAGGTAGAAATAGAAGTTCGAGAAAGAAAGAGATCAACCAAACAAGCACTCATGACCAAAAAGAGAAGATAGAATAGAAAATGTATTAGATTTGAAATAAATGGCTTTCTTAAGGTAAAAGTACATAAACATGCCCAAAATGGGTTCCATAGCCAAGAAGGAGCTCAACTGGCCATGGACAAGCATAGTTGGCACTGAACATAGATGGAAAAACATCATTTGTATAGAAACTAAAGAGAACGGTAGAAGAAAGGAGAAGAAGAAGAGATTTAACTCCTTAGCACTCTATATGGGTCAAATCTCGTATTTCGGTCATCTGCATTGTCCTCTAAACTCCTTGGCCTCCTTTCTCATCGATCCTGCCCCAAACAGTAGCTTGATGGGTGTATGGAGGTGAAAGATGGCTGGGAATAGTAGGAAATGGTGAATGGTGGTGGAAAATTATGGTAGATGAAATCAAACTGGAAGGATAGATGTAGGATGAGTATTTCAGCCTTTTCAGACCTTCAAACTCTCCCACGGGGCTATGTGAACCAAAAATGTGCAAAACCACAATGTGGAACCAAAAATCTCAGAACCAAAATGTGTTTGAACTACCATAACCCCTCTCCAAGTAGAAAGGGATGGGTATATATAGGTGAAGGTGGAGTGTATTTAATGAGTGGTCGTGACACCTATTTCAGTCACTACACTTATCTCAGATCGACCATATTGGGTGTAGCGATCGAGATATTCTGAGATTGAGATAGACATCATGGTTGAGATGATCATCACGGTTGAGACAGTTGTCTTGGTTGAGAAAGCTTCTGGACCTTATCCTCAGCCCAGCCATGCCGAGTGCTTCATTCATGGCAAATGTTGTGGTCGTGATGAGTGTATTGATCATGATAGTCTTTGCTACGGTTGTGGTTTAGCGGTCATGAAGCCATGTAGTGATCACAAGGAGTGTAATGGTCACTACACCTTGAACTTGGCCTGATCGTGCCGAGCGTAGTGGTCGAAACGTTGTAGGGTTTGTGACCCTTATAGAGGTTGAAACCCCTTTTTAGTAGTCACACACTTACTCCTTAGGGACAAACCCACGTCGGGGGGGGGGGGGGGGGGGGGGGCTATTACTAGTGGTTGATGGGCCTGAGTCAATGAACCTTCTAATTGATGAGGATGCTTTCTGATAAAGGATTGACAAGTGGGACCACCATCTCCTAAGTTGTGCACATAATGCGATGCTTGTGGGGAAGAATATGAAGAATTGATGTCTTCTTGAGTTTGGTACCTACAAGTCCCAAAATTAGCTAGTTGAGCAACTCTATCTATAAAAAGATATAGATTACTAAAAGATAAGGATCTAGGGTTATTTTAGGCATAGTAAGGATATAATGACACATAACCATGAATAAACGCTTAGCATAAATTCCTAAATTTGGGTGTTATCAAGTACTGGCTGCCTTTTCCCCAAAAATAGTGCCAAAAGTTGATCTGCCTAAAATTACATAGCCAAAAGGAGCAGATTTACAATAGTTAGAATTAAATTTAGAAACCAATACTCAAGAACCCACAACGTTAACAACGGGGCATGTTGTAGTAAATTCGAGTTGAACACATGGACACGATTGGAAAGGTTCAAGATCCCTAAAGCCTAGGCTTAATTGTACCAATCGAAAGGTAAGGTAAGGTATGTGTTTCTTATGGAATAATGATTCTCCAAAAAGCAAGAAACAAACAAGCAAAGTACAATGAAAGGTAAAACAAAGAAGTGTGAATGTTAAAAGATTTAGAAAATAAGGATAGAAGGAAACTTAGATTGTGTTTCACCATCTAAGATCCCTCACCAACAAAAAATACACACACCCATTATATACCCTTAGCAAGTTTACAAGAAATCATCATAATTGTCTATTCCCTCCTCTCTTGAACTTAGAATAGATCTAAATTATAAGGTTATCTCTCTCTCAATATGGCAAACATTTATAATAAGAAACATAAACATATGATTGTTAGCTTAAGCATTCCAACATTCTCATGCATTCATGCAATCGCATGACTCTTAGATATAGTTTCATACTACTCTCTTGAGGTGTTAATGATCAAACCACACTTTAAGGTAGCTAATCCTTCAAGTGAAGCATTATGAACAATAGCATGGAGATAAACATTTGTAAGAGAATATATTCAATGGATATAAAAATTTACAATTGGGAGGGCCTTAGTGGCTACTCCCAACCCAAGTTAGATGAATATCCACTCGTGGTGGTGAGTGACATGGAAAATTTGCAAGTTTGAGAAGACATGGAGATGGATATGGAAGAAGGTGAATAGGTCAAAGAAGAATATGAAATATACACCAACAACAACCAAACAAGTTAAGGTCAATGAAGACCTCCTCCTCTCTGAACCCAGTGAAAACTATAACGACCCCGACCTAGGTTATGAGGTAACCCTATTTTTTGGCTAATAAAGTTGCTTAGAAATTTAATATAATCCTATAAGGTGTTTTGTTATCATGTGACACACTTATGTTTCAAGTTTGGTCCCGATTGAATGTTGTTTGAGCAATGTTCCTTTGTTTTGGACCAAAGAGCAATTTACCAAAGCTGAGGGGTTATATTGCAAAATGTCACATGTTGAGCGTGCCTTATATGTTTTAGCATCATAAGAGATAGAATGGTGCAAGGTGGTGGCTTGTGGAAAGCCTAAATTCCAAGTTTGAACAATGTTGGTACCTTGTGCACCAATTTTGGTACAAATTGTAATTTACCCAAAATGTGGGGTTAATATACAAATTACCATCTCTAGAGTGTTCCTACTTCCTCTATGTATCATTTAGAGGAGATAGAATGAATTATACACCATGTTTGATTCCATTATGAATGATGGTAATCTTGGTGATGAAATGACCAAGAAAAGGGTTGAATATGAAAGCTTAACTTGAGATGTATCAAGTTGAAAAGCTTATATATGAGTGCCTATCGGCCAAGGAGCCCAAGGAGGTGTTCCATATCGTTTTTTGGACTCTTAGAAAATTCCATATCATGCAAACAACCTCAAGGAGGTGAGGAGTGTCGGGTTACAACTTCCTTAGCAAAGTTGTGATGAGTTGTGAATAAAGTGGTGATTTTGTTGATATATCTTAATCAAAGGGATATGTAATGGATGAATATTTATCCCTAGATGATCCTCAACCATTTTTCAAGACAATATAAATTTTTATGCATGCATTTACACATGTCACCATGAATGGACACGTGGCACCTACTAGCTCAAAATGATGACACCTCATTTTCACCTTCCTTCATGAGCAACAAGTATATACCCCTAGTTTCACCCCTTAGTGGAATTTTTCGACCCTTACCACCCTCCTACCTTATGGTATCGTGCATAGACTCCTTGTATCGTTCAGGAGTGCTGTGGTATCGTGCATGGGCCCTTGGGTATCGCCCATGACAAGATCATATCGCCCAAGTAGGTGATATCAGCCATATAGGGTGATATCGCCCATAGTGAAGTGTTTTGATCATAAGTGAGTGGCATATCGTGCAAATGAGTGTCATATCATGCATGGGTGGTGGCATATCGTGCAAGAGTAGTATGGTATCGTGAAAGAGTGTTAAGGAGCAAGAAGGAGCTCATACTTAACCCTAAGGTGAGGCCATGATCATTTTCAACCTTGGATTGAAGTACGATTTTAGGGTTTTGATCTTCCTTACTTTTCTTCTTCACCAATTACTTATGCATGGTGATTCCTTGTATATGAAGGAGTTATGAACGAGCCTTGGACTTTTTATAAGTCATATTCAACCTTAGGAACATGGAGCTTTGGAGCTTGGAGCTTTGAAGTTGTTCTTAAGGCGGGTTATATAACTTGAACTCAACCATGTTATTATTCATCACCTAAATTGCTATACTTAATGAATTACTTTTAATTCCGAAATTTCCTGAAATAGTTAATGAGATTACGAGTTGTAGTAGTTTCTTAGACCTATTGACATGAACTATAACATTTAGAACCAAGGTCTAGAGCTTGAAGATGATGGTATCACTTTATAAAAGTGATATCGGGTGCAAGCATACAAACAAGCACCTCTAACCCGATATGATGATGTACCTACTTCACTAAAACGATATGGATATGATTGTATACCTTCTTGCACTATATGGGGGTGTAGTATACACCTCTTGCACGATAGGAAGTCTATTATAGACTCCATGCATGATACAAGGTCAATTGTATACTTGTAAGTTGACAAGAAACCCTAATTTGGGTAACCCGATATAAGTGAAGAGTAATAAGTGCTATTGCACGATATGATCATATAATACATCATTGGTACTTAGTATCATGAGGCCTACATGACCTTGCATGATAAGGTTGCACGATATTCAACCCTAGATAATATGGTAGCCCGACATGGTGATGAGTTTATACCTCTTAAGCATCATGGGCGACACTTATATGTACCATGTGCCTGTCACAATCAACCCTAACCCGACATGGGTGTTGCAACCTAACATTTGATGGTGTAGCCCAATATGATTTGGTGCCCTACACTCCAATTGACTTGTATATTAGGTTGAGACCAATATGGAAAACCCTAATCCGTCACAGCCAACCCTAGATGGTGTGCCACCTGATATGGTGATTGAATGCACCTCTAGTCCGACATGGTGATGGTTTAATACCTCATGCACGACATGGGTAACACATTAAAACACCTCTAGCCTGATATGGATGATGGTAATATACCTCTAGCCCTATATGGTGAGTGCCCATACACCTCCAACCTGATATGGTGGTGCCTATACACTTACAACCCGATATGATGAACATGCGTACACTTCTAACCCGAGATACCTTGTAAAGGTGAGGGCAAGACACTCTTAGGAGTAATGAGTGTAACACCAAGTAATGGTGTGTCTAGTACCTTGATAAGTGAAACACCTAAAGTGGTTGATAATGGACAACCTTATATCAACAATGCCTTAACCCGAGATGAGTCCATATCATTGATGATGGTTGGATAATTCAAATGTGTGACTTATGACCAATATATTACATCATAAATGTGATGAGCTAGTGCATAAAGTATTAGGATGGGAAATACCCTAATACAAGATAAGTTGATGAACTTAAGTAAGTTAAAAGTGATGAGGGAAGTGATACATCAAGACATGATGGATATCACATCCAACACCTCAAGGTTGATACACCATCATATACCCTAAATCCAATATACTTTGATGAGTAACACATGAAGTGTGTTATGCAAATTTTTGCATTGAGATGTAATGAGTTTAATGCACTTTGATAAGTATAGGCTAATATACCTTGAGAAAGGGTTAACCCAAGTTAATAAAGTATGATGTAATCATATTCTGGTAAGGATGAGAGAGGAACTCATACCTTGTGTTGATAATCATTTAATGATAAATGATGAGAATTAATAAGCATGATTGAATAGTTATGATATCAAAGTTTGCTCCTAGATGTGTGGAGCAATGAATTAGGGTTTGATCATTGATAATATGATCTTGAAAACTTGAATGGTTAATAATGGAAAACCCTAACCCTAATGAAGGGTGATGATATGTAAGAGAAACCCTAATCAATAAGAAAGGGAAACCCTAACCCTAATGATGGGAAGGTTGTAATTCTCTTATTGCATAAGCCTTGTAAGGCAAGTTAAATACTTGTATAAAAGTATAATGATCAATGGCCTTGTGAGCCATGTGAATAAGTTGTTGCCTAGTGAGAGGTAACAAGATGTTTAATGGCCTTGGGAGCCATGTGAATAAGTTGTTGCCTAGTGAGAGGTAATAAGATGTTTAATGGCCTTGTGAGCCATGTGAATAAGTTGTTGCGTAGTGAGAGGTAACAAGATGTTTAATGGCCTTGTGAGCCATGTGAATAAGTTGTTTCCTAGTGAGAGGTGACAATATGTAATGGCCTTGTGAGCCATGTGATAAGTTGTTACCTAGTGAGAGGTGACAAGATGTAATGGGCCTTGTGAGCCATGTGATAATTTGTTGCCTAGTGAGAGGTGACAAGATACTTAATGGGCCTTGTGAGACATGTGAGATGCTTGTGTAACAAGTATCAAATATACCTTGGTCCTAAGACCTAGAGGTATTAATAATGTTCTATGATGAACTAAGGGTTTGAATACCCAAATATGTAATTATGATGATGATAATGTTAAGGGATGAGAATTCCCAGTAATGAGATAAGGGATTGAGATCCTAATGTTATATAAAGTTTTGAAAAGTACTTGATAGATGTATTACACTTTTCTTTGTAGAATTTTTCATAATAATTCATGTTTGAAAACTTGATTGATGCTAAAAGAATACACTAATGTACTTAATTAACTAAGTGGAATCTCATCATGTAGTGCCCTAACCATAGATCCATTCAGTGTCAGGTCTCATCCTTAATGGTGAAATGGGTTGCTCCGCGGCATAACCCGGAGAGCATATTTTTGAATATGTGGGGGTGATGGGCGCGAATACCTTACGCCCTAATGTGGGATTGATGTGAGATAAACATTAAATCTCTCAACCCTTCATTATATGTGTCGGGATGGATGTATCATGAATCTTCCGATGATGATGAATGCTGGATAGATGTGAGATAAACACGAGATCTCTAGATGCCGAAGGAGTGCAGTTGATGTTGTAGCTCTATAGAAAAGTTGCTAGTATACCCTGGAAAGCTATTTAGCAGTGACACAAGATGTCCTGCATGTGGTCTCGGACTGACCGAGATGGATGAGGTCGTAGAGTATGGCTCTTCCATTGACCTATGTATGGAACTGATGCTTTACGCCGTCGTGGTCGGTTGGAGTATGAGCGGTATACCTCATCTCCTCAGGGCATAAGTGTGACTGTAAAATGTAATCAGCCATATAGCATATTTGCTTAAGGATTGAATACGAAAATCATTGGCTGATGTTACATTTCTTTTATGCATCTTTAGTTGATAGATGATATGTATGTTTCTTTACATTCCTTGCAAAGAAGATAGATGGTTTATAATTCTACCATGGATAGATGCAATGTTCTCCTTAAGTAAGGATATTATCTTATTCTAATCATACAATGATTAATACTGCATGTTAATATAAAAAGAACCTCTGCTCAGTTTATAAATGCTTATTCTGTGATAATAATATGGTCGGCGGAGAGTTATATCTCTCACTGGGACAATTGTCTCACCCCATGGGATCCACATTTTTTTAGGTGGACATGCACGAGGTGGTGAAGATCTTTCTACAGAGGTACAACAACAACATCAGGGACAGCAGTAACAGCTCAGGTTGAGTTTATTGTCTGTCATATCTTGTAGATAGAAGTCCTATGTGTCGTCTTTGTACTCTCATGTCCTTGGAGTTAGCATTTAGTGGTTTTATGATCGATATGAGATTTTGGCTTGTATGCCTCGAGGTTTTATGTTTCTTATGTATAGTTCGACAAAGCAATTGTTATATGTAACCCTCGAGATGAAGTTGTACATGGTATGTACAATGTGAACAATGATGTATATAAGGTTTTGGACCTTTCAGTAAGAGTTTTTCCTTGAAATGGATCTCTTTATAAAATGGTTTTAATTTTTAGTTATTTTTGTTAATCTGTTTTTTATGTTTAATTCCGCTTAATTAATGACAATTTGTTTGTCGGTTTGGCGACAGTCGTCACAAAAATGTTGAATATGGTTGTCACTATTTTCCTCCTTCTCTCAAGGAAGGTTCAAGCATTGCTCAAAGATGATGTGGCATGTCGGCCTTCAGACTCTCATCCTCAGGATGCAGCAAACCAATGGAGAGGGCAAGGTTGATGGCCAACTAGTGATGTAGTTGCATTTCATCTTCAACTGACAATGACGCGACCCTTCTTGAGTAACAAGGGGTTTTCTATTTATATCCCATGGTGTGGGACTTGAGGTGCTCATAAATGATGTTTAGTTGCATCATGAGCCTTCTACGTACATTCCTGGGGACATGTGCTTAACAAACAGCACGATTGATGTGTTCGTCGCCACCTTCAGTAGGCGATTTGCTGGCTAACCATTGGTGTATACATTTGGTTTGTGCCTGACCTTCTATTGGCAAAAATATGCAGACCATCAGTAGAGACAAGCTTCAAGCAAGCCACCAGAGGATTAGGGTTGGCAAATAGATTGGGTCATGGCCCATAAAGTGAATTTCAAGTCTATTTTAAGTCCTAAATCAAATTTGTGCTACAAATTTTATGCAATACAAAAAATTATGAAATATTTAATTGTAGAATTTTTTATTAGACATGCCAAAAAATTTACTGAGTATTAATATTTATTTAATCTTAATAAAAACCACTAAAAACACATTCTTGGTCATTATAGGTTACTCTCAAGTTGAAGGGGTCAGGTTCGGGTTATTTGGGTCCATGGAAACTAAAATTTTCACACATGGCTGAATTTTACTTTGCAACCAAATTAGCATTTTTGGGTTTAATTCAGCTCAATTTGGGTCAGAATTTTTGGTCGGGTCTGATATTTATTGACTCTAAATTGATCCATTTGAAGATGACTTGTCCATTCCTTCAGTAGGCATACTTTCTATGTCACCATCGGAAGGCCTCATGCCCGACCTTCGGGCGATCAGGTGTTTTATCCTCTCTCTTTCTATGGTAAAGAAACATAGTGACATCTGTTGGTTGAGCATCTAGTGGTCTTTTCAGAGGGAGGAACATGACCATTGGTTGTGGGAACTGATGGCGTTTCAAATTAGTAGAATCGTGACTTGATTGTCTAGCTAGCATGTTGAAAGTAGACGAAGAGCAATTGGTTGTGGAAACCAATGGGAATCCTATTTGAAACCACCTCTACGTTAGGTCCAATATTTGATGAATTTCTTGCATGGAAAGGAGAGGTTAATCCTAAATCGAGGCACAAATGGCAAGCATGAACAAAATGTGAGATATTGAAAGAGAGTTTGTATGATGGAAGGAAGTTAATAGAAAAATTAGGCAAGAAATATCCACAAAGATAGATGTTATCTGTGGGACGTCAACTATAAGATGATCCTCAAATTTATAGATTCATCTATATGTTTTCATAATTAGAACTTTAGAGTAGATACTTTGTCTCAAGATATTATGTGATGCCCTGACGCACCACAGAACAAGATTACTAAAAACAAAACGTGGAATTATCACTAACAACCAGAGTACTATAAAACATGAAAATTAAAACCAATTTCTCACATCCACCTCAAGTGGAAACATATCACATTTAAGTCCACAAAATCCATTTGTCTTATCTTATGTCCAAAATATCATTACATACACAGCTCGTCAGCCCTTAAGCCAGAACCTATTACATATGATAACTTGTGCATATACATACATGCCATATATATACAATAAAGGAATAAGAGAAAACATTGTCTCGATATATTACAACTAAAAAACTCCCCTAAGGACCTGAGTGTATAGGGACGACATGTAGGACTCTACTATAAAACATAGTCCAACCTTAACTTAGCTACTGCTCCTCTTGCTGCTCAGCACCAACGGCATAATCTCTACCACCTCATGCTCAACCATATAAAAGATGTGGAAACCCACAGAGTGATACCAATGTCCTAGCAAGATATATAACCCTCTGCCAATGTCTATTAAAAACACATGTATATTAAAGAAGATCAACAACATTACTATCAGGTTGAGCAGATTCAGCTAAATGATATGTATTAAACTAATAGTACAGGTTAAGCAAATAATGAATTAATACTGAGTAGTAGATCAATTAATACTCTAAGAAGGAATATGGTTAACATGTATAATAATTGATTTCTCTTACCCTCTTATAATTCAAGAAATCAGTACAAAGATAAGGCAAAGGGTCATCCAATGTGAGACACATTTAACCCTAAGCAAATATACTACACGACTATATTATGTATTTAATTATGCCCTGAGGAGATGATGTACACTACTCATACTCGAACTAACCACTACTAAGTCAAAATCAGTGCCATACGAGATCAAGTCCAAATGCAAAATATCCTAACCCGCCTTGGTATATATGTCACGGCGTTAGTGAACTGAGACACGACCACAACCGTGCTCCCGCCAGGGTATGATCACAACCATCTGAGTACACATATCACATGTAGTGAATCACATAATTTGAAATATGTCCTTGTCCATTCTCCTACCAGGGTATGACCTCAACCATTCCAGTGTATTAAGGATGCAAGGAGATACCTCGACTTTCACCCCACATATTTAATAATATGCGCTTTGAGTTTCCTTTAGGAATTGTTTATTTCATCATCCAACTAATACTAACACTGAAGATGGATCTATGGCATAGGTAAACTACATGATTAAGGTTTCACTTGATGGGTAACTTTTAGCATAAATCAAGTTACAACGAATAAACCCTAAACAAACTGTACAAACATAAGGGCATAATACAACTCCAGAAGATATAAAACAGTTGATGTATCAACCTGTCACATGATCACATGATACTACTTGCCACACAAGGCTATAACAATTATCATACTGCCATGGGATTTTGATACCTCATCACATCACTTGGAGGATAACACCTCACACTAGGCATTAAGCCTCTTCCAGGTCATAAGATCCATCACATCAACATGCTTCATCAAGGCTCATAACCATTATCCTGTGACATATGATTACCATCATAGCATTCACATGTGATGACTACCATTCTCTTGCATGGTTAGTATCATACAAATAGGAGAGAGAAACAATGTAGTATCACTACATAGTATCACAATGCACAAGGTAAACAACCATTGTTATAGTCCCACATTACGGTTAGGGTTTCATCATTATGCCCGATTAGAGTTCTATACTCCAACCCTATGAACAATCCTAGGTATGTCACCCTCCCACATTCTTGGAACATGTGAGTCAACCATCACTAACATCACTCATCCATCACACCTAGAAACAACATGCCCAAGCAAGACCATCAACTCAGGAGGTAAGAGATAATTAGATTAGGTGGTTGACCACCAGACATTATGATGGTCAAAGGTCATGGAGAAGACTTGTGACCTACCATCACTATAACTCATCAGCGGTCAAAGACCTTACCTTAGGTCAGCGACAAAAAACCAGCAACCAAGGATATTACTAAAAACAAACGGCCGTAGGGAACCCATAACTTCAATGACCAAAACACCCCCACTATCAAACGGTTGAAGAAAAAGTTACATCAGCAACCAAGGTACCTCCTCATGTCAAATAGTTGAAGGAGGACTACATCCATGCGGTTGCAGGGATACCAACATTCAAAGGGTCGAAGGAAGACTACATCCATGTGGTCGTAAGGTGACCAACATTCAGATGGTCGTAGGGATCACAAGCTTATGTGATCGAAGAAGAAGAAAGAAGGTTGTTCAAGACACCAAGGTTAAGGTGAACAACCAAACGACCAAAACCACCTTTAAACCTTGAACACTTAGAGAAAATCATCGAGATCATCTAGGATAGATAAAACCATCAGCAAAACATGAGTAAAATAGCATGGAACCGACCACCAAAGAGAGATGCAAAAACTTAGGGAAAACTTCATTCAAACCCTAGAAACATGTACCACATGTGACCAACATGAAAACCATAAATTAAGATGACAAAACCCAAAGTTGAGTTGCATGAAAAACCATAATATCCTTCATCACTTAGATTTTTGGGTAGGTGAATTAGGGTTTAAGCAAGGAAGCAAGTGCATGCAATATTAACATAGAATCATAACCTTAATCAAGATAACATCATCAACAACAATTAATCACGTTTTAGAATAAGATGCATGTAGGATTAAAGTGATATAATAGAGAGGGAAGAAAGTTATACAACCCATCTTAGATGATGGTTGCACCACCTCCAAGCAAATCTCCAAAAGCAAGAAAGAAACCCTAGCTTTGATCTCCTCCACGATCAAGCTAGTCACTGGCTCAAAAGAGAAGAGAGAACCGTAGGTTAAAGGGAAAGAAAAAGGAGATCCAAAAACCTCAAGGCCAAGAAGAACAAAAGAAGGAGAAAGGGAAAAGATTCTCATCTCACTCAGGTACTACCATGGAGAACCATGGATTCGACCTTTATGGAGAGAAGTCTCTCAAAATAGCCATCATGGATGAGCCATAGTCCACGGACAAGAAAGAATAAGAAGGAGGTAGGGTTCTTAAAGAAAATGGAACCTTGATTTGGATCACTAACCAAGGATAAGGAATCACCAAAGATCACCAAGGAAGAGATTCTCCAAGCTTGGATCACCACATGCAAAAGACCTCGGCCGCCAAGCACCAAGGATGAACTCTCCTTCACAACCAAGCACACTAGGGCCAACCACAAGATAAGAGAGAGATGGAGGAAGGCTAAAATTGGTACATGTGTGTAGGAGAGGTGTTATTTACTTAAGAGTATGAGAGAGATGGAAGGGTTGAGGTGTCAAGCACATAGGTGCCACATGTCCACCAAAGAACCAACATGCACCCACTAAAAGGATGCATGTAAGATAGGTCATGAAACTAGGTAAACCAACTCACTCACTTGGTAAAGGATGACCATCGGTTGTAGCAACACATGGCCACAAGAACCATGGTCGTAGAGAAACCAAGCGACCCACATCAAGCAACCTAAACCCTAGGTCAAATGACCCAAGAGAGAGATCCAAACTCAAGAGACCTTTAGGATTCGAAGGCATCATAAAAACATCATGTAACCATAGATAAAATATCAAGGATATCCAAGGATGGTCTCTAAACATGAAGAGCATCAAACGGTCAACATAGGGTTAACAACAACATAGGGAATTTATGCAAACCCTAGAAACAAATCTCAACATATCACCACTTATCTCCTCACCAAACCAAAGTATAACTAGGTGCCCAAAAGCACCACTCTATCTCTCTCATGATGCCTAGGTATCAAAGTTACACTCTTCATGTGAAAAATTTGCAATACAACCCCTCAACAAGTATAAATTGCAACTAGGTCCAAAACAAGCACATAGATAGCAAAACTAGTTCAAACACTTTCAAATAGGACCAAACTAAAAACATAAGCATGTAACATGTTATTAAGGCGTTTGAAGAGACTAGATCAAGGTTCTAAACATATTATTAAGAAAAGCAAGCACCATCAACAACTAAACTAGGTTAGGGGTCTTACATATTGAATGAGTTTCCATATGATAGCCTTTCTTTGTAAGAACACTAATGAGAACATGTTATATACAAGTTTGATGGATTGATTATAATGTTACAATGAATGACTGTTTTATGTAGTGCCCGCCTTAAGTGAACAAGTTATGGATAACTCTATGATGCTTCTGCTATGTGCATGAGTGTGCTTAGGAAGGGCATTATACCAACCTTGTTTTTTTTAGGGCTCAAAAAGGAAGACAAATTCCAAGGAGTTCAACAACAATACTTGTGGCCAAACCAATTATCATAGACCCCACTTAATGAATGTAAATGATGAAAAGAATAATAGGATGATAAAGTTGTATACCTTGTATATCTCCCTTGATGGAGCTAGGGGATAAGACCAGCCAGTCTGCTTCAATCCCTGAGGAAGGATATAGCATAACAAAATATACCGATGTTTCAAAAGTACCGTAAAGGGAAGGTACCTACTTTGAAGGGAGAAATATCTCCCTTTCCATATTAAGATACAAGTATAAAAATATATACTTTACCTTGTTATCCTTGATAGTGATGTGACAATATGTGTCTGAGTTGGATGATAATTAGGTAGTGCATACCTAGAACCAGGATAAGGGTCAATCTAGGGGAAGATTTGATAGAACAATGTTGAAATTTAAGCACGTGTTTCATCACCCCAGTCTAACTAAATAAAACCCATGTTATCGTGTAATGGTGTTAGTGGATGAAGGGTTCACCTGACGTTGGCATTATGCAAATGCCACTAGGTTTGGCAACCTGGCCAGACCATAAATTCCACATACTAATAAAATTGCATCCATGCAAGTACTAGGGTACGAGGGAGTGTCCACACAGTTAACAAGTTAGTTAGCATGAAAATATGTGATCCATGCATATATAGAAGTAACACTAAAACCAAGCTTAGTGGTTACATAGACACTCAAAATATCATTAAGGAGTGTTGTTCAGTTATGTGCAGGGTCATCCAATGAAAAAGGGAAGTATCTTGTAGAGGATGAAAAGGTCTGAAGCATGGGGGATCATGGTTTGTGTCTTGAGAGCCTAACCTCCCTATAAGAAATAAGAGAACCTCTATATTAGACTCTGTAACACCCTAATTTTCATACCACATGAGAAGAAGCATTCTTACTCAAGGGGGTGTCTGGAAAATGCTAATCATGCAATTAAAGTAAATGAACACCTTGCATTGATTTGAAAATGATTCATACATAGTTCTTCAAATGAAGGAAACTACATAATAAATGTCTATGAGATCTAATTTACTTGGTAACATGACTAAACAATGTAAAAATGACTTTCTAGATCTCTAGATCATCTAGGTAAATGGCATCCCACCAGGCAAAGCTTGAAGATCTCCTAGTCTTTATTTCCCCTTTTGTCCTTCAATTGCTCTAAGTCATGCAGACATCTCGTCCCCATCCATGCGAAACAAACATCACATCAACAAATGATATTTGGCACTTTATAAGACATAAAAGTAAATATAACTTGACATGATAAAATTGGCATGACATACTTGACATAAACTTGAACATGGATTTTCTTAAGCATTCATGATTCATAACTTACATGAAGAATTGAACAATTTGTATATGCATCCCTCTATAACGCCCCCTTGAGAGCACATGATAACTAGGAAAGCCCTTGATGTTAGGAAAGCCTTTGGCAACCCCTTGATGTCCATGATTCAGGAGCATATAAAACTAATTCAATTGCATTTAACTCGATCATTAACATGGCATTAACATTATCATTAACATTAACATGATCATTGAACTTTAACACGATGGGATTCCTCCCCTTGAATCATAATGGGATTTCTCCCTCATAAACCATAATATGGTTTCCTCCTTCTTGAGCATGATTCCATAAATCTTAATTTCATAATTATAATTAGAGCCATAACATAGACTATAATTAAGAAAGGAATCAATCAACGATAATTATACATGATGCATTCTTGAAAAGACATTCATAATTCATGAAATCATATAATCATGCATAATAATAAGTAAACATGCATTAAACTAAAGTACTTGTGCCAAATAAGCATGGCCCTCTTACTTATAACAAACCACCTTAGTGTCAAGTCTCCTATTGAGCCTTTAAACACTTAAAATTTTATTAAAACCATATCATGTACTTGAATCCATGATCTTGAAACCCTAATTTCGTTCATGGAATAATTGAAGCCGTTTGATGTGGAAATTAGCATTTGAAAATAACTCCAATCGATAGTAAATCCAGAGATCTTTCCAAAACATACTTTTACATATTTTTCTGAGTTCGTATGCAAACAATATGAATTTTGTATTTTGGACCAATCAGAAACCAAGAAACCATAGACGTGACATCGATTTAAATAAACATAAAACTGATGTAAATAAAACCATTGATTTAAATAAACATAAAACCGATGTAAATAAAACGCAAAAGGACGAGAATACTTAGGTGCGTGTGACACTTAAATCAGAATCGCAGAGGTAATATGGTCATTTAGACCTAGCTGTAACTTGTGCGTGAGGAAATCAAATTAAATCATTGAATGACGCAATTGCCCTTGCAAATAAAATCGCCTGATTGAATCTGCATGGGCACATCGACAAACGCCGACGAGAGGTGAACAAGTTGGGGAAAGAGAACCATCGGAACCTGACTGAGAGGCAAAAGTAGATGGCCACATACATTTGTGGGTCCAAGACCAGAGCTGGGGAGTTGTTGCTGGGGTCGAAGAGCCACCACAAGGCCACATCGCCAAACGCCGACGAGAACGTCGATACTGGGCCAAGGGCGAGCTACAGGTCTAGGCAACTGACGCTAACAAGAGACAACCCAACGATGTGAAAAGGAAGGATGGGTGTCGTACATTGTTACTTGATTCCCAATTGATCCATAGTGGGCGTAGAGAGTCGATGTGAGGTCAAGGTTATCAGAAAACCATAGTGAGTAGGGGAGAAGGTTATAGGGTACTGGAGGCACAATTGATTGTGGAGGACGAGGCCCTCTGGTAGGCAGTTCTTTTGGAACCCGTAAATTGATGAGGGGAAAGTCGTGGCGACGGCTGTGAGTTCTCGTGGAGAGGGCACTCAAGCCCTAAATGGGTATTTCTACTTTAGAGCAAGAGAATGGGCGAGTAATGGCTCTTTAAATCCGGGGTAGCGAGACAGAACTGAAGGTGAAGAAATTTCAAGAAACTGTCATGAGATGAGAGAGAACGGGATCGATGAAGATTGTACTACGAAAACAGCTCTAACCCGCGGATTCAACGGAGGTAGAAGACGAGGCGGTTGTCATTATATCATTAATCGATGGCTGGCGTGTGTGCGTGAATGTAGGGATTAAGTAGGCAATGCATGACAAAATTAAATGGCGGACTTTATGTCTAATTGCTCGAATTAAATGAAATCATATTCACACCTAGTTCAAACTATATACAAGTTTTTCAAATACGATTTGGAGGGTCAAACATGGGTCAAATGAGTTCAAATCTGAACCACATACTCATTGGAGGGTCTAGAACATTACTATATAATTAGATTTCAGTTTTGTGCATGTTTGGCCCATGATTTCTATATTGGCTATTAACCTTAATTAAAAGGCATTAAAAGCAAAATAATTTGAAAAGGCTCCTAATATTAAATCCTTGAGTTTCTATTTCAACTTTTACTCATTCAATAACCACATGGTAACCTCTTTAATTCTTTACTAGGCTTTAAGGCCACTTTAGAGGAGAGAGAAAAGAAAAAGAGGGCTAATATGAGTGAATTGATATACATAATGCATAATTGAAAAGAAAATATGAATTTGGGTCTTATTTTAAGTTTTCTCATTCTATTTTCATATAAAGACACCCATATTGGTATTTTGCATAAAAATCCCTCAACTATTATCATTTAGGAAAACTCCATTCTAATTTTTAAATTGGCTATGAAAATTGGGATGTGACAATTCTAGCCACCTTGAACAAATTTCATCCTCGAAATTTTCTAGGGTACTACCCACCTTAGTATTTTTGTGACTTCTTAATGAAAATTTGCATACTTAATATTCTACATGAAAGGAAATGTAATTCATAAAAAGGGTTCAAATGAACATAAGCTAACTATTACATCACTCCTCATCTCTTCAACTGATACTTTAACTTTTTTGAAACCAAACATATCTTTACACTTAGGGCACTTACCTACAACTTGTCATATCTTTCTAACTTTGGGCATATGTGCCTATCCAACCTTAGGTCTTTATGTACTTCCTACATTCTGAGATATGTGGTGATCATGCACATATCCAGAGATGTGGGATCTTAACATGTTACCTCTCACTAACTTAATAATACACATGTCCCATACCACATGCACTAGTAAGAAAGGAAAAATGCATGAAAAGTCTAATGTTTTTGACACCCCTCTTCGATTCTCAATTGACTGGCCATGACCATTGAGAATGAAGAGGCTGTCTCATTAGCTAGGATTAGGTTGACACTTGGGATCTGATTCAGTTAGACATCTACCTTTGTCATCTCTATCTCTTTTAGGGTGAAAATTCTAGTTATTATAGGTCATTACATCTTTTCCTAACTTCATGCTTATGCCTAATATTATATCTTTATTTTAGGGTGACAATGAGAATAATGTTTGCCTAGTGGCCATTTACCAAAATTTCTCTGATACCATAATGTAGCACCCTAATTTTCATACCACATGAGCGGAAGCATTCTTACTCAAGAGGGTGTCACAAAGTGTTAATCATGAAATTAAAGTAAATGAACACCTTGCATTGATTTGAAAATGATTCATGCACAGTTCTTCAAATGAAGGAAACTACATAATAAACGTCTATGAGATCTAATTTACTTGGTAATATGACTAAATAGTGTAAACATGACTTTCTAGATCTCTAGATCATCTAGGTAAATGGCACCCCACCGGGCAAAGCTTTAAGATCTCCTAGTCTTTATTTCCCTTTTTGTCCCTCACTTGCTCCAAGTCCTGCAGACATCTCGTCCCCAGCCATGCAAAATAAACATCACATCAGTAAGCGGTATTTGACACTTCATAAGACATAAAAGTAAATATAACTTGACATGATAAAATTGACATGACATACTTGACATAAACTTGGCCATGGATTTTGTTAAGAATTCATGATGCATAAATTACACGAAGAATTGAAAATTTTGTATATGCATCCTTCTATGACGCCCCCTTGGGAGCACATGATTTCTAGGAAATCCCTTGATGCTAGGAAAGCCCTTGACGAATCCTTGAGGTCAATGATTTGGGAGCATATAAAAACTCATTCAATTCCATTTAACTTGATCATTAACATGGCATTAGCATTATCATTAACATTAACATGATCATTGGACTTTAACATGATATTCCTCCCCTTGAATCATAATTGTATTTCTCCCTCATAAACCATAATAAGGTTTCCCCCTTCTTGAGCATGATTCCATAAATCTTAATTTCATAATCATAATTATAATTAGAGCCATAACATAGACTATAATCAAGCAAACAATCAATCAATGATAATTATACATGATGCATTCTTGAAAAGACATTCATAATTCATGAAATCATATAATCGTGCATAATCATAAGTAAACATGCATTAAACAAAAGTACTTGTGCCAAATAAGCATGGCCCACTTACCTATAACAAACCACCTTAGGGTCAAGTCTCCTGACCATGTTGAGCCTTTAAACACTTGAAATTTTATTAAAACAATATCATGTACTTAAATCCATATTCATGAAACCCTAATTTCAATGTTACTGGAATTACGTTTAATTACAATAGAGCCACCATATCAATACACGGGTAGAATAACAAGATACCCGCACGGGCAAAAAACATAATCCCATATATATATATATATATATATATATATATATATATATATATATATATATATATATATATATATATATATATATATATATATATATATATAACCCATATTCATGAAGCCGTTTGATTTGGAAATCAGCATTTGAAAACAACACCAATCGATAGTAAATCCAGAGAGCTTTCCAAAACATACTTTTACATATTTTTCTAAGGTCGTATGCAAACGATATGAATTTTTCATTTTGGACCAATTAGAAACCAAGAAACCATAGGCGTGACATCGATTTAAATAAACATAAAACTGATGTAAATAAAACGTGAAAGGACAAGAATACTTAGGCATGTGTGACACTTAAATCAGAATCATGGGGGTAATCCGGTCACTTAGACCTAGATGTAACTTGCGTGTCAGGAAATCAAATTAAATCACAAATGAATCAATTGCCCTTGCAAATAAAATCACTCGATGAATCCGCATGGGAAACATGGTAGTTTCACCCTTACCTGTGTTCCTTGAGCCATGGCGAGGAGCTTCTCCTTCAGTCCTGATTGTAGGCCCAGAATCGGGGAGAGAGCTCCCCACCTTGAGATGGAGTCGTGCCTCACAAAAATGCCAGGCTACGCCAAACCTAGTAGATCATTGAGAGAGCCCTGCAGTTTCCTAGAGCCATGGCTCTCACCGCCGGCAAGGTCATATTGCAGAAGAAAGCGACTATGAAACCGGGAGTCTGAACCAAGCGAATAGATTCGCAAAGATCCAAAGGAGTCGGGCGAGCAAACACGGAGTAGAAGGGATTGTCATAGTCTTGGTATACACCAAAAATAAAAAAATAGGGAAGAACAAGTCGGGGAAAGAGAACCACCGGAACCCAACCGAGAGGAAACAATAGATGGCCACATACATTTGTGGGTCCAAGACCAGAGTTGGGGAGTTGTTTCTGGGGTCAAAGAGCCACGAGAAGGCCACATTGACAAATGCCGGCGAGAACATCAGCGTTGGGCCAAGGGCGAGCTATAGGTCTAGGCAACTGACACTAACAAGTGACAACCCAACGATGCAAAAATGAAGGATGTGTGTCAGGCATTGTTACTTGATTCCCAATTGATCCATAGCAGGCGTAGAGTGTCAGGGTGAGGTCGAGGTTATCAAAAAACCACAGTGAGTAGAGGAGAAGGTTATAGGGTGCTGGAGGCACAATTGATCGTGGGGGAGCGAGGCCCTCTGGTAGGCGGTTCTTTTGGAACCTATAAATTGATGAGGGGAAAGTCGTGGTGGCAGCTGTGAGTTCTTGTGGAGAGGGCACTCAAGCCCTAAATGGGCATTTCTACTCTAGAGTAAGAGAATGGGTGAGTAATGTCTCTTTAGATCTGGGGTAGCAAGATGGAACCAAAGGCAATGAAATTTTAAGAAACTATCGTGGGAGGAGAGAGAACGAGATCGATGAAGATTGCATAGTGAAAACGGCTCTGACCCGTGGAGTCTACAGAGGTAGAAGACGAAGCAATTGTCGTTAGATTGTGAATCAATGGATGGCGTGTGTGTGAATGAAGGGATTAAGTAGGTAACGCGTGATAGAATTAAATGGCGTACTTTATGTCTAATTCCTCAAATTAAATGAAATCATATTCACACCTAGTTCAAACTATATACAAGTTTTTCAAATTTGATTTGGAGGGTCAAGCATGGGTCAAATGAGTTAAAATTTGAACCACATACTCATTGGAGAGTGTAGAACATTACTATATAATTAGATTTCAATTTTATGCATGTTTGGCTCATGATTTCTATATTGGCTATTAACCTTAATTAAAAGCAACATAATTTGAAAAGGCTCCTAATATTAAATCCTTGAGTTTCTATTTCAACTTTTACTCATTCAATAACCACATGGTCGTCTCTTTAGTTCTTTACTAGGATTTAAGGCAACTTTAGAGGAGAAAGAAAAGAAAAAGAGGGCTAATATGAGTTAATTGATATACATAATGCATAATTGAAAAGAAAATATGAATTTGGGTCTTATTTTAAGTTTTCTCATTTTATTTTCATATAAAGACACCCATATTGGTATTTTTCATAAAAATCCCTCAACTATTATAATTTAGGAAAATTCCATTCTAATTTTTAAATTGTCTATGAAAATTGGGATGTGACAGACTCCTACTCTAAAGATGTGTTGGACCACCTAGTCTTGGATTTGTATTTTTGGGATGTTTGTGCTCCCCCAAAAGAACCTAAACCTAGAAGATGAAATTCATTATAACCTGATGGTATAGCATATGATATATGAAAATCTATTAATGAATTATATATATAATATGTCATGTTTTGTGTTCATATTTTTTTTCAAACACACATTTATGAGAAACCTTGATTAAAAACATTTATTACATTTGAGGCAAGGTTGTTAAAAGAATTTAATAGATCAAAAGAATGTTTGCCTGGTTGTGGACGAGTCTTTGAGAAAAACCTTGTTTTTAAATAAATAATGAACCATGATATAAGTTTAACACCTCATATAATTTTACACATGATGGAGCCCCAAGTCAACTCTGGGTCGGGTAGGGGAATTTAGAGGTACATAAGACCTAAAGAGGTAAGGAGGGAGTCTCACTCCATAAGGGTCAAGGGGTTAGGATAAGATCATGTCATGGATACCTATACCCCTAGAAACCTTGAGGGTATGACTAAGACCAATAGTGGATGAGAAACCTATAAAGAATATATGTACTTAAATAGTAATCTAACCCTAAAGGAGGTTGTGCACAAACTTAATGGCCTCGACAAGAGTGTTGGATCCTAGATGGGTGATTAGATGCTCTAGAGGGGGGGTGAATAGAGCTGAAAGCACTTAAACAAAACTCATTAAACCTTCAAAATATATGACAAGATAAGGTTTCTAAATAGGAAATTTGAGTGCAACTAAATCATGCATAGCAAGGATAAGAGAGATTGAACATGCACCAATTAGACAATCTAATTAGAGTGGTTCCACACTTCAAACTAGAAGTGTGTCAGTCCACTTGCCTAGAGAGGTCAACCTCTAGGACTTCCAACAATTGCACTCTTATATTCACTTATAAGACTTACAATACATGACCAACAAATGACTTACCTATCCAATACAAAGAGTCTTCAACCTTACCAAGGACTTACCCACTTTGCAAGAGTCTTCAGCCTTCTCCAAGGACTTACCCACTCTTGCACAAGTCTTCGGCCTTGTAGGAATTACCCACTCTTCTTGGATCTTCCGCCTTTGACTTCACCTTCACTCGGAGAAGCTTCCACCAAGGTCTTACCCACTTGAGCTTGAGTCTTCTTCCTTCTCCAAGGGCTTACCCACTCTAGCTCCAAGTCTTTATCCTTGATCTACACCAAGGGATGCCTTCCCTTGTTCTTCTTCACCTCTCTTGGACAAGAGAGAGAACCTTCATCTTCATGATTGCAAAATGAGAGAAGTGGAGGTGGTGGAAGTGAGAGCCTCACAATATATACATATAGGACTAGCTCTCTTACAGATTTCCTACTCACTCTAATGGATGTAGCAAGTGATTAAGCTTAGAGAGAGAGAGGAGGCTGTAGGAAGCACTCAACTATAGAATAGGAACCTCACAAAGAGTTTGCAATGAATGCTCAACCTTAGAATGAAGCCCAAGGGGTCCTATTTATAGTTGGGGATGCCTCTTAGCCTTTGGGAACACTTAAGAATGAAAACTAGCCATTTTGTGGCTTGCAACGGATCTATTTTCACTTGTTGCAACTCCACAACGGCTAGTAGCACTTTTCTGCACTTTTCCGTACAGTGCATTTGGTCAAGTTTCAATGGGTGTAACTCGACCGATCAAGTAGAAGAAAAACCGATGTTCAAAGGATCGGTCGAGTTTGTCCTGAGGAAACTTGACCGACCATTTCAACTGGAAATGGCCTACTACCCAATCGGTCGAGTTCTGTGAGTGCACAACTCGACCGATGCAATCTTCAGAAAATCGACCAAGGTTGATCGGTCGAGTTTCAGGCTGGGAAACTCGACCGAACAAGTGCCTGTAATTGATTTTCAAAGTTGCATCTAAAGTGCTCTAATATTTGATCTAAGTGTTCCTGATATGTTTCTAAGCTTAATTACAAGTCATACAATCATTACAAGTGATTTACAACATGATTCTAATGGATATACATCATATTACAAAAACATTCACTTGTATGACTTTGACTTGTCTTTTCTCCAATTTGAGATGCGCAAGTTAGGGCAATTGGAGTGTGTCTATGCCTAATCTGAAAACACTCAAGTAGAGGCATTAGACACCAATATGTGGAATGGTTAGTCATCATCAAAACACGGGTTTAGTCAATTTAGACGTGAGTCAACATTGACCTAATTGACCTTGAGTCAACAAAGAGCACATTGTCCCATCTATTAATGACTTTGGAAAACTCTTCAGAGTTGGAAAAAGGTTCATATATGAGGATTCACTCTTTGAACTCGGATCCACCTAAATTTAGTAACATAAATTGACTAGATTCACCATCTTTACATGTGAAATGAGGAAAATTTATATTTAGACTGCAGTTGCATACAAATATCTCCTCAATGTGGGTGTAAGAGATTGGGTAGCCACCCGTAAGACACATATGTTGTATACATGTCTTGATCCTAAATTAATAATATGAATTAAGAATACACAAGTGTTACCTCACCAACTTATGAATAGAGTTAAAAGATTAACCTTATTGGAGGAAAATCTAAACATTATGTGACAAAAAATGAAATGAATGAGAACGTAGAACCCTAATTATGAATGCCTTGTTATAAACCTTTAATGGATACATGTTTATATGTATCACTTTCTTAAAGTTTGTTGATGGTTTGTAGGAGAACCTATCCATGAGGGGTTGTTTTCCCTAAGAGTACATGCTGAAACCACTGGATGTATTGGTTACCCATATATTAAATGGAACATGTATGGTATCATCTTGAGGACATAGCCTTAGTGGTAGATTATATTTCCCACTTAATGCATGTGTACCTAAAACCCTGGATGTCCTGAGGGGACCTAACCTTTAATTGTGCATTTTCATAGAATAATATGTATTTATTCCTGATATACCTAACATTTGGGTGAGGGACAAGTCCCAATACCCTAGAAGAGGTAGGCACAATGAATCATGTATCTAGTTGAGGGAAGAGTCCCAAGACCCTATAGGAGTTATTTTGTTAGATAATTATGGTTAGTGATCCATGATGTATGAATATAAAGGTTGTACTAAGAGAGTGGGATCGTATATGGTCATGAGTAGATGCATTGACTTAAGTAGATCCCAACTTGAGTGAAATAATCCTTGAGAGATCATCCTAAGATACTTATGAGGTAAACCTTGAAAACGATACATGTTGAAGAGGATTAGATTCGTCATAGATAATAGTGATGGTTTGAAGCCTTGTTTGAGCTATCCTCACTAGTACGCAAAGGGTTGCTTGACAATTTTGGCTTATAGAACAATGATGTGGATTGAAAGAGGTAAAACTTTATATATGAAATGCTAATAGTTTTCCATCCACATTAGTCATGTATTGGTGGAATGTGTGTGCCCAATCACGATGAAAATCTTGTCTCAATGCATGATAAAGGGAGGTTGTCTATCTACCTGGAGAGTTATGTATTTTTAAGAATCATACCCATCAATACCTTTGCAATGAATTTATGAAGTTGAACCCTAGAGAAGACATTTGTGTGATGTCTTGGAATAAGTTATGGTATTATTTTGGCATCTTGCCCCACCAACCCAGAAATCACCTAATGGGTAATAAGTTCTGTATGTCTGACTTAAAGCACCATGCAAAGGTTCCACCTCTAGAAGATCCAAAATAATTGGATCTTCTTAGAAACACCTATAAAATCTTGGATTCAAAGGTAAAGGAACACCAAGATTAATTCTAAGATAGAATCACCATGGAAGGATGAAACATCATGCGAGCTAAAAGTTGAGCCCACCACTTTTTATACATGAGCCTAATTTTGTGGGAAAATTCTTTTAAGTGGGGAAGGATGTGAGGACTTGGAAATTCCTCTCCTTTCTTATTTTATTAAATTTTGAATTGAAAAAGGATTAAAAACATAATCCTCTAAATAAATAATGTGGTAACTACTCTTGATTTCTTTGGGATACCAATAAAATGATTAATAAATATATGGTGATCTTTTGGTGGTCCTTTCGGGTAAATGTACTACTTTAGAAAGCTAGATACAAGTTTTGAACACTAAATGAAATTATAGTTGTTTTTGGAAAAAAGACACCTCCTTGGAAGCCAAGAATTTTGGAGGAAATCCTCATAAAGGGAAAAGGAGGTAAGGACCTACATTTTCTTTTCAATTATTTTATCATTATTTTTTGACATAGTGATTTTATGCAATTTTTAAAAAGATAGGTGGTTGTTTTAAACAAAACTCATAAAGTTCATTTCATGGAATTAATGACTTTTTTTAAAAAAAATTGATGTAAAACAAATCCTTTAAACAAGTATTGGGAAAATAAAAATAAATAACAAATCTCCAAGAATTTGAAAAAAAAATTACATTTTATTTCCTCACCTTTTTTACTTTTATTAATGTATGACTTGACGAGAAAGTTTAGGTGGGAGATAGTATTAATGAGTTACCCTCCAAATTTTAGAGGAAAAGGGTAATCTGAGTGGCCTATTAAAAATCATGCATTTGTACACTTTTTTGGATAAAGAAACCATTTTTTGGTAAATCATAATCAACATTAAATAACTACCAAAAAATTTTGGCACACGAAACCTTAGGGGAGATAAGCCCAGACCCATTCCATCTGTCATGCATGGTCTAAACCTCAAGCCACAAATGAACAATCCAAAGATCGACATCAACCTTGCGAAAGGAAAGGAAAGTGGACCAGTTGCCCCCCTTTGACCTTGACCCCTTCTATAGCTCTCTATAACCACATTAACCATGCAAAAATGTTTCCATGATCCTCCTGTCTCCTTACAAAACCCTACTATCAATGATTTGATGGCATCTTGTGCATTTGTTTCCAAGAAAGTAGCATCTGACTTATTGGTCTCTCAACCTACCTCGAACTAGGTCTCCAACCCTAAGCTTAGGGTCTCACCCACTATAAAATTGCCCCTAGGAGTTCCACAACCCCACCCCAGACCAGATCGTGCCCTCCACAACCACTTTCTAAAACAACAACCTCCTTGAAACCTCCATCTTCCACCTTGTATCTGCCTTAACTCCACCATAAAGGGGAATCTCCCATAAGCCATATTATCCTAGCTTTAGGCTTTAGTCGGCTTTACTCTGTGGAGAGGGACATGCCTAGTCACTTTTCTTCTCTCCAGGTGACCCCCAACTTAGGTCCCCTTCTTCTCCTATCAGATATGCTTTCGTGGCTACATCCCCTTCTTATGGGTTGGGAGTTAGCTAGACGAGACATATGTAATCATTGTATTTGCATCTAATGGATCATGAGACACAATCCCACCCCTCCTCTCTTCTTCTTCTTGAGGATAGTGGAGACGATCTCTACTGACCCTTAGATCCTTATCTACTCAACCATTGACCAAGGGATTGGTGATGTGGTTTTTTTCAAATAAGGTAAAAGCTCTCCTCTCTAGTGAAAATTCAAGAAATGATCTGTTCTTAGAAAAACCCTAGAAACTACATATGTTGTCCAAAAATTACAAAAAAGTACTCAATTTTGATAAAGAAAATGAGAAATCCAAAAAAATATTGCAAATGTATAATTCTAATAAATCCATGACATGCTCAAATATAATATTTAGATGATTGGATGTGATTACTGGCCTAAACTTTATATTTATGTCCATATAAAAGTTAGATTCAATAATATTAATGGATCTACTATCCTTTGAAATATGTTGAAGCATGAAGCTTAAGTTATGTACCTTATGTGGTTTATCATGTGGCAATAGCCCATTTTATTGAACTTTATGAATCTATACCCCTAAGAAAATGGATCCAATTCCCAAATCAAGTATAAGTTTATTTTTTGAACAAATACTAATTTTAACCAAGACTAGTACATGATTATTGAATAATGAATATATGTTTAAGGATGTTTAAGGTTCAAAATATTGATTTAGGTTGTCTAACCCGAAAATTGAGAATCTATGGAACCAAATCCTAGTTAACAAAGCAAACTCTAAATAAGACCTCAAAAACCCTAACATAGGATTTGAGATGTTTGTAACACTTGGTTGGATACCAATTTCAGATTGATTGGATGCATGTATCTACTTTTGATTGGTGGGATGATACACAAAATGAAGTACACATATCAATACTACTTGATTCCTTCATGGAAAACGTATGTGTGTTAATTATCAAAAAATGCTTCTAGGTATTTTAGTATTTTTGAAGATTGCTAAAATATTTGAAATACATGATGTATGCATTGGATGTTTTCAGTTATTGTAAGAATTTCTGAAATCTTATATGTATAATTAAGGATAGCATACACCTAGTACTTGACACCCCATAAGGGTGTTACTGGGAGAAATCCAATCACAAGAAGTGAATTTAAGATAATATGAGAATGTTCAAAGGAATGATAAGAAGTCAGGCAGAAGAGTCTATTGATAGCACACATTGGTGAGCCTGATGACTAGATATAAACTTCAAAAACCAACTAAGGATGCAAATTTTAGTACACCAAGTGAGGTGAGCAAGATTATGGGTTGAATAAAATGAAATTGTGGATTTTAGCTTATTTGAAATTATCTTACTTGACTTGTCTATATGTTGTTAAGTATGCATACACACTTTTTTATTGCACCCACATACATAATATAGTTATATACTGACTCTATTTGATTTGTCAATATTTTGGCATCAAACATACATTAAAGATTGAGGATATGAAGATTTAAATGAATACATAGAATATCATAAAGTTACTTTCACGAGGAGGATTATATAGACGTAAACAGGTAATTTTTTATGTCATGTAGCTCCTTCCTTATGAAAAGTTATGTAACTCCTTCACAAAGCATTTATCATTTCTTTGTATATAACACTCACTTGTATAATTATAAATGCTTAATTGTTATCTCATTAAATCAATAATATATAGATATTGTTCCTTTCCTCCTTGGTCCACCTTGTTGGGGATAATGGAAGGAGAGGGGCTTCATTGTAGTCTAAAGAGTGGGATCTGATAGGAGACCCAATAAAATGGTGTGGTACATAAGCCATGAAATAAGAAAGCAATGAAAAAAACTTAAATATTTCATTTCTCACAAAAATATTAATATATTGACCATCACCTTAAAAGGTGGTATTACAAAATACAGATTGTAACTATTTACATATAAGACTAGTTGTAGAGGGCCACAAGTCAATCTCAATCTATCCTCATGTTCACCTTCCCGTAAAAAAATTGATCTAAATCCTCTAATGTCCCTACACCATGGTGTAAGCGGGTCACACTTGAAAATAGATAAGGAAAGATGGTATTAGTAATCACTGAGTATGCACATATAAATAATAATTAGGGCATTATAAGGATCAAACAAGCACACGAATTGTGTTCCCTTACAAAGAGGGGTATATCGACATCTAGGTAAGTTCAATAAGAAGTTTATCAAAAGAATGAGTAACTGAGGAATGAGAAATAAGAATTGAAGCAGTATTAGTTTAGAGAAGCAATCTTTTAAAAACAAAGACTTTCTTGTGTTTAGTCACAAATAAAAAGTGCATGAAGATTATAAAAAGACTAGAGTAGGTATAGGGCACCATAACCACTATCCATGATTGGAGGAATAAAACCTTAGTGACAAACATATATAACATGGAAGGGGAATAAAACATAGTTTCTGACAAGGGAATAAAACCTTAGTTCCAAACATATATAACATGGAAGGGGAATAAAACATAGTTTCTGACAAGGGAATAAAACCTAATGCCTCACATGCGGTAGGAGAATAAAACACAGTGCCTAGTAGGGGAATAAAAGTCAGTGCCCCAAAACATGATGACATTATTATTATTCATTACTTGTCTACATTCTAACATGCATAATGGAGTATGCAAGTTCACAAGTATATTCTAATAACTAAATATGGCAATTGGGGTCATAAGACCCATTAATAAGAGGTACACATTTTCAATAACCAAGAAGAGAGAATATATATATTGGAAAAACATATGTGAATAATAATTTCCAAGTATGATGCAATAAATAATTCAATATATGATTTATGGCTCAATGAAGGAAATAATAGATTTTAAGTCATGATATTCCTGATTTAAATAGGGAATAAGCACATACTATATCCTGGTTAAACATAACTAATATCACACATGAAGTCCAAGATAGGGTCCCAAATCACCATATAACAATTTATAAAAAGAATTAATATTAAAACCTATTTAAATTGAAAACCCTAAAATTTAATTTTCAATCCACCTGATGTAGGTTCTAAAACCTAAATAGAAATATATGTTATAATTTAGGATTCCAAGTATATAGTTTATTATTTTAAAATGAGGGAATAATTAGTCATGAATTATTAAATTTGAAGAATTTATTAGAAAAAAAATAAATGAAAACTCAAGAAAAAGACCAGCACGGATAAATCGAAAATTGTGTAGAAATACTAAGTTACTTCAGTGATAAAATTAATTGAAATGATGTGGATAGGGGATTGGATTTACAGGAACCAATCTTGCCTGAGCAATTCTCCCCTACTCTCATATTTTTGTTCGAATAAGAACATATGTGATTTTAATGTCTAACTTTCATGAGAGATTGTTGGGACTACAAGGATCCTAGGAGATAGAATTTTCATAGGAGTGTGAGACAAACACAAAGACAAATTAAAATAACACCTTTTTAGCTAAGTGCAGTCCATGGCCAAGGGGTAAGGGAACCAAGAATCCTAGTGTTTAACCAAAAAATCTGATAGCTATATAGTAATCTTGAGAAGTCATCCTAAACGGAAGGAAAATGGCAAGTAGGGCAACTCATGCCCATTGCACTGCTACATCCAAAATTATAAATGCATTGAGGGAGATGAGCATCCACATAAGACCTTTGAGTGTAATAAATTGGATATGAGGAGAGTAGTACAGGTCATCAACAAATACATAGAAATTGAAACCACCACTCGGGCATCGTAGAATTTTTTGGAAGACCCTCCCTTCAACAGTTGATAGAGTAGAAGTTGGGAACACATGCTCGAATATACTCCTACCACAAGAGAAGCTAGGAGGCCTCACCATAATCCCATGTAACTCTAGTGTAGAAAATTGTGACTTGGTTGTGAGGTAGAGAACCTTTTTGGAGACAAGGTTGGGGTTCAAGGCTTGTGGCAGGCACTTCCCACCATGACCATGGTAGTTTGTGGATCTGCAACACCATCACTGACCCTTGATCCCAGTGTTGGTGGATAGGGTTCATGCTCTAGACTATGTGGTGCAAGGAGAGAGGAAAGGAGGAAGAGACGAATATGAAAAGAATAAGGGTCACAAAAGTCATCTTGTCATAATAATCCCCATCATAGGGATAAGGGAGATTATTGGTTGGGGTTAGGAAGGGAGGATGACAAAAAGGAAGTGAGGGAGAAAAGAATAGGAACAAGAGAAGAAGACATAGAGGGAGAGAAGATGTGTCATTTATAGAAAACATGGAATTTACTATCGTTGCAATGATGAGGGTACATGAATGAGAAGATAGAGTCATACGTTACATGAGATAAATATATAGAATTTTGGAAAATTAGAAGTGAGAATATTTTTATTCCAAATGTTTGACCAATTACAAATCACAATGAATTTATAGATACATACGCATATATAGAGACACATAAGCACACACAAACACACTATTATACATATATATATATATATATTTGTGTATACACACATGTTTAGGTACATACATATATATATACATACATACATATTTATGTTGTTTAAATTGATTCACAAAAATGCATTTACAGAAGAACAAGCCACAAATTTGGCTGCCAGAGCTTTCTAGAAGGCGAACCCTATAGATATTAAAATAAATTTATAAGATGTGGGCAAATAATATCCAAATAATGTAAAATTTGTTATGTAGACCAATTAGGAGGTGAGGGTTCCGAATTGACACCAATTTTACCTTTTGAAAAAAATTATAATTTCATTTTGTTACTTGTCACTTAAGTACTCAAGCAATGCATTTATTGCCTTTATTTAGTATTTATAGAATATTTCATACTTCTTCATTTCCCTTCATACTCTTATACATCAATAGTTCTAGACTCACAAAGTAGAGTTAAAACTTATGTAATGGAAAAATCATATAACAAATCCTGATTAGAGACTAGTTGATCCTAAAACCTCATGTAAAAAAATATTATCATCATATTAAGTTGTTAATTCCAATTATTCAAATTTAAGAAAAATATGGGAAATGGGCTTGATATTAATCATAATCATAAAGGATCCTAAAAATAGAGGGTTAGTCTATGAACCTAGATTTTGGTATGTTACAACACCCACCCCTTAAAGAGGATTTTTTTCCTAAAACATTCCAATTCTAACCTAGTACACATACTTAGAACTCACATAAGCTGTAGGATCCTAAGTGAATTGATGAGATTAATGAATTCGTTTTAATATCCTAAATTTAGTATTCTAGTGTATGGTAAGTAACTTTTAAAACTAGTCATCCATATTATTAACACATAGTTTAACTACACCCATGCCTAGAATCATGTTATGATTACAATCATTTTATTTCATTTTATTATTCTCATGTGGTGCAAAGATGTATGCTCTCTATTTTGATCATTATTAACATATTTATTCTATTTAATAAATTATATCTATCCATGCTACTACTTTTATAGCAAGTCAAGGTAGGAACCTTGAGTTCAAAATTTCATCCTTCTGTTTTACTTGGAAACATACCTTACTTATTTCCTCCATTTTAGATGAGTGAATATAAATTTTAAAACTTTTTTTAATTTTCCCAATTGATCTTATTAGTAGAGTTCACCCAATTACTTTAACTATGTGTTAGCCACATATGTTTGACATTTATTATGTAAATTAACTTGAGTTAGACATTGTGCCTATTACTAGGTGTAGATGGTCTTTAAGGTACACTCATGCTGAATAAAGAATAAAAAATTCCAAACTTAAATTGTTAATCTATAACTTGACCACTCATGTAGAGAGACAATCATCGATAGGTAAACTAGGTCATACACATCATAAACATATTCATCGTATGTTGTAATTCTCACTTACTCCTAGGGTCTCAGGATTGATCAATTCAGTCAAAGGGTTCTTCACTAATGAGCTTCTTTAACATTGAAAACTTCTTTATGGTGGTGAATTGGTTATGGAAACTTCAATAAAATCTATGAAGTTATTTGGAGAATGGTAATGACCTATCTAAATGGAGATTGAAACCCTAGTTGGTATTCCATGAATTACGAAGGTACACCGAAATCCTATTTAGGGTCACTTAACTACCTAATTGAGGCATATGTATAGGAACAATACGACATACCTTGAGATAGTCAGATTCATTGGCTGCACTACCTTTGATATTGTATTAGAAAGGGTGGTATCCCATATTGGACCCTCTCAAATGGTAAGATACATAATCCATGAAATGATCAAGAAGCTGAAAATATAATTGTTTCATTTATCACAAATACTATAATACATTCATCCTCACCTTAAAAGGTGGTATTACAAAATACAAATTTCAAGTATTTACACATAACATTAGTTGCATAGGAAACTTGAGGATATCAAGCTTCATGCTAACCTCCATGTAAAAAAATCCTTGTGAATCCTTTAATGTCCCTACAAATGTGTGGAAGGGTAACATCACCCAAAAATAGATAAGTAAAAATTGTATGTGTCAAGAACCACTGAGTATGTTCACATAAGAATATTTAGAGTATTATAAATATCATGAGCACAAGAAGAGTGTTTCCATACAAAGAGGAGGCTATAAAGTTCAATAAGAAGTTCATCAAAAGAATGAGTAACCAAAGAATGACCAACAAAAATTGAGACATAATCAATTTAGGCAACAATATTATGAAAAAGAATTTCTTGCCGTTAGTCGCAAATAACATCATATAAAAAGTTCACGTAAACTAAACAATACTAGAATAAACTAAATTTGGGTTAGGAAACCATAACCACTAGAGCGATAGGAGAAATAAAAAATTAATTTCAAACATATATAAAATTAAGGGGAATAAAACTTACTGTTTAAAATACATCACATGTAGAAGGGGAATAAAGACTAGTGCTTGGCAGGGGAATAAAACCCAATGCCTAAACCATGTTTGCACTGATATCAGTTATTACTAATTCAAGTTGAACTTGCATAATTGAGTAGGCAAGTTCACAAGTATAGTCAAATTGATAATCACATACAAAAAGGATAATAATATCTAACATATTGCAATAGGGGTCATAAAACCCATAACCAACAAGTGTTTAGTTTAAATAACTAGGAAGAGGTAATACCGATTATGAAAAAGTATATTTTATTAAGAATTTCCAAATGTGATGCAATATAGACGTAAATATGGGTTTTATGCCTCAATGAAGGAAAAAAGAAATTTCATGTAATTATTTATACAATTTAAATATAGAAGCACATACCTTTCCAGGTACAACGTGACTAATATCACATCTTAAGTCCAAGATAGGGCCGTGCATCACCTAATATCATTCTGTATAAAGAATTAGTATCAAAACCTATTATAAGTATAAACACAAAAGTCAAATTTATAATACACCTGACCTAGGTTCTAAAACACATTTTGAAAAATAGGTGATGATTTAGGATTCCAAGTATATTTTTTTGTAAATTTAGATGAGTGAATAGTTAGTTGTTAACTATTCAATTTGAGACATTAATTGGCAACTCATAAAATGAAACCAACGAAAAATACCAGCACCAATAAACCAAAATATGGGTATAAATGACCAAGCTACCCCTCATGTGAGTGAAAAATTACATGAAAAGATGGGAAGATAGGGGAATAGCTTTATTGGAACAAAAATAGCTCGAGAATTTCTCTGCTACTCCCGCATGGTTGTTAAATAAGAACATTAGTGATTTTGATGTATAACTTCCATGAGAGGTAGTCGGGATTAGTAGGAGGCTAGTAGATCTTCCTTTCACAGAAGTGCAATCCAAACACAAACACAAACAAAAAGAGGGCCTTCAAAACACCACCTCATCAGCAAGTGTAATCCATGTCCAAGGGGAGGAGAAATTGACAATCATACAGTTTAACAATAAAATGAATTTGATAGCTTTTAAACAACCTAGAGAGCTCATCCAAACAGAAAGGAAAATGGTAAGTAGGGAAACTCAATCCTATTTCATTGATGCCTCCTAAATTCTAATAGCATAGAGGGAGATGAGCATCCGCATAATACATGCAAGTGTAGGAAATTGGAGATGAAGATAGCAGTTGAGGTCATCCATGAATACACAAAAATTGAAACCACCACTTTTGCATCTTGTAATTCACTTGTGGACCCTCCCTTGAGCAATTCACACACTAGAATTTGGAAACACATGTTCAGATATTTTCCTATCATAGGAGTAGTATAAGACCTCACTATGATCTCAAGTAACTCTAGAAGCAGCAAAGTGCAACTTGGTTGTAATGCAGAGAAGGACATCCCATGTCCTTCATGGAGACAAGGTAAGAGTTCATGGCTTGTGGAAACCACTTCCCATCATGACCATGGTGGTCTATGGACTTGCAACACCAATTCGACTTGTGATCCTAGTGGTGGTGGATGGAGTTCACGGGCTAGAATTTGTAGTGCAAGGAGGGAGGAAAGGAAGAAGAGAATAAGAAGAGAAGAAGAAGGGTGGTAGTATCCTTCTAAGTGCAATGAAATTGGAGTAGAAAGAAGGGATATCGGTGGCTAGGGTTAGGTGGGGAAGAGGATAGGAAAGAGAATCATGGGAGAGAAGAAGAGGAAGAGGAGGATAAGACTCATCGGTTACAAACAATGTTACATTGACTATCGCGGAAATGATGGGGAGGACATGAGGGTGCTTGTAAGAAGATACAGTTAGACATCACATGAGAAAATAAATAGACTTTAGGATAACTAGAAGCGACATTGATTAGATCATTTAAAACATAGGTTATTTAATGGGTTTCTTTACTAATGCAATTGAGTGAGAAAATAATAGCCAAATAATGTGAAATTTTCTGGTTACATTGTGTGGGATCCAATAATAACACCAATTCTACCTTTTAGAAACATGCATCATTTCATTTCATTACTTGTAGTTTATTTACTCACACAATGCATTTATTACATTTATTAATTAATATTTATATACATTCCGTATTTTATCATCTTTCACCACCTCATATACTATGAAAGTTCTAGAGTCCCAAAGTAGAGTGAAAACTTGTGATTGTAGTTAAATTACATAAGTAATCCTGATTAAAGACTTAATTACTTAATTAATTCTAAAACCTCATGTAAAAGTATATCTATCATCATATTATGGTTTAAATTTCCAACTATTCTACTTTAGGTGGCATGTCGTGTATAGGTGCATCGTAGCCATTACTTCTAAAAAATATGCATTCACTTTAGAACTACAGTAAAGCATATATATGCATATAAAATGAACTAACATGGACAATTTTGACACAGAATTATGTAGGTTTACATATGGAGTCGCTTCAACTTGTTACTAAAAGCTAAAACTTTTCATTAGAGTCTCATTGTTAGTTCTTGAAGGAAAGATTTTTTACAAGAAGGTGTTAAAAAGACATTCTAAGTATTAATTGATCATTTTACCATGCATTCGATCCATTAATTGGCTCAGGTACCTAAAATTAATTGGAGGAAGTAGAGACATAGATCTTTTTTCATCATCTCATTGATATTGACAATGTCATATAGATCAAGTAAGTTCTCCATATGAAGACTCAATTCATTTGTCGATCTTTAAAATTGATTGACTATGTCATGCCAATTAGACTCAAGTATAATTTGTAATAGGTGGCATCTCCAATGAGTTAGTCAATTACCAAACTAGACACCTTAGGATGTGGAAAGTGTAGTTTGCAATGGCCATTCTTCTACCATGGTTGTAGTCACAATACAATGGACTTCTTCTAATTTTGTTTCTTTCTTCTTATTTTTGGTTTCCTATTGATTAAGCCACCTCAAGTTTGTCAAGGATCTCAGAAAATGAGTCCCAAATAGAATGAATGTGAACCATGCATGGTTCCTACTAGATAAGAAAAATGGAAGTTTAGGCTAGAAGAAATTGTAAGAACATGCAAGAGATATACAAGAAGGACATCAATCGTGTTGAGTCACAAAATTACTTCAAAGGAATAATTTTAAAATTTTCAAAATGGACCCCATGTCAATTGTGCCAAACATTGACATGCTCACAACATTGTTGGTCAATTAAAAACTTAAGAAACACAAGTTTGATGCCATAATAGAATGGTTTAGGACTAGTATAAGCTTAAGGTTGTGTCCACGACAGTCTATGCATTTTAAAAGAATGATATGCTTCAATTAACCTAGGCATTCAAGATGAAAAGAGTTTATCTGATGTAATTTCAAAATCAATTGAATCAATGATGAAATTAATTCCAAATTGTTAGGTCAAATGAAGTGTATTTGGATCCATGTCCTCCATTTATTATACAACTAATATTACAAAATACATTGGATTCTCTTCTTTTTCCTATCTCTTGAAGATGTAGTTAATGATTTCCACCTATTAGATAATGAGGTAGTGAGAATCATGTATTCCAAATAATAACCAAACATATGGTATTAGTTTCCCTAAATTTCTTAAAAAAACATTACCAACCTCAATTACAAACACAAGGAGATATTAAATCAGTAACCCCTACTCATTTCCATGTAGTTGGTAGGTAAAGCTCTAGTCACTATCCACTAAATTTGTATCCCTTTTGAGTATGTCAAATCTTGGTTTTTGGTACCTTAGTTGAGATTCTCATATGCATTCAAAATCAACTAGAGAAACACAGGAGAAAATTTCATAGTTAAACTAAGAAGATTTCAATATATCTCTAACGGGTGCCAAAAATGCATAAAAAATTAAGTGAACTACTCCATATCTAGTAGTTGGTAGGTAAAGCTCTAGTCACCATCCACTAAATCTGTATCTCTTCTGAGTATGTCAAATCTTGGTTTTTAGTACCTTAGTTGAGATTCTCATATGCATTCAAAATCAACTAGAGAAAAATAGGAGAAAATTTCGTAGTTAAACTAAGAAGATTTCAATATATCTCTAATGAGTGCCAAAAATGCATAAAAAATTAAGTGAACTACTCCATATCTATGGGGAATTTTCATAAAAGAATGAATGGAGTTATCTACAATTTTAATGTTATAGAGATAGAGAAATTGATAACAAAAGTGAAAGAAATGAGTTACAACTATTCTAGAGGATGAATCCTCTACAATGGAGATGCACAAGAAGCTTCTTCTATAAAAGGAATAAATCCACCATTCTTGTTCTTTATTCTTTTTCTCAACTTTACTTGGAGTGGAATCACCCTTTGAATCACCTCATGCCCATTTCTTGAACTTATAATGAGATAAAATGAAAGATGCTTCGTCAAAACCTCTATCCAATATTATGTTTTTGTAGAAATATGAGAAGACATGTCATGTACGGGTAAACATTGTGTCTCATGGTAGTTGCCATGAGTCAGGGACGGTAACCATTTGGTACCGTGTTTCATGATATTGAAATCATGTGTTAACTATTATTTTGAGTAGCTTCCAATGAGGTTGTGTGGTGACGTGTCTTTGGTCAGACACATTATTTGTTGCAGGGTTGACTTGGACAACTTCTTGTAATGAGAAACACCCTGCTCTAGTAAAGAATGTTGTGTCTACTGGTTTTGAAGTTGATTAGCTTCTATGTGATCATACACATCATGCTTTGGATGAAGCATGATGTGTCCAATGTTGGGAAAGCCCGATTAGCTTCCTTGACTAGGACAAGTAGTGCTATGGGATGAGAAAGTCATGCCCGAGTAAGGGAGGGTTGAATCTAGATTCCTACCAAGGTCAATGATGTAGGTGATGTTAGTTCCATATGAATCTAGACTCATGAAACATATATCACAACACATAAAACAATCAAGGTGATTTTAAAATAGCGAACTAAAGTAATTATATGATTACAAGTTAATATGTAGCCAAAATTGAGAAATTAGAGCATTCATATTGATATAAAAGTGGAAATATAAGAAATTATGAACTTTGATCATCATTAAAAACATTCATTCAAAGAATGGAAGCGCTTATCTTTAGAATTCTATAATAAATAACAACAAATCTAGATCATGTTTTCCCAAAAAAATTGAATTCATTACATGTAAGAAGTGCTAGTTTAAGTATATTCCAGATCACAAACATTTGTAGTACCTTAGGATATATAATTTTTGAATTGATGGAAACATTGTAGATAGTGTTCTTGAAAGATTATAAATTCAATATATCATACCATGCAACAAAGGTGAATGTAGTTGTTGTCGCCCCTTAGTCTAAAGAAGGAAGTTTTGTGTGATGCAATCAAAGTATCAACATGGAACTATGTGGAAAACTTGGTGTCTAAGAAACCAAATAGATAAGACATGTGTACAAATTATTTCTAGTCTGAAAACTACTTTACATTGGTCGACTGACACCATTGATGCGTAAAAGGTAGATGAGAATTTGAGAATAGGATGAAGTTGAATTAGCCGACTAATAAATATAAGTTGGATTTGATGGTGTATTTTAATATATAAAAGAATACACATTCTAATATAATTATCTTTGAAATTCTTCATGAATCCCATTGCCCAAATAATTCAATTCATCCTCCAATCAAAAAGATGTACAAAAAATTATAATTTCCTTCTAATTGAAGAATAAGAAGAATGACATAGCATAATCTATAACATGTTGTTTGATGTTGACATGGTGATGTTGAGCCTTACATGGATGTGTTTTATATCTCTTAGAGATTCCATAATAGGGAAATATATTTATGGATCTTATTACTAACTTTGCTAGAACAAAGAGTGTACATGTATCTTGATTCCCTCCTCTCTAGTAGCAATGTGATTTGGGTGTAACTCAAGACACAAGGCCCTATAGAAACTTGGAACATGTAGGCCCAATTTCACAACAAGACTACTTATAAAATTGGTCTAACTTCAAGATTTTATATTAGTAATATATTATATACTTATCTATTTTCAAATCAATGATGCATGAGAATTCATGTTGGGTATTATTATTATGGTTTAGGAGGAAACCTTCTAGTGATCAAACTTGGATGCAGTCACCAAAAAAGGATGGACGAAAATATGATCTAATGTAGGGGAACTTTCATGTGATGATATATGTGTGGATGCAAACATCAACAAATAGGCTTTTTTGTCCTTCTTCTAGCCTTTTGGATCTTACCTATAATGTTTGTAAGTCTTGCAAATGACTTTGGAAGGAGTCATGCTAATTTGGCTAAGGAAGATTTGTAGATGACCATCTTTAGGGAAATTTTAGAACCAAAACATTGACCTAACTATAACAAAATGAAACCACTCATTTTGGTTAGCTAATATTCTCTAGTTTGGTTATGTTCTCAATTACACTCGTCTTATAAAAGAAAGAATTTTAAATGTTTTTCTACTATGATATTCTATTATATAAAATACATAATCAAATAGAGGACTAGGAATGATCTTTTGAGTTTTAACAGGCTTAAAGGTTGGATAAAGGTTTGGTTCTTTATGTTTCCAAGTTGGTTTATGCCCAAATCTACTCAGTATATAAAAGGATGAAGGCTTACACCATTTCTTATATTAATGTTTAGATTGTAACAAGTATATAGTCACACATTTAAGTGAGAAACTAAGTTTTAAATTAGTTTGAGTTTGAAAGTTGAATAAAAAGTTCCATTTTTACCACATCACAAGGTAGTGTCTCATGAATACAATTTTTCTAAGGGTCTTGTGTCTTTTTAGAGAGGACATATTTTACTTGAACTACATATGGTGGGAGGTCATATTGATATATGAAGCCATACTAGCATGGTTACATCCTTTGTCGATTGAATGCGACTTGTGACTTAGCCCAAGACGTAAGGCCAAGTTGCAAACTTGGAATAGACATGCTACAAGTGTCACAAACAAACCCATTCAAAAGATTGAGATAGGTTGGAGGCTTCTTTGTCATTCATGTAATCTATCGTTATTCTTTGCATGTGACTAAAAATGTGGAGGTTGTGGTGAATATCATACAAATGGCTCAAGGGGAATCCCTACTAGAGATTGGGTTTAGGTGGAATCAATCGTTGAGGATGGTCAACAACATGATTTGATGCATGAAATGTTTGAGAGGCTTATTGATGTCTGGATCAGTAACTACATACATGTTGTTATTTCCTTCTTTCTCTATTGTATATCCTATGCATGATGTCAATTAATCCTAACAAATAATCTAAAACTCAGAGGAAATTGATTTATTGGTAGTTTGATTTCAGATAATGTATATTTATGAATAAAAAAAATTGAAACATTGTAGAACCAAATCTTTGACCTACCTAAAACCAAATTGAACCAATCAAATTGTCTAGGGTTTATAATAAATCTTTTTGTGTCTGTCCATACTAATTTTCTAAAAGGATAAATGCTTAAATATTTTGTATGCTTATATATTGTAATATGAAAAGCTTGTAATCATGTGTATATGTGTAGAAATTGTATTTTGGATTAGCTTCAAACTTGTGAGGAAAGACTTGCAAAGATTCTATTGTATAGTTTTTTTTAACCACCCTACTTATTACAAAAGAATGAATGCTTCAAGTTTTAATGAATATCTTGTATTATACCAAGCATTTAATCACACATAAAAGTGGTAAATAAGGTTTTCTTAAATAAACTCGATCTTGAAGGTTGAACATACTAATATTTTCGTGTACAAATTAAAAATGCAGTGGATTTTTGTGGCCATACTTCTAAGCATTCTAGGTATGTTGATAAGTGCATTCTATCTTTTCACTATCAAAATCAAGATGTAATGTTGATTTTTGAAGCCACCTATCATAATGCCTTCCTCATTAATACTATTGATACATAGGACATAACCTAGGACAGAAGGACCAAATTCAATCTTGGAAAACATGCCACAATTAGCAGAACACGTCCACTTAATAGTTCATGTAGGATTGAATTTTCCTGTATCATTAGAATGTATGTGTGTCTCTTTTAATATTACCAATGGACCAGGAGCTCAATTTGGGTATTCTTTTAAGGATATAGTAGTATCATTGTACAAGATAAGATGGAATTAGTGAAAGTAGTGAATGTTTAGCAGTTTCCATATTGATGTGTTACATTTTAACAAGCATGTAATCACATCAAAAAGTGTAATTAGTATTTCACATAGTTTCAAACATGAAGGTTTAAAATTCATTTTTTGAGTTAGTAGTCAAAATTTGTTGCTTAACTAAGGCCCTCCACCTAAACATTTTGGATATTTTGAGAAAGGGCATGTTATCCTTCCATTTTCCACGATGTGAGGTACAAAAAATATGTTTTAAATGGATAAAGAATGCTTATTGGTTTCCTTTAATTGATATGTGGTATTATAATAAGGATGTAGTCACAAATAAAATTAAAGAATGGGGATTTTCGATTTCCTCATTTATTCTTAAGTAGTGATGCATAAGTTCTATCCTTCTAAGAAGTTTGAGCATGTTGAGTAAGGGCTTCTAATCGATCCATTGTCCACAATATGAGGTAACATGAATAAATTATAAATGGGCAAATAATGAATTTGTATACATTTGTGTATATTGATGTGGCCCACTGTAAGATTATTTTGATATTTATAAAAGTGTGATATTTACTTTTCAATTTAGGTTTCAAACTTGAAGGTGAAAAGGAACAAAAATCATCAACCACCGCCTAAATGTGAATAAAAGATGAAGCCATAGTTTCTTGTTGATTTATATAGAATTTTCAAAATCCATCTTAATTTGTGCATGCTAGCATTGTTATTTTGTAACCACAATCCAATTGAAAGTTGTTTAATAAGAATAACCATTAACATTCTTAAAGCCAAATTGAATTAATTGATTTGGTTGGATTCTATTGTCAAGTTTATTTTTTAGCTAACTGTAATCATATATAAAATACATAAGTAGTAAATGTTTCTTATAATAATTTATTTGTCTAATAAAAGGTTAACTGGAGTAATAAATTAGTTTAAAACATGTAGTAGGTTGAATGCACGTTTCCCATTAATACCACTTTGAAAATGTTGGCTTAGTTAGGCCAAAATCCTAATAATTTCGGTCATGTTGAACAAGGGCTTGGTATCCTTCCATTATCCACAATGGAAGGTGATGTTTCTTTTTGTATCCAACCTAGAAAGTTGAGCAAGTGCATGCTATCCTTCCATCCTCCATCGTGCTACAATGTATTTATCTAAGGTTCAATTTGAAACTCAATCTATCTATTGATTCATCAACCAACTTAATGTCATTAGCAAATAACACACACACTAACAATTATCATCCTTGACATTCTATGTTGATTGTCAATAAGAAAATAAATATGTCTTATGCAACTCTTGATGTACCCCAACTATAATAAGAAATCTTGGAGTCTCCCCTTAGAGTCATGAGATGTATAGTTCGGCTATGATAAATACCTATAGTTAAATCAATCTATTAGACTATGATACCATTTTCTCATAAATCCACCATACGTCATATTTATGCAATCTAATAAAATACCTAAAATTGTAATCTATGAAAATGTGAAGTTTTGTTTAAGAAAAATCTTTATTCATATTACATGGGTTATTTATGTTACATGTACATAAAGGCTAGGAAGTTGTCCATACCAATATTAATCACATGTTCTAGCCAAGGAAGTTTGAAGAAAATCAACATAAAGGGTATTCTGGAAAACATCCTTTTTGATGGAATCAAAAACTATATTATTGTCAGTCCCCACATCCCATAATCTCTCCTAGACACTAGGATTAGGGTTTGAGGTGATTAAACTTGCAAACACAAATAGACCTAAACTTTTTCATTCTTTTTCTTTAATACGTAGATAAAAATTTTCCATGTGAACATTCATTTCATAATAAACCACAAGAACTTCTCTTATCCAGCATGTGGTAGTTCAACACATTGAGATGAATGTAGAATATATTTGCAACTGGTTTACAAGAAAAGAAATTAAGTAGATTTTCACTTATCTAATACAACTCTTTCTTTTTCTCATTACAGGACCTAGAGTAGATATGGACCGAGACTATCTAATTCTACCTTAACCCACTTCTATCATCTATTTGTGGTGGAGATCTTATAATATATGTATTTATCTTCTTAATTGCTAGGGCTACCTAAGATAATTATTCAGTAGAGTGAGAGCTACTAGCTCAATGAATGGAAATTTACCAATTATACAAGATGATGCAAATATCCTTTATTAAGTATAGTACAAAGTAAGAAAAGAAAAGCAAGTTATTAAATACTCAAATAAATGAGCAATAACATAAAAATTCATCAACATACTCAATAATTAGAATAATTGAATAGTGTATTTCTAAATCTATATAATTGAACAAAAAAATGTTTCTAACTTCTTAATCTATTAATAACATTATTAATGCCATGGACCCACGTGAATTGTACTACAATATGTGTAAGTATCATATAAAGCCACGATCTTACTATAAAAGACTTATAGTTGACCCAAGATTCTAAGTCTTCTAACTAGCTACCCAATCTGCAACAGGCCTTGCCACATTTGGCCTCGACAGATATATCAATTGGCTGGATAAATTGGACTCCTCCTCTAAACTTGGGTATTGAGATAGAGAGTCAAAGCACTCTCAATTAAACTTCCTAGATTAGTGGTTCCATAAGGACTGAGTCACTAAGTAGTGATTGAACAAAGAACCATCAAGATCTTTGATTGTTGTTGGGTACTAATCTATAATTATATTGAAACTTGATACCATCTAGATTTCTCATTGTTATTGGGTGCCAATGGGTATCACTAAAATCCTCAGTTAGTGCTTGATACCTCTGATATAATTTAAGAGGTTGTCCAAACTAGTCTTAAACCTTCATACCCCACTAGCATGCTCCAACTTCCTCTCCTGGAGGCTAATAGTGGGTAAATTGTTCCCTCCATTGTAGCATAGACCTCCACAAGGAAACTACGATGTAAAATTTATTTATTTTAAGACTTTAGTTAAATTATCCCATTTTATTTTCTTGAATTTTATATTGCAACGATGCTATTGAATACCATGCTAAACAAAAATGACTACTTCTAATACTCTGAGAGGACATGTAACTGAAATGCAAACTTTCACTATTGTAGATTACTTAAAATAAATAATTTGAGTTGATCCGAACAACCTAAGTTATGTAAATACTAATAGTCTTTCGTACTGAATGCCACTTATTTTGATCTATTTGATATGTATAGAACTTGAATACTAGGTTTTAATATTGTATTTCACATGTAGTGAATACTATATTTCACTTACACTTAATAAATTGAGAATATATGTATATATTGGCACAATCTATCTATAACAAAACCATTTATATTGCATACTAATTACTATTTATTCTATTTTAACTTATCTATAATGAACTACTGATATCTAGAACTCTATATAACTTGAACTAGATCAATTAATCATCAAATAGTTAATAATAGAATGAAATATACAACTTATCTTCTCATATTCATATATGAAAGAAAATCAAACTGTATAGAATCACTTCCTAGAATGTGTTTCATTAACCAGGACAAATAGGTGCATCGAAGTTTCACTATGTTTGTATCTCATAAAATTCATATACGCATATTTTGGAATTGAAATCATCAATTCTAATAGATATTCTACCTATGTCAATCATTCATATGCTAGAAATGTGACTTAGGGCTTACTAGACTAAGAATGGTAAGATAGTAAAAAAGCTAATACACATTCTTCATGTTTTGTCTTAAGTTAATCATAGCTAAAATATGAATTTTTCTCACCTGTACTTGATCTAGCTTACTAATCTTCGAGTTTGAGCTAGATAGAATCAGATTCCAATCTATTGAGCTTCAACTCAAGCTCTAAACCTCCAAAAATAACTTAGCGAGGGGTTTACAAGTAAAAAAGGAACCTACTGAAGGTAGAAGACAAAGAAGGAGGGTCAAAAAAAACTTTTGGTTGCTGAATGAGAAGGTTCCCTGAAAGAGAATATGAATAGAAGGAAAGATAAATGATCAAAAACTACTTACTAAGTTGAATCTATAATGAAAACCACTGATTTCTCATGTTCTTCATGTTCTTCCCAAAGTGCCTTAGAGAAGTCACCTTCCAAATTATCTTTTCTGTTTTTAAGGCTCTCGAGGTGGAGAGGATCGAAATACAAAGTGACACAAATTTCATCTAATTCAGATAAGTATATCAAAAGTTATGGCCAGTGATTGGTTGTGCTGGGAGGCAGTGCAATCCAAAACCATTAGTTTGTGAAAACCATTAGCTTGCACCATCAAAAGGCCCACCATAAAAGGATCACCATGTGGAAGATGGACCACCGTAAGGCCCATCAATTTGTCGATGGTAATTCTAGGTGAAAACTAAAAGCGACATAACTTTCACATTTTAACTCTAAATTGGTTCATTCTTTTTACATTGATTCATAATTGAGACGTATATAATTATACTATTAAAATTTGATAAAAGTATTATTAATATTTTCTTTATTAATTATTTTCTCAAATGTCTATAATGCTCTTCTACACACAAGTATGGGCTATTACTATATCATCTAGGATTCGAATCTCATAGTATGCTCAATTCATGACTTTGAACTTGTCGAATAAAAAAGTTAAGATAAGATCAAACTTAAATCAAGAAGTAAACAATGCATAGTGTTATAAAGCTTTATTTACTACCAGAATTATCTTAAACCCTCAAATTACTAGTAAAATAAGGTATGTATTGTAACAACCTCTCCTCCTTAGGGATTGCTGGAAAAAAGGATATAGGTATGTAAGAATCATAATACAAAGATTGCCTTTTGTATATTAACTCATATACCCTCCTTTTTCTGATATTTTCATATGCATCCTTCTCTATTTAACTTTCTAAGTAACAAACATGGTGCAGAAACCATCTCAAGCACAATAAGAATATTTCTCTATCATACTAAGTTACTAAAAGTATATCTACCTTAATACTTAATACTCATTGTTGAGGCTCCACCGTCAGTTGGAATTTGTATCTTTACTAAATCATCTTATGTAATATGATTTTCTATACTTCTGAACACATCAAATCTTAACAAAGAAAAAAATTATCTGATTTTACCACACTAAGTTTCAAATCTTGAAGCTCCATAAACTGTAAGCATGAGTTGTGACAACCAACCTGTATAGGATTACTAACCAATCAAGAGCACACAAAAAATTGATTATGTACATTAAACCCATGTACGTGCTTGGAGTTTCTTCTATTTCCTTGTTATTCCCTTAACAATTATACTTTAGAAATTACCATTCAAAATATTTCAAAAGTTTCTACATGCCTCCTTTCATATCATCATTGGTTTATCCTTACTCATCGTTGCTCCTTCGGCCATGTGATTGGAAGTTTTGTAAGTTGAAAGGGTGACCATATGGTTTAGCTTGTTGGAACATTAAGAAGTTTCCTTACTATATGAGATAACTATTACATTTTTATCTAAAATTTCCTCACTATAAGATGGGTAGTCAAATTTTAATGGTTTAGGAGATTGAATTCTTGCATCAACATGAGGATAATGCATCTTTCTAGTTTTTGACTTAATTTACATACTAAGATGAGAAGGGATACACCATATAAAAGTCAATCTATCACCTTCTTCTATTTATAGGAGCTTCGCGACACTTTCATAGAGGTGGTCACTGACAAATCTCCCTCTTGAACTCTATTGAACATTGACCCAGATGGTAGCTAAATCAAAGGTAAGCTTAGTCTAACATGCACTTTGATATGGGACTCTAATATGCCAAACAACTGGGAAAGATTAGATGCTCAACTATTGATGTGTGTTGTTTGCACAATAAATCACTAGGAAAAGTCCTAGAATTTTACCAGTTAAACATGTTGTTAACTTGTTGTAAACAACAAATCAACTTTTAGTATAGTAAGGTATCGATCCCCAGAGAAAAAAAGGGTTGTCGAGATCCCAATTTAATCGAAAGAACAAGAACAAAAAATATGATTTATTACGAGTTTGATTATGCTAAGAAAAAAAAGTAAAATTGTAGAAATAAAATTTAACTAATCAAATGATAAAATAAACTACGGTCTTGAGGGTCACCACCAAAAACCAAGTTCCTACATTAACCGATCCAACTCCATATTTTAATGACTGAATCGGGATTATGTGAAGTTGTGTCACCTGAGAGCACAAATTACACAAAGGCCAGACTTCTCTCAAACTCAGGATCATGGTGAGGATCCTCGTCCAACCATCAAACATAAATCTATCAGGTGATGGTGTTAATAATATGTGATTTCTATCATGAGTTTCTAACCCATGTATCAGGTTATCACGTCATCTTAGGTCATAACAAATAAGATAACTAGATAAAAAATGCCATAATCTAAATCAGGTGATTGTGTTAAAAGATTATGTGTTTGTTCTTATTGACATTAAAGATATCGACATCCCCACAACAATATAAAAGATCATAAAAGGATCAGAAAGATAAAAGATCATAAAAACACGTGAAGAATTTAAGTATTCATTATTGTTAGGATACAAGATCTTGACACCCTCACAAGAATAAATCTATATCCTTTAATCAAAATGGAAATAGTTTGGGAAGCATCCTTTCATCAAAATGATGGAATTAGTACAAATAATGTAGATATTAGGCTATGGGACTACTCCCCATGCCCCAGAAGAGAACAACTCAAACATAATATAAAAGAATAAGATTAAAATAGAAATCTCGAAGGGAGAGGTTGAAAAAGTGACACACTTTTCCTTAGAGTCCCCCTCCTTTTATAGAGAGAAAGGAGAGAAAATGCTAGAAATGAGGCTTTGTGGTGGTGGCGACTGTTGGATCATCTTTGACTGAAGTTTAACTACAATAATAGCTTTCTTAATTTAAATTTTGACTAGATCTGGGAATGAATCAGGTGACTCATGATCTAAGTCAGCCGACTCATGAGACTGGGTTTTATTCATAATTTTTTGCTTACAAGCATGTCGTAGTGCCTCATTCCCTCCATAGCTATATTTTCCCATGTGCTCGATAGGCATGTATGTAGCTCAATATTTTAATTTGACATGTTGCCTTGATGGATTTAATGAATTGATGGCTAAGTTGCTCGATTGTGTGGGAATTGAATATGATTACCGAATATGAAATGTAATTTCTATCCCAAAACCAACATTCAATCAAATACAATCATAAAGTGAGTTAATTGCCAAAGTAGTTATTTCAATAGGATAAATTGGGTTGGGCTCATTTATTATTTTCTCGTCACTTTGAATCATTCCATGCCTTTTCACTATTGATGTGATGTTTCCAACAAAATAATGGCCATGAATTGAAGCTTTGTTTCCTATAAATTTGCATTGTGATTGAATCTTAAGAAAACTATTCAATTAGTTATTGGCATCTGGTCAAAGAAATAACTTGATGACACATAAATGAATTTATTTTGTTGATAAATAAAGAAATGCCATATATGGTTTTAATTGCCTTATTTCACTACCACATAATGACAAAGAACACTACCACATAATACTTTTGGCCTATCATCCTCACTTGCATAACACCACTTGACTTCTACCATCTTATGTGTCTAAGAAAATTTGACTTCCTAGATTCACATAAAAAAATTTATTCCCTAATTCAAGATTATTTCTTAACTTCATTCCATTTTAAGACCAACAATAAAATAGATTACACATCCATTTTGTATTTAGCACACCCACATATTACTATGAGTCATTGCACAAGAAAAATGCTTATTTAGATTGGTTGTAGTTCATATATTTTTCCCCTAGGTATGGTATGGAGTGAAGGGAGTTATGGAAGGAACACAGTCTCTCCTTTATTCGATATGAGACCTTTTGATTTCTTTATTTGTAGTTACATTGACGGAATATTTTGGTATGCTCTTTTGGAATCTTTTCTTTATGGTAGACTCCTAGTAGATTAATGAGGAGTATGGAAGAAGTGAAAAAGGGAGGATAAGGGGATGTGTCACCCCGAACTTGGAGTTTGGCACTTTGTCTTTTTATTTATTTTTTTCTTTGCAGATGGAGAGATAAGTGTTGTTATGTATGCCCTGAGAGCCAATCATGGGATGATTGATGGGATACATTAAGATTGATTTGATAAGCATCAAAGGCAAGATTCCAATTCTTTCTGGTTTAGTCATATGAGATAATGATAGAACAGATTGAATGTCTAGAGAATGACAATACTCAATGACGTATGCTTTCAGGTTGAGGACATGAACGATGAGATCATACAGATGCTAAGAGTTTATACATTCTTGTTATGTCCCTAGTCGGATATCATTGTGGAAGGTAAATAGACAGCAATGACACACAAGACTAGATTGTGGTGTTGGTTGATGACAGAATCTCATTAGTCATGATATAGAGATATCAAACCAAACACATAGGTACTTGTTAGAGAACAGATGTACCGGACAGACCCATCGTGAGTTTCACACATGGAACCATGACATGGTAGTCACAGTCAGTACTCACAGTGATGGTGGTGAGTGTGATTCTTTGACCTGAAATCACTACACTCAACACATGTCGTTGGGCACACTTTGACATCATCAAACGCAGTCCTGAAACATGGGTTGTTATAAAGGTGATGATTGGGTGGCTTTGACACATGGGGCTTTTGAGGGGTGAGTGATAGATATGGGATTTGTCCCTCCTAAGGGAGTTTGATATCCAAGGCCACTTGATGAGTAGGATTGAAATAGGCATGCGCACGCATGTGTGAATCATTATGTGATATTGATATCATACATATCTCTTCCAATCTACTCTGAGATCAAGAAAGTGAATGAACATTGACAGGATGACTGTTCCATGCCTCGAGTTCATTCGAGATGTCAGTGACAAAGGAATTATACATTCACTGTAACACCATTCACAGATTGTAGGATTGAAAGTTGTTCTCCAACTTTCTACTTTCACTTGGGTAGAACTAATGTGTGACTAGGCACCGCTCTTTGCTTGTGAAGTCATAAGTGTTATGGAATTTCACTAGCAATGTGAAATGGACCTGCAGGGTCACACACAAAGGATTTAACCTGGAAGAGGAGTTTTGTCCATAAGCAATGTTTAGATTGATTACTAAAGGAGTTTAGTAGTTCAATTAAACACTCAATCAACGCGATAATTTTCCTTTCGTTTCAATTGCCCAATTTGATTGGGAAATAGGATTGGTATTCAATACCAATTAGAAACAAAAGAAGGAAAGTCAATCGGGAACCGACCTGGACCACCAACCGATCGGTTCACTTGTGAACCGACTGGTTCACTTGTGAACTGACCGGTTGAGGTGTCAACCGACCGGTTTAGGTCCCCAACTGACCGTTTTAGTTGTGAAACGATCGGTTCAGGTTGCGAGTTGGTTGCTTTTGTGGAAAATCTCGAACCCTTCTACTCCTGCTTTTAGTCCCGCATTGCCCGGGATGGAGAACCCTGTCCCATGACCCTCCTATATATATAGGGGTATTGGGGGCTTCTCAAAGTACAACTCAGTGCAACCAGTTGCTCTACAAAGTTGTCGTTCTCTGGTTTTGGTAACCGAGAGAGAGCCCGAGCAAGTGCTACCCGCAAAGGGAGGCGCAGCAAGGGAAAGACAACTACAGTTGCAACTGGAGGCAGGAGAGTGTGTTGGTGACTAGTACGTCAACAGGAGGGTGTGACTCCTTCCAACTCCTTGTGGGACAAGGACTGTGGAGTTCCAGGTGGTCTGTGTGGACTACTTCAGAGGCGGGAGGTTTCTGCCACTCAGAGGACAACTGTCAATCTTGACAGTCCCGGTGAGACCAGGAGTTGTCAGTCCCGGTGCGACCAGGAGCTGCACAGACACCATCCAAGACCGGAGGTGAATACTGCGCAAGACGTGAGGTATTGTCACCGAGCAAGCCTCGGGACAAGGTATGATTCCACAAACCATCATTTCCTATTGTATAGACATTGACGCGTTTCCTTGTTCTGGGTTTGGGGAGGAAAATTTTTGTTTCTGCTGTCTTCTCTACCTCCCTAAAACCCAACAGTGGTATCAGAGCGACGTCAACTAATCTATACTTTAGGATTATCGATATGATCGATTTTGGTTTGTCGCCTTTATTTATTGCATACGATGCAAATAAAATTGGCTTTATGTATGTCCAATCCTAAATCCACAAATCCCAATTTACATATATGATATGTATTATTAATGCACTCGATACACGTCACCCTTAAATGAGTTTTGTGGTGGATGTATAGTGTGGTTATGGCCAATAAACCCTATCTGTGTATGGTTGTATGTGGTTGCTTGCATCTCGGTCTGCGCACCGATCTTCCTTCTCCTATTCCTGATGTAACTTGAAATAATTCAAGATTTCTTTCCTACCTTTGCTCCCCTCGAATGTAACTCGAGGTTTCTCTTTTTACAATGTAAAATAGGATATATTTTATTTCCTATTATGTCAAAGAATGGAGGACATCGAGACGACAGCTGAAACGGTCGGTTCAAGGTGTGAACCGATCAGTTGACGTTCCAGACGATCGGTTCAAGGAGTGAGCTGGTCGGTTGATGACCAGTTCGAGGAGCGAGATGAGCGGATGGTGGCCATGATGAGATGCACGACGACCAGACGAACCGATCGGTTGGAGGAGCCAACTGATCGGCTGGTGGCACCCAGCTGACTGGCCTGATGGTGAGCCGATCAGTCATGTGATGAGTTGATCAAACCCAGAAAGACAAAGCACAGAGTTCATCTTGTACAGGTTGCATGTGATGTAGACCTAGATGACTGTGATTCCTCTTGGCTCGAGGAATCACATTAGGATGGCCATAATCATCGCTTTTATCGTTTTGCATGTTTTTTGTGGGATATAGCATGTATATGATACGTACTATGTATTGTGGTGATTGGATATGTATATGTATATAAAAACCAAATCCCTCATTAAATATTAAGTTTTAGATGCCTTCCAAATGCGACACACATGAAAAGCTTGATCGATCAAGTGTGGGCATGCCCTAGCGTGGTGCACCGTCTATCTCGTGGAAGCGTGAAGGATGAATGTGTGGGTCTGCCCTAGCAGGGTGCATGTTCATCGTGTTTGCTTTGGGTCAGACTTAACAAGGTGACCTAGATAGGATCTAGCACCTTGAGGCATGGAGATGATCATGGCAAGGAGTTGCATATGACATCTTATCAAGAGTTACATATGATGCAATTGGCAAGAGTTGCCTACTTGAGAGATCTATGTTGTGGGTGACAGCCCTAGCTGGTCCATGACTTAGAGGATTTCAAGATCTTGCCCACTAGAAGGTTGTATGTTGCAATCTTCCGAATTGATGGTGAGGGCTATCAATTTGAAGTAAAATAGTGGGAGAGATAATTAATTAAAGGCCTAATTTTATCAACAACTTTTCAAATCAATCAAACAAGTCAAAAAGAGTTTTGGACTAAAATTGCATATATTTCCTTTTGTTAAAATAAATGGTTAATCAACAAATCACTTTATTTGCGATCGGACTTTGAGACCAACAAATTAAAATGGGAATAATTCCACGACTGGTTAGGACATTGAGAAGTGTTCTCAATCGTAGAGTGAAAGCTCTAAGTCCTAGTTATACCAGAACGAGATGAATTCAATCCCACCACATCAATGGCTGAAAGTATGCTTATGGAAGCATACTGAGGATGACATTGATAAGGAGTGCTTGATGTTGTGTTTTCTGAACTATGAGTTACAGAGACAACATGAGACATATGATGTCTCAAGGACACTATCCTAGTATGTCATGACAGAAGGAGATCCAATAAGGTATTCACACACTCAATGTGATTGGGTATGTGGAAAACCTGACTAAGCAGGATTACCTCTGAGCCAAGAGTTGGCTATTGGTATGATACTGCAAATGTTGTGAGGATCATACAATTCATGATAAGCTACAACATGAACAACTTTGACAAGTGTTGACAGAGTTGTTGGACATGTTGAGGATAGTAGAGGCAAAGATGAAGAAAGACAAACCATAATCTTTGATCAAAGAAAAAGGTAATTCTTAAGGGCAAGGATAAGGGCAAAGCAAAGAAGTGTTCTGATGCTAGCCAGCAATCCAAGCCGTCTTCAGCCTCAAGGCACATGGGGAAAGGGTGTATGAGGGATTTCCCTCTATATCTGGAAGAACAAAAGAAGATGAAGGAGGGGATGGAGATCTCCACCTAAGGTATCATGAAAAGAATCGCTTCTTTATCTGAGGTATATGATACCAATATATGGATCTATCATATATGATATGCAAGATCCGCAAAGAAGTGATGGCCTTTGTGAAAGGACCAAGAAAGAAGTACCCATCATTGGAGTAAGTGTTGTTGCCATAGATAGGAGTATCTTTTAGTTTATTTCAGCCTATAGGGCACGAAATAGAGTTGAGAACTGCTATTTCATATTTTCCAATAGATAGAAACACTTTATTTTTGCACATTGTATGACAATGATGGCAATTAATAAAGTTGATGTTTCAATCTTAAAGATATGATCTTTATGGCAATGCCTTGTTTATCTTGTGGTATCTGATATGCATAAGATAAAATGATACCTAAAAGTTATAGATAACTCAAACAGTCAAATTAGCATTAATCATGAGAAATTCATTTCTAGTTTCCATGTGATGGATAAATCTAGACTCTCTTGGTTAGAGAACCAGTAAGAGACATGAATATCTTGGACATGATTAATCAATCTTCACTAAAGGTAGTGGGAGAATGATTATCCTATTAGGTATGATACATGTGATGTATTTACATACCTATTGGAACAAATGCTAATACTTCAAAAGGTGTTTAGAGAAATACCGATATGAATATCTTGAAGTGTTCAAGATTATCATAGATGAAGTGCAAATTTGGTAAAGTGTTAATTCTTGATGAGATCAATGAATAAAATACTTAGACCAAATGTTTGAGATCCTTATGAGTGATTATGATAGTGTATCATAGTGAACTCATGATTAAGGCATGGTGATGTCTAAATCAAGAAGGAATCATACTCTGAGGAGTTAGAGAATGATTATCAAATAACTAAATTCTTATTAATAAAAGAATACCCCACATTAATAAAGGACATTAAGAATCACAAGGAGCTGTGAGTTCTTATATCCTTGACAGATACACCTCAATTATTTATATGATGAGTTGGTCATGTGATGAGTCAACTATCTAGATGAATATGAGGAATCGGATTTTGAGTTATGGTTTATGACCATTACATCCTAAAGGATATCCATGTGAACCATAAGGTATGACCTTGATGGTAGCACCCATTGGATGAAATCCATAAGTGCAAATGAATCTTAAGTGTTAAGACACACGGATAACATTTTGAGAAGGATGATGCTTGTTGATTGCAACTTAATGACTAAGACATTTGGCATATGGATACTAAAACTGCATTCCTATGAGGAATAAAACAAGGATGTGTACGTGACACAACCTATAAGGTTTATGAATCCACTAATGCAAATGAAGTCTATAAGTTACAATGGACTAATCAATGTGATTGATTGAGTACAAGCAACTCAAAATTGGATCTTTACTTTGATGATATAGTCAAAGGGTTTGACTGATATGTCAAAGATAAAGAAGGGGTCTGTGATTTAGTGGGAGCGTGTTCACATTCCACATGTTAATGTGAAATGGAAATGTTCTAGAATGGAAATCCAAAAGTGGAAATTATCTTTAAGGAAGATAGATATGTTTCCTATGTGATAGTAATAGAGATCTATAGAGATAGTTCTCGAAAACCTCTTGACCTGGAAAAGAGAGAGCATATATTGGCAATCTGTACTGAAGGGTTCAGTGTACACAGATTTAGTGGGAGAAAACTTGTCCATGTTACATGGAGTTAGTATCCCAAGGCCAAGTGTCCAATTCTTATGAAGAATGGGAACACTAAGAATAGATATGGATCTATCATGTATGTAATCATCCCATTATCTTTCATGTATGGACATGGCAAGAATAAAATGCATTCATCATCTTGTATGTAGGACATGACAATATGATGTGCTCATCCTGATAACTCATATGTGGGACATGACGAGTGGATGTCTGTCTACTTCCAATAAGGGTTACTGGAAACCATAAGAACTTGATAAGTACTTGAGAAGTACTAGTTCTATGGTGATAAGGAAGAGTTCTATGTAAAGAGTTACATTGATGCGAACTTCCGAAAAGGACAGAAAATTAATCGCAAAATATATATATGGGATATATAAAGTGAAAGTTTGTTGATAATTGGAAACGTTCTAATGAAGCCGTTTAAAAGGAAATGCTGAGTATCCATGTGTTAGAGAACAACAGTGGATACTATATGGATCTGGAAGTTCATAAGATGAACTTATAGATATTCCGCTCATTGATGACAAGTATGGAATCCTTGATCATGCAATGTGGCTAAAGGTTAGCAAAGGAATACTGGATTGCATATTACGGCAACTCCATCTCATACATGTGACGTACAGCGAAGAGATGTGAGACATGCAATTTATACTAACTTTGGCAAGGTGTTGCCATAACTCACTATGTTGGAACAAGAGCACAGTAACATGTGGAACATGTTTGAAGATCACTATGAATATGATTCAAGGGTGATTGGCTCACAATGCAAGTGGGAGTCTGTTGGTATGTATGCCCTGAGAGCCAATCATGGGATGATTGATGGGATACATTAAGATTGATTTGATAAACATCAAAGGCAAGCTTCCAATTTTTTCTGGTTCAGTCATATGAGATAATGATAGAACATATTGAATGTCTAGAGAATGACAGTACTCAATGGCGTATGCTTTCAGGTTGAGGACCTGAACGATTAGATCATATAGATGCTAATAGTTTGTACATTCTTGTTATGTCCCTAGTCGGATGTCATTGTGGAAGGTAGATAGACAACAATGACACACAAGGCTAGATTGTGGTGTTGGTTGATGACAGAATCTCATTAGTCATGATATAGAGATATCAAACCAAACACATAGGTACTTGTTAGAGAACAAGTGTACCGGACAGACCCACCGTGAGTTTGACACATGGAACCATGACATGGTAGTCACAGTCAGTACTCACAGTGATGGTGGTGAGTGTGATTCTTTGACCTGAAATCACTACACTCAACACATGTCGTTGGGTACACTTTGGCATCATCAAACGCAGTCCTGAAACATGGGTTGTTATAAAGGTGATGATTGGGTGGCTTTGACACATGGGGCTTTTGAGGGGTGAGTGATAGATATGGGATTTGTCCCTCCTAAGGGAGTTTGATATCCAAGGCCACTTGATGAGTAGGATTGAAATAGGCGTGCGCACACATGTGTGAATCAGTATGTGATATTGATATCATACATATCTCTTCCAATCTACTCTAAGATCAAGAAAGTGAATGAACGTTGACAGGATGACTGTTCCATGCCTCGAGTTAATTTGGGATATCAGTGACAAAGGAATTATACATTCACTGTAACACCATTCACGGATTGTAGGATTGAAAGTTGTTCTCCAACTTTCTACTTTCACTTGGGTAGCACTGATGTGTGACTAGGCACCGCTCTTTGCTTGTGAAGTCATAAGTGTTATGGCCTTTCACTGCCAACGTGAAATGGACCTGTAGGGTCACACACAAAGGATTTAACCTGGAAGAGGAGTTGTGTCCACAAGCAATGTTTAGATTGATTAATAAAGGAGTTTAGTAGTTCAATTAAACACTCAATCAATTGATAGCTCAATGTCATAATGTTCAAGGTGTTGGACACATTGATTCGAGTATCGGATTGATTGAAATTGCAATTGACTAATTCTGCACAATTTGCACTCCCAACCAATTGGTTCATGAGATGAACCGATTGGCTGAGCTTGGTGAACCGGTCGGCTTAAGTGTTGAACCGAACGGCTCAAGATCAGGGTGAACTGATTGCTTCAAATGTTGAAACGATCGATTCAACTGGTGCAACCGAGCAAGTTGGGAAAGTAAGATTGGTGAGAATTTTCCTTTCGTTTCAATTGCCCAATTTGATTGGGAAATAGGATTGGTATTTGATACCAATTAGAAACAAAAGAAGGAAAGTCAATCGGGAACCGACCTGGACCACCAACCGACCGGTTCACTTGTGAACTGACCTGTTGAGGTGTCCCAACCGATCGGTTGAGGTGTCAACCGACCGGTTCAGGTCCCCAACCGGCCGTTTCAGTTGTGAAACGATCGGTTCAGGTTGCGAGTTGGTTGCTTTTGTGGAAAATCTCGAACCCTTCTACTCCTGCTTTTAGTCCCGCATTGCCCGGGATGGAGAACCCTATCCCATGACCCTCCTATATATAGGGGTATTGGGGGCTTCTCAAAGTACAACTCAGTGCAACCAGTTGCTATGCAAAGTTGTCGTTCTCTGGTTTTGGTAACTGAGAGAGAGCCCGAGCAAGTGCTACCCGCAAAGGGAGGCGCAGCAAGGGAAAGACAACTACAGTTGCAACTGGAGGCAGGAGAGTGTGTTGGCGACTAGTACGTCAACAGGAGGGTGTGACTCCTTCCAACTCCTTGTGGGACAAGGAGAGTGGAGTTCCAGGTGGTCCGTGTGGCCTACTTCAGAGGCGGGAGGTTTCTGCCGCTCGGAGGACAACTGTCAATCCCGATAGTCCCGGTGAGACCAAGAGTCGTCAGTCTTGGTGCGACCAGGAGCTGCACAGACACCATCCAAGACCGGAGGTGAAGACCGTGCAAGACGCGAGGTATTGTCGTCGAGCAAGCCTCGGGACAAGGTATGATTCCACAAACTATCCTTTCCTATTGTATAGACGTTGACGCGTTTCCTTGTTCTGGGTTTGGGGAGGAAATTTTTTGTTTCTGCTACCTTCTCTGCCTCCCCTAAAACCCAAAAATAAGAAGGTGATGGAAGAAGTGTAGAAAAGACTATTCTTTGTGCAACACATCTTTGAATTTAAGTGCATTGGAAGTATCATACATTGGGTCAATTAATTCTGAGTTGTGCAAAATCAAGAATTTTTTTAAATAAATCTATAAATGTAGATAAGGAAGCTTTTTTTTTGGATGACATCAGTCCTCTATGGCTTGCCATATTTTTCAAGGAATGGTATTAATTAAGATCCTCAGTGACCAAATAATTTCTATTAGTGGCATGTTTATAAACTATGTTACAAAAGAAGTTCCATCATTCAAGGGGGTATATTGATAAACATGTTTATCATCATGGCCAACTAGATAAAGGCCTATCCGACTAGATAAAGGCCAAAATTGAAGGATTTTAAGAAATATATAAAAGCTAAACTACATAACATAATGGAAATTTCAAAAATGTTAAGATAGAGTGGGTGGAATGAGTACATACCACCCACCTCCATCCTAAATTTACAATTTTGCTCGCTCTGAGAAGTACTAAGATTCAGAATGGAGGGGGAGAAAAGTGTGAAGATACCAGGGGCCCCGGTAGTTTGAAGAACATCCGATTGCATGGAATGTTTATGAGGTATGGAACCTTGCAAAAGTGAGCTTCATAATACACCTGGTGATTGGGTGGTCGTGGAAGCTCGAAGGGGATTTCTGGTAGAAAAAAATGATGTTTTTCATCCCATAGTCCTTTCTGTAAGATCCACAGATCTTCCATAAACAATGGAGGAAGTTATATTGATGTAAGTGGGTTGGGAAGGATTGACTTAATGCAGAGTTTGATCCAGTCTGGTATCACATGTGGTGCTTCTTGTGCAAGACCAGGTGGATCATTTGGTTGGGGTCTCTTCTCATCACCTAAATTTACACACAAGATAAGTGCTGAAATGATTCACTAAAATTAGCATTATATATATTTTTGTTCTCCTAAAAGATCATGCAATCAACATTGTAGTAAGAAGGATTAATGGGTTTCCTTTTGGATATAGCATGTGGCTCAAGTTCCTCATGTAAGATGTTCCTAATGATTCCAGGGAAATAAAATGGGATTATCATCTTTACAGTCAAGGAGTGAGGGCATGTGACTTTCTTCAAGTGGTGGTGGCTCCCCATCTAGATCATTCATATGTGAAAAAGAAGTTGACTATGACAAAGTGAGAGGAATTGTTTCATCATTGGAGGGTGGTGACTTATTATCCAGGATAGATTCAATCAAGTGGATTGGTCAGTGATAGCACATGAATTTATGTCATTGATAAGAAGAGTTGTTTAGCTTCATAATAATGATGACTCTCCTTATTCAACTCTTCATACTCAAGTAATAACGCCTCTAGGAGAAGGTAAAGAATACCATCATTCTCATCGCACAAGGAACGTGACTCATTAGTAGAATCCTACATAAATGAAATAAACATGGGATGATCATCGTCATCATTGGATAAAAACATCTTAGACTATTTTGATTTCTCAAAGGGTCCCTGTAATTGGGACTCAAGTAAAGTATCTAACAGGGATAGTCGATTTTCTAATATTTCTTGTTACTCTACTACTATTGTTTCTACACTTATATGTTTCTCTTGCTGAGGTGTATATTGGTTTTCACAATAAGGTTCATACCCCCCCCCCCCAAATGTTATTAGTTATCCTCACCATACCCCACATAACATTCTTGGTCATAGCATCCTTCTAGTGATATGTGTAGCATTGTTCCTCATAATGGTCTTTAGAAGTTTGTGGATTGTAATTTTATTATATCCACCTTGGTGAGAAGACTCGATATTATAAGGTGCCAACAAAATATGAGGGGACACATTTGGGGAATCTAGTTATGTATGGTTTTGATAACTAGACAATTGAAATTGTGAACCATAATGTGTTGACCACTCCATTTGGAAATATTTTTTTGAAAAAGAATAAATAAAAAAAGGAATTTAAGATAAAAAGAAATAAAAAAATAATAATCTGGAAGAAACTAAAAATTATGCAAAGAAACTAAATTTACAAAATAAGTTAAGGAGTTAACTAGAAATTATAAAAGAACTAAAAATTCAAAAGATAAACTAAGAAATTATAAATTAGTTTTTTTTGGAAAGATTATTTTCTTACCACTCCATTTGGATTTTTTAAAGAAATAAATTACTAGAAGGAATCTAAGATACAAAGACTAGAAAAAGATCTAAACTAGAAGAAACTAAAATTATGAAAAGAAATTAGATTTACAAAATAAGTAAATGACTTAACTAGAAATTACAAAAGAACTAAAAGAATTACAAAGATAAGCTAAAAAATTATAAAAAAGACTAAAAATTACAAATAAAGTAGAAAGTACTACTAGAATGGAAACATGGTAGCAGGGGGAGATACAGTATCAGAATGGGTCTCAGTAGGAATTTTTTAAAATAAATTACAAATATATAAAGAAAGAAAGAAAGAAATGAAGTTTAAATACAAATTATTTAACAAAACTAAGAATTATAAAACAAGACTAAAAAATTATAGAACAAAACAAAAATGACAAAGAAACTAAAATTATAGAATAAACTAGAAAGTAGTATTACCGGAATGGAAACTCGATAGAAGGAGATACACTATTAGAATGGGACTTGGTAGGTGAAAAGAGAAAGAACAAAAAAGAGTAACAACTTAAAATGAAGTAACAAAATTATAGAACAAATCTAAAAATTATAAACAAAGCTAAATAATTATGAAACAAGATTGAAATCATGAAAAAAATTGAGATGGATAGATTAAAATTATAGAAAAAACTAAAAATTATAAAAACAAATGAAAAGTATAACAATAAAGAAGAGAAATTGTACATATACAAGCATTCAGATTTGAAAAACAACGTGTCATCCTCGACGACAATGGTACCACACTCCTGACTTTAACTATCTAACTTAACAGTCCTTAACGACTCAACCTAAGATTTTATATCAAAGTTATCAAACCCCATATCCCATAATCTCTCTTAGAACACATGATTAGGTTTGAGGTGATTAAGTTGTCTAACACAAACACACCTAAATTTTTTATTTCTTTTGCAGTAGCATGTAGCTAAAATATTTCCATGTCAACATCCATTTCATAATCAACCACAAGAACTTTTGTCAATCACCATGTGGTAACTCAACACATTAAGATACATGTATAATATATTTACAACTAGTTTACAAGAAAATAAAATTACAATGTTTATTCACTTGTCTGATACAACTCTTTCCTTTCTCAATATCGGACCTAGAGTGGATACGGAATGAGAATATCTAGTTATGTCTTAACACATTGCTAACATCTATCTATGGTAGATCTATTTTGAATTTTTTAGCTATCTCCTTCATCATTGGGGTTACCTAAAAAAATTGTTCAGAAGAGTGAGCTATTGGCTAAATGAATGAAAATTCATGAAGTAGGCAAGATAATATGGATATCCTTTATTAAGTTTATTGCAAAGTAAGTAGAGAAAAGCAAGCTATTAAATACTGAACTAGATGAGCAATAATGTAAAAATTCATCAGCATATTAAATATTGAGAGTAATTGAACAATGCATTTATGAATCTATATAACTCAACAACAAATTCTTGTTTCTGGATTCTTAATATGTTAATCATTGTATTAATGTCATGGACTCACATGAGTTGTACCACAACATGTGAAAGTATCGTAGCAAGCCACAATTTTAGCATAAAAGACTTAGAGTTCACCTAGGATTCTAAGTCTTCTAGCTAGGTACTTGGTCTACAACAAGCATCGCCACATCTGGCCTCGATGGCTATATCAGCTAGTTGGATAAACTAGACTCCTCCTATGAACCTGGTTAATCATACAGAGAGTCAAAGCACTCTGACTTAATCTTCCCACTTAAGTGGTTCCACAAGGATAGACTCACTGAGTAGCAATTGAACTGAGTACCACATGGATCTCTAATCATTGTTGGATATTTGTCTATAACTACATTCAAACTTGGTACCATAAGGATCTTTGGTTATTTATTGGTACCACTAGGTATCATTGAAATCTTTGGTTAATGTTGGATATCATTGTTATAATTCAAGAGGTTGTCCACACTGGTCTAAATCCTCATGCCCGAATGGCACACTCCAGCTTCTTCTCGTAGATGTTGCTATTGGGTAAGTCATTTCCTCCTTTGTAGAACATACCTCTGTAAGGAATTTCTAGTGTTTAGGGCATCTAACTATCTAATTAGTTTCACTTTTCAACTAGCCATGAAACTTTTCCCAGCTTAAGCCTATAATTAAATTGTCTCATTTTCTTTTTTGAATTATATATTGTGATAATGCTATTGAATATCATGCTAAACAAAATGAGTATTTATGATACTGTAAAAGGATTTTGAACTGAACTGCAAAATTTAAATAGTGTAAAAGGATATTGAACTGAATTGCAAACTCAAACTGAATAATCATATCTTATCTAAACAATCTGAGTTAGGACAATACTAATAATAATTCGTATTGAATGCCACTTATTTTGATCTATCTAATATATATATAACTAAATTGCTAGCTTTCACTAATATTGTATTTTACTTACACTTAATAGCTTGAGCATATATGAATGCACTCACACAATTTTTATTATAACAATACTATATATCTAGCATACTAATTACTAGATATTCTATTCTAATTTATCTATAAACAACTACTACTATCTAAAATTGTATATAATTTGAACTATCTCAATGAAACATCAAATGTATAGTACTAGAATGAAATATGCACTTCATCATCTCATATTTGAAAAAAAAACTATACAGAAGCACTTCCTAGCATTTGTTTCATCACTAAGGATTAGGGCAAACTAGGTTACACCAATGCCTCTAAGTTTCATTGTCTTTGGATCTCATACAATTCATGTACGCATATTCTAGAACTGAAATCAATGAACTCTCATAGCTTTTCTACCTATATCAATCATTCATTTGTTAGGAATTTGAATTAGGGCTTAGAGTAAAATGAACATTAAAACAACAAACAAGACAATACACATCTTTTGGTCTTTTTCTGAAGTTCTATGAAAATCATGGCTACAAGATGGATTTCCAATCACCTATATTCGATCTATCTTATTGGTCTTCATCTTTGAGCGTGGTAGACTCATATTATAGTCTCTTGGTCTTCGATTCAAGCTCTAGACATCTAAGAACGGCTTGATGAGGGGTTTACAGGTCAAAAAAATCCTTCTAGAGGTAGAAGACAAAGAAGGAAGGTTAACAAAAACCTTTGATTACTAAATCAAAAGGTTCTGTGAAAGAGAACACGAGGATACTGAAAGATCAACAATCAAAAACTACTTACCAAGTCATATATATATATATATATATATATATATATATATATATATATATATATATATATATATATATATATATATATATCCATTGATTTCGCCTATTCTTCATGTTCTTCCCCAATGATCATGTTGGATGTCGCCTTCTAGTTTGTCGTTTCTATGGTTTAAGACTATAAATATATATAGTTTTAAAATATGAATCCAATAAATAAATTTTGTTGAGTTCCAATAAGTATATCAAGAGTTATGGCCATTTTGTAATTTATTATGTTGGACGGTTGATAACATCTCATTTTGTGCACTTTTTGCACATGATTTATGCTTCTCCTAGCATAACTTTATAGATTCCTCTACTTATTTTAGTGCCTTATGTCAAAAATCTCAATTACACACATCTTTCACTTTTGCAGGGTCATGCAAAGACATGGTCGCGGTCAACATTGTGACCGCGGCTGTATAGTCCACTAAGGACCCTACCACAGTCGATACCACTATAACCGTCTCTGCACACCATGATCGCAACCATCCACTAGCAGAATGCCCCATGGTCGAGGCCCTACTGCGATCGAGGCTCCCCCTCAACCGCGACATCCAACTAGCACACTGCGACCGTGATGAGAGTCGTGACCGAGGTCAAGTTGTGACCTAGGACATGCCGCAACCGAGGCCATACTGTGATCATGGCCCATATGGTTATGTCTATGGGTAGAACCTATTAATAGACCCCCACCTCGAATTGTCAAATCATCTGATCATCAAAGACCACAAAGTGCTGCCAAATTTCAGAGTCACTCACATCCATACCATTAGTCTTGGATCTTTAAAGACAGAAGTCAGAGGAGAGAGAAGATTGATTGCCATCTTCTTTGAAGGAAGAAGTCACCGCTACATGGCCCACTCCAAATCTAGATTTGGAGAATTATAGTGGTGTATCATTATCTTCTCTCTCTATCTAGATCTATCATCCTCATCACATTATACTTTCCCTCTTTGTGGTAATTGATGTATCTATCATTTTGTGGCACTGTTATTCTACTCATCAACATGTGTGTCTAACTATCTAACTTGGGTTGGGAGTATCCATTAAGGCTCTCCCAACATGTATATTCTTTCTCCCCTTTGAATATATATATTCTCTTATCAAGATTATCTCTATACACCTATTTTTAATGCTTCACTCGTATTCTTAGCTACCATCTTGTGATGTTTCACTGTTAGTACCTCAAAGGAGTAGTACCATCCTTATCTAGTGTTATGGAGTGGTATGAATGCACCAAAGTGTTGGAATGCTAAAGCTAATGGTCATATGGTTTTCGTTGTGGTTGTTGGGCCGTCTTCTTGAGAGAGAGACTACCTTGGAACCTAGATATATCCTAATCTCAAGAGAGGAGGGATTAGACATTTTGATGATTGTGTGTAATATTGATAAGGGTATACAAAGGGTTGTGAGTTTTGCATGTTGGTGAGAGACCTTAGTAGGTGAAACCCAATCCAAGTTTCCTTCCATATCTTTGTTTCTTACTGCTGGTTAATGTTTTTCTCTTTTTTATTTTCTTTCTTTTAATTAACTTTCTTTGTTTTGACTGGAGCATCATCGTTCCTTAGAGAACACCCTTTTTTTAACCCACATGTTTGTTTGAAGTGTAAGAGTGTGAGACTCTGTGTACTTAACACTTGTCAACCTTGTCCCTATGGTTCAACCCCAAATACTACATCGGACCCCGTATAATAGTTGTGGGGGCCTGAGTGTAGGGTTATAATCTTAAAAGTCTGACTACTATGGATCCTCTCCATTTTGGACATGTGATTTTGGCCGGTCAAATTTTTGGTGCCATTTTTAGAGACAAGGCAAAACAATACTATTAAGAACACGAGTGCACTCACTATACTCTCGTGCCTCAAGCTTAGCGATAATCTTGGTTGTATAAAAACTCTAAATTTGCTACCCTACGATTACATAGAATAGTTCATTTTAACACGTCTAGTTTCCTAACTCGACTATGCGGTCTATTCAGGGAACCTGAAACGAAGCAGATCTGATCAATATTCACCTTAACTTCAAGTCACCATGCCACCTTGTGTGGACGACAGTCTTACTGGGGATGATTAAAATGCAAGAGTTCAACACGACCCACCGCCGCATGAGATGGATGAAGAAAGAGATGACCGTCACTCAGATGGTCGTCGTTGTGAGGAAGAACGATGTCTCAATCGCCATAGAATGCATCATAGAAATCACCACGAGAATGAACGTGAATGTGATGACTAAAACAGTGAGTGTGAAGATGATGAGGAAGGAAACTCTCATAGAGAGCTGGCCGCAACTAGAGACAACGAGTCAAGATACCCAATTATCATCCCACACTTCAATGCAACCAATTTTGAGTTGAAACCTATTGTAATCTCAGTGATACAGAACAAGCCCTTCTGTGGGAATTCAAGGAGCGAAAATCTATACCATGATCTTGATGCCTTTAAAAATATATGTGATACCATCAAGATGGGGGGAGTGCCCCAAGAAGTCATATATTGCAAGGGATTCAATTTCTCTCTTGAAGATAAAGCTCTATCTTGGTACTTTAACTTGCCTCACTATATATAGATGGATGGAGACCCCTTGCAGATGCTTTTGTCACTAAATTTTATCCCACTAAAAGAACTATCCGTAATATGCAAAAAATCACTTCTTTCATGCAAAAATCAGGGGAGAACCTTCAAGAAGCGTGGGAACATTTTCAAGAATACCAGAGAGACTGCCCCCACCATAACTACCGTAAAGGATTTCTGGTAACTACCTTTTACAACGGGCTAACTCCCACAGAAAGAACTTCACTGAATGCAACTGCCAGAAGTGACTTTCTTACTAAGAAACCAAGCAGAACCATGAAGATCATCGATAACATGGCTGCACTGCAAGCAAGCATGGAATATGACAAAAATGATAGAGGATCAACCAAGAAGGCAGGGTCTGAAGGACCATCTATTGAATCTAAGGCTTTGGAAACCATTACAGCTCAGATTTAGAAAATTGCTACTGATGTCAAACAATTAAAAGACACTGGGGGAAAGGGCAAGAAACACATGGAGAAAGTCATGAAATGTGTTCCATGAGGAGAAGGAGGGCATGGAGTTGACAACTATATTTATATACGGACAGAAGAGAGCAAAAAAAGTGAAAGAAAAGAAGAAATATCTTGATCAACAGCTTGCACAAATGGCAGACATGTAAACCCATCAAAAGTAGATTGATCAACAACTTGCACAACTAGAAGAACATATGAAAAATCCTTCAGGGAAGATCCCGTCAAATACAGAGACCGCGAAGATGGCCACTCTCTGATCAGGGAGGACGTTTGAAGACCTTTGCACTAACAACAGTAAAGAAGAAGGAAGTTTTGGTGAGCAACAATTTGAAAAGGTCATTGCAATAGAAAAGTCCAAGGGACAAGGATCGGCTGAAGACGACCATGGTGATATAAGTTGTCAGACTATAGGAAATGGAGAAAGGAAGAAGGATGAAGAGGTCAAGACCTGAGATCTGATAGGAGAAGTTCTTACAAAGAGAAATTCGTATGCCCCAAGAGTTCCCTTTCCCTACAAACTAATCAAAGAACATTTAAAGAAGAGGTACGAGGAGTTTATGGAAGCAGTAAAGAGGCTACACCTGGATTACCCATTTCTCAATGTGATTGAAAAGATGCGGACATATGAAAAATTATTTAAGGACCTAATCACAAAAAGAAGGAGGGGATACCATGTTGAGACCGTACAATTGGCAAAAATGTCAAGTGCCTTTGTTCAAGCTGAGTTACCAAAAAAAAAGAGGGATCCATGGGCATTCAACATACCCTTCTATGTTGGAGACAATATGGAACATAAGGGATTAGCCGATTTGGGAGCAAGCATTAGTCTTATGACCTTGACTCTAGTGCAAAGGCTTGGGTTAACGAATATGGTCAAGATGGGCATGAGAATAGAATTAGCTGATCACACCTTTATAAGACTTGTGGGAATAGTAGATGATGTTTCGATATGGGTCGGGCAATTCTTCATACCATGCAACATAGTAATGATCGACACAATTGAGGACTCTAAGTGTCTAATGATATTTCAGAGACCTTTCCTTGCAATTGGAAGAGCTCTAATAGATGTAGCAGAAGGAATCATTACTTTGTGTGTAGGGGAAGATCACATCAACTTCTGAGTACAAGATGATATGAGAGGACCATCTATGTTTAGTCAGTTTACTTTATGGATAGCTACAATCAATATTGTGAAGAGGTGTACGAGGACAAAGCAATTGTTTATCCCCTCATGTGAGCCTTGAATAGTCCAGACCCTACACTGGAAGACCTAGAGGTCATAGAGATCTTGGATTACCTGAATCAACCTGAAGAAGAACTCAATGATGATGAAGAGACTATCAAGACCGCAAAGTATGCCTCACTTGAGAAAACACCTGAAGAAAAGAGAGCACAAAAACCAAATCCAGAATTGAAACCACTTCCGGAAGGATTGAAATATGAATTTCTGGATAAAGAAGAGATGAATCATGTGATCGTTAATGCCAACTTGACATATGATCATCTAGAAAGGTTGCTAAAGGAACTCAGATTGCATAGAAGGGCTATAGGGTATTCGGTATATGACATCAGAGGACTTAGCCCTACCTTTTGCATGCATAGAATACATCTTGAAGAAACAACTAAACCTTATAGATCAACTACAGAGGAAGTTGAACCAAATGCTAAAGAAAGTTGTGAAGAAGGGAGTTATTAACCTACAAGACGTTGGGATCATTTACCCAATAAGTGATAGTATCTATGTAAGCCTTGTCCATGTGGTGCCTAAGAAAGGTGGAATGGCAGTGATAAGAGGAGAGGAAGGAGATGAAGTTGAAACAAGAATGGTAAGAGGTTGGCGTGTGTGCATTGACTACCGCAAGCTAAACCAGAAAGGATAATTTCCCTTTGCCATTTTGTAGATCAAGTTTTAAAAAGATTAGCTCACCATGATTACTTCTATTTTCTGGATGGGTATTCAGGATTCTATCAAGTATCAATTTATCATGATGATCAGGAAAAAACATCCTTCACCTGCATATATGGCACGTACGCTTTTAGAAGGATGCCATTCGGATTGTGTAATGCACCATCAACTTGCCAACGATGTATGATATCTATGTTTTTGGACTTTCTAGAAGACATAGAGGAGGTCTTCATGGATGACTTCTCTGTCTATGGAACAGATTTTGAGGCATGTATAAGAAACCTATCTTTAGTGTTACAGTGCTGTGAGGAAAAACATCTTGTCTTGAACTGGGGAAAAAGTCATTTTATGGTCCAAAACGGTATCGTCTTAGGGAATAAAGTTTCCAAGAAAGGAATCAAAGTGGACCTAAGCAAGATCGAAGCCATATCCAAGCTTCTGCCATCCAAATCTGTTACAAGAGTAAGGAGTTTCTTAGGCCATGTAGGATACTATAGATGGTTTATAAAAGACTTCTCGAATATTGGTAAACCCCTTTCAAATCTCCTAATATAAAGATGTTGAATTTGAATTCACTAGTGAATCTTAGATGCCTTCCAGGCCCTTAAAAGGGTGTTAACAACAACACCGATTCTACAAGTGCTAGATTGGGAGCTACCTTTGAAATTATGTGTGATGCCAGTGATTTCACCATCAGTGTAGTCCTAGGACAGAAGAAGAATAAGTGGCACCATATGATTTTCTATGCAAGCCAAACAGTGGACGAGGCCCAAGTGAATTACACCACCACTGGAAAAGAAATGCTAGCTATCATATTTGCTTTTGATAAGTTCAGATCATATTTGATAGGATCGAAAGTAAAAGTATACATTGGTTATGGAGCTATAAAATATCTCATGCAAAAGGACACAAAGCCGAGACTTCTGTGATGGGCCTTATTATTGCAAGAGTTTGACCATGAGATCATTGATAAGAAAGGAAAAGAGAATGTGGTTGCAGACCACCTGTCAAGGATAGTTTATGATGAAGAAAATCAATTGCTAGTAAACGACAACTATGCGGATGAAGCTCTTTTCATGGCCCAATCAGATGAGCAGAGCCTACCTTGGTTTGTTGACATTTGCAATTATCTAGCCTGTGGGCAACTTCCACTAGAGATCACTTACAATCAGAAGAAGAAATTACTTTTCGATCTAAAAAAATACTATTGGGGTGATCTGTTGTTGTTCAAAAGATGCTTTGACAACTAATATCGTCGTTGCACACCAGAAGAAGAAGTTCCCCTAATCCTCAAAGAATGCCACTCCTCACCTTATGGGGGCCACCACAGGGGGGGGACAACTGCAAAAGTCCTACAGTCAAGATTTTATTGGCCTACCCGTTTTTAAGATGTTGCATCATTTTTCAAGACCTGCAAAAGTGTCAACTTACAAGAAACATCACCCGAAGGAATGAGATGTCGATGGTCGATTGGGTGGAAGTTGAAATCTTCAATGTATGGGGGATTGATTATATGGGACCTTTTCCATCATTAAAAGGGAACTTGTATATACTTGTTGCTATCGAATACATCTCAAAATGGGTAGAGGTTGTTGCCACCCAAATCTGTGGCTCCAAGGCAGTAATCAAGTTTTTCGAGACAACTATCTCCCAATGGTTTGGGGTACCACGTAATGTCATAAGTGATGGGGGTCTCACTTTGGGGAAAAGTAGTTTGAAGCAATGTTGAAGAAGTATGGAGTAAAACACAAAGTTGCAACACTAGACCATCCCCAAACATCAGGACAAGTCGAGGTATCTAACAGGCAGATCAAACAAATCCTAGAAAAGACTTTGTGTCGTATGAGGAAAGATTAGTCTATGAAACTCGATGATGTGTTATGGTATTTCCGCACAACTTATAAGACACATATAGGCACGACACCCTATTGGTTGATATATGGGAAGTCTTATCATCTGCCCATCAAATTAGAGCACAAAGCCCTATGGGCTATCAAATTTCTGAACATGGATCTTGATAAGGCAGGGTAAAAAAGATTTCTCCAATTCTAGGAACTTGAAGAGTTGAGACTACATGCTTATGAGAATGTGAGGATCTATAAGCAAAGAAATAAGGTATGGCATGACTCCCACTTGAAGAGAAAGGACATCCATGAAGGAGATCAAGTTCTTTTATTTAATTCAAGTATCAGGTTATTCCTTGGAAAGCTAAGAACAAGATGGTTTGGGCCCTTTTCCCTTGTAAAAATATACCCATCAAGGATGATAGAAATAACTGGGGACAACACAAGCACTTTTAAGGTGAATGGACATAGGGTAAAAAAGTATTATCAAGACAAAGCTTTTGTGAGAAGGACCGATCTGAGTTTAGGAGAACCCAGTCCTCTAGCAAATGAAATGAATGAGAAAGTATCAGCACCATCTGAAGGAGGATGATGCTAGAATAAGACAGAGTCAAGCTAAAATACTTTAAAGTAGCACTTCTTGGTAGGTAACCCAAGCTTTTTCTGCTTGCTTTAATTCAATTTTTCATGTATCTCGTGCTTTAGTCTATGGGCTATGTACCTCTCCTTCCAAGCATTTTGGGGTTTTGCATCTAGAAATAGTATAAATGTAGTATGTAAATTACTTTCTTTTCACAAAAAGTTTAATAGAGAGATTAGGTGTATTAGTTTTATCTAATTGATTCTATCGATATGGTTTTGTGTGCACTACGATTGCAGCTTCTGTTGTGGTCATGATACCCATTTATGCTCCTTAGGAATGCGGTCGCAGTAAGTTCATGAGTCCAATTGACCTCTGTGACGCCCCACCATCACACAGACAATGAGATGAAACGTGAAAATGTGTAGAACCTCATATTACCAAAAACACGGGTTAATTAAAATCGATTGCGGAAAGTATACATGAGAGAAATTTTGCATCCAGATCTTACATAGAAACATGTTATATAAACATTCACAAGCCTTGATATATGTCCACAACTTATTGGAACCGGGTGTACTATCAGCACCAGGGTTCATCACCTGTTAATACATATATAACAGCCACGTACGGCCAACAGCAGGATATACAAAAGTACAACAGCTAATCATCGTGAAACGTTGTCAAACACCTATGAGGACCTGAGATTATAGGGATGACTCTAGGACTCTACTACGAAACCACCAAAACAATAGCATGTCCATCTCTTGCCTTCTAATGCTCTTCGTGCTGCTCGGCCGCAACCTTACGACCACCACCACGTCTAGAGCGATCACCTAAAAAGGGTGTAAACCAGTGGGGTGAGACACAGTCCCAGTGAGAAACATTACTCCCCGCCGAACTATAAAACCTCAGAAGGTTAAGGCAACAACAGTAGATAACTGATAAAGTGTATAACAACAGCAGCATAATGAGCAAGGCTATTATTACCATCAGTCTTATCAAGATATCCGGGAGGCATATAACCAAGTATTTCTTTATGGAACATGATTGACAAGATAAGCTTTATAAGAACTTATCACAAGATATAAGGATCTTACACACAACTTCATAGTACAACCAGATCAGCTATATAAGTAAGGCCGCAATCAATGTTCTGTATTTTGCACTAAGCAAGATATACTATTCGGTTGGATTACATTTTATTATTCCCTGAGGAAGTGATCCTTCCCTTCTCAAATCCAACCATTGGTTGCGAAGCCCAATCCGGTGCCATACAAGGTCTAAGGAGATCTGAACTCCATGACCTCACCTTCTCATGGTTAGTACACGAATCATCAAGCAAGACCGCAGTCTTATGCTTATAGGGCCTCACCCTCTGGGTCAACTCCACAAGCTACCCATATCTCTAGCTCACCTCGACATAGGTGCTAGTGCATACATCCGAGCCATTAACGCATCATGCTCATCATCACATATCCTAAGCCATGGGTTTGTTCACCATGCTCCATATATCCTGAGTCTGCAACCACAATTGCACTCAAACCCACCTATTTTAGGCTAGGGGAAACCTCGCATATTCAACAAAAAGCGCTCCAGGTAATCCCGCAGGATAAACCTATTTCACCATCACCAAATACTGACGATGATGGATCTATGGCCAGGGCAAACTACATGATATATTCATCTATAATTGATTGGTATATTTTAAGCCAGTTATTGAGGCAACCAAAGTATAACATAGTCTTATAGAATTATATCATTATTTCCATCATTATATTGTCTTGGGACCTCAATCCCTCATGATATCAACCACTGCCTCTCAAGGCATCATCATCTTGCAACAACATGATGGGAACGCATCCCTTATATCATCATCAGAGGGTAACACCTCAACTAGGCACTCAGCCTTATATTAGGTCCTCAGACCTTTCAACTTGTTATCTCATTATCACATGGTGCTACTCAAGCACATATATCTCATAGCACTTATCAGGCCATGAATCCACATGAAATACCTGCATGGTTAGTATACACATCCATAGAAATAACTGAAGTCATCATGGATTAATAGGATTATCATGCTATCAAGTATAAAGCAACATCCATGAGTATATTACACATAAGCTGGAGAAAGCATAGTTTTATCATCAATAATAAGCATATATCATTCTCCATACATATGATCATATACATGTGTCACATTATCAAGTGAAGCAACATCATGACCTTCCAAACATACCTGGTTCACAACCTATCATCATGTCTCATTACCAACATAGATGCGGATCAAGGTAGTTAAACCATATCATCATTCTCATCAAAGATGTAGTTACATGATCAAGAACTATCTGCTAGGTTCCCGGGTTATCAAGAACCCTCACTAAAAGCTCCTGCTACCTTCACTAAAAGTGTGGCAGGTAGCGCGTCCCTCACCACGGGTGGTATTGGGCAGGGTAACAACCTTCACCAAAAGCTTACCGGCCTAGGCATTTAGCCACATATCAACCAACCCTAGAAGATATCAAACCAACACCCAAGGTGTATCATGCAACTAGAGAACATGGCATTAACATGCAACCTTGTCGTTCATACCAGGTGCACAAGGTGTATTGTGCAGCCAACTCAAGAGGTGTATCGGCTAGAACCCTACCGGCCAGCTAGGGTTAGGGTTGAATTGGGCACCTGTTCTCACCAATGTATCGGCCGAGATCATGGCGCTCCCAGCCAACACTGTGTCGCCCAACATGTTCATGACACATACGACATAAAGGTACCTCAAGGAAGCCTATCAGTCAACAGGACAACACTCCATATCGGCCTTTATCAAAGTAACAACTAGGGTTTCCACTTAACCCATATCGGGCATCCCACAACTAAACCATATCGCCCAACACAAGGATGGCCTACAAGGCTCCATATCAGTCAAAGCATAACGGGCACCAATCCAACCATCTCAACTCCATATTAGATCATCCAAAGATCAACACAAGGTAGGGGTATTGGGCAACCTTACTTCAAGATGTATTGTTCAGAGCACAAGATATAAGGTGTGTCACCCAAGCTCTATCTCAAGCCAAGAGAACCATATTGGGCATCAAACCAACCATCTCAACTAGGTGTATCGGTCAAGGGTACAACTCAAGACAAGGCTATCGGGAAACACTACTCCAAGGTCATATCGTGCAAGGCACAACCCAACAAGGTCATCTTCAACCTTAAGCACAAGGGCACCAAACCCTAATTGATCAAGAAGGTCAGCTCACCTCTCAACATCTAAGAGAGAGGGGTTTTGCACAACCTCTATCACAAATTGGGAAACCACAAGGACCAACCTCAACATAGGTCATCACATATCCAAGAGCTCACGTCTCAAATCCATGGTGAGAGGAGGGTGTTTCCCAAGCAACTAGAATGTAGACTCACCTCTAAACTAAAATGAGAGAAGGGTATTACCTACATCACTAGAGCTCAAACTCACTTATCTAGACCAAGGAGAGAAAAGGAGTATTGCTCAATAAGGAAACCACAAACTATGATTCGGCCAACTAGGTGTAAAGGCATATAAACCATCAACAACATCATGCTCACTATATCCATAAGATCAACAACATGTACTAGAGCAAGAAACATAACATGCAATGGCCGATTATCCACATATAAGAATCATGCAACATAAAGAAGGTAGTATAGCTAGGGTTACAAGTTATGTAACCTGTCTTAAACAAACTCCTCAAGATCCAAAGCTCCTAGCTCCAAGAACACCACTTTCGGCCACCTCAAGAAAAGGAACAAGAACCATAACCACCATGGCCAAAGAGTAGGCAAGATGGAGAAGAAGATGCTAAGGAGAGAGGGAAGATGCTTACCAAAGAACAAGACCCGCCTAGGGTTTGGCCACCAAGATCTACAAGGAAGGTGTGTCATGCACACAAGGAGAGAATAGCAACAAAAGAGCTAAAGGGTTCCTAAGGAAGAGAAAGGCAAGGCATATATAGATGAGGGTCAAGGTTAAACCAAGGCAAGGTGTCACCTTACCAAGGGACACTTGTCCACACATTTTACCACCTTGAAAAACACATGCACATGCCATGCCACCACTCAACCAAGGTTCGGCCACATGTCCAAGCTAGGGTGACACAACCAAGGCAAGGAGGTCAAACAAGGTCAAAGGTCGACACACCACCACCACCCTGGATGTTACAACCCTGATTTTTTGGGTTCATTTGGTGAAAAATGTAATTTCTCCTATTAAAGATAAATGAACAAATAATGATTGAATGCATGAATTTCATTTAAAATAGCCTTGTTGATTTATTTGTGGGCTTTATTGGCTATTGGGCACAATAACAAGGAAAAGATAAAAGAAACTCCATTATTAAGAACAAATGGAGAAAAGAAAAATGTAGAAACCTCTAGAAGGCAATAGAGTGTAATCCAAAGGTGTATTTCATGCCTCTTGGGTTCCTTGGGTCCCAAGGAGTCCAAAATTGCAAATATAAAGCAATAAGAAAAAAAATATCAATTAGATGTTTCTTTATTAAGAAAGAAATTGAAAATAATGATAAAATGTGGAAAATAAGTAAAAAGAGGTACAATTGAGTCATCCTTGGTGGATTTTCGTATCCAAAGGATTCCTAAGGATAAAATGAATGCCAATAAGGGAAATAAAAATAAAGATAAAGGGAAATCCTTGAAAAGAGATATTTTACTAAAGAAATGAATAAGAAGTGAAATAGAAATAGATAAGAGAATAAAGGCAAGTAAATGTTCTCCAATATGGGAGTTCGTCCCCTTAGGTTTTCTTGAGGTCCAAGGGACCCAAAATAACAAAATAATAGCAAAGGGAAAAGAAATACCAATTAATTTTGGATTAATTAAGAGATAACTTTGGTGAGAAGGAAGCTTACTCATCCCTTGGCATTTGTTTCCCAAATTTTGTATACAGCTAGATAATATAAAGACAAACGTTCCCTTAAAATTTGAGTTAAATAGGAATTATGGTTTGGGAGATATCAATTTTCCAAGTTATCTCCAATTTGGGAATTATTCTGAATTAAAGCAATAAATCTTTTCCCTTGTGTTTGATCGCGGGCGATGAGATCCGTTGGATCTTAATCCAACGATGGACAGTCATCGTCTAAGTCCCAAGCAGACTAGGACTCTGCAAGTTCCAGGGGAACTTTCCCACCTTGTTTTCTTATTATCCAGTGAACATGCCAGCCTAGTATTGGTCCCATTAGATTCGGGAGAGAGAAACGAAGGGATTCATCCTTGGTTCGACTAGGATTGGCCGAGGTTTTGGGAAACGCCCAAATCTCACAATGCTTGCCCCGACCCTATACATAGGGGAGGGTGATCTAAGGCACCAGAATCCCTAATTGCTAGTTCAATCGATGTAGAAGAAATCAAGGATCATCTTCATGCCCTCAATTGTTCCGACCACCTCGACCTTCGCCTCTGTTCCAGTGGTGTACATCACTGGAGTCCGGCGAGTAGGGGACGACGTTGTCATGTGATCGGCGAGGAATTGAACCAGTGATCGACTTCGACGGAGGGAGGCGAAGCTCCCTGGCCTATCGCATGGCTCACAGGTGACCTAGGGCCCGGAGTCAACTCCTCAGTTGACCGCGGGGTTGTTGTACCTCGACGCAAGGTTGAAGACGGCAGCTCATGGTCTTTGACCAAAGTGCCCCTCACCCCCTTCAGTCACGACAAGGTTAGAATTGTCTTTCAATTGTTTTATCGCTAACTAAGGCGCGTGCATCCATGGCTGTTGGATCCTTAGTGGACCGCGGACCATGGATCGGGCGATCCACAAATTTTCTGAATTAGCCAATAAATCAATAAAAAGGAGTTTTCTTATAAAAATCATACATGTTGATAGAAAACTCGTATGAAGAAAGTTCATACATGAAAAATGATCAGAAAAATATGAGGAATACATTAAAAATGGTTGGGACATCTAAATCAGTATATTTTTGCAAAAGTACATATTTTGGATAGAAAATGTATTTAGAAACCCTAATTGTTGATAAAAGATATATTTAATCTTGCAATTAGGTTAATTCCAGCATGGTTAACTTGTTTAATAATAAAGTTATATTTTCACATGTTTTGATGATGAAATTGCAAGAATTAGGGTTTTAAACCTAATGTTGTAATTAATACCCTTAGAAACCCTAAGTGAGGAAAAAGGGAAGAAAAGATAGAGTAATCCGAAAATTAGGGTTTTGTGGACCAAACCTGATCTTAAGAATCTTAATGGAAAATAAGACAAGATAATTAGGGTTTGATGGATATTTTGATAAAAGTAAAATAAAAGTGGTAAAAAGGAAATCGAACCCTAATTTTCAAGAAACCCTAAAATTGGATTAGAAATTCTAAGGAATAAGATGAAATTGGATAAATATTGATAAAAGGAAGTTGGAATGTTTATTTTAGGATTTCTATTCATCATTGCTTGCTTGATTGGGTTTCCCTACATATTTGAATCTTTCTTGAAATATGCAAACAAAGGTATGTGGTTACGCATATGAATATCGTGAATTAGTTTCCCAAGGATTTTCGAAGTTTTATCGATGACTTGAATTAAACTGTTGGTTGCATTAAATTCTTGCAAATTATAATGTGGATATGACTATCACCTAAGATATGCGCCTACTAGCTCAGATCCTAGTCCCCTCTGTAGCTTGATAGATTCACCTAGTATATGGCTACCGATGGGGTAGGTCCATCAGGTCATTGAATGACTTAGTACATGGATACCAATGGGGTAAGTTCATCAAGTCATCATGTGTCAGGGATTGGGCTACCATTGGGTAGGACCATGTGACTCCATAACCCTAAGTATTGGCTACCTGTGTGGTAGGACCATGGGGGTAAGGATCTACCACATGAGAGAGGTAGTATTCATGTCCACTGTAGGGACAACATAGAGATAGGGGATAGGAAAGGATTGAGTAGTATTGCTTAAATCGTAATCTTGAATGTTAAAGAATATTTGAATGACTACATTGTTAACATAGTTGCACAATTATTGTTTTCCCCCACATACCAGCTTTAGCTGATCGATGGTTTGTTTGTCGGCGTTTTAGGTACAACCCTGAAATGAACAAATAGTAAAGTGACACATTATGAAATTAAGAAATAAAGTGCAAGGAGGATTAGATAGATTAATTCAAGCTTTGGATAGATAGATTTCCAAAGTTTTTCAAAGGTAAGTAAAGTTTTCATTTTATACCCAATTCCAGTTTAGTTAGTAGAATTTCATAATTATTATTGATTATTTGTCGAACCTTTGATCTGGTTTATTGGGATAACGGCTCTGATCTCTTGGTCTCCCTTAAGTGGGGGTTACCGGGAGATGGGGTCGTTACAATTTGTTATAACCTCATTTTCCAATACATGTAATGAGATTTGTAAATCTCTTCTAAATAAATAAATAAGACCAATGTTTGATTTGATGGTTTGTTTTGAATGAATTTCATATATAATGGCCTTGCATGCTTTCTTGATGGGCATTATTAGCCATTAAGCCCTTTTGAAAAAAAATGAAAAAGGGAACTCCATTTAATAAAAGAATACAAGGGGAAAATGGAATATATAAGACAATGGTTGAAAGTGATAAAAGGCTAGAAGATAATTTCCCATAATAGGTTTTCGTATTATAAAGGATCCTTGGGGTTCAAGGAGCCTAAAATAATTGAATAATGGCCAAGGAAATAAAGAATATGTGGAAAATACCATTAAATAAGGGATAACTTGAAACTGAAGTAAAGGACTCGTTTCCTTGGGATAATGACTCCAATTTTTACACAATGAGAGATAAACGTAAAAGCTACTTTCCTTTAAAATTTGAGGCCAAAAGGACTTATGGATTGGGAGTTATTAAATTTTCAAGTTATCTTTAAATAAGGACTTTCCTTGTTTTATTGGAAATTCTTTTACTTTTCCTGGTTGAACGCGGACGATTGGGGCCGTTGGATCTTAATCCAACTGACCCAATTCATCGTCTAGATCCCGATGAGTAAGGGACTCTCTCTGGTTTAGGAGGAAATTTCCTTTTCTTTTTCCGCAAATTTGTGGCAAGGAATCAATGAGATGTTCATTTCTATGAGTCCAGGAGAGTTGTGTGATTACTTTAGACCCAAGTTTTATGGGCAATCCTCGTCGGGAAAGGAATCCCCAAACTCTGGACTCCTAGGTCCTAGCCCTATATAAGGGGGGCATCGCGAGAACACCAACAAACCCACAATCTGTTCCGTTGGCTGCGGAGTGCGGAGACGAGTGGAACCATACTCCCAATTGAGGATTCTAGCCTGATAGACCCCTTCCACGACTTGCATCTCGGCGGTGACCTTCCGGTTAGGCGTTAGGGGAGAAGATCGGTTGTGATCGTGAAATTGAAGGAAGCAACAAGTTCGCAAGGCGCCGGAGAAGCTTCGTGGATTCTCGGCTATTCTGCGGGTGGCCGAGAGCTCAAGGTCAACTACCGAGTTGACCACGAGACTTCGCTCAAGAGCAGAGGTAGACGACGAAGCGCCAACCCTCCGATCACGGTCCACGGTGGACTCCAGTCTGATCCAACGCTCCCACGCAAGAGAGGCTCAAGTTAGGCGCGCACTAGGCTGAACCCTCGGATCTGAGAAGTGGACCACCGGTCCACAGATCAAGCGGCTACCGAATTTTTGGTAAATCCATCTTTGTGCCTAATAATCAAGATAAATGATTTTTCTTGTTAAAATCCTAGTAATTGCTAGGAATCTCAAAAAGAGAAACTTTATATATGAAAGTTGGGTAGAAAATTACAAGGAATCTGTTAAAAATGATTGTAACACCTAATTCCAGTTCGTTTTGCAAAAGTACTTTAATTTGTTAGTAAAATGTTTTTCAAGTTATTTGGAAACCCTAATTGCATATAAAAGATGATTCTTTGTAACCTAATGGGTTGAATAGAGGGTTATTAACCTGTTAATTAATAATATGAAATTTTCATCCGTTTTAATTGCAAATATGGCTAAATTAGGGTTTATGACTATGAGTGAAAGATAATGCACATGAAAACCCTAATTTAGGGTAAAAGAAGAAGGAAACTTTGTTATTTTGATAAATTGCTAAATAATGATTCTAAAAATTGTTAGGAATGTTAAAAGGAGATAATTTAAAGGTTTTAAGTGGATTGGATGAATTAGGGTTCGTAATAATTGAAAATGAAAGCAAAACCCTAATTTTTAAGAAAACCCTAAAATTGCATAAATATTAATAAAAGTAAACTTGTACTTTTATTTCAGGGTTTCTGTGCCTTTGCTTGCTTACTTGGATATTGTCTCTCTTCAATTTTGATTCTATATCTGAAACTGCAATAAGAGGTATGTGGCTACGCTTATGACTATACCGATTAGTTTTCTGAGGATTTTATCGACGTTTTCCTCAATGATTGAAATAACTGTTGGATGTTTCAATTCATGCAACTATAAAGTGACTATGAATACCACTATGGTTATATATGTATAACAAGCTAGATCCGAGTCCACCCCTATGGATATGCAAAAGTTAAGGATAACCTAGAGAAAGGTCTAGGGTATCATGAGTTAGAAACTGGGCTACCCACGTGTAGTGCCATGAGACTCTTAGCATACCATGAGTTAAGGAGTGGGCTACCTATGTGTAGTGCCATGTGACTCCACCCTAGAAATTGATTCACTTGATAGGTGAAGTCATGAGGGGTATAAAGGGAATATGGGACACATGGATCGCGTTGTTATATTTAAAATGTAACATTGTCTGTTAAATGATAATTGAATGTTATACCTTGTTATAGATAATTGCATGAATAGTGATTTCCCCCAAATACCGGCTTTGGCTGACCGGCGTTTTGTTTGTCGGCGTTTTAGGTACAAAACAAAAAGGACAAATAGAAATCCGACACACTGTGAAATACACTAATTAAAGTCCAAGGAGGATTAGTTAGTTAGCCTGAGTTCTGGATAGAAGTTTTAGAATTCCAAAATTTTCAAAGGTATGCAAAAGTTTTATTTATTACAGCTTTTCAGTTTAGTCTAGTAAAATTTATTAATTGTTATCAATTAATTGCTGAACCTTGATCCGGAAATTATGTGTGCGGCTTCGACCTCTCGGTCTCCCTTAATTGGGGTTATCGGGAGGTGGGGTCATAACATTTGGTATTAGATCCAAGGTTCTCCAATTAATTGTGAATAATTATTAAATTTTACAAACTCCGTAGAACCCAAGGGGGTTATTAGAGGATTTTCCGAAAGACTGAGGTGTCTAGAAAAGGATCACTTCCGGGGGCTGGCAAAATTTTCCTCCGTACCGCTAGTCGGAATATGAGGACTCCCAGAATGTGTGACTGCCTCTCCGAAGTCCTAGGATTTGAATCGAAATAAGATATCTTTAGGATTTTCTCATCTTATTCATCCCTTCTCATCACAATTTCTATTAAGGACTTAAGAGTTAGGGATTTCTCTCTCTTCCCCACCCTCATGTGGTATGGGCAAATAAGTTAAGGATTAAGGAATTCTCCATCCAATTAATAAAAGATACGTAATGAGACATCACTGACATAAGTATAATTAGTTTAATGATAAACTAAAGATCTTTTGTTATGCTTATGTAGATGGCTCGTACAAAGACCGTTGCTATCCCTGAGGGCACTGGGAACCCAGCAAGGAGTGCTTTGCCTCCCCGTAAAGTAAAGGAGTCTTCTGAAAAGAGAAATAGGAACCATGATGGTGGGTCCTCTAAGAAGAGGAAGAGGCCTGAAGAATTCACTCATGGGGTCCCTAACCCTAACCTAATACCATTTGGTAACATGAACCAAGAAGAAGATCAAGGATATGAGGAGCAACATGTGTATGAGGAAGAAGCCAAGAGGGATGAGGACCAAGCTGAACTGACCATGATGATCCATACCCCTGATACCTTGTGGATGGAGCAACAGAGGAAGTTGACAGAGGCTATTAATGCTTTGGCCCTTCGAGACATAGCTAGAGCTGAGAATGGTGAGCCATACCCTGTTCATCCACATGTGGGAGTCACCATCCTAGACTTTGTTAAGCTGAACATAGAAAAGTTCTGGGGAGAAGATAAGACTGAGGTGGTTGATAAAGCAGAAGCATGGATACTTGCAATATAGAATGGTTTCTGCATGCTTGAACTGCAGCCAAGAAAGAAGGTCCTCTTTGCTGCTCACCTTCTGGAAGGAGCAGCTAAGATATGGTGGGAAACTCACATCACAGGCCAAGATCTGACTGAAGAGCCAATGGCATGGGCTGATTTCAAGACCATCTTCACCGCCAGATTCCTCCCCGTTGCGGCAAAGAAAGAGAAAGAAAGAGAGTTCACTAGCATGACTCAAGGAAACTCTTCAGTGGCAGACTTTGGTCGTAGGTTCCACCTCCTGGAACGTTTCGGACACATGATGGATGAAGAGAGGAGGGTGGACCACTTCATAGAACGTCTCCACCCCGCCATCAAGCCCCATGTGATGTCAAGTAAACCCAAAACTTTTGCCGAAGCCTACAACACTACTTTAGACATGGAGAGGACTGTGATGCCTGCCGTGTTTCCATCCAAGGGGTACTTGGGTTTCACTGAAGGAGCCCAAGGCCCGAGAAACAACCACAAGAAGGGCCCAGGACGTCATCAAGCTAAAGGAAAGCATGGAGGAAAAGGGAAACCCCATCAAGAGAGAAACCGACCTCCTTGCCGCACTTGTGGAAAGGGGCACGCCAGTGAATGCCGCTACAAGAAGAAGACATGCTTTCGATGCCACCAAGAAGGACATCTGCAATCCGTTTGTCCCATGCAAGATCCCAGGGGGGCTGGATAGGTGGCAGCTCCACCGGTAGCAGCTCCTCCAGTAGCAGCCCCACCCATAGCTGTAGCCCCACTTGCTGGAGAAAGAAGACAAGCTCGGGTGTTTTCCATTGATAATGAGGAAGCTCAAGCAAATGCCAATCGGTTGATAGAGGGTAATAACCCTTAGAGTTTTCTTTTCTGTCTTACAGTTAAGCATGTAATAGTCTAATGCATGGTGAACAATAATGTAGGCATGCTTGAAGTCATGGGACATAATGTGAAAGCTTTGTTTGACTCTGGATCTACTAATACTTTCATTTCGAGAAATCTTGCAACTATGCTTTGTTTGGATATCAAGGATCTAGGTTATGTCTTAGATGTTACAACCCCGAGTGGTCGGATCTTTACTTCCCTTTTGAAAACTCCGGTGATACCTGTGAAATACTGAGATCATGAGTTTCCTACAAATTTTATTCTTCTTGATATGAATGATTTTTATGTAATCATTGGCATGGATTGGCTTTATACCTATAGGGCCAACATTGACTGTAGGGAGAAGAAAGTGATCATTAAAAGACCAGGTCACCCACCTTTTGTCATTAGGGGTAGGAAGGATGCCACCACCAGCCTGTATGTGTCGGCTTTGAAGGCAAAACAGATGATGAGTAAAGGATGTCGAGATTTCTTAGCAGTAGTCACCGAGCCAGAACCCAAGGAACAACCCTTAGAGGAGATAGAGGTAGTCTGAAGCTATGCAGATGTTTTCCCGGATGATCTACCCGGGATACCTCCCGAGAGAGAGGTAGATTTTTCAATAGAGCTAGCTCTCGGTACAAACCCTATTTCCTGAGCACCCTATAGGATGGCCCCTGCTGAGTTGCTTGAGCTAAAGAAGCAATTGCAGGAATTGTTGGACAAGGGTTTTATCCGCCCTAGCATATCACCATGGGGAGCGCCGGTCCTTTTTGTAAAGAAAAAGGATGGTTCGCTCTGAATGTGCATAGACTACCGGATGATCAACCAGGCTACCATTAAGAACAAATACCCTTTACCCCGGATAGATGACTTGTTCGACCAGCTGAAGTCGGCTCGAGTTTTTTCCAAGATCGACTTGAGATCGGGTTTCCACCAGTTGAGAGTCAAGAGTGAGGATATCCCGAAAACCACTTTCAGGACCCGGTATGGCCACTATGAGTTCGTGGTTATGCCTTTTGGGTTGTCCAATGCACCTAGTGTGTTCATGAACCTTATGAACAATGTGTTTCAACCCTTCCTTGACTCATTTGTCATAGTGTTTATAGATGAAATATTGGTTTATTCTGATGACCTAGATCAACACCGAGACCACCTAAGTAAGGTCCTTGATATCTTGAGAAAGCAGAAGTTCTGTGGGAAATTCTCTAAATGTGAGTTTTGGATAGACCGAGTCATGTATCTTGGACACATCATCTCAGGAGGAACGATCACCGTAGATCCAGCTAAAGTGTCAGCAGTTTGAGACTGACCAGCACCGAAGAACCTCTCTGAGATACGAAGCTTCTTGGGGTTGGCAGGATATTATCGGCGCTTCATCGCAGATTTCTCAAAGACTGCCTTGCCTCTGACTATGTTGACTCAGAAAGATGTGAAGTTTGTGTGGTCCGATGTTTGTGAGGCTCGTTTCCAGGAGCTGAAAGAGAAGTTGACCACTGCACCAGTTTTGACATTACCATCAGGCAATGAGGGTTTCATGATCTTCACCGATGCATCAAAGATGGGACTTGGCTGTGTGTTGGAACAGAATCGGCATGTGGTTACATATGCCTCCCGACAGCTCAAGCCAAACGAGGTGAATTACCCGACACATGACCTGGAGTTAGCTACTATCATTCATGCATTAAATATTTGGCGGCATTATCTATATGGTGCCACTTTTGAGATCTTCACTGACCATAAGAGCCTGAAGTATCTTCTGACGCAAAAAGACTTGAACCTACGACAATGACGATGGATGGAGTACATGAAGGATTACGACTTCACCATTGCCTATCATCCACGAAAAGCAAACGTCGTAGCTGATGCTCTAAGTCGGAAACAGCTCAGGTGTGCAGTTGTTTTGTCTAGTCAGTGGAAGAGCTTAGAAGAATTGGTGGAATGGTCGCCTCAACCGTTGGATGATCGAGTTTGTTTGGCCAATATCCAGATACAGTCTGAGTTATTGAGAGAGATTATCGCAGCACAGTTGGCCAGTGGAGGACTTGACAAGATGAAAGGCTTGATGCAGAAACCACAGACCCGTCTTTCTTTGGGAATATACGGAGGAATCCGATTTGAGAATCGCATATGGGTTCTTGAGGATTCACCGTTGAAGGAATGTATCCTACAAGAGGCTCATGGTTCTAAGTACACGGTACACCCAGGGACTACGAAGATGTTTAAGGACATGCAGAGGTTTTTCTGGTGGCCAGTGATGAAAAGAGACATTGCAACTTATGTAGCCAGTTGTCTTACGTGCCAAATGGTGAAAGATGAACACCAATGACCCGGTGGACTTTTACAGTCTATAGAGATTCTAGAATGGAAATGGGAGTAGATCACCATGGATTTCATGGTGGGCCTACCCCGGACCAAGAGAGGTCGTGATGCGATATGGGTTGTGGTAGATCACCTTACCAAGTCAGCACACTTCCTTGCCCTGAAAACCACTGCCAAAGTGTCAGATTTAGTTGAGCTGTATATCAGAGAGATAGTACGCTTGCATGGCGTACCCGGTTCCATCATCTCCGATAGAGACCCAAAGTTTACTTCCAAGTTGTGGAAGCAGGTTCAAGAGGAACTAGGTACAAGGTTAAAGTTCAGTACCGCCTATCACCCCCAGACAGATGGTCAGTCAGAAAGGACGATTCAGACCTTAGAGGATCTGCTGCGAGCTTGTGTGCTCGATTGGGGTGGATCATGGGAGCAGTACCTGCCTTTAGCTGAGTTTGCCTACAATAATAGATACCAAGCCAGTATCGGGATGCCTCCATATGAAGCTCTGTATGGGAGACCGTGTCGGTCACCACTTCATTGGGATGAAGTTGGTGAAAGGACCTTATTGAGGTCAGATGAACTCCAAGTGTATGCTGATAAAGTCACTTTAATCAGGCAAAGGCTAAAGAGAGCCCAAGACAGACAGAAGTCGTATGCTGATGTGAAGCGGACTGATGTGCATTTCACTGTGGGAGAACATGTCTTTCTGAAAATCCGACCGCTCCGAGCTATAGCTAAAAATAGAGGAAAGTTGAGTCCCCGATACGTGGGTCCGTTTGAAGGGTTAGAACGGATTGGTGAAGCCGCATATCGTTTGGCGTTACCCCCTCAATACAGTATGATGCATGACGTGTTTCACGTGTCCAATCTGAAGCGATATGTGCAAGATCCAAGCCATGTGTTGAGCATTGAACCGATTGAGCTTCAAGGAAAGCTGTCTTATCCTGAGTTGCCTTTGCGGATTCTAGATACCAAGGTAAAAGAGCTCAGAAATAAGAATATAGAGATGGTAAAGGTTCTTTGGAAGCACCATGGAGAGTATGAGGCCACATGGGAGCTGAAGACGGACATGGAAAAGGCATATCCAAATTTGTTTGTTTGATTGTTGAATTTTGAGGGCAAAATTCCTATAGGGGGGGAGGATGTTATAACCTCATTTTCCAATACATGTAATGAGATTTGTAAATCTCTTCTAAATATATAAATAAGACCAATGTTTGATTTCATGGTTTGTTTTGAATGAATTTCATATATAATGGCCTTGCATGCTTTCTTGATGGGCCTTATTGGCCATTAAGCCCTTTTGAAAAAAAAAATGAAAAAGGGAATTCCATTTAATAAAAGAATACAAGGGGAAAATGGAATATATAAGACAATGGTTGAAAGTGATAAAAGGCTAGAAGATAACTTCCCATAATATTTTTTCGTATTATAAAGGATCCTTAGGGTTCAAGGAGTCCAAAATAATTGAATAATGGCCAAGGAAATAAAGAATATGTGGAAAATACCATTAAATAAGGGATAGCTTGAAACTGAAGTAAAGGACTCGTTTCCTTGGTATAATGACTCCAATTTTTTCACAATGAGAGATAAACGTATAAACTACTCTCCTTTAAAATTTGAGGCCAAAAGGACTTATGGATTGGGAGTTATTAAATTTTCAAGTTATCTTTAAATAAGGACTTTCCTTGTTTTATTGGAAATTCTTTTACTTTTTCTGGTTGAACGCGGACGATTGGGGCCGTTGGATCTTAATCCAACTGACCTGGCTCATCGTCTAGATCCCGATGAGTCAGGGACTCTCGCTGGTTTAGGAGGAAATTTCCTTTTCTTTTTCCGCGAATTTGTGGCAAGGAATCAATGAGATATCCATTTCTATGAGTCCAGGAGAGTTGTGCGATTACTTTAGACCCAAGTTTTATGGGCAATCCTCATCGGGAAAGGAATCCCCAAACTATGGACTCCTAGGTCCTAGCCATATATAAGGGGGGCATCGTGAGAACACCAGCAAACCCACAATCTGTTCGGTTGGCTGCGGAGTGCGGAGATGAATGGAACCATACTCCCAATTGAGGATTCTAGCCTGATAGACCCCTTCCACGACTTGCATCTCGGCGGCGACCTTCCGGCGAGGCGTTAGGGGAGAAGGTCGGTTGTGATCGTGAAATTGAAGGCAGCAGCAAGTTTGCAAGGCACCGGAGAAGCTTCGTGGATTCTCGGCTGTTCTGCGGGTGGCCGAGAGCTCAAGGTCAACTACCGAGTTGACCACGAGACCTCGCTCAAGAGCAGAGGTAGACGACGAAGCGCCAACCCTCCGATCACGGTCCACGGTGGACTCCAGTCCGATCCAACGCTCCCACGCAAGAGAGGATCAAGTTAGGCACGCACTAGGCTGAACCCTCAGATCTGAGAAGTGGACCACCGGTCCACAGATCAAGCGGCTACCGAATTTTTGGTAAATCCTTCTCTCTGCCTAATAATCAAGATAAATGATTTTTCTTGCTAAAATCCTAGTAATTGCTAGGAATCTCGAAAAGAGAAACTTTATATATGAAAGTTGGTTAGAAAATTACAAGGAATCTGTTAAAAATGATTGTAACACCTAATTCCAGTTCGTTTTGCAAAAGTACTTTAATTTGTTAGTAAAATGCTTTTCAAGTTATTTGGAAACCCTAATTGCATATAAAAGATGATTCTTTGTAACCTAATGGGTTGAATAGAGGGTTATTAACCTGTTAATTAATAATATGAAGTTTTCATCCATTTTAATTGCAAATATGGCTAAATTAGGGTTTATGACTATGAGTGAAAGATAATGCACATGAAAACCCTAATTTAGGGTAAAAGAAGAAGGAAACTTTGTTATTTTGATAAATTGCTAAATAATGATTCTAAAAATTGTTAGGAATGTTAAAAGGAGATAATTTAAAGGTTTTAAGTGGATTGGATGAATTAGGGTTCGTAATAATTGAAAATGAAAGCAAAACCCTAATTTTTAAGAAAACCCTAAAATTGGATAAATATTAATAAAAGTAAACTTGTACTTTTATTTTAGGGTTTCTGTGCCTTTGCTTGCTTACTTGGATATTCTCTCTCTTCAATTTTGATTCTATATCTGAAACTGCAATAAGAGGTATGTGGCTACGCTTATGACTATACCGATTAGTTTTCCGAGGATTTTATCGACGTTTTCCTCAATGATTGAAATAACTATTGGATGTTTCAATTCATGCAACTATAAACTGACTATGAATATCACTATGGTTATATATGTATAACAAGCTAGATCTGAGTCCACCCCTATGGATATGCAAAAGTTAAGGATAACCTAGAGAAAGGTCTAGGGTATCATGAGTTAGAAACTGGGCTACCCACGTGTAGTGCCATGAGACTCTTAGCATACCATGATTTAAGGAGTGGGCTACCTATGTGTAGTGCCATGTGACTCCGCCCTAGAAATTGATTCACTTGATAGGTGAAGTCATGAGGGGTATAAAGGGAATATGGGACACATGGATCGTGTTGTTATATTTGAAATGTAACATTGTCTGTTAAATGATAATTGAATGTTATACCTTGTTATAGATAATTGCATGAATAGTGATTTCCCCCACATACCAGCTTTGGCTGACCGGCGTTTTGTTTGTCAGTGTTTTAGGTACAAAACAAAAAGGACAAACAGAAATCTGACACACTGTGAAATACACTAATTAATGTCCAAGGAGGATTAGTTAGTTAGCCCGAGTTCTGGATAGAAGTTTTAGAATTCCAAAATTTTCAAAGGTATGCAAAAGTTTTATTTATTACAGCTTTTCAGTTTAGTCTAGTAAAATTTATTAATTGTTATCAATTAATTGATGAACCTTGATCCGGAAATTATGTGTGCGGCTTCGACCTCTCGGTCTCCCTTAATTGGGGGTTATCGGGAGGTGGGGTCGTAACACAATTGGTATCAGAGCCTAGGTTCCTCATCTAATCATTAATAATTATTAAATTTTACAAATTCCATAGAACTGAGGGAGTTATTAGAGGATTGTCCGAAAGATTAAGGTGTCTAGAAAAGGATCACGTCCGGGGGCTGGAAATATTTTCCTCTGCACCGCTAGTCAGAATACGAGTACTCCCGGATTGTGTGACTGTCTGGCCGATGTCTTAGGATATGACTCGAAATAAGATACCTTTAGGACTCTCTCATCTTGTTCATCCTTTCTCAACTGAAATTCTGTTAAGGACCTTAAGGATTAGGGTTTTCTCTCTTCTCCTCACCCTCTTGAGGTATGGGTAAGGTTAATAAGGTATAAGGAATCCTCCACCAAATTAATGAAAAGCATGTAAATAAGATGTCATGGACATAAGCTTAATAGAGTAAGCGTAAACTAAAAAAAAGATACATGCTTAGGTCGTATGACACGAGTTGTCATTACCCTCAGGACAGACCTGAGGATAGACCTCCTTGTCAGGAGGATGAGTAGAGAGAGTAGTGTTGGAGGTAGAGACCCCCATTAAAAGTAGATACCTAGCACATCCTTTGAGGATGATGTGAATCATAACCCTAAGTGAGGGTTAGAGAGAGATGACATGAAGAGTTAGATATCGTGGTATACCAGGTGTTTGGATAGACATGCCTTGGATTCCATATGGCCCATGATAAGTTGATGACCGAGTACCTTTGGCAATCCAACCCTGGGAAGGATCGTGCATGTTTGAGCGAAGGATAGCTCCTTCATGGATGAGGTTAGAGAAGAACCTATAGAAACCTTATGGGCTGTTGCAAGTAGGATATAGCTTGCACCAAGAGTACATCAGTAGTACGAGCAGCAAGTTAAAACTGAGACCAGAAGGACATGATGGATGGCTTATGAGATAAGCATAAGGGGCTATGGATAATCATGAGCAAACATAAGTTTGAGCATAGGCTTCAACCGCGTAGAGGTATGCCTATGAGCTTGATCCTTCATGGAGGGATGACCTCTAGTAGTATGGCTGGATGTGGAGTTAGCGTTAGAGAGAGAAAGAAGGAACCAAGCAAGAAGGTTGAAAACCTAAAACCCTGAGATGTGAGGAACATTGGGGAGTTGAGAATGATGCGACCTAAGTGGATGATAGTGGTTGCCTCATGCTTGATCCCTGGGGGTTGATGATATCTTAGTTTCCTTTAGAGGAACCAAACCCTAGAGAGAGGATGATGCTTCTGGTACCTCTGTACCTGTGGTATAGGTGTTTACTTTCTAAGATAGGAAGAAGAGTTCCTTAGACCTGGAGAGGTTTGGTAATAGGTTGTGAGGCCTTGTACCTTGTTGGTTGTCCTTGAGGAGGACTCGACCCTGATGTGTTTCTCGAGTAGAAGAATGGCAGGGAATGCATGTCATGCCTTATACATGTTTGATTCATGGTTAAGAGTTTGAACATGCAGTTGGACACCCAAAGGTGAACCTAGGGTTCCTAGGCCTAAGAGGGGAAGCAGTGTACCCAATGCTCATGATGAGATTTGAGTCTCTATAGTTTTGAGCATGGTACTCCTCATGTGTAGAGGTAAAGGAAACCCCTTAAGTTAAGGGTATGTTTGATGAACCCCTCACAACTAAGTTGGTCTAATGTTGAGGATGAGAACAAGTGTGACCTAGCATGGTTTGGTAAGTGTCTTCTTGTGCCTTAGTAGCTTGCTAGGGTGAAGCATGCTCATGTGGATGCATACCCTAAACATAAGGACGTTTGTGACTGTTGTTATCAAGGTGTAGTTCCTCCCATCCTGGGAGAGGGACCGTTAGGTTGGGTGTTTACCAGTTTTGTTGGTTTTGAGGTAACCTAAAGAGGTTTCAGAGGATCTTATGAAGCTAAGTGAAGAGTACATGGTATGAGAATGAACATGTAGACCCATAGATAACCATCTCTATGTGCATGTGGATGTGTTACCATGGAGGTAACCGGTTTGGGGCTTGACCAAGGTAGGCAGGTTGCCATGGTCCCTATGAAAGGATGAAAGTCAGCCATGAATGCAGAGAGAGAGATGATGAAGGCTTGGGTAAGGTTATAAGTTGAACATGTACTATAAGAGAATCCTAAGTCTATCCTAGGGTCAGGTAGGGATAAGACCAATGGAAGTAGGAGTTGCCTAATTCCCTAGTTGCACATGACCATAGGGTCGGCAGGTAACAACTATCATTGTCTGAGGGCCATGGGTTAGGAGATTGATCACCTTCATGAACTCATGGGACCCAAAGGGCAGATGAGTAGGGCACTCTCTGGATGCATAAGGGAAGAGGGATGACCCCTAAAGTGTCGACACCCTATAGACCTGGAGGAGATGACCAAGGAATGGGTGTGGAACCAAGTAGGTTCGAGACCAGTTTTCCATGGAAGAAAATTTGATATCAAGATGATGGTGATGTGGAGACATAAGTTGCACGTTTCAACTTAGATTTGAAGGTGTAATGGCAATGTGGGATGTACCATCTCTACTCTTGGAACAGGAAGAACTTTGTGTTTGGATGGCAGCCAAATGCGTATTTCCTCTTGTTATGGGAGGGAGAGATGGGACAGTACGCATGCCATACGCCAAGGATAAAAGATGATGCGAGTTGGAACATTGCTACGAGGTATGAGGACAAAGATGATAACATACCTTGGTGGAGTGAATGATACATGGATGGTTTGCAAACAATAAAAGGTATAAGGTAGTCATCCTATAAGGATGTTTTCTTTTTAGCATGAGCTATGTGGAATTTGCAAGTGATGCAAGGTAGAGTTGATCACTGAGAAGATGAGCTCAAAGTGTTCTCAATGAAGATAGACTTAGAGTTCAAGTTTGAGATGATAAGTGAAATACATGGAAGTGTATGTCTTCAATGATGTGAAGTGGTAATGAATGCTCTGGTTGAGATATATCTGACTAGTTTGGCAAGAGGCTAGAAGAGGTTGTTAGGCTAACCCTCAATTGGAAAAGAGATATGTTTGGGCTAACACTCATATGTAACGAGACCTGTTGAACAATTTAGTAGTTGTTTGGTTAGCCAGTCTAGTCCTTGATATAACGAATGGATGGTGATAGAACTTTAGATACACTTCTTTGGAAAGGAAGGTAATAAAACCCTGATGAGAGTGGTTTAGGGTTTCTGGGGAATCGATCTTAAGGAATCATGACATACAGGAAATCATGATTTTATGATCACCATACACCATGGTACTACTGAGATAATGAGTGGTAGCAGTACTATGGATGTTGGAGATGAGGCTACATGTGGTATGTTGCATGCAAGCCAGGAGGTAAAAGACGAACACCAGTAACCCAGTGTATCGATATAGAGGATAAAAGAGTCACTGAGAGGGAATGGGAGTTCATCACTACTGATGATGTGGAAAGTCTCCCCTTGACCAAGGAAAGTCATGATGCAATATGGGTTATGGTAGATCGTCTTACCTAGATGACATGAGAAAGAAAGAGTACTGTCAAGGGACAGATCGGGTTGAACTACACGTGAGAGAGATGGTTCAACTAAACCATGATATGAGTTCAAAAGTTCTTGAGTATGACCTAAATGTTCACTTCCATAAGGTGGAAATAGGAACATAAAGAACTCGGTGTCAGTACCGCCTATCACCCCTAACTAATGGTTAGTATGGTCTAGACTGGAGGGTCTGATGGGAGCAAGTGTGCTTATTCAGGGTGATACAAAGAGACAGTTCTTAAGATGTGATGTTAACCGCCATAGCCTTTATCGGGATGCAAGAAGTTCTATAACGAGGCTGTGTCGATCACCACTTCATTATGATGATGTTGGTGAAGGAGGCCTCACGAAGGTCAGAAAAGAACCACAGTGAGTGCAGATGAAGTCGCTTGATCATGCAATGGCTGAGAGAGAGCCCAAGGGTGACATGAGTCACGAGTTGATGCAAAGCAGACTGACATGCAGTTCACTGTGGGAGAATATAATGTGAAAATCCGACCCCTCTAAGCTACAGCTGAGAAAGCTGAGTCCCCGATATATGGGTCCATTTGAGATGGATTGGTGGAGAAGGTTGTGTTTAGCCTTACCCCTCAGGATAACATGAGGTATAATGTGTTACATGAGTCTGATCTAGAGCACTATGTGAGGTACCCAAGCCATGTGATGAGCCCTGAACCTATTCAGCTTTTGAGAGGCTGAAATGTCCTGAGTCACCTATGAGGGTACGATATACCAAGGTAAGAGAGAACTCAGATGGAATAATATGAGATGATGAATGTTCTTGGGAAGCACCATGGTAAGGGTGAAGCCACATGGGAGCCCTGATGAACATATGAAAGGCTTATCCTGAATTGTTTGTTTGCTTGATGGAATTTTGAGGACAAAATTCTTATAAGAGGGGAAGGATGTTACAACCCCGATTTTTTGGGTTCCTTTGGTGAGAAATGTAATTTCTTCTATTAAAGATAAATGAACAAATAATGATTGAATGCATGAATTTTGTTTAAAATAGCCTTGTTGATTTATTTGTGGGCTTTATTGGCTATTGGGCCCAATAACAAGGAAAAGACAAAAGAAACTCCATTATTAATAAGAAATGGAGAAAAGAAAAATGTAGAAACCTGTAGAAGGAAATAGAGTGTAATCCAAAGGTGTATTTCGTGCCTCTTGGGTTCCTTGGGTCCCAAGGAGTCCAAAATTGCAAAGATAACGCAATAAGAAAAGAAAAGATCAATTAGATGTTTCTTTATTAAGAAAGAAATTGAAAATAATGATAAAATGTGGAAAATAAGTGAAAAGAGGTATAATTGAGTTATACTTGGTGGATTTTCTTATCTAAAGGATTCCTAAGGATAAAGGGAATTCCAATAAGGAAAATAAAAAGAAAGATAAAGGGAAATCCTTGAAAAGAGATATTTTACTAGTGAAATAGAAATAGATAAGAGAATAAAGGAAAGTAAATGTTCTCCAATATGGGAGTTCATGCCCTTAGGTTGTCTTGAGGTCCAAGGGACCCAAAATAACAAAATAATAGCAAAGGGAAAAGAAATACTGATTAATTTTGGATTAATTAAGAGATAACTTTGGAGAGAAGGAAGCTTACCCATCCCTTGGAATTTGTTTCCCAATTTTTTTATAAAGCTAGATAATGTAAATACAAACGTTTCCTTAAAATTTGAGTTAAATAGGAGTTATGGTTTGGGAGATATCAATTTTCCAAGTTATCTCCAATTTGGGAATTATTCTGAATTAAAGCAATAAATCTTTTCCCTTGTGTTTGATCGCGGGCGATGAGATCCGTTGGATCTTAATCCAATGATGGATAGTCATCGTCTAAGTCCCAAGTAGACTAGGACTCTGCAAGTTCTAGGGGAACTTTCCCACCTTGTTTTCTCATTATCCAGTGAACATGCCAGCCTGGTATTGGTCCCATTAGATTCGGGAGAGAGAAACAAAGGGATTCGTCCCTGGTTCGATTAGGATTGGCCGAGGTTTTGGGAAACGCCCAAATCTCGCAATTCCTGCCCCGACCCTATATATAGGGGAGGGTGATCTAAGGCACCAGCATCCCTAAGTTCTAGTTCAGTCGCTACAGAAGAGATCAAGGATCGTCTTCGTGCCCTCAATTGCTTCGACCACCTCGACCTTCAACTCTGTTCCAGTGGTGTACATTGCCAGAGTTTAGTGAGTAGGGGACGACGTTGGTGTGTGATCGGCGAGGAATTAAACCGTTGATCGACTTTGACAGAGGGAGGCAAAGCTCCTTGGCCTATCACATGGCTCGCATGTGACCTAGGGCCCGAAGTCAACTCCTCAATTGACCGCGGGGTTGCTGTACCTTGACGCAAGGTTGAAGACGACAGCTCATGGCCTTTGACCAAAGTGCCCCTCACCCCCTTCAGTCACGACAAGGTTAGAATTGTCTTTCACTTGTTTTATCACTAACTAAGGTGCGTGCATCCATGGCCGTTGGATCCTCAGTGGACCGCAGACCATGGATCGGGCGATCCACGAATTTTCTGAATTAGCCAATAAATCAATAAAAAGGAGTTTTCTTATAAAAATCATACCTGTTGATAGAAAACTCAGATGAAGAAAGTTAATACATGAAAAATGATCAAAAAAATATGAGGAATACATTAAAAATGGTTTGGACATCTACATCAATATGTTTTTGCAAAAGTACATATTTTGGATAGAAAATGTATTTAGAAACCCTAATTGTTGATAAAAGATATATTTATTCTTACAATTAGGTTAATTCCAGCATGGTTAACTTGTTTAATGATAAAGTTAGATTTTCACCTGTTTTGATGATGAAATTGCAAGAATCAGGGTTTTAAACCTAATGTTGTAATTAATACCTCTTAGAAACCCTAAGTGAGGAAAAAGGGAAGAAAAGATAGAGTAATATGAAAATTAGGGTTTTGTGGACCAAACCTGATCTTAAGAATCTTAATGGAAAATAAGACAAGATAATTAGGGTTTGATGGATATTTTGATAAAAGTAAAATAAAAGTGGTAAAAAGGAAATGGAACCCTAATTTTCAAGAAACCCTAAATTTGGAATAGAAATTCTAAGGAATAAGATGAAATTGGATAAATATGGATAAAAGGAAGTTGGAATGTTTATTTCAGGATTTCTATTCATCATTGCTTGCTTGATTGGGTTTCCCTACATATTTGAATCTTTCTTGAAATCTGCAAATAAAGGTATGTGGTTACGCCTATGAATATCCTGAATTAGTTTCCTGAGGATTTTCGAGGTTTTATCGATGACTTGAATTAAACTGTTGGTTGCATTAAATTCTTGCAAATTATAATGTGGATATGACTATCACCTAAGATATGTGCCTACTAGCTCAGATCCTAGTCCCCTCTGTAGCTTGATAGATTGACCTAGTATTTGGCTACCGATGGGGTAGGTCCATCAGGTCATTGAATGACTTGGTACATGGATACCAATGGGGTAAGTCCATCAAGTCATCATGAGTCAGGGATTGGGATACCTTTGGGTAGGACCATGCGACTCCATAACCCTAAGTATTGGCTACCTGTGTGGTAGGGCCATGGGGGTAAGGATCTACCACATGAGAGAGGTAGTATTCATGTCCATTGTAGGGACAACATAGAGATAGGGGATAGGAAAGGATTCAGTAGTATTACTTAAACCGTAATATTGAATGTTAAAGGATATTTGAATGAGTAAATTGTTAACATAGTTGCACAATTACTGTTTTCCCCCACATACCAGCTTTGGATGATCGATGTTTTATTTGTCGGCGTTTTAGGTCCAACCCTGAAATGAACAAACAGTAAAGTGACACATTGTGAAATTAAGAAATAAAGTGCAAGGAGGATTAGATAGATTAATTCAAGCTCTAGATAGATAGATTTCCAAAGTTTTTCAAAGGTAAGTAAAGTTTTCATTTTATACCCAATTTGAGTTTAGTAAGTAGAATTTCATAATTATTATTGATTGTTTGTCGAACCTTTGATCTGGTTTATTGGGATAACGACTCTGATCTCTTGGTCTCCCTTAAGTGGGGGTTACTGGGAGACGGGGTCGTGACACTGGCCGACACCCCCATGAGCGATACCCCATGGCCGACACAAAGCATCCTTGCCCGATACAGGGCTCCTCAAAACAAGGCAAGGCCCAACAAGTCTCAACCAAGCCCAACAGAGCTTCAACAAAGCCCAAGACAACTCAAGGTACGAGCCCAAACCTTCCTCTCAACTCTAGAAAAAGCAAAGAGAGAAAAAGACATCTCTCTAGGTGACAGACTTGCTCTTCAACCCTAACTCAGGTTATTTTGCAAGTAGCACCTCCAACACTCAACAAAGCACAACAAACCCTAATCACTACTAAAGGTGATTAGCAAGCAACCAAGCACAAGGTTTAGGTAAAACAAACAGGGTAAGCCCAAAATGAAGGTCATGGTCCTTAAAACCTCGTTCAAGGTGGTCTTCCCGACAGCGGTCCTTAAAATTCATGAGTATATAAGCAAAACCCTTTCAACTACATGGTTTTTCTTTCTCTCCTTGCTCTTTGACTTCTGAACGTTAGACGAAGATTAACTGAAGAATTGCAAGACGTGAGTCATCAAAACGACGATCAAATAGCCAAGAATGTTCGCTGCAAACCCGCCTCCACCGATGTCGTACTCTCCCCAGGATAGCACCACCTCCACCACTACCTCCTTAGACTCTGTTTCAAATCCCTAACCATGCTGAGGTACAGATTGCATGTTCCTTTTGATCATCGCTTCTTCGATTTCTTGCCTTTTTGAGGTTTTATCACCTCACTTGAATATACAACCCTAGGTTTTGATTTTACCCATGTCGTGACAACCACTAGAATCACCTTATCTCCACTCCTTCGACAGAGTTTTTAGGCACTTTTCCTTTGTTCATGGCTACTCTGGTCTCTTCAACCTATGATCTGACTTAATGTAGCGTTCTACTTGCACATTTCCGGTGGTATCTCTGTTGGTCGATTGGATTTTTGGTCAGAATATCCACCGCGACCGTCGTGGTCTCGGTCAAGTAGGAACCTCCCAGACTGCAGTCATGGTGTTTCTTATCCGTAGTCACGGTCCTCGCATGTATGAACCCCTCTTTATCAAGTCTAACATCTGTCAAGATTTCGATACCCACCGCGGTCACGGTGTTTCTTTGCCACGGTTGGGGCGCTCCTTTCCCTTTTTGATAATCATCTGCCTCGATCGCGACACCCTCCTCAACCGCGGTACTTCTTTCAATATATGTCGTAGTTGCGACATCTCATGTACATCAAGAACAAACAATTAAAAATGTATAAAGTATTAATTTCACAAATAAAATATAAAATACAATCTTGCTAACAACAATCTTAATGTTGAAACTTTCAAAATGTTGACTTCAACTGAGTACACTTTGATGAAGAAAGACACTTCATTGACGGATGTAGAGGAGAACTTAGAGAAGATAACTAATGGACTGAAGGATAACCCAAACCTCTCAGTGATGAAGAAGCTTCAGTTGTAGCTAATGAAGAAGAAATACGAGTACATCCTGGCCCACAAGACGTCAGAGGAGTCTGAGGAGTCTCAAGAAATGTCATGAACAAAGACTTACGAGTACCAACCTTTTGAATATGAGTTAAAGAATATAGAGAAATGAAAATCTAAAACCAAGAATGCAAATAGCATGAAGAAGAGAAAATTAACAGCCATGGAGAAGTCAAAAGGGCAAGAAAAAGAAGTAGCCCCTGAAGAGGTCGATGAGGAAGAACAGAAGGCCCTCAACCAATAGAGGCCAACATTCATACTAAGAGATCAAAAACACCAGTCACAGTTTGACTGGTACTACAAACCAAAGGGTTCAAGCTGACATGATATCTGGACGTCGAGGACTTCAAGAAAATGGGAATTTATGACAGGGTTATCAACTTTTTGGAAGGTGCTAATTTGTGCACCCTATGTACATCAGAATCTCCCTCACTAACTCAATTGACGGTGGAGTTCATGTCCTCATTAGAAAAGCTTCCCGTCAGTGATGGAGAACACAAGAAGGGAGGTGGTGATTAATAGCAGGGAAGGCTTATATGATTACTAAGGCCATTATTAATATGATATTCACCAAGACAACTAAAGAAGCACAAGTTCTTAGCTACACTAGGTGAAAAAGATGTCATCAGATACAACAGTCACAAGATGTGGGAGAAGTTGATCGAAGATCTAGAGCATGATTCGAAGAACTCATAGGCGACTCTCATCATCTCCTGCTTTATCAGAGTGGTATAGAAAATAACAGGAAACACAGTCTTCACGAGATCAGAAACTGGAGGAGTGACTAAGGGGGACCTATTTCTAATATGGTCCATGATCAACAAGAAATCAGTGAACATTGGAAGACTATAAATTGGGAGGCTATCAACTGTAGTGGGAAGGGAAGCAAAATAGATGAAATAATTTTACATGGGAAGCCAGATAACTAGAATAGCCTATCACTTTATGGATGCAGACATGTTGATGAAATACAAGAAAACTAAGGGACATACAAAGATTGATGTTAAGAGCTGCTCCAAAGTACTTCTACCCCTATCAGAGATGGCATATTATGATGCCCACAAGCTACGACCCACATATGAGGATGTGGATAAGATGTACTCAGGTGCTATCAGCACAGACGTAAGCCCATCATCAACTATTTGTGAGAAGGGCGTGAGGGATAAGACTCCAAAAATGGAGGTGCAAAATCTAGAGGAAAGAAAGAAATTGGAAATAAGAAAGATAAATAAGAAAACATCAGATAAGTTTGTCGCCCCAAATCTAACCTCACCCCACATTCCTGTAGAGATGGCAGTAAATGAAGAAGACCAGCCTGAGGTGGCAATGAATGAAGGAGGTGACCATGTGCATCTCAAAGCCACCGAAGGAGAATGGCATTTAGAGGTCGAGCAAGAACCCCATCCAGCATGTGAAGACCCTAAGGTTGCACCCCCAACCCTGTGATCCTAGAAGTGGCACTGCAATTACCAGAGCAATCAGAGGTGAGCACTTCTACCCAAGCAATCCATGTCGATTCTACACAAAACAAGACAGATCCATAACATAAGGAGTATGTAACGTCTATGACACTGTCAACAATGCTTGCAGAGCAGCAACACCAATGCCCACAAACTTTTGGTGATACATTAGGGAACAAATTTGATGCCATGTGGTTACACATGCATTATTCCTCCAAAATTAATTTCAATATTACCTCTAGCCTACGTATACTAACTATGTAGGTATAAAGTTTAAATGTGAGGACTGAAACACTCCCCCGGTTCATGCAAGGGGTCATCAACACCCAGAATGCAATGATGGGGGCTTTGAAGGCACTGATTGAGGAAATGGCAGACTTCAAAAAGGAATGAGACACAGTGAGAGAAGACAAAGAACTGATGTGGAAGGGTGTGAAGAGGCATTAGATGACCTAAAGAAGGAATGTAAGCGCTTAGATTAAGAACTCCGACAACTTGATGTTGAACATCGAGACATAGACGATCGATGGCAAAGAAAGAAGTCAAAGCATCTAACCATCCCTGTAACGCTCGAGCCCACTGCCCTAGGCTCTAGTAGAGTTTTAGGAATGACGACTGGCCCCACAGACCACCACTAGCCTTAACTGCGTGCTTTTTCCTCACTCACGCGCAAGCCGGGGTCAACTTCCCGACTGGTCACCCATCCCAGTACTACTCCAAGCTGATCACGCTTAACTATGGAGTTCTTTAGTGATGGACTCCTGGAAAAGGAGGTGCACCATGGTGATATGGGTAGTCCAATCATTCCTTTTAAGATCATGTTATCTGAGGCCTCAAATCCTGGGATGTTACAATCTCCCCCACTTAGACTCTTGACATCCTCGTCAAGGCTCAACTATAAGGCCTCATAATTGCTTCCCCATTTTAATACAGATCCATAACATAAGGAGTATGTAACATCTATGACACTGTTAACAATGCTTGTAGAGCAGCAACACCAATGCCCACAAACTTTTGGTGATGCATTAGGGAACAAATTTGATGCCATGTGGTTAACATGCATTATTCCTCCAAAATTAATTTCAATATTACCTCTAGCCTACATATACTAACTATGTAGGTATAAAGTTTAAATGTGAGGGATGAAACACTCCCCCGGTTCATGCAAGGGGTCATCAACACCCAGAATACAATGATGGGGGCTTTGAAGGAACTGATTGAGGAAATGGCAGACTTCAGAAAGGAATGAGACACAATGAGAGAAGACAAAGAACTGATGTGGAAGGGTGTGAAGAAGCATTATATGACCTAAAAAAGGAATGTAAGCGCTTAGATGAAGAACGCTGACAACTTGATGTTGAACACCAAGACATAGACAATTGGTGGCAAAGAAAGAAGTCAAAGCGTCTAACCAACCCTGTAACGCCCGGGCCCACTACCCTAGGCTCTAGTAGAGTTTTAGGAATGATGACTGGCCCCACAGACCACCACTAGCCTAAACTGCGTGCTTTTTCCTCACTCACACGCAATTCGGGGTCAACTTCCCGACTGGTCACCCATCCCAGTACTACTCCAAGTTGAGCACGCTTAACTAAAATTTTGTTTTCTTAGCTAGCCTTATTTTAGAGATTTAGCATAACTAGTATACAAATTATATGATATGGTGTATTTAACAAGCATACAATCATGATAAAAATGTAGAACTAACAAACTTGTAGGGTAATGCAAGATGTGGTTGGGTTCTATTGTATAGTTTGATTTTGTGCATTGTAATTCTTGTAAAGAAATGAACGCGTAAACATGATATGTTTTATTGTAACCTGCATGTGATCATACATATTTGTGTGACGTTTAGTTTTGGAAATAGTTTAACTTGCATATTTCCACATTTCAAACTAGAAAAGTTGCGGTGGTCCGTAGATGTCCAAAGCATTCTGGACATGTTGAACAAGGACATGATAGCATTCCATTGTCCACCATCTAGGAAAATGTTATGCGTAGACGGATATGAGGTATTATATAACAACTTTGTAATCACAAGCAATTTAATGAGGCTTAAAAATTTTGTTTGACACTTAAAAAGCGGTCCTTAATTCTTGTGTTGATTTTGAATTGGTTTAATGTCCCTCGTACCAACCTTTGATAGCATTCCATTGTCCACCATCTAGGAAAATGTTATGCGTAGACGGATATGAGGTATTATATAACAAGTTTGTAATCACAAGTAATTGAATGAGGATTAAAAAATAATTGTATGACACTTAAAAAGAGGTCCATAATTCTCTTGAGCATTCAAAGCGAATTTTGAATGCTAATTTTTCTTCACGGATGTGTTACTTGTGTTGATTTTTGAATTGATTTAATGTCCCTCATATCAACCTTTGATAGCATTCCATTGTCCACCATCTAGGAAAATGTTATGTGTAGACGGATATGAGGTATTATATAACAAATTTGTACTCACAAGTAATTGAATGAGGCTTAAAAAGCGGTCCATAATTCTCTTGAGCATTCGAAGCGATTTTTGAATGCTAATTTTCCTTAACGGATGTGTTACTTGTGTTGATTTTTGAATTGATTAATGTCCCTCGTACCAACCTTTGATAACATTCCATTGCCCACCATCTAGGAAAATGTTATGCGTAGACGGATATGAGGTATTATATAACAACTTTGTAATCACAAGTAATTGAATGAGGCTTAAAAAGCGGTCCATAATTCTCTTGAGCATTCTTCCTTCACGGATGTGTTACTTGTGTTGATTTTTGAATTGGTTTAATGTCCCTCGTACCAACAACCTTTGAAAAAGTTGTGGTTCATTGAGGCCAGACTTCTGAGCATTTTGGGCCTGTTGTGCATGGGCTTGTTATCCTTCCACTGTCCACAATGGGAGGTAATGCTGCTCTGTAAAGCCAGCCTAATATGTTGCCCTCCTCTCTATGAGTAGTGTGACTCGGGCCTTCGCCCAGGACACAAGGCCCAGCTGCAAATTTGGAACGGATATGAGGTATTATATAACAAGTTTGTAATCACAAGTAATTGAATGAGGCTTAAAAAATAATTGTTTGACACTTAAAAAGCGGTCCATAATTCTATTGAGCATTCGAGGCGAATTTTGAATGCTAATTTTCCTTCACGGATGTGTTACAAGTGTTGATTTTTGAATTGGTTTAATGTCCCTCGTACCAACAACCTTTGAAAAAGTTGTGGTTCATTGAGGCCAGACTTCTGAGCATTTTGGGCATGGTGTGCATGGGCTTGTTATCCTTCCACTATCCACAGCGGGAGGTAATGTTGCTCTGTAAAGCCAGCCTAACATGTTGCCCTCCTCTCTAGGAGCATTGTGACTCGGGCCTTCGCCCAGGACACAAGGCCCAGCTGCAAACTTGGAACGGATATGAGGTATTATATAACAAGTTTGTAATCACAAGTAATTGAATGAGGCTTAAAAAATAATTGTTTGACACTTAAAAAGTGGTCCATAATTCTATTGAGCATTCGAGGAGAATTTTGAATGCTAATTTTCCTTAACGGATGTGTTACTTGTGTTGATTTTTGAATTGGTTTAATGTCCCCCATACCAACAACCTTTGAAAAAGTTGTGGTTCATTGAGGTCAGACTTCTAAGCATTTTGAGCTTGTTGTGCATGGGTTTGTTATCCTTCCACTGTCCACAGCGGGAGGTAATGTTGCTCTGTAAAGCCAGCCTAACATGTTGCCCTCCTCTCTAGGAGCAGTGTGACTCGGGCCTTCGCCCAGGACACAAGGCCCATCTAGGAAATAGTTTAATTTGTATATTTCCACATTTCAAACTAGAAAAGTTGTGGTGGTCCGTAGATGTCTGAAGCATTCTGGACATGTTGAACAAGGACATGATAGCATTCCATTGTCCACCATCTAGGAAAATGTTATGCGTAGATGGATATGAGGTATTATATAACAACTTTGTAATCACAAGTAATTGAATGAGGCTTAAAAAGTGGTCCATGATTCTCTTGGGCATTCTTCCTTCACGGATGTGTTACTTGTGTTGATTTTTGAATTGGTTTAATGTCCCTCGTACCAACAACCTTTGAAAAAGTTGTGGTTCATTGAGGCCATACTTCCAAGCATTTTGGGCCGGTTGTGCATGGGCTTGTTATCCTTCCACTGTCCACAACGGGAGGTAATGCTGCTCTATAAAGCCAGCCTAACATGTTGCCCTCCTCTCTATGAGCAGTGTGACTCGGGCCTTCGCCCAGGACACAAGGCCCAGCTGCAAATTTGGAACGGATATGAGGTATTATATAACAAGTTTGTAATCACAAGTAATTGAATGAGGCTTAAAAAATAATTGTTTGACACTTAAAAAGCGGTCCATAATTCTATTGAGCATTCGAGACAAATTTTGAATGCTAATTTTCCTTCACGGATGTGTTACAAGTGTTGATTTTTGAATTGGTTTAATGTCCCTCGTACCAACAACCTTTAAAAAAGTTGTGGTTCATTGAGGCCAGACTTCTGAGCATTTTGGGCCTGGTGTGCATGGGCTTGTTATCCTTCCACTATCCACATCGGGAGGTAATGCTGCTCTGTAAAGCCAGCCTAACATGTTGCCCTCCTCTCTAGGAGCAGTGTGACTCGGGCCTTCGCCCAGGACACAAGGCCCAGCTGCAAACTTGGAACGGATATGAGGTATTATATAACAAGTTTGTAATCACAAGTAATTGAATGAGGCTTAAAAAATAATTGTTTGACACTTAAAAAGTGGTCCATAATTCTATTGAGCATTCGATGAGAATTTTGAATGCTAATTTTCCTTCACGGATGTGTGACTTGTGTTGATTTTTGAATTGGTTTAATGTCCCCCACACCAACAACCTTTGAAAAGTTGTGGTTCATTGAGGCCAGACTTCTAAGAATTTTGGGCTTGTCGTGCATAGGTTTGTTATCCTTCCACTGTCCACAGCGGGAGGTAATGCTGCTCTGTAAAGCCAGCCTAACATGTTGCCATCCTCTCTAGGAGCAGTGTGACTCGGGCCTTCGCCCAGGACACAAGGCCCATCTAGGAAATAGTTTAATTTGCATATTTCCACATTTCAAACTAGAAAAGTCGCGGTGGTCCGTAGATGTCTGAAGCATTCTGGACATGTTGAACAAGGACATGATAGCATTCCATTGTCCACCATCTAGGAAAATGTTATGCGTAGACAGATATGAGGTATTATATAACAACTTTGAAATCACAAGTAATTGAATGAGGCTTAAAAAAATTTGTTTGACACTTAAAAAGTGGTCCTTAATTCTTGTGTTTATTTTTGAATTGGTTTAATGTCCCTCATACCAACCTTTGATAACATTCCATTGTCCACCATCTAGGAAAATGTTATGCATAGACGGATATGAGGTATTATATAACAAGTTTGTAATCACAAGTAATTGAATGAGGCTTAAAAAATAATTGTTTGACACTTAAAAATCGGTCCATAATTCTCTTGAGCATTCGAAGTGAATTTTCAATGCTAATTTTCCTTCACGGATGTGTTACTTGTGTTGATTTTTGAATTGATTTAATGTCCCTCGTATCAACCTTTGATAGCATTCCATTGTCTACCATCTAGGAAAATGTTATGTGTAGACAGATATGAGGTATTATATAACAACTTTGTAATCACAAGTAATTGAATGAGGCTTAAAAGCGGTCCATAATTCTCTTGAGCATTCGAAGCGATTTTTGAATGCTAATTTTCCTTAACGGATGTGTTACTTGTGTTGATTTTTGAATTGATTAATGTCCCTCGTACCAACCTTTGATAACATTCCATTACCCACCATCTAGGAAAATGTTATGCGTAGACGGATATGAGGTATTATATAACAACTTTGTAATCACAAGTAATTGAATGAGGCTTAAAAAGTGGTCCATAATTCTCTTGAGAATTCTTCCTTCACGGATGTGTTACTTGTGTTGATTTTTGAATTGGTTTAATGTCCCTCGTACCAACAACCTTTGAAAAATTTGTGGTTCATTGAGGCCAGACTTCTGAGCATTTTGGGCCTGCTGTGCATGGGCTTGTTATCCTTCCACTGTCCACAGCGGGAGGTAATGTTGCTCTGTAAAGCCAGCCTAACATGTTGCCCTCCTCTCTAGGAGCAGTGTGACTCGGGCCTTTGCCCAGGACACAAGGCCCATCTAGGAAATAGTTTAATTTGCATATTTCCACATTTCAAACTAGAAAAGTTGCGGTGGTCCGTAGATGTCTGAAGCATTCTGGACATGTTGAACAAGGACATGATAGCATTCCATTGTCCACCATCTAGGAAAATGTTATGCGTAGACGAATATGAGGTATTATCTAACAACTTTGTAATCATAAGTAATTGAATGAGGCTTAAAAAAATTTGTTTGACACTTAAAAAGCGGTCCTTAATTCTTGTGTTGATTTTTGAATTGGTTTAATGTCCCTCGTACCAACCTTTGATAACATTCCATTGTCCACCATCTAGGAAAATGTTTTGCGTAGACGGATATGAGGTATTATATAACAAGTTTGTAATCACAAGTAATTGAATGAGGCTTAAAAAATAATTGTTTGACACTTATAACTCTATTGAGTGCTAATTTTCCTTCACGGATGTGTTACTTGTGTTGACTTTTTAATTGGTTTAATGTCCCTCGTACCAACAACCTTTGAAAAAGTTGTGGTTCATTGAGGCCAGACTTCTGAGCATTTTGGGCCTGCTTTGCATGGGCTTGTTATCCTTCCACTGTCCACAGCGGGAGGTAATGTTGCTCTGTAAAGCCAGCCTAACATGTTGCCCTCCTCTCTAGGAGCAGTGTGACTCAGGCCTTTGCCCAGGACACAAGGCCCATCTAGGAAATAGTTTAATTTGCATATTTCCACATTTCAAACTAGAAAAGTTGCGGTGGTACGTAGATGTCCGAAGCATTCTGGACATGTTGAACAAGGACATGATAGCATTCCATTGTCCACCATCTAGGAAAATGTTATGCGTAGACAAATATGAGGTATTATATAACAACTTTGTAATCACAAGTAATTGAATGAGGCTTAAAAAAATTTGTTTGACACTTAAAAAGCGGTCCTTAATTCTTGTGTTGATTTTTGAATTGGTTTAATGTCCCTCGTACCAACCTTTGATAACATTCCATTGTCCACCATCTAGGAAAATGTTTTGCTATGAGGTATTATATAACAAGTTTGTAATCACAAGTAATTGAATGAGGCTTAAAAAATAATTGTTTGACACTTGTAACTCTATTGAGTGCTAATTTTCCTTCACGTATGTGTTACTTATGTTGACTTTTGAATTGGTTTAATGTCCCTCGTACCAACAACCTTTGAAAAAATTGTGGTTCATTGAGGCCAGACTTCTGAGCATGTTGGGCCAAAAATTGTGTTTCATTGAGGCCAGACTTCTGAGCATGTTGGGCCTGTTGTGCATGGGCTTGTTATCCTTCCACTGTCCACAGCGGGAGGTAATGCTGCTCTGTAAAGCCAGCCTAACATGTTGCCCTATAACTCTATTGAGTGCTAATTTTCCTTCATGTATGTGTTACTTATGTTGACTTTTGAATTGGTTTAATGTCCCTCGTACCAACAACCTTTGAAAAAATTGTGGTTCATTGAGGCCAGACTTCTGAGCATGTTGTGCCAAAAATTGTGGTTCATTGAGGCCAGACTTCTGAGCATGTTGGGCCTGTTGTGCATGGGCTTGTTATCCTTCCACTGTCCACAGCGGGAGGTAATGCTGCTCTGTAAAGCCAGCCTAACATGTTGCCCTATAACTCTATTGAGTGCTAATTTTCCTTCACGTATGTGTTACTTATGTTGACTTTTGAATTGGTTTAATGTCCCTCGTACCAACAACCTTTGAAAAAATTGTGGTTCATTGAGGCCAGACTTCTGAGCATGTTGCCCTATAACTCTATTGAGTGCTAATTTTCCTTCACGTTTGTGCCAAAAATTGTGGTTCATTGAAGCCAGACTTCTGAGCATGTTGGGCCTGTTGTGCATGGGCTTGTTATCCTTCCACTGTCCACAGCGGGAGGTAATGCTGCTCTGTAAAGCCAGCCTAACATGTTGCCCTCCTCTCTAGGTGCAGTGTGACTCGGGCCTTCGCCCGGGACACAAGGCCCAGCTGCAAACTTGGAACGGGCAGGCCGCAAGTAGCACGACAAACCCACTCAACAGATCTGAACAACTATGTTCCACAACCTTTATGCCCCCGCATGGGTTACAAGCTCTCGCTACTGAGCTCGGCGATGGGATGTGCTTTCTGTGCATATATCAATCACTTAATATTAGCAGAAATGATCAATGTGGGACTAAAGGACGCACTAAGAACGTCTGCTATCACCTCGCGTCGGAACTACAAATCATAGGGATTAGCTAATTCCGATTGCACCACATTATGATTGTGAGGATCATGAAGGTAGGTAGGGATAGCATCTAGTAAGTTTGTCACCAGATACGAGCTGTTTTCTCCAGATTTTGGAGACTGATTTCAAAGGTAAGGTCTGTAAAATGCTCCTGTTTTTGTTTTCCTGTTACTTTCACTCGTCAGAAATTGCAGGGAGTGAATACAGAAAACGGCATCTGAGATTATCAATCTAAGCTAAACTACGAAAAACCTCATGTAATCTTTCTTGTCTTGCGTCTCCTTGTACTTTGCACATCTCTTTGATTGTACTGCACGGGACAAACGTCCTACTGTTGTTGGAAACTCTTTCCCCTCTGGCACCCTTCATCGAAAGCCCCTTGCTGGCTTCCTCACTGACAGCACCCGCTGCACTTACGGCAACTATATGATCAACATCAGACGACGAACCAACAACACACACCCACACCCGTTAATTACATGGAAATCAGAGAGATAGTAACCAATCAGCAATGTTAGGCAACCGGTAAAGGGTCTAGGAAACAGTAGCGATGACGGGGAAATTAGAGACGCCGGTAGCTTTTCTGATGCAATACATAGACAGGTACGAACGTCCGTTTGAGTTGGCTAGTTGTGAACACGCAGGTACAAGCAAGACAATCAATCCACTGTGATGGTTGAAACTCCGAAATCTTGGCTTAATTACTATAACCAGGTCACCCACACGTCATGCATGCTCCATCCCTCAGGTACTTTCTGCAGGTTTTGTTTCCATTTGGTTCCCGGTTTTCTGTATGAAGTTCTTCACCCCTTGTATTTAACAGGTTTTAGCTGGTTTGATTGGCGAATACACAACGGCAGCCTAGTTGGTGGCAGATGTACTCCAAGAAAAAACCAAAACTGGTACAACGAAAAGTTACCTTCATGTATACAAGTTCTCGCCCAAGAATAACAAACTCATCTAGGTAAAAAAACTTAAATGGCACATTTGTCAATTTTTATTACCTAAATGACACGTTCTTGAACTTATTGTCCAAAATGGCACATTTCTGGAGCAATGCGTCCCCTGTTGGGACGCATTGCTCTCACGCGAGCCAATGCGTCCCGGCGGCGGACGCATTGGTCCCACAGGAGGGCAATGCGCCATGGTTCGGGATGCATTGCCCTCCCATGGGACCAATGCGTCCGCCGTCGGGACGCATTGTCTCGCGTGAGAGCAATGCGTCCCAGCAGGGGACGCATTGACCCCACAGGAGGGCAATGTGTTCCGAAGCGGGACGCATTGTCCTTTGTGGGGCCAATGCGTCGCGCGCGGAGACGCCCCAACGGCTAGAAATTGCCACGCGGTCAATGCGTCCGGGATGAGAACCCATTGCTCCCTGGACAACGACTATTTTACCGTTGGGGCCGCGGCGCGGGGCGGTGCCACGTGGGCGCAATGTGTCCCCAACCGGGACGCATTGCTCCCCTATATATATTGGCCGAAATCAACCCTCCAAACTCACACCATTCTTCATTTCCTTACTCTTGCTCTATACTCTCATTGCTCTGGAGCTTTTTTTCGGATTTCTACTGCTTGGAGGCGATTTCTAGCTTATTTCGGGCGATCTTGGAGCTGATATCTTCTACTGCTCAGAGACGATCTTGGAGCTTCTTCTTTCTCTTCTTGTATTTTTCGATTGTCAACACATAACTCTCCATTTGAGGTATTTATTCTTCCAAAATTTTAATTTTCAAAACTTGAACTTAACATTAGTACGAAATATTACAACTGAAATAATTGTATTGTTACTCCTTAATTTCACATTACTGAAATAATGATGTAGAAAATGACAATTGAAGGCTAATTAATACCTGAAAAATTATTGTTCGAAATTACAATATTGTTGTTCTGAAATGTTAGTGTTACTAAAAAATTAACAAAATTGTTGTTATGAAATGTTAGTTAATTTTACTGAAAAAATAGCAAAATTGTTGTTCACTATTAATGTTATAGAAAAAGTAGTAAAATAAATTTAATTCCAAATTCAAAATTATTGTTCTAAAATCTTAACTATTATTTTAAAAATGATGTCACTGCTCTAAAATATTAATTCATGTTAATATAATGTTATAAAATATGAATTTCTTTCTGATGTTAATATAATATTCTAAAATATAGGAACATGGCGTCTAGTTCAAATTCACGAATTGTGAAGATGCGATATGATGGGCAATTTCTCTCTGACGGGTCTTATTCTAGTCGATCTGTTAGACCCATAAACATTTCACTTATTAATAGTCTATCTGAACTAAAATCATATATCTATACAACACTTCATCAATCTCAACCACTTCTCTATCAAAATATCCTATCTTTTCCCTGGAGAAAATCATATGCTCGTACAAGTTGATGATGATGATGCATACAAAACCTTGTTATCACTTTCAGCTGATGCCTATATTAATGTGTTTCTTGAAAAAACATCTATCCACCAACAACCTTGTTTAATGAGTCTATTGAATCAATTTCAATCTCAATTCCCTCGCAATAATTTATGGAGTCAACCACCTCAATTCTCTCAAAGTCATTTAACTACTGAATGGAGTCAACCACCTCAATTCAGTCTTAGCAATTTAACTGCTGAGTGGAGTCAACCACCTGAATTTTCTCAAAATCTTACTACTGAGAATATTGGTGTTGAGGTTGAGGAGGGAGATAATGATATTGATCATGAAGGTGATAATGATAGTGATCATGAAGGTGATAACAATAGTGATATTGTAGGTGGTAATAACAGTGAACCACTTGAGGATGAGTCATTGACTGAAACCGATGATGAGCACACACATCCATTCCCTGACTCTATTGCAGCATTGAGTTCTATTCCATCCATATTTGACAACCAATGGCCCCAACATGAACACATTGATTCCAACTATGAAGCTTTTCAATATGATGACTGGGTGGAAGATTTTCGTCATGAATTTCATCTCAATTACAATCCTTCCAGTGTTGTTATATATGAGGGTGCTTTATTTACATCTAAAGTTTTACTGGTTGAGACACTCCAAAAATGGTCGGTACAAGAGAATGTCCAGTACCGTACATTACGCTCAAATAATTATCATCTTAAACTTATTTGTATCCATGATCAACGATGTCCTTCGAGATTGACCGCTTGCCAGTCCAAAAGAGAAGGTGGCATGTGGAAGATAAAACGTTGTAAAGCAGGCCACAATTGTGAATTAACTGTTATGAATCATGATCATCACCAAGTCATAGCATCTTATATTGCTCGAATGATAATGCCAATCCTAGTATCACGATTGGATATGTCGACACGAGAAATTCGTGACAAGGTGAATGCTGAACTAAGGCTCAATATATCTTACAAGAAGGCATATCTAGCGAGGAGGAAGGCTGTTTGTAAAATATTTGAAGACTGGGAATCATCATATCATAGTTTGTTGCCGTTCCTGATTTCTCTGACACAATATATTCCAAGAACTATATATGCCCACTTTATTGATGATTATACCCTTCAAACTAAAGGCACTCATAGATTCAAGAGGGTGTTTTGGGCATTTGGTCCAGCTGTGAGGGTTGGGCCTATTGTAGGCCTGTTCTTACTGTTGATGGCACATTTTTAAAAGGAAAATATACTGGCATACTTCTCATTGCATGTGGCATAGATGTTGATAATGGTCTATTTCCACTTGATTTTGTTGTTGTCGAGAAAGAAAATAAGGACTCCTGGGAGTGGTTCTTTGGTTGTCTACAAACTTGTATTCCAATCATTCCACGACGTACAGACTTGTGTATTATTTCTGATCGAATGAGTGGGATTTTTCCAGCACTTGAATCAAAATTTGATTGGGCTCAACATCATTATTGTCTTCGACATCTTCGGGAGAACTTCCATAAGCAGTTCAAGTCCAAGGAGTTGAGGGAGCTTTTGTGGAAGGTGGGATCCACAACTGATACACATGAATTTGATTGTCATATGACTGTTATAGAAACCATAGAACCAGCAGCGAAGGCGTATTTATTAGGCCAAAATATAGTACTTTGGGCTCTCGCATATGATAGAGGTTGCAGGTATGGGTCATTGACTATCAATCATGTTGAAGGGTGTAATGGAGTCTTAAAAGGTGTTAGAGGTTTGCCAATACAAGCATTAATTGTTGCCACATACTATCGCTCCGTGACCATGTGGCTGCATAGGCGTAATCTCGCAAATAAATGTGCACAAGATGGACTAAAATGGCCCTTTAGGGTTCATGATAAGCTTTATAATGTTCGAGAGGATGCAAAAAATTTGACAATACACATCCATGTGAACAATGATGAATGGCTTGTTGGTGACATGGATGGATATAGATTTCAAGTAATAGTGCGTCCAAATGGTGGCAGTCAATGCAATTGTGGTTTTCCACAACAATGGCATTATCCATGCTCTCATGTTTGGGTAGCTGCAGACTTTGTCAATTGGGATCTTGATGCACTTGTGAGTGCATATTATACAAATGAGGCTTATCTAAATGCATACAGAACTGAATTTCGTGGTATTCCCGACAAGAGGTATTGTCCTCAATTTGATGAAAGTAGAGGTATTTATCCCTTATTACCCCCTAGGAAATGAAGGCAAGCTGGAAGACCAAAGAAAAAGAGAAGGCATTCAACTATGGATGTTGATCCAAATCAGTATACATATCACTATCATAAGTGTGGCAGAAAGGGCCATAATAGACGCACCTGTCCTAATGTCATATGATGTCTGGTCATGTAATGTTTGCAATTTCAATTTACTCAAGTCATGTAATGTTTGAAATTTTAATTTACTCAAGTCATGTAATGTTTGAAATTTTAATTTACTCAAGTCATGTAACGTTTGCAATTTCACTAAAACAATTAATTTATAATGGTTTTTTTATAGATGGCTCATCGAAGGACATGGACATTTCACATGTCCGTAGAGTTAATCCAAATAATAGCTACGAAGTGCCTATAGGGAAAAATGGCTCATCAAACTCTATTGGATGATGACTGGAATGACGTACCAGATTTGTTGTACAACAAGTTAGGATTTATAGTGACAAAAGAACAAGCAAATTTTCATTGTCAATTTTTAAAGCAAATGTTTCACATATATGATGAACTTCTTGAGCTACCTGGTTGGTATTGGGATCACACAAAACAGAAAGCAATGCCAATCAATGAACAAGTTAAAAATCAGTTAGCTGTATCACATCCAGAGATACATTGAGTTGTACATCAAATGTGGCCATTTTATGAACCTCTAGATGAGATATTGAATCAAATGCAGTAACTAATTGTTGTAGTATTTCTCTTGTACCAATCAAATGTTGTATTTTTATATTGTTTGGTGGTTCATGTATTTGAATTAATTTCATCTTATCTAATGAAAAATCTTGACAAACATAAATGTTGTACAATATTTACACTTTTCATTTAATGTAATATTTGCACTTTTCATAGATATGGCTCCTAGAGAAGCAACCTACCGACTCTCCCAGCACCACATCATGTTGGCACAATGGCCTATTACTGACCAGGATGTTTTAGAAAATATTTCCATGGCTGGTTTTGGGCTTGTTCATAGGCTACCATGTATCCACCTTGACCCTACTTTAATCACTGCATTAGTTAACAAGTGGGACAACTCTAGCAATACTTTTAGGTTTCCCCCTTTTGAGATGAGTGTCACTCTTCAGGATGTTGCAGTTCTTTTAGGCCTGAGGATTGATGACCCACCGGTTATAGCTTCATATCCTTTAGGTGTAGATGAGGGGCAATTTTCTTCATGGACTCACCTTTTTGAGAATTTCTTAGGAGATGCACCAGATGGGATGTCTAAGGGCATATCTCCTTCATTTGGTTGCGTGAGACCTTCAAGGATATGGATCTGATCACGGGTGATGAAGAACAACAATTAGAACTGAGGACAAGGTATACTAGGGCATATCTCTTATATTTCTTAGGTAGTTACCTTATCCCAGATAGTACAGGGGATAGAGTTCATGTTAGGTACCTCCCTCTTGTGTCCGATTTTGCATGTTGTGGCACTCTATCTTGGGGTGTTGCAACTCTAGCTTTCTTATATAGGGAGTTGTATAAGGCAACCACCCGGTCTAGGAGAACTGCCAATCTATCAGGTTGTGTGTGCCTATTACAGCTGTGGTGTTGGGAGAGGTTGGGAATTGGACGCCCAAGTACAATTGCAATGCGCTGGGATGATTGGCCAGAAGATGTTCCCTTGGGTTACAGGTTAAAGATCTACACAATTAATTTTTATATTTGTCCAAACATTATGTAGTGTTTATCTAAATTTAGTTTGTCAATTTAATAGGTGGCCTACCTTTGTCCAAAGGGTATCAGGGGAACAATTCAGTTTTATGATTCATCATTTGACCATATTTTGCCCTCACAGGTATAACTTACTTACCTCTGTTGTATGGTATATGTTTTATTTATTTGCAATTTACTTCATTTTATATGATACACGTTGTCTATATGAATAACAGATAAATTGACTCCTTACACTGCTGATGTTCTCGAGAGATTTCCTGCCATTTGTAGAGATGGTAGTGATATTTGGTTGGCACGAGTGCCTCTGTTGTGCTACACAATAGTGGAGTGGCACTTTCCTGACAGAGTACTTAGACAGTTCGGCTTTGCTCAAGTACAACCTACTCTTGACCTACCGCAGCTTAGCCGGATAGATGGGAGGGGTCATGCGGCTGAGGATTGGATGCTTCATTATAGGCAGGAGGTGCAGATGTGGAACAACAGACGTGAGAGCTTAGTTCTCGCTCCACCAGTTGATACAGTCTTCAGTCCTCAGGTTCACTATGCATGGTATCATCCACAATACACCGTGCCCCCTCCATCTATGCCTCCAAGCACATATTATCCGCAAAGTTATCGCCAGTAGGAATTTGTGAGTATCATTATTACTTCTTTTACAAACTGTTATTATTTATCTTTGTTATTTGTAATATATGTAATTGGTCTTTATTATGTGTACATACTTTGTTTTACAGGTACAAACACAAGTGGTGATCCGAGCGGCATTAGAGCACGCCCCTGCACAGATAAGAGACATCATCTACAACATCCAGGGGAGTAACTTTGATAGTCTTCCCGACTATGCTTGGCCGTGGGATCCCATACCCACTCATACCACAACCCCTGAGCCCACTCCTACTCCTACTCCTACTCCTACTACTGAGCCCACTCCCACTCCCACTTCTCAGTTCATGTCATGGGGACCGACAGGGTCATATTTTTCAGGAGTTGCTTCATATTCCTCATTCATCACCCACCTCAACCACCATCATACTATGGAGCAAGTTCTTCTTCTGTTCCATACACTCCATTCCCACCACCAATTATTCTCGAGAGTCGACCACCATCTTATGTCACATATTCACCTACTCTGTTTGATTTCTCAGGATGCACCCCACCTGATGCATCCTATCCTGGTTTTCAGAGACCCCTCACCCCACCTCCACCTTTTCATTTCTTCCCTGATGCTCGCCAACAGCCTCCTATGCAGTTGTCCCCAGTTCAGCCGTCTCCAGATGACATCGGTACAGAGGATCCTGATGTAGAGGGAGGTGGGCGAGGACGACGTACTTAGTTTTTTATATATTGTACAGTTTTGTATGTATGCCTTTGTGAGGACATATATTGTATGTGGATCTATCATATTATGATATCACATTGGTTCATTTTGGATCTATCATATTGTTCTGTTGTGTATTATTTTCTCGTCATGTTGGTTCATATTTTAACCTTGTTTTTAATTGCTATCTCATTTTTTTGGATTAAGTTCTTATTATATAATCAATTAGGAACCAACTGATGTTGGTTGCAATACACTTATATATTCCATATACATGTTACGAGCTATTGAAATTGACAAATTTATAATAATTGGGTATATTATAGACATCCAAATACAAGTGAACGAATTGTAAATGTACAAATATAATCAATATTGTTAATATACATATCAATAACCATGAAACAATATCAGTGACTGCAAAAATATGATTAAAAAACGTAATGCGTCCTGCATGTGGACGCATTGGTGCAATGCGTCCTGCATGGGGACGCATTGAGCAATGCGTCCCGGCGGAGGACACATTGGTCCCACAGGAGGGCAATGCATCCCGGTTCAGGACGCATTGCTCTGTTCTGGGACCAATGTGTCCCCTGCCGGGACGCATTGGTCCCACAACAGAGCAATGCGTCCCAAACCGGGACGCATTGCCCTCCTGTGGGCCCAATGTGTCCCCCGCGGGGACGCATTGCTCAATGCGTCCCAGTAGGGGACACATTGCTCCCGAAATGTGCCATTTTGGGCAATAAGTTCAAGAACGTGCCATTTAGGTAATAAAAACTGGAAAATATGCCATTTAGGTTTTTTTGCCTTAATTCTCGTACATCCATATTGCCATTTAGAAAAAAATATATAACATGTATTTTGTGGAGTTTAGGATTACGGATGCAAAACAAATGCATATGATTGTAGACATTTATAGAGTAGAAACCCCAAATCCAGGAGTAGCTTAGACTTTGTAATGTGCGTGTCAAGCAACCTGTTCGCTTTCGTGTGAAGTTTAAAATACAAATTCTTTCACATCCATGTCAAAGAACGCATGATACATAACCATTTCTATTTCGTGTGAAGGAGTAAAAAATATAAAATTCTTTCACACCTGTGTTAAAGCACGCTAAAAACATTCTAGAGCGGAGAAGCTCCAGAGAGAATATAGTAGTACATGGGTAAAAGGAGAGGAGAATGTTGGATAGGAGGTCACAAATCTATTTCAAAGAATAGGTTGGTGAAGGGATAGAACATTTTGTGAATATTTTTAATAGAGTCATAAGTGATGAGGAAAACCAAAACATTCTTAGGGGTGTCTCTGAGGAGGAGGTTCATTAGGTACTCTTAGAGATGGAAGAGGATAGTGCACCTGGCCCGGATGGCTTCACCACAACCTTTTACCAAGTGGAATGGGTGCATGTCAAAAAATATGTGAGTGGTTTCATTAGACATTTCATGGACAGAAAAGGTATCCATAGAGGCTTGAAATATGTATGAATAGTACTAATACAAAGGTTGATACTCTGGAAAAGTTCTCTGAGTTTAGACCCATCAGTGTTGGGAATATAGCAATGAATCTAGCCACTAAGGTCCTCCTTTATAGGATCACATCTTTGCTTTATAGACTCATATCCTTAGAGCAGGTGGCTTTCGTTGAAGATAGGGACAATATTGACAATAACAATAGCCTTGCACATGAACTCATACATGGTCATTTTAGGGGAGGGGAGAGAAGGTGAACATAGAATATATGTATTTCAAAGTTGACATGTTTAATGCATTTGATAGGATGGGTTGGAGTTCCTAGAAGAGGGTCTCCACATTGTAGGGTTCAACCACAGGATTGTCACAGTCATTATAAAAATAGTAGGGGGTGTCGGTTTCCTTCACGACTAATGGTGGTACGAGGGGTTTCTTTGATGCATCTAGAGGTCTTTGAGAAGGGGATCCCATGTCACCATTTCTTTTCATTGTAGAATAAGAAACTTTGGTTGGCACACTACCAGAGAGATCAAGTCAGGGCATATTACGAGATTCTTGACACAGGGGAGGTGTGTTGCACCTTCACGCCTAATGTTTGTCCACGACCTTATTGTTTTTGTCAACCTACATGGCTCCACATAAGGTTTGAGAGATATTGAACAATTACCCTATAGCATCAATGAAAATCATTAAGAAAAACAAATAAGCAATCATACTAGGGACCAAGAAACGTAAGAAAATATGAGATGCATTGGGTTGTGTTTGTACCTCAGAGCTCATCAAATACTTAGGTGTACCTATATTCCCTAGATGTGGTCTTTTTAACACTATGAGGGTTTAGTAGAAAAGTACAATAGTAGGATGTCAACATGGGTTGGAAAACTTCTTTCCTTTTTTGGATTGCTTACCTTAGTCAAATCTATTCTTAATTCAATATCGTTGCACGTTTCGGGGGTGTGTGTTGTACCAATAGATACAATTAAGGCCATTTAAAGGAAGTTGTAAACATTTGTACGGTAATCTAGAGAATAATAAAAAAGAAGGCATTAGTTCAGTTGAGAGCATATATCTAAGCCTACAGAAGAAGGGGGTATAATTAAGTTGAAGATAAGATTCAATAATCTCCTCATGAAATTGGCATGGGGGATCTTGAGATTTGAATACCAATGGGCACATTTATGTAGATGAAAATACAAAAGTACGCGTAGGCTATAGAGAAAGATCATCCATGGTTCCTTAAGAAGGGCGACAAGCATAGGTCTATTGGAAGCACATTTGGGAAACCTTCCCAATGGTTGTGAGAAAACCCTTATGGAGGATAGGACGCGGTGATATACCCTTCTAATTTATTGAATAGGACAAAACAAACATGGCCACATGGAAGTTGGATCATGTTCTAATAGACTCAACATTCAGGTTAATTGAGGCGTGCAATACTGATGGATCTTGGAACAATGATCTTATTAGGAACCTTATATCCGAGGAGGGCATTGAACTCATAGAGAGAGGGGTCAGATTTTGAGTGTAATAATAAGGAATTCCCAATTTGGATCCCACGAGATGATGGTTGTTGACACCCTATTTTTTCTCACTTGGTAGACGTTTACAAGCAACACAAATTCTTTGACTAATGATGGAATCCATCCCATCCAATTTTCACATTCATAATTTTCTACATTTTCCCAATATTTTTTCACTTGTTTAGTCCACTCGTTTGCACCTATTTTCACCTAGTTTAGGGCTCTCTATAAAGAAGATTTCTTCTTACACCAAAAGTGTGATTTTTGCTCTAATTCCACTTTATATAAGCTATTTTCCAATAAATTACCTAGTTGGATTACTAGCAGTAAAATATTTCCTTTTTTCAACTATTTCCATAAACATTTGAGAGATAATTTTGAGTTATCTTCATGTGCAAGTTTCTCTAAAATTTTCCAAAACATTCCTAAATTACTGAGAAATCGAGAAATCACCTTTATATCACCAAGACACTCAAAGGATCTGATCCATTTGCCATGTGGCATGTGGTGGGTCTCCTCAATATGCCAACCCCTCCTACATGGAGCAACGCGGTGATCCGCTCCCTCTCCAAAAAGTTCTGTCTAGAACTCCAAAACCCTAAAAAACTATTATAAATACCCCCTATGCCCACCATATTCAAGGCCCCTTTGAACCTCCTGAAGCCAAAGGATAGACTGCCTCCCTTTTTACATTTTTTATTGCTCAAGATAAGAGAATCCTTCCTATGACACCTCCTACTTTGTTATCTCTTATAGAATGATAATTATTTTGATTGCTACTCCTAATCACTATATCTGCTAACTGTTATATCTGATCGGGTCTATTGCTGCATTTGATCTATTGGGTCTTCTATAACTACCCTACTATCATTATAACTTTTTTTATTTACTACATATCAAAAATTAGATCATGTCTCCTTAGCATACATCTACTAGTCAACCTTTAAAAGCATATGCATAGGTCCTAATTACCAAAGTAGGATCTCTGTTGTGGGATGTCCTGAGGTGATTAGGACCATAATCCACCAAAACTTATTAGGTCTTTTAGGGCTATGACATGAAGGACGTGACCATATCCAGCCCTAAAAGGTTTCCCACTAATAAAAAATAAATTTTTATGTTTCTTTCTTTAATGTAACATCCAAAATTGCTCTTTCTTCCGCAAAAACATAATGTCTTGATACCTGGCTATAGGGCAAGATGGGGTGCTAATCCTTTACTGCATGTAACTAGACCATTGAATCTGATCTCTAGATTTGTTCTTTATTATCTTTTATATTTTAAACTCAACATGGATAATCGTTCATATTGACATTGTGGATTCAATGCTTCATATTTTTTCCTCATTTTTCATACAAAAGTGGTGTCAACTTTGAACACCTTTTTCTTTCTTTATGCAACATTTCACTACCGAAAAGGGTAGAGTACATCCCATGACACCACTATTTTTACCCATGTTTTGGGTAGGGTGCATCCATCTCTTCATTAGAGTCATAGTCAATCACCTATAGAGATGCATGTCAAAAATAATGCAAGCAAATAATGAAAACATCAAACTCAACTACTCACTACCGTAGGACTACAAAGATGATCATATGCTCCTCTGGAAAAGATATTTGTCTAGCCATGAATGTAGTACCACTACAAGTACTCATAATGCCTCACCGAGTAATACATTAGCTCCCGAGCAGCTTGACAAATCCCCGACCATGAGGGGCCAACATTGGCAAAGGGTCAAAAGGATGTTCCAATCAGCATCCCACCGATGAGAAGTGTGCTCACCCATATACACCACACTCCTAAATGGAGACTCAATCTAGATCCTACAAGTGTTCAGTGACAACGCTTCAAAGTAGGATGCACAAGATAGGGCCACCTCCCCACAATGGAACCTAGAGAAGATCCTGAATCAAACCTGGAAAAGACAAAGTATTGGATTCAGCTTAAGTATTAGATGCATGAAATAGTATAGTGTTAAAGTATTACACATACCTAAGATACAGTCATCCTCTCTAGTTTGTACCTCCAGTGCTCATACATCACCATGCTTATACATCCATCCCAATGACAACATGTGGGGAGAGAAGCATGTAGATAGCCCTCTAGATCACTAAGAGTGGTAGGAATATGAAGCCAGAAGTGTTCACATTCCCATAGCCACACAAAAAAATGTCAGACAAAATCACTTCGCATGGCACCTAATGTTTGTTGATGACCTTATCTCTTTTATCAATTGACATGGATCCACATATGATAGGTTTGGGAGATGTTGAACAATTATTGTTTAGCATCAAGGAAAATCATTTAAAAAACAAGTATACAATCATACTAGGCACAAATCTAAGGAGAAATGTAAGAAAATATCAGATGCATGCATGGGGTTGTGCTTGCACCTCAGATCCCATCCAATGCTAAGGTGAACCTATATACCCTAGATGTGGTCTTGTTAAACACTATGAGGGTTTAGTAGAAAAGTACACTTGTAGGATGTCATCATGGGTTGGAAAACTTCTTTCCTTTTTTGGATGGCTTACCTTAGTCAAATTTTTATTTAATTCAATATTGTTGCACATTTTGCGGGTGTGTGTTGTACCAATATCTATGATTAAGGCCATGGAAAGTAAGATGTAAAATTTTGTATGGTAATCTAGAGAAGCCTAAAAAAGAAGGCACTAGGTCAGTTGGGAGCGTATATGTAAGCCTACAGAAGAAGGGGGTATAACTAAGTTGGGAGCATATATGTAATCCTATAGAAGTAGGGGGTATAACTAAGTTGAAGATCAAATGCAATAGCCTCCTCATGAAAGTGGCATTGGGGATCTTGAGGGTTGAATCCCAATGGGCACAATTATGCAAATGAAAATACAAGATAATGGCCTAGGCTATAGAAAAAGATCATACCTTGTTCCTTAAGAAGGGAAACAATCATTGGTCTGTTGGAAGTGAATTTTGGAAACCTTCACAATGGTTATGAGAAAATCCATATGGAGGATAGGACGCAGTGATATACCTTCTGGTTGGCAGATTGGGACAAGACAAACATGGCCACCTGGAAGTTGGATCATGTTTTAATAGACTCAACTTCAGGTCAAATGGGGTGTACAACACTGATGGCTCTTAGAACAACAATCTTCTTAGGAACGTCATATCTAGGGAGGGCATTGAGTACTTAGAGAAAGGGGTTAAATTGGTCTAATATTTCATCTATGTTTCTTGAAATGAGGTAGACTATTGAGATTCTTTGAGCTCAATATCATATATTGACTCACATGAGAATGTTCATGCATTTGATAGTCTCGTCTAACACATGGCTATGATATCACTTCAATACGAGGGACAAATTCCATCTAAGTCACTCTGAATAATCCAAAAGTGCCTTTCTAAAAGTCATTTTGGCTGGTGTTAAAGTACACAAAATAGCATGTGATCGTTGTAGTTACTATAGGCCTAAGGATCACCATCACAATTCTCATATTGAGACATGACTCTAAATACCATGATATGGCTTACGTGTTTCATTCTCAGGGTGGGTTTGTCTAATACAACTCATTCTCTAACCACTACATATGTGTATCCCTTGATATCTAATATCATAATTAAAGAGATGTTGTCATCAGTCACCACACATACTAGTCTTGTGTATTATTATTTGCCAATAATATCCACGATTATATCCTACTACAAGCACAATAAGAATGAATATTATATATATACATATGATTCATGTTCAGGTCCTCAATGCAAACCTATATGTCAATGAGTCAAAACATTCTTAGAACACGATAAAATTCAAGTGTGATTCAATAGTAAAACAAACATAAAAACTGGAATTTCCTTTTATTAAAGATCAAATCATGTGCATAGTATCCCAATACAATCATCACGTGATGTCTCTCAGGACATACAACTTTCACTTCCTTCAGTCACATCAAAAGAAGGCATTGAGTTGATTTCTTAACTACCTGGTAGAGGAAATAATATTATTCTCATGTATCCATTATGTAAAGGAGAGAGTGGATATATTGGTCTTCTTTTTGTTGTTTGAGATATTTTTATATTCCATATCAACTCATTAAATGTTTTTACGGAAACCTAGTGGTTGAAAAGCCAACTAGGCATAAAACAGGAAGCCATTGTGGTTTATATATTGTGTTAAATCATTGTGTACTTCTAAAAAATAATTGTGTGCTTGTCAACCTTCTCCTAAAATCATATTTTATTAGCTTTTATTTTACAAATATTTCTATTAATCTATTGTTTTATTGTTTTACATATTTGTCTCAGGGAGTTTATTCACCCACCTCCTCTAGATTCTCTTTTTAGAAGGGGGTGGAGATCTTGATGATCCAAAAAGATAATTTCCAAAGGAGGAGTAAAAGGAGGAAAAGGGTCCTATGGTACTAGGAAACAACTTTTGGCCTAGATTTTGTTCTAATGTAGAGCAAGGAATCCTTGTGTCATGCATGTAGAATCCATTTGATTAGAAAGATCATAGTATTGGTTATATATACCCAGAGAGCCAATCATGTGATGGTTGTAATGGCATATCATGTAAAAATGATTTGATTATTAATAAAAGGCAAGCTTCCAAATAATTTTTTTTAGTTTAGTTATGAGATTATGATGTAACATTATAAATGTCTAGAGAATAATATTACTCAATGATGTAAGTCTTCAAGTATGAGACTTGAAATAAATGAGGTCATGCAGATGTTAAGGGTACATATATACATTCTCATTATGTCCCTAATCGGTTGTTATTGTGGAAGGTTCATAGATAGTAATAACACATAAGATCAGAGTGTGAGTTGGTTGATGATTGAGTCTCATTGGTCATGATATGGCGATAGCAAAACAATCACACAGATACATGTTAGAGAATATTGTATTAGATAGACCCACTATGAGACTGACACATGGAAGTCATGGTTAGCTCTCACAGTGATGGTGGTGGTTGTGGTTCTTAGACCTAAAATCACTGCACTCAACACATATTGTTGGGTACACTTTGACATCAACAAACGCGATCCTGAAACATGGGTTTCTATAACGGTGATGATTGGGTGGCTTTGATACATGCGGATTGATTGTGAGTGATAGAGATGGGATTTTTCCCTCCTACTGGAGTGTGATGTCCTAGGCCTCTTGATTATTGAGACTGAGAAAAGCATGGCCATGCGGTTGTCAGTCAATATGTGATATTGAGCTTACACATATCTTAGACAGTCTGCTCTTGGTTCAAGAAACAAGATTGAATAATAATGAGGGTGACTGCTCCATGCCTCTAGTTCAATCTAGACATCAGTGACAAAGGAACTATACAAACACTATAACGCCATACAAAGGTTGTAGGTTGAAGTTGTTTCCCAACTTTTCCATTTACTTGGGTAGCAATGACGTGCGACTAGGCACCACTCTTTGCTTGTGATGTCATAAGTTGTTATGGACATTCACTTCCAACGTAATATGGGACCTATAGGGTCACACACATAGATCTTAACCTAGAAGAGGAGTTCAAATCTCAAATGACAGTTGAATTAAGTGCTAAAGTGTTTCAGTGTTTGATTCAGGCAACAAACAGTCTGACAACACTATCAAATGCCCACTCTCAAGTGTTGAGACGTCCGTCTGGAAGTGCCAAACGGACGTCTCAAGAGTTGCGACGGGTGTCTGGGTGTCATTCCTGAATTGAAATTGGCAATGGAACGAACCGACCCAGCCAAACAGGCTCGAATTGGGTCACTAGACAACCGTTTGGGTGAATAGAGATAGCCTTCTCGCATGGGTGAGATGGTCCATCTCGATCAAGTAAGGTTATAGATGTTTCCCCATTTGTTTTTCTTGAGCAATACTTGTTGCATAAGGAAATCAATGTCTAACATTGATGAGAATTGATTTGCCAAATTTGTAAACAACTGAAAACTACAAAATAGTCATCTCACAGTGCGACACGACCATCTCATGTTCAAGACGATTGTTTGGCTCAGCCAAACGGCCGTTTTGGCTGTAGCAGGATGTGCAATTTTTAGAATTATTGTGAAAATTTGAGTTCTTCGCGCCCTTTCCACTCCCACACATTAATCCCGCATTGGATAGCACCTAGGAACCTTGGCCCTGGCCTCTACTATATATAGAGGGGTAATGGGGGCTTCCTAGAGCACAACACAGACAACTGTTGCCTCTCTGGTTGTGGTAACCATGAGAGCCCAAGAAAGTTCCACCCGTCAAGGGAGGGATAGCCACAGGAGAGAACAACTGAGAGTTGTCATTGTGGGAGAGCAAGTCGATGACTAGTACACCAATGGAGAGGGACAACTCCTTCATGTCCGATTCAGCAGGACGACATGAGTTCTAAGTGGTCTGTGTGGACTACCATAGAGGCAAGAAACTCTTTCCATATGTCTGTCTGTGGCACCCTTCATCGAAAGCCCATTGCTAGCTTCCTCACTGACCGCTCGCAGTGCAGTTATGGAATATATATATATATATATATATATATATATATATATATATATATATATAATATCAACATCAGATGATGAGCCAACAACACGTACCCACAGTCGTCAATTACATGGAAATCAGGGCGATAGTAACCAATCAGCAATGTTAGGCAACCGGTAAAGGATCTAGGAAACAACAACGGTGACAGGGAAAAGACGTTGGTAGCTTGTCATCTGTGATGTAATATGGACAAATTCAAACATTCGTTTAGCTTGGTTAGTTTTGAACACATAGGTATAAGAAATACAATCAATCCACTATGATGGTTGAAACTCTAAAAGCCTAGAATAATTAAAGTACAATCAAGTAAATCTACCTTCATGAAATCAAAGATGGCCAACTCTTAGAGATGTCTTCTTAGGGATGTCTCAGAGGAGGATGTTCATAAGGTACTCTTAGATATGGAAGAGGATAGTGCACATGTCCTAGATGGCTTCACCACAACCTTCATGTCTCAAATGAGGATGTTCATAAGGTACTCTTAGAGATGGAAGAGGATAGTGCATGTGTCCTAGATGGCTTCACCACAACCTTCTACTAGCGACATGGGTGCACATCAAAAAAGATGTGAGTGGATTCATTAGACATTGCATGGATGGAAAAGATATCCATAGAGGGTTGAAATATGTATCAATAGTACTAATACAAAGGTTGATACTCTGGAAAAGTTCTCTGATTTTAGACCCATCAGTGTTGGGAATATAGCAATGAATCTAGACACTAAGGTCCTCCTTTCTAGGATCACATCTTTGTTTTATAGACTCATATCCTTAGAGCAGGTGGTTTTTGTTGAAGATAGGGACAATATTGGCGATAACAATAACCTTGCACATGAACTCATACACGACCATTTTAGGGGAGGGATGAGAAGGTGAACAAAGAATATATGTCTTTCAAAGTTGACATGTTTAAAGAATTAGATAGGATGGGTTGGAGTTCCTGGAAGAGGTTCTCCACATTGTAGGGTTCAACCACAGGATTGTCACAATCATTATGAAAATAGTAGGGGGTGTTGGTTTCCATCATGACTAATGGTGGCATGAGGAGTTTCTTTAATGCATCTGGGGCTCTTCAAGAATGGGATCCTATGTCAAAATTTCTTTTCATTGTAGAACAAGAAACTTTGGTTGGAACATTACCAAAGAGATCCAAGTCTGAGAATATTATGAGATTCTTAACACAGGGGAGCTGTGTTCTACCTTCACACCTAATGTTTTCGAACGGCCTTATCTTTTTTGTCAACCTACATGGGTCCACATGTGATAACTTTTGAGAGATATTTAACGATTACTCTTTAACATCAAGGAAAATCATTAAGAAAAACCAATACACAATCATACTAGGACCAAATCTAAGGAGAAATGTAAGAAAATATGAGATGCATTGGGTTGTGCTTGTACCTCAGAGCCCATCAAATACTTAGGTGTACATATATTCCCTAGATGTGGTCTCGTTAAACACTACCCGGGTTTAGTAGAAAAGTACAATAGTAGGATGTCAACATGGGTTGGAAAACTTCTTTCCTTTTTTGGTTGGGGCTTACCTTAGTCAAATCTATTCTTACTCCAATATCGTTGCACATTTCAGGGGCATGTGTTGTACCAATAGATTTGATTAAGGCTATTGAAAGGAAGATGAAAAAAAAAATTATGGTAATCTAGATAAGGATAAAAAAGAAGGCACTAGGTCCGTTGAGAGGGTATATCTAAGCCTACATTAGAAGGGAGTATAACTAAGTTGAAGATAAGATTCAATATCCTCCTCATGAAAGTGGCATGGGGGGTCTTGAGAGTTGAATCCCAATGGGAAAACTTATGCAGTTGAAAATACAAGAGAATGCCTAGGCTATAGAGAAAGATCATCCATTGTTCATTAAGAAGGGAAACAAGCATTGGTCTATTAGAAGTGCATTTTGTGACCAAAAATGGGGTTTAGACTTGGCTCAAGCATGTCATCTTACTCTTATCTTAAACCTTTCCTTGAGAGGGGAAAATTGTTGATACTCCATTTTTTCTCACTTAGCAGAAGTTCATGAGCATAAAAATTCTCTAGCTAATGATGGAACCCATTCCACAATCCACCCAATTTCTGCATGGATCATTTTTCTACCTTTTCCTATATTGTTATACCCATTTAATCCACTAGTTTGTGCCTATTTTCACCTTGTTCTAGGAATCCTGTAAAGAAATTTTCTTCCTAGACATAAGTGTTATTTTTTCTCCAATTATACTTTATATAAGTTATTTTCTAATAAATTCCCCAGTTGGATTACTTGCAATAAAATATTTCATTTTTGCAAGTTTCCAAAAAAAATTCAAGAGATAATCTTGAGTTATATTTTTGTACAAGATTTTTCTAACTTTTTCCAAAACATTCTTGAAATTACTTGGAAATTGAGAAACCACCTTTTTATCACCCTAGACACCCAGAAAATCTGAGCCATCCTCCCCTTGAAGGATTCTTTTTTAGCCTTCCCTGGATTACCATACAAAATTTTCCATCTTCTTTTTAATGGCCTTGATTGTATTTATTAGTACAACAAAGGTCCCCAAAAATGTGAATGATATTAAATAAAGCACATATTTGACTAAGGTAAGATCTCTAGAAAAGGAAAGAAGTTTTCCAATTTATCATGACATGCTACTATTAATGTTGTCTATGAGACCCTCATAGTGTTTAACAAGAACACGTCTGGGGAATATAGGTACACCGAAGTATTGGATGGGCTCTGAGGTACTGGCACAACCCCATGCCCCTAGTATTCTATAAGGAGAATAAATTTTCCTAAGACTATGGTAAAATTTTGAGTACTTTTGACCTATGGTATGAGAGCTATGGATTTCCTAAAAAAATACCTTTTTACCTATTTTCTCTCCTTTTCCCCTCTTTTTATTGCAATACAACCTTTTTGGGTCCCGTTGGATTTTGATCCAATGTCTTCATGTATGTAGGATGGTGCATTTTATTCTCTCAACTGAAGGATGCCCCTAACCACCCAGAAGGGGAGGATGATGTTAGATAGGAGGTCATACAATATTACACCAAACTATTCGAATAAGAGGGTGGTGAGGGGATAGAACACTTTGTGAGTATTTTGCATAGTGTCATAAGTGATGACGACAACCAAAATATTATTAGCAATACCTTAGAGGATGATGTTCATAAGGTTTTTTTAGAGATGGATGAGGATAGCACATCTGACCTGTATGGCTTCACTACAACCTTCTACCATGTGGCATGCATACACATCAAAAAAGATGTGACTGATTTTAAAAGACATTGCATGGATATAAAAGATATCCCTAAAGGATTGAAATGTTTATGACTGATACTCATTCCAATGGTTTGATAATCTGGAAAAATCTCTATCTTTAGACCCCTTAGTGTTGGGAATGTAGTCATGAAACTAAAAATGAAGGTCCTTCTTTCTAGGATCACATCTTTGTTTTTAAGACTCATATCCTCAAAGCAGGCGTCTTCCACTAAAGATAGATATATTTTTGATAACAATAGTCTTGCACATGAACTCATACACGACCATTTGGGGGGGGGGGGGGTGATCAAATAAAATATGGCTAACAAAGTCAACATATCTAAAGCATTTGATAGGATGGGTTGGAGTTTCTTGTAAGAGGTTCTCTGCATTGTAGGGTTCAACCAAAGGATTGTCATGATCATTATGAAAATGGTACATGGTTGTTGGTTGATCCATCATGATCAATGGTGGAATGAGTGATTTCTTTACTACATCTAGGGATCTTTGATAAGGGGATACTATGTCACCATTTGTTTTCATCCTAGAACAATTAACTCTTAGTTGGCACCTCGTTAACGATATTGAGGTCATGCATATTATGATTAAATGAAGGGAGGGGTGTTGCAACTTTGCACTTAATGTTTTCTAAAGACCTTGTAATGACCCTGGCCTGGGTTATGAGTTAAACCCTATTTGTTTTGGCTAATAAAGTTGCTTATAACTTTAATATAATCCTCTAAGGAGTTTTGTTATCATGTGACTCACTTATGTTCCAAGTTTGGTCCTAATTGAATGTTGTTTGAGCAATGTTCCTTTATTTTGGACCAAAGTGCAATTTACCCAAGATGAGGGTTATATTGCAAAATGTCACATATTTAACATGCCATAAGTGTTTTAGCATCATAAGAGAGAGAGTGATGCTAAGTGGTGGCTTGTGGAAAGCCTAAATGCCAAGTTTGAACTTGTTTGAATAATGTTAGTACCTTGTGCACCAATTTTGGTACAAATTGTAATTTACCAAAAATGTGGGGTTGATATGAAAATTACCACCTATAGAGTGTTCCTAGTTCCTCTATGTATCATTTATAGGAGATAGAATTAATGATACACCATGTTTGAATCATTTATGAGTGGTAGTATTCTTGGTGATGAGAAGACTAAGAAAGGGGTTGAATGGAAACCCTAATTTGAGCTTGTATTGAGTGTATCGGGTTGTAGTGTTAAATAGGAGTCCCTATCGGCCAAGGAGCCAAGAGGAGACCCCCATATCATGTTGTTAACTCTTTGCATTTGCAAAAACGAGCTAAGCACCTCAATAAAGCAATGGATATTGGCTTGCAACTTTCCTTGGGAAAGGTTGCATTGAATTGTGAATATAATAATGTGAGTGGAAGTGGCTTGTCCTAGAAGATAACCAAAGGGGGCCGACCCTTATCCATTGCATTATCCTCAAGTTTTTATTTTACATGGCAAGATAAAGATGGAATGCATGCAAGTACATGTGTCAATCCATGCATGGCCATGTGGCACCTACTAGTAGTAAGGTGATGACACCTCTTACACTCTCTCCCATTGACCTTGTATGGTACCAATTTTGACTTCACAGTGGTCGGTTGGAGTATGAGCAGTATACCTCATCTCCTCTGGGCATAAGTGTGATTGTAAAATGTAATCATCCGTGTAGCATATTTTCTTAAGGATTGAATATGGAAATCATTGGTTGATGTTACATTTCTTTTATACATCTTAAATGGATAGATGTTATACACGTTCTTCCTATTCCTTATAAAATGAATATATGATTTACTTTTTTATCATATATAGATGCAATGCTTCATAAAATTATATTTCTCTACTCTGCTTAAACAGTGATTAAATCCTATTATTAATGTAAAAGAATCCTCTACCTAGTTTTATACTGTTAAAGTATGATAATAATATTATTGGTGGAGAGTTATATCTCTCGCTGGGACAATTGTATCACCCCGTGGGATCCAAATTTTTTTAGGTGGACATGCACGAGGGGGGTTGAGACCGTACTAAAGAGGAAGAACATCACCAGCAGGGACAACAATGACAACTTAGGTTGAGTGTACTGTCTGTCGTGTCTTGTAGATAGAAGTGTTATGTGTCGCCTATGTACTCTCAGGTCCTTGGATTTAGTACGTGTTTGTTTTATGAATAATCTAAGGTTTTGGCTAGTATGTCTTGAGGTTTTATGTTGCTTCAATATATGTTTTGACAAACCAACTATTATATGTTATCCTCGAGAAGAGATGGTACAGTGTATGTACAATGTGAACAATGATGTATATATGATTTTGGTTCTTCCTTGAAGAGTTTTCCTAGAAATGGATCTCTTTGTAAAATGGTTTTAATTTTTAGTGGTTTTTGTTAATCCGCTGCTTATGGTTATTCCGCATAATTATTAATGATTTGTCTATCGGTTTGGTGGCAATCATTTCAAGTTTTGGTATCAGAGCTTAAGGTTCGTTGAGTCTACCGAGACAATGGACTAAGATGTTGAGTCTATTCTAGTGACCACCAGTATACCCTATAGTGACTTTTGCTTATGTAGAAGAAAGGATGAAGTTTAAAAATGACTGGGGAACATGAGGAACACGTTGCTAAGAGAAATGTTATTGCACCAAGAGAGGGTGCAAGGGATCAGGCAAGAGAAGAACGAGTGCCTAAGAATTCCCATCTTGACCCAATCAGGATAGAGAAATCTATTTTTATGCTCTTGATGGGAAAGTTAGGACAACAATGATGCATATAGTAGACTTGATACTAGCATTAAAACCTAGATTACCAGTCCTCAACGTAGAAACTTTGGGTTCTGAAAGGGTTCCTGAACGACATAGTCATGTTGGAACAATGGAAAATGTGGGAAGGATTAACATATGGCAAGAAAATAGACTCTGCCATAAGTATAGACAGATAGTACATATGTGATGGCAATGCCCAAGGAGGGGCAATAAGCTGAGAATTAAGGAAAGGTCTCTAAAATTCTAGAGACATTTTCCTATTTGTTCTAAAAAGACAAAGTTTTCGGTGCGATCAGTGTAATAAATGCCTAGTGTACCAAGGCACTAGTCACTAAGTAAAGGCAAAGGTCCTAACTTTCCACCAGTAAGAACTCCTGGCTTAGCTTCTACATCGGTAATAAGACCGATAAGACAATGGTATGAGGATAAGACATGTTATAGATATGGACATGTTGAGCATACTAAACTCTTTTGTTTAATAAGAAGGGATGAAATGACCCAACAACTGAGGCAGACTCAGCAGGGCTTATGAGAGTTACAGCCCAATAGTATAAAAAGGCAAAAGCAACAACATGAAACAACTAGACTCTATATGTTGAGTCAACCTAAAGTGGTAGATGACCGCGAAGAGTAATAGTCAGATAGAGATTTTTCCATTTTGATATGCCTTCTCTTGATGTTATCTGATAATCATAAGAAGGATTGTTGTTATTGACTTCCCTATTGATTGCTCTATGGGAACTTAGGGAGGAAATGATGAGGACTACAATTTATATTCTGATCAATATTCTTTTAAATGCTTTATAATTTCTCTTATCTGTATAAAAGAGGGTGAGATGTAAATGAGATGCCTGGAGAAAATCCAGGGATGCTAAGTCATATGCTTTGATGATATGAAAAGTAAGGAATATGATAGTAAACAAAGTGCATATTACCTAATCTTAGTGCTTGTATACCCTGGCCAGGTATTTAACTATTGAAGATAAGGTAAGTATGGAACTCTTATATTGTTATCTTTCTTATTACTTTGATCAAGTAGTCATTTTGAGACAATCTAGAGAGCATAACGAAACTAGAAATATGCCATGGATATTTTTATCACATCCTAAGTGCAATAAAATGAAATCTGAGATGATCTCAGATCAATCTATGTGTATGAGGAAGTAAAAAGTATAATCCTCATGATAAGAGAAAGAGAACAAGGGAGATGATCCCTGTATGATAAAGTATGTGTGAATAGTAAAGATCTTTTCCATAATGTGAAAATGGGAAATGTGATAAATTCACAAAATGTTCATAATATGTTAGACAATAACAAAGAAAGGAATGATGATATGTAGTCATCAATATAATTCCTATGCAGATGGCAAGGACCGAGGATGAAACAAGAGTAAATGACTCATGAATAGTGAAAGTTCATGCAATAATCTGAGGAGATGATAATCTCTTCTCTTTGATAAACAACCCTGGGTAATGATGGGGTGATAAGTGGAATATGTTTCTTTGTGTTCTTTCCTTTTAGGGACATGGCAATCAAGTGGGTCTTATGACACTTGATGTGCATGTGTTAAAAGTGTCTAATTCATGGATACTTAGAAAAGTATCAGTTCTTCTTGGACTTTGGTTCCAAGATAAAGATATGTGTAACAAGTAATGTCCCAGAATGAAAGAAAGATCCTTTTATATGTGTGGCTTTGGTAATAACAACAGAGAGATGGGAATGATGAGGATGTGATGTGTTTTCGACACATGTGACAGATACTAAAGTAAGGAATTCTGGTATCTAAAAAGTATCAGGTGGTATGGGAAAGTAAAGACATAACTCCTAATCAGATGATTTGTGTTGGTTACCTAGAATGGCCAACTGTGAAATTAGTCTAGTTACATAAAATAGTATGGACATAATATGTTAGGGGTTTATGCTTTGCATAAACATGACATCAATAAGGTGTACTAATCTAAGGAACAATTGAAGAATCATTTTGGGAAAAGCTTATCAAGCTAAAATTAAATTCCTTAGAATACCCCTATCTAGATCAGTTGAGGCAACTTATACATAACATCTAGAGATATCTCAGAGATAAGTTCTTCTTTAATAAGTAGCCTCTCCTTATGACAAGAAAATAATAGCTAATAGGATAGTCGGTACAAGTCATAAGTAAGTTTAGTATTGTGTCAATAGATTAGAGTGGCGCAACAGAAGCATGATAAGACTCAAATGGGTGACAGAATGAAACTCTAGTCTTTCCTTGGAGGATAAATGCTAAACTAAGTGAGGGGTATGGTAAATTCCCTATTATCAAGAATCTTGTCACATAAGTTGTAAGTTGAGAAGGTGGGAAATAAGTAAGGTTTGACACCTGAGTTAAATAAGGTATGTATAATGCTTCTTTGACTAAGAAAAGAGTTACCTGACACAGAGTTGACTCCGCAGTCAGTAATGGATATGACAGCTGAGTATGTGTCATATGTGACAGATTCTATGATAACCCTATGTGGAAGAACTTTGTGATGGTCAAAGTTCTATGGAATCTCCATGAAATCAAGATGTTATGTGGAGACTTAATGATATGATGAACGAATAAATCTATCTCCCTTTACTTGGGATTTCGGGGACGAAATCCTTGTTAGGGTTTTATAACTTGTAATGACCCCGACCTGGGTTATGAGTTAAACCCTATTTTTTTTGGCTAATAAAGTTGCTTATAACTTTACTATAATCCTCTAAGGAGTTTTGTTATCATGTGACACACTTATGTTCCAAGTTTGGTCCTGATTGAATGATGTTTGAGCGATGTTCCTTTATTTTGGACCAAAGTGCAATTTACCCAAGATGAGGGGTGATATTGCAAAATGTCACATATTGAACATGCCTTAATTGTTTTAGAATCAAGAGAGAGATAGAGAGTGATGCTAATTGTTGGCTTGTGGAAAGCCTAAATGCCAAGTTTGAACTTGTTTGAATAATGTTAGTACCTTGTGCACAAATTTTGGTAAAAATTGTAATTTACCCAAAATGTGGGGTTGATATGCAAATTACCACCTCTAGAGTGTTTCTACTTCCTCTATGTATCATTTAGAGGAGAGAGAATGAATGATACACCATGTTTGAATCATTTATGAGTGGTAGTATTCTTGGTGATGAAAAGACCAAGAAAGGGGTTGAATGGAAACCCTAATTTGAGCTTGTATTGAGTGTATCGGGTTGTAGTGTTAAATGGGAGCCCCTATCGGCCAAGGAGCCAAATAGGAGACCCCCATATCGTGTTTTTAACTCTTTGCCTTTGCAAAAACGAGCTAAGCACCTCAATAAAGCAATGGATATCGGCTTGCAACTTTCCTTGGGAAAGGTTGCATTGAATTGTGAATATAATAATGTGAGTGGAAGTGGCTTGTCCTAGAAGATAAAAAAAGGGGTCCGACCCTTATCCCTTGCGTTATCCTCAAGTTTTTATTTTTCATGGAAATATAAAGATGTAATGCATGCAAATACATGTGTCAATCCATGTGTGGCCATGTGGCACCTACTAGTAGTAAGGTGATGACACCTCTTACACTCTCTCCCATTGACCTTATATGGTACTGATTTTGACTTCACAGTGGTCGGTTGGAGTATGAGTGGTATACCTCATCTCCTCAGGGCATAAGTGTGATTGCAAAATGTAATCATCCGTGTAGCGTATTTGCTTAAGGATTGAATACGAAAATCATTGGTTGATGTTACATTTCTTTTATACATCATAAATGGATAGATGTTATACATGTTCTTCCTATTCCTTATAAAATGAATAGATGATTTATTTTTTTATCATATATAGCTACAATGCTTCAGAAGATGATATTTCTCTACTCTGCTTAAACAATGATTAAATCTTGTTATTAATGTAAAAGAATCATCTCCCTAGTTTTATACTATTAAACTATGATAATAATATTGTTGGCAGAGAGTTATATCTCTCACTGGGACAATTGTATCACCCTGTGGGATCCACATTTTTTTAGGTGGATGTGCATGAGGGGGGTTGAGACCATACTAAAGAGGGAGAACATCAACTGTAGGGATAGTAGTGACATCTCAGGTTGAGTGTATTGTCTGCCGTGTCTTGTAGATAGAATTCATGTGTGTCGTCTCTGTACTCTCAGGTCCTTGGATTTAGTATGTGTTTTTTATGAACAATCAGAGATTTTGGCTAGTATGCCTCGAGTTTTTATGTTGCTTCAGTATATGTTTTGACAAAGCAATTGTTATATGTTATCCTCGAGAAGAGATGGTACAGTGTATGTACAATGTGAACAATGATGTATATAAGGTTTGTTTTTTTAGGGAAGTCGGGCGATTATTTTATTCATCTCGCTCACCCCATGCAAGCATATTCAAAGGTAAATTACAAATATGATTTATTTGCATAGAATTAAACATGGTAGTACTACTACCATTACAAGGAAATACTTGTCCAGTATCAATGACGTCCTTGGGAGGGACATCATAATACTTGATCCTACAAGTTTTTTGAAAGTGTGTCTTAGCCAGTGCGTCAGCAGCTCCATTATGCTTCCTCTCCACATGTTGGATCTTCATCTTACATCCCAGAGCAAGTTGGATACCCCTGATAATGCTAGAATATCTACGATGCTTGTAATATTCTTCCTGCACCATCTTCACGGCTGTAAGACAGTCAGTGACCACGATAGTGTTTTGCAAACGGACAAACTTAATAATTTTCGCTGCAAGAGCAATGGCCATGAACTCGGCCTGTAGAGGATTATCTGCTACGATCAGCTGACCTACCCCTCCTTTCCATTGGCTATTACAGTCCTGGGCAATCACTGCAACAGCGCCTTTGCCCTTCTTCCATGCTGCATCCACATGCAGCGACAATTGTCCGCTCCAACTGCTATTAAGATTCGGCATTGCTACTGGGGTCTTAAGGACTTCTTCTCTAACCCAAGCAGCGGCATTTCTTCTGTATTCTAAGAGGATCCTATTCACCTGTTGAGAGGCTGGAGTGTCTGTAGCGTCAAAGACTTCCAAGTTTCGGTACTTCCAAATGATCCAGCAAGCTATGAGGAACATAGTACCCGTAGCACCACTAGAACAGAGACCCCTACTAATCCATTGTTCGAGATTAGACGCATTCCAGAAATCTTGTGCAATAGATGCACCATTCCCAGCCGTAGCTCCTGCAAGTAAGCATTGCCATACAGGTTTCACTTTAGCGCAGTCTCTCAAAGCATGAAGACTAGTCTCGTCCTCTGTATTGCAGCGACTACAAACTGCGTTGGTGGTCATCCGCCATCTCCTCTGTTACGACCCCACCTCCCGATAACCCCCAATTAAGGGAGACCGAGAGGTCGAAGCCATACCCATGACTTCCGGATCAAAGGTTCGACAATTAACCAAAAATAATTATCAAATTTCAACATGCTAAACTGAAAAGTTGTAAGAAAATAAACTTTGCATACCTTTTTAAATTGTGGATCTCTATATTTCTATCCATGCCGATACTAATCTATCTAATCCTCCTTTGTACTTTAATTCTCTTTTAGTATCACACATGCCACTTTACTGTTTGTTCATTTCATTGTACCTAAAACGCCGACAAACAAAACGTCGGTCAGCCATAGCTGGTATGTGGGGGAAACAATAATCTTGCAATTATGATAACCATGTAATCATTCAATTAATCATTAATCAGTCAAGATTACATTTTTCATATAACATCCGCGATCCACGAGTACCCTATCCTCTGTACTATCCCTGCAGTGGACTTGGATCCTATCTTCCTTATGGTGGATCCCCATTAAACCCCTCATGGTCCCACCCATAGGTGAACCAGTTTCTAGGGTTGAGTCGCATGGCACTACCCGTAAGTAGCCCACTCCTTAACTCATGGAAGACTATTGAGTCGCATGGCACTACACATAGGTAGCCCAATTTCTAACTCTCGATAACCTAGACCTTGCTCTAGGATTACCCCTTTTTAGCCTTTTCAAAGTAACAGAGGTGGACCCGGATCTAGCCAGTTATATATCTAATCATTTATAGTGATAATCATAGTCACTTTATAGTTGCATGAAGTAAATAAACATCCAACAGTTTAGTTGCGTTCAATGCGATTAAACATTCGGGAATCCATCGGAAAACTAATTCGGGTAGTCATAAGCGTAACCACATACCTTATTCCTTGCAGTAACCATGCCAAACATCATAGACTTTATGAGTGCATCCAAACATCCAAGTAACCAAGCATATAATCAACAATATCTGAAACATGTATACTACATATGTGTCACCATGTATTCACATTACATTACTCAGATCTAGATGTGCTCCTAAACTAGGGTTTAGGATTATTTCTTGTTTGGACTAAGGATTAGGGCTACGATCCCTAATTCCATCATATTATCATTTATAAGATTACAATCTCACTTTTGCATACTAGGTTAAACCCTAATCATCTTCTTAAGCATATTAGACTACTCATTACATCTTATACACATTATCAACATTAAGATCTTTGGTACTCAATTTATCTTCGAATCATCATAATTCTATTTTATTCGTCGATTTGTACAATTAAAACCATTAGAATTCATATCCACATAAATTAGGGTTTCTAATTCCATTAAGGCATATTCATGTACATAGAACCCTAAATTAAACCAATTACAATAAAAGATCATCTTTTAAAATCATATTTTCACTTTTATGAACAACAGGTTAATATCATATTGAATTATCCATATATCATCAAATCTAAGGGTTTTTCCTTAGTTAAATCATTAAAGATGATAACTTTATGCCCTTTTCAAAATTTCATGCATATAAACTCTAATTTGGACCAATCATGTGCAAAGTTCTTCCTTTTTGAACTCATTGTTCCTTTTTATATTTAACAGGTTAATATCAACTCTATTGACCCATTAAACCCTATTAATCTCTTTATTCATATCAAAGTAGGGTTTCATTACCATTAATACATTAAAGTTCATACTTTACACTACTTTTCGAATTAGGATCAGATTCAGACTATAAAACCATTTTTAATGGATTCCTTGCATTTTTCTGATCAAAATTCATATATAACTTATCCTAAACGGAGTTACCAAATATTAGATATGAATTTTGCAAAGTTTTACCTTTTTGGACCAATGAGGAGATGACACGTCGCCTCCTCCATGCAACGTAGGCGCGGCTCTTGTTTTGGAAACATTTCGAAATCCCGTTTTTGCCCTTGACTTATCCATCCGGCCCAGCACAGCGCGGAGGGCATATTGGTCCAATGTCTCCCTCCTTTCTTCAACCTCGCGACTTGCCTTTGCTGTCGCCCTAGCGGCCACTTGCGCCGCCTCTCCTTGCCTCTCTTTACTCCCTCGTCCTCCGGCGATGATCCCGCTAGCTCCGTCCAGCCCTCACGCAGGTGGGGCCACCCTTGGTTCGGTCGCAACCGCCGGGAGCAGGCTCTGCAAGCCGGCGGCGCACCACTTTGCTGCAGCCGTGCTGCAGGTTTGCGGCCGGTGTCCAGGTGGAGCCCGATGCTCCTGGACGCTCACTGGTCACTCATAGGTCACCGCGGTTCATCAGGCAACCTTCAAAACGGCCGCACGTCTCTCCATTGCTCCAGAGAACTCTCTATCCGGGGTTTAGGGTTAGCATGGAAGGAAGAAGAAGAGGAGGTTAGGGAAACGTGGAATTTTCTTTCTCCTCACAACTAGGGCTCTCCCCCTTATATAGGGGTGAGAAACAAAGCCCTAGGTAGGCTTATAATCGACCCAAAGAGTCCTCTCTAAAAGGAATCATTTTCCTTTTAGGAGAAGAATCCTTTTGTTTTGCTCTTATTATTTGAATATATAGGAAATAAGAATTTCCTCTTTCTTATCTTCTTTATCCTTTCTCTTCCACCCTTAGGCACGAAATATCTATTTTCCTTTGACAGAAATTACCTTCTTTTAGTAATACCACTCAATACATTAATAATTTATCTCATTATCTTTTTATTTTCCAAATATGCTATTTTCTCTTTCCACTTTGCAAATATCTCATTATTTTGGGTTCCTTGGACCTCAATAAAACCCAAGGCACACATTCCCACATTGGGAAACGTTGGTTTGCCTTTATCTTCTTTTAAAAGCCAATTTCTCATATTATATTTATTTCTTATCAAAATATCTCCTTTTTGAGGATTTCTTTTTATTTCTCTTTTATTTTCCTCATTGGAATTCCTTCTATCATAATAAAACCTTGGGATACGAAATTCTATAAAGGGAAAATCAATTATCCATCTTTTCACTTAATTTCCACATTTCATCAATGTTTTCAATTTCTCTCTTAAAAAGAAATACATATTTAATCTTTTCTTTTTCTTATTTCCTTTCTTTACAACTTTAGACTCCTTGGAACCCAAGGAATCCAAGAGGCACGAAATCCTCTTTGGATTTGCCTTCTAGAGGTTTCCACATATTTCTTTTCTTAAAATTCAATTATCCATTTACTAATTGAATTTTCTTTATTATTGCCATGTTATTGGGCCCAATAGCTAATAAAGCCCACAAAGCAACCAATCAAGGCTATTGTGAAAATAATTCATTTATTCAAAGCAAATCACATCATTATATGTTCAATTATCCTTAATATGAGAAATTGCATTTCTCATCAATTGAACCTGAAAATTGAGGTTATAACATCCTTCCCCTCTTATAGGAATTTTGTCCTCAAAATTCAACAAGCAAACAAACAATTCAGGATAAGACTTTTCCATGTCCATCATTGGCCCCTATGTGGCTTTTGTCGTACCCATGGCATTTTCAAAGAACCTTTATCAGCACATATTCTTTTCTCTGAGTTCTTTCATCCTGGCGTCTATAAACTACACAGGCGACTCAGGCCATTTCAGCCTCCCTTGGGGCTCACTAGGTTCATTGCTCAGCACATGGTAGGGGTACCTCACATAGTGCTCTATATTGGACATATGGAAAACATCTCCCATTACTCTATCCTGAGGGGTAGAGTCAAACCTAACCTTCTCCACCCATCCATCTCTAATGGACCCATGTATCGGGGATTCGGCTCTCTTAGATATAACTTAGAGGGGTCGGATTTTTATGCCATATTTTCTCCCACAGTAACTTGTATGTCAGTCTACTTTGCATTTGCTCACGACTCTCATCGTCTTTAGGCTCCTTTCAGCCCTTGCACAATCAAAGTGACTTCATCTACACGCACTGGGGTCCCTTTTCCTAGCCATCATGTGGCCCTTTTTAACCATCATGTGGTCCTTTCACCAACATCACCTTACTGAAGTGGTGACCGACACAACCTCCCTTACAGAGCTTCATATAAAACCCGATACTAGCTATGGTGGTCATTGTCACATCTTGCATAGGACAAGAAATGTCTCTAGATATCACCCTGAATAAGCACACATGCCCTCATCAGACCTTTTAGTCTGGATCATACTAACCATTGTTAGGGGTGATAAACTATACTATCATTGAGTTTTCCATGTACCTACTTCCATTTTATGGAAGCGAACCTTTAGGTCAAACTCAAGAACCTTTAAACCCACTTCATGGTGTAGTTGAACCGTCCCTCTCACATGGGTAGTTCAACTGCATCTGTCCCTTAACAGAACTCTTCCTTATCTAGATAAGGCGACCTTCCATAACCCACATTGTATCTCGACCTTCCTCGATCCAAGGAAGACCTATCACAACATCCATAGTGTTGAGCTCTCATTCCCTCTCAAGGATTCTTTTATCCTCTATATCGATACACTGGGTTACTGGGGTTCGTCCTTTACCTCTTGGCTTGCATGTCCATACACCACATGCAACTTCATCTTAAGCATCCAAAGTTCTACTGTTATTTTCCACAGTGTATGATGATCTCCAACCATGACTCCATGTATGTCATGATTCTTTCAAGATCAACTCCTCGAAACTCTAAACCACTCTAGTCGGGGTTTCATCACCTTCTCTTCCAAAGAAGTGCACTTGAGGTTTTATCATTATCCTTCCATCATCTCAAGGATTAGACTGGCTAACCAAACAACCCTTAACCTTTCAACGTATCTTGTTACATACGTGTGTTATCCAATCACCTCTCCTTTTCAAACTTAGGGTTAGCCAAACAACCTCTTCTAGCTTCTGGTTAAACAAGTCAGATGTATCTCAACCAGAGCATTCATTACCACTTCACATCCTTAGGTATTAGGTGACGTTACACTTTCATGCATTTCACTTATCATGTCACCTCAAACTATATGTTTATCTTCCTAAGAACACTCTCTGATTTCATCATCAAACTCATCCTGGTATAACTTGTAAGTTCCACATATCTCATGATAAAAACATATTCATAAGGTGACTACCTCATTCCCTTTTTATCGTTCACTTTACCAAGGTAGGTTATCCTCTCTGTCCCCATATCTCGTGGCAACATTCCAACCTACATCATCATCCCTTATCCTTGGTGTATGGCATGCGTAATATCCTATCTCTCACTCCCATAACAAGAGGAAATAAGCATTTGGCTGCAGTCCAAATACAGAGTTCTTCCTGTTCCAAGAGTAGAGATGGTACATCCCACCTTGCCAGTACAACTTTAAATCTAAGTTACAACGTGCCACGTATGTCTCTTCATCACAACCATCATGATATCAAACTAATCTTGAACCTACTGAGGTTTATATCCTTGGTCATCTCCTCTAGGTCTATAGGGTACCGACTCTTTTGGGGTCATTCCTCTTCCCTCATGCATCAAGAGAGTGCCCTACTCATCTGCCCTTTGGGTCCCATGAGTTCATGAAGGTGATCAATCTCCTAACCCATGGCCCTCAGACAATGATAGCTGTTACCTCCCGACCCTATGGTCATGTGCAACTGGGGAATTAGGCAACTCCTACTTTCATCGGTCTTATCCCTACCTGACCCTAGGATAGACTTAGGATTTTCCATTATAGTATATGTTCACTTAGAATCTTACCCAAGTCTTCATCATCTCTCTTTCTGCATTCATGGGCCGACTTTCATCCGCTCATAAGCATTAAGGCAACCCGCCTACCTTGGTCAAGCCCCATACTGGTTACCTCCATGGTAACACTTTCACATGCAATGGAGATGGATATCCATGGGTCTGTAGATTCAATCTCATACTATGTACCTTCCACTTATCTTCTCAAGATCCTATGAGACCTCTTTAGGTTACTTTAAACCAACAAAACTGATATGCACCCTTCCAAAGGGGTCCCTCTCCCCGGATGGGAGGAAAACTATCTCTAAGGTCACAAAAGCTCTTAGGTCTAGGGTTTACATCTACCCGAGCCTACTTAGCCCTAGAAAGCCATTAAGGAACGAGCAGATCACTTATGTACCATGCTAGGTCATACTTGTCCTCTTTCCTCAATGCTGGATCAAGGTCATACCTTCCTTTATCATCAACCTATCTATGAGGGGTTCATTACACATACCTTAAACTTAAGGGACTTCCCTTTTTCCTTTATTCATGAGGTGTACCATGCTCGAAACTATAGAAACTTAATTCTCATCCTGAGCATTAGGTATACCACTTCCCCTCTTAGGCCTAGGAACCCTAGGTTCACTTTTAGGTGTCCAACGACACGCTCTAACTCTGAACCATGAGTCAAGCTTGCAAAAGGTATCTCGTGCACTTCCTGTCATCCTTCTTCTCGATCAACACCCAGGGTTGGGTCCTCCTTAAGGACAACCATCAAGATACAAGGCCTCATAACCTGTTACAAAACCTTTCTAAGTCTAAGGAACTCTCCTTCCTACTTCGAAGGGTAAACCTCTCTACCATAGGCACGTAGGCACCAGATGCTTCATCTTCATGCCTAGGATTTCGTCCCTCTAAAGGCAACCAAGATAACATCAACTTTCAGGGATCGATCATGAGGCAACCAGTATCATCCATTGTTCAGGTTTTTAGACTTCCAACCTTCTTGCTGGGTTCCCTGCCCTCTCTAGGGCTAACCCTACGTCCAACCTCACCATTAGAGGTCCTCTCTTTATGAAGGTTCAACCTCAAAGGCATGCTCTACATAGGTGAAGCCTAGGTTCAAACTTATGGTTGCTCAAGATCATCCATAGCCCTTTATGCTCCATCATGATTCCTTATCCAGGGTTTCATCCTACTGTCAGCACTATGATGTGCCCTAGGTGCCAACTATACCTTACTTGCACAAGCCCTTAGGGTTTCTAAGGTCCTTCACTAACCTCATCCTCTAAGGAGTTATCTTTTACCCTGACATGCACGATCCTTCCCAGGGTTGGGTAGCCAAAGGTGTTAGGTCATCCATGGATCATATGGCATCCCAAAGGCATGTCCCTACAAACACCTGGTCTAACTCATCTCTCTCTAACCATCACTTAGGGTTAGGGTTAGCATCATCCTCATAGGATGTGCCAGGTTTCTACTAGCAATGGAGATCTCTATCTCCAAAAAGGATTTATCCTCCTGACAAGAAGGTCTAGCCTCAGGTCTCTTCTGAGGTCATGACATCTCATGTCATACGACCTAAGCATGTATCTATTATTTATTTTGTGCTTAATCTATTAAGCTTATGTCCATGACATCTTATTTACATGCCTTTTATTAATTCAGTGGAGGATTCCTTAAACCTTATTAACCTTACCCATACCTCAAGAGGGTGAGGAGAAGAAAGGAAACCCTAATCCTTCATGTCCTTATCAGAATTTTGTGATGAGAAGGGATGAATAAGATGAGAAATCCTAAAGGTATCTTATTTCGATTCATACCCTAAGACTTTGGCCAGGCGGTCACACGGGTCCGGGAGTCCTCGTATTCCGACTAGCGGTGCGGAGGAAAATCTTGCCAGCCCCCGGTCGTGATCCCTTTCTAGACACCTCCGTCTTTCGGATACTCCTCTAATAACTCCCTTGGGTTCTATGGAGTTTGTAAAATTTAATAATTATTAATGGTTAAATGAGGAACCTACGCTCTGATACCAAATGTTACGACCCCACCTCCCGATAACCCCCAATTAAGGGAGACCGAGAGGTCGAAGCCATACCCATGACTTCCGGATCAAAGGTTCGACAATTAACCAAAAATAATTATCAAATTTCAACATGCTAAACTGAAAAGTTGTAAGAAAATAAACTTTGCATACCTTTTTAAATTGTGGATCTCTATATTTCTATCCATGCCGATACTAATCTATCTAATCCTCCTTTGTACTTTAATTCTCTTTTAGTATCACACATGCCACTTTACTGTTTGTTCATTTCATTGTACCTAAAACGCCGACAAACAAAACGTCGGTCAGCCATAGCTGGTATGTGGGGGAAACAATAATCTTGCAATTATGATAACCATGTAATCATTCAATTAATCATTAATCAGTCAAGATTACATTTTTCATATAACATCCGCGATCCACGAGTACCCTATCCTCTGTACTATCCCTGCAGTGGACTTGGATCCTATCTTCCTTATGGTGGATCCCCATTAAACCCCTCATGGTCCCACCCATAGGTGAACCAGTTTCTAGGGTTGAGTCGCATGGCACTACCCGTAAGTAGCCCACTCCTTAACTCATGGAAGACTATTGAGTCGCATGGCACTACACATAGGTAGCCCAATTTCTAACTCTCGATAACCTAGACCTTGCTCTAGGATTACCCCTTTTTAGCCTTTTCAAAGTAACAGAGGTGGACCCGGATCTAGCCAGTTATATATCTAATCATTTATAGTGATAATCATAGTCACTTTATAGTTGCATGAAGTAAATAAACATCCAACAGTTTAGTTGCGTTCAATGCGATTAAACATTCGGGAATCCATCGGAAAACTAATTCGGGTAGTCATAAGCGTAACCACATACCTTATTCCTTGCAGTAACCATGCCAAACATCATAGACTTTATGAGTGCATCCAAACATCCAAGTAACCAAGCATATAATCAACAATATCTGAAACATGTATACTACATATGTGTCACCATGTATTCACATTACATTACTCAGATCTAGATGTGCTCCTAAACTAGGGTTTAGGATTATTTCTTGTTTGGACTAAGGATTAGGGCTACGATCCCTAATTCCATCATATTATCATTTATAAGATTACAATCTCACTTTTGCATACTAGGTTAAACCCTAATCATCTTCTTAAGCATATTAGACTACTCATTACATCTTATACACATTATCAACATTAAGATCTTTGGTACTCAATTTATCTTCGAATCATCATAATTCTATTTTATTCGTCGATTTGTACAATTAAAACCATTAGAATTCATATCCACATAAATTAGGGTTTCTAATTCCATTAAGGCATATTCATGTACATAGAACCCTAAATTAAACCAATTACAATAAAAGATCATCTTTTAAAATCATATTTTCACTTTTATGAACAACAGGTTAATATCATATTGAATTATCCATATATCATCAAATCTAAGGGTTTTTCCTTAGTTAAATCATTAAAGATGATAACTTTATGCCCTTTTCAAAATTTCATGCATATAAACTCTAATTTGGACCAATCATGTGCAAAGTTCTTCCTTTTTGAACTCATTGTTCCTTTTTATATTTAACAGGTTAATATCAACTCTATTGACCCATTAAACCCTATTAATCTCTTTATTCATATCAAAGTAGGGTTTCATTACCATTAATACATTAAAGTTCATACTTTACACTACTTTTCGAATTAGGATCAGATTCAGACTATAAAACCATTTTGAATGGATTCCTTGCATTTTTCTGATCAAAATTCATATATAACTTATCCTAAACGGAGTTACCAAATATTAGATATGAATTTTGCAAAGTTTTACCTTTTTGGACCAATGAGGAGATGACACGTCGCCTCCTCCATGCAACGTAGGCGCGGCTCTTGTTTTGGAAACATTTCGAAATCCCGTTTTTGCCCTTGACTTATCCATCCGGCCCAGCACAGCGCGGAGGGCATATTGGTCCAATGTCTCCCTCCTTTCTTCAACCTCGCGACTTGCCTTTGCTGTCGCCCTAGCGGCCACTTGCGCCGCCTCTCCTTGCCTCTCTTTACTCCCTCGTCCTCCGGCGATGATCCCGCTAGCTCCGTCCAGCCCTCACGCAGGTGGGGCCACCCTTGGTTCGGTCGCAACCGCCGGGAGCAGGCTCTGCAAGCCGGCGGCGCACCACTTTGCTGCAGCCGTGCTGCAGGTTTGCGGCCGGTGTCCAGGTGGAGCCCGATGCTCCTGGACGCTCACTGGTCACTCATAGGTCACCGCGGTTCATCAGGCAACCTTCAAAACGGCCGCACGTCTCTCCATTGCTCCAGAGAACTCTCTATCCGGGGTTTAGGGTTAGCATGGAAGGAAGAAGAAGAGGAGGTTAGGGAAACGTGGAATTTTCTTTCTCCTCACAACTAGGGCTCTCCCCCTTATATAGGGGTGAGAAACAAAGCCCTAGGTAGGCTTATAATCGACCCAAAGAGTCCTCTCTAAAAGGAATCATTTTCCTTTTAGGAGAAGAATCCTTTTGTTTTGCTCTTATTATTTGAATATATAGGAAATAAGAATTTCCTCTTTCTTATCTTCTTTATCCTTTCTCTTCCACCCTTAGGCACGAAATATCTATTTTCCTTTGACAGAAATTACCTTCTTTTAGTAATACCACTCAATACATTAATAATTTATCTCATTATCTTTTTATTTTCCAAATATGCTATTTTCTCTTTCCACTTTGCAAATATCTCATTATTTTGGGTTCCTTGGACCTCAATAAAACCCAAGGCACACATTCCCACATTGGGAAACGTTGGTTTGCCTTTATCTTCTTTTAAAAGCCAATTTCTCATATTATATTTATTTCTTATCAAAATATCTCCTTTTTGAGGATTTCTTTTTATTTCTCTTTTATTTTCCTCATTGGAATTCCTTCTATCATAATAAAACCTTGGGATACGAAATTCTATAAAGGGAAAATCAATTATCCATCTTTTCACTTAATTTCCACATTTCATCAATGTTTTCAATTTCTCTCTTAAAAAGAAATACATATTTAATCTTTTCTTTTTCTTATTTCCTTTCTTTACAACTTTAGACTCCTTGGAACCCAAGGAATCCAAGAGGCACGAAATCCTCTTTGGATTTGCCTTCTAGAGGTTTCCACATATTTCTTTTCTTAAAATTCAATTATCCATTTACTAATTGAATTTTCTTTATTATTGCCATGTTATTGGGCCCAATAGCTAATAAAGCCCACAAAGCAACCAATCAAGGCTATTGTGAAAATAATTCATTTATTCAAAGCAAATCACATCATTATATGTTCAATTATCCTTAATATGAGAAATTGCATTTCTCATCAATTGAACCTGAAAATTGAGGTTATAACATCCTCCGTTTCCAGTTAGTAAGGAGCGCTCCATTAGCAGCGATCCACATGAAATTCTTTACCTTCGCCGCCACTTGAGCTTTCCATATAGCAGACCATTGTCCAGGTCTTTTTATCTCAGAATCCGCTCTTAAGGCAGTATAGGCTGATTTGGCTGTGTAACTGCCCCCAACATTGAGCTTCCAAACATAAATATCGTCGGCCGTAGTCTCAACAGGTGTTTGGATTTTATCAATCTCCTTGACAACAACCACGGGAAGCCATAGATTAAGGAAATCCCTGTCCCATTGACCCTCCATGTTCACTAAACTGCTCACCTTCAAGTCCCGCAGTTCACTAGGTATCTCTTGGATAACGTGGTCCTTCAAGTAGCTGCCACTTGGGAGCCAACAATCATACCACACATTGATACAATTCCCACTTATAGGGCAAAGGAAAGTGTTAGCCTTCATAAATGAATTCATCTGTAGAACCGTTCTCGCCAAACGCGATAAATTAGAAGTGATTACAGTGTTGCTCTTCAGGAGCTTATCCCGCATGGCCGTGCACCAAAGGGTGTTTCTCCCACTCCATATATCCCAGTTATGACGGAGAAGCAACGCCTGGTTCCAGTCCCTCATAGACTTGAGACCCAGGCCACCGTGGATTTTCTTGCTCATAATCCTTTCCCATGATACGAGGTGTGTCCCTCTCCTTTTCCGGCCACCACTCCAAATGAACCGTCAGATCTCCCCATCAATTCTGTCACATAGTTGCAAAGGGAGCTTGGAAGTTTGCATGATGTACGTTGGAATGGTGGCAAGGGTACTTTTAGCAAGGCAGACGCGCCCTGCAAAGGATAAAGTTTTAGCAGCCCAAGAGTTAACTCTGCTAGTAACCTTGTCGAGAACATCGCTGTAGGTCTTCTTGTTCACCCTAGTATGGAGGATCGGGACCCCTAGATATCTCCCCAGGTCCTGAGTACTTTGCAGCCCGCTACGATGACATATTTGAATAATTTCCTGCTGGGTTACACTCTTGGAAAAGAAAATCCTCGTCTTCTCAATCGAGATAGCTTGGCCCGAAGCCAACTCAAACTCCTTGAAGCAGTGCAGAATAGTATCAATGTTAGTTGTACTGGCTTTGGCAAACAGAAGGATGTCATCGGCAAAGCAGAGATGAGCAACCCGCAGGCCCTTCCTACCCAGTTGTATTGGGTGCCATCTTTTAGAGTGAACACAATCCTCAATCATCTGACTTAATCGTTCAATGCATAGCACGAAGATATAAGGACTCAAGGGGTCACCTTGTCTAAGGCCCCTTTTCGGCCTAAAACTGGTCGAACTCCTGCCATTCCAAGCAATGGTCGAGCTTCCCCTGGTGATAGAGCTCATGATATAATGAATCATGCTATTAGGAAGCTTCAACTTTTTCAGTGTATCTTCAATGAAGCTCCAAGCCAGTCTGTCATAAGCTTTCGTGAGGTCAATTTTAATGGCCATTGTCTTCTTAGAATTCTTTCTTTTCATAGTATGTATAATTTCCTGTGCTGCAGTGATATTATCAGATATTTTCCTGCCTAGGACAAAGGCACTTTGCGCTGGATTAATCCAACCTGGTAGCCATTTTTTCAGTCTTTCAACAATGACTTTAGAACAGAGCTTCAGAATGGTGTTATTGATAGAAATAGGCCGAAACTGACTAGCACTTTCCGGTTTAGGCACTTTGGGAATGAGCACCACAGTAGCATTGCACATTTGTTCGTTCAGCAAGCCATCACTAAGAGCCTCCTTCACAGTAGTATAAATGGAATCTTGGGTAACAGGCCAGTTGGATAACAGGAAATGAGCAGAAGTACCATCTGGACCGGCAGCTTTATAGGGGTCCATGGATTTGAGAATAGCAAGGATCTCATCCTTATGAACGGGTTCGGACAACCGATTATAATCCTCACCAAGAACAGGAGCAAAACGTGCGGGAATGGTGTCGATATGTTGCTGGCAGGTGTTGCTATCAGAAGTAAACAGCTCAATAAAATAATCAGTAATCAGTTTAAAGATGTCGTCTTCACTGGTAATCCAATCACCCGACTGGTTTTTAATAGTAAGACATTTATTGGACCTCCTCCTTTGGTTCACATAGGCTTGGTAGAAGCGGGTATTGGAATCTCCCTCCCGAATCCAGTTGACGTGGCTCTTTTGTTTCCAATCCTCTTCTTCCTGTTTCAGAAAAATTTTGAGTTCATCCTCCATCTTGGTGCAAAGATTGTCAGAAATAACATCACAGTGGACAGCCATATTCATCTGGAGAGTGTTTATGTTACGTGACAGCCTTTCTTTAGTTTCTTTTCTCTTCTTATTTCGCTCAGCATCCCACGCATGGATAGGCTGCCTTGCCCGCTCAAGGGCCTCAGGGAAAGGGAGGTGTCTGCTCCAGTGTCGGTCCATACATTGATAAAAGGAGGGGTCCTGAGCCCATGACGCTTTGGTAACAAACCTGTGCTGCCTGTGCAAAGCCGACTGAGTTTGAATAAGAAGAGGACAATGATCTGATTCAATCTTAGGGAGGTGGGTCACCGCAACATCAGGGAAGGCGGAGAGGAATTCAGCATTCGCCAAGCCTCGGTCGAGTCTGCTTTGCTTCACTCCGTGCCTGTAGGTGAATTTTTGTCCGGAAAAGCCAAGATCATTTAGGCCAGCGTCGAGCATAGTGGCGGAGAAGAGCTGGGCCTCACGATGGTTGTAAGTCAGGTAACCAACCGTTTCAGAAGGTGAGACAGTAGTGTTGAAGTCGCCTGCAACTATCCACGGCTCAGATAGACTATTACCCATATCGTTTAAATGCTTCCACAGGAGATTGCGGATCTGAAAGTGGGGGTTAGCATAAATGAAGGTAGCAATAAACGATTTATTCACTCGGCAAGATATAAATTGTCGGTGTGTCTGGAGAATCTGCACATCGCAAACAGCAGCGTCCCAACAGATCCAAATCCCGCCTGAGTAGCCTCGAGCTTCAGAACGATGCTAATTTGGAAATCCGAGCTTTTTAATCGTGTGATAAGCTTTATCCGCACTGATACGAGGTTCAAGCATAGCCGTAATAGCAGGTTTGTGTTTAGAGACAAGATCTTTGAGAACTCTGCAAGTATCATCGTTACCAATACCTCTCACGTTCCAACACAGCAACTTCGACATCCCACAAGGAATGTATTCCAGGCTTCTTCTAAAAAAGGAAATTAAGATAGGTTGTCATTGGTCTCCTTGTTCCCTTCGCAGCAATTTTCTGCTTCTTCTTCCATATCGGCGCTGTTGTCTATGTCAGTGCTTCCTTTCAGCCTAGGACTCCGCCTAACGCCCTCCACAGCTGCTTTAGCAACACCTGCTCTTTTCATCTTCGTCCCACTTCCCTTAAAGATTTTCCCTGCCGTTGATTTCCTTATAGTAGTGGATACGGATGTTGTAGTGTCATTATCCCGTTTCTTAATTATGCTGCATGTAGTATGCAGGGTAGCAGCCCTAGTCACGGGCACCACGTCCTCAGGTATTATTTCAATGACTTCGTCGATAGCCGGGTTCACGGCTGTATGATCTGGGACTTTGTTGGTCTGCCCACCCGGCGTAGGCTGTTTGTTAATTTGTTGAGGTTGATTTGTAATATCCCGCAGAACTTTCCGCTTTTGGTCAGCCGTTTCAAGTTGCTCCGGTGCCTTCTTCTTCCTCCAGATCTTAGGGTTCTTTGGTGCCATCGACTTTTCCGCCACCCTTTTTCCTTCTTGACTAGTGCGCGTAACTTCTTCGGGCTCTTCGTCATCTGCCATCAAGTTGTCAAACTGATTCCTTGTTGGGGTCGCCGAACTCGTGGACGCCTTGTTGGATTGCTGTTTCCCCTTATACCCTCTTCGGGCCTTCTGTGTTTTCCACTGATTATCGGCTTCCACAGCAGGTGCTACCGGTGGGCCGGTATTGTTTTGTTGCACCTCCGTTTGTGTGGTTCCCGCACGACATTGTACAGAGGTGTGACCATCCTCTCCGCAATTAGCACACTGGAAAGGGAATCCCTCGTATTCAACTTCAAACTCCTGACCATTGATAACGATATTAGCCGCCAACTCGGACGTGGTATCAAGTTCGACGGCCAGCCGTGCGAACTTGCTTCTTGTTCGCTTGATGGTGTGTTCATCAACTTTAATTAGTCTACCAAGAGCCTTGCCTATGCAATTGAAGATAGTTTGAACGTAGAGGTGTAAAGGGAGGTTCAGGATCCTGACCCAGCAGACAATTTTCTGTGGTAAATCAGCAGAGGGGATAAAAGAAGGATGCCAATCCCAGACAATTAGGTTGCATCCAAAGATCTTCCAAGGTCCTCCCGTCATTGCCATATCATAGTCTCGACGACATGAGAGCTGGATAACAAAATGATTCATGTCCAGTTCGTAAATGTTATACTTGCCAACAAGGCTCCACATGGCTCGGAGACGATCTTTGAGGGTCATGTACCCAAGTTGTGTTCCCATAGCCTTTACAACCACCGCATATTGCCACGGACAAACAAGGAACTCCTCATACATGGGATCTATTGTGATTTCCGGTTGTCCGTCTGCGATGTACAGGTTAACCGCTTCTGGATCAAGGTGTTCTTCGAACAACTTATGAAGAAAAAGATCAGATGAACCATGCGTAGCTGCTCCAGTCGACTCTGTAACTTTGTTCTGACCCCAAACACTCGTAGATTGGGTTACCGGGAGGTTCTGCGTCTCCTTACTACAGCCTGCGATCGGTGGGAAAAACCCCAGTGGGTGTGTTCCTCCTGCTGCGACAGGGATCTGCGCCCCGCCGCCGCCTTTCGGATCCGCTCCACCTTGGCTTCCTTCCTTGGACGATCCCCTCATGCCTCCATATTCGAACTCAATACCCATATTAGGGATACATATCTTGTCCGCGTTCATGGAAGTCGGATCTAGGGTTGTGCTGGTGCCACCTCTTCTTTCCTTCTCCGGACTTCTTGGTTGCCTATCAATGCCTTGATCACCATTGGAAACGCTACCTGTCGTGCGTCTCTCTTCGACCGCCTTCCTGGCCTCCGTAGAGGCCGTACCCACAGTGCCTCCGGGATCGCCTGCCGCCGCCGCCCCCCACTCCGCCTCCATTAACTTTTTATTACGAATGATGTATATAAGGTTTTGGTTCTTCCTTAAAGAGTTTTCCTGGAAATGGATCTCTTTGTAAAATGGTTTTAATTATTAGTGGTTTTTGTTAATCTGTTGCTTATGGTTATCCCGCATAATTAGTAATGATTTGTCTATCGATTTGGTGGCAGTCATTTCAGACCTTGTCTTTTTTGTCAAACTAAATGGATACACATATGATAAGATTTGAGAGATCTTGAATCATTAATATTTAGCATCAAGTAAAATCATTAGCAAAATAAAATCATCAGTCATACTAGGGATCAAACCTAAGGAAATATCAGATGCATGGGCTTGTGCTTGTACCTCAGAACCCATCCAATACTTAGGTGTACCTATATTCCCATAGGTGAAGAATGAGGTTGGGTTATTAAAATCTTGAGAAATGAAAATCATTGGAGGAAGAAACTAAGTTTTAGCTCGCATAAAGGTAGTTGGCCAAATGGAAAATTCATTTAGTAGACTGGACTATATCAGAACATTATGGAACTGATCAATCAATTTATTGATCTTGTACACTTAGCTAATTAGACTTCCATATGGTCAATTGTGTTGACCATTGTCCAATCAGTTCACCAGATTATCCAGTTAAGCGTTAGGCTGATCTAGGCTCAATTTACCAAGTAAATATTCTAGTTGATCAACTGATATGTCAACTCAGTTAATTGGGCTTTCCAATTGATTGACTGGGCTTCTGGAGAGTTTATCATTGATTTAATTGATTACCTCAACCTTTCAATAAAAAATTCTTGTTTCCACAATTGCACTTCTCTTACCTATGCATCTTATGTGTTGACTTATAGGCTCCACATTGTGTTGGCAGTGATGTATGCAATCATACTATGACTTCACACACAATGATTGGTATCTAGCAAGACTTCATTATCACCCAAGTTATTAGATAAGTTAGAGAACAATTTCAAGATATTATTACAACCAATGTTATGGTGATCGCATAATCCTTTTGTTTCCAATATACATATTGAATCAGAGGCATGAAAACATCACCCACTTAATGTTAGATATTTGCTACATGATCTTAAGTAGATTGTTAACAATACATGAAATCTCGATAGCAAATATTGAATCACATGTGCATGGCTATGCATTTTGTAGTCTCACTCATCAAGTGGTAATGATATTACTCCAATGGGAGAGACAGATTTCATCTATAAAACATATATCAATGCACATGTGTCAAAGTGTACCAAGGAACTACTTATATAGCAACCCTTCTTCAAAATCATGTTGAGTAAAAACAACCTGTGGTAGTTGTAGTTGTTGGTATAGTATGCCCAGAGAGCCAATCATATGATGATTGCAAGGAGGCATGTGATACTTGATTTGATAATAATAAAGGCAATTTTCGTCTATATGTTTTAACTATTTTTTGAGATAATAGTATAACATGTTACATGTCTAGAGAGTGACAATACTCAATATGTATGTCTTCAAGTACATGACTTGAACAATGAGATCATACAGATGTTAAGAGTATGTACATTCTCACTGTCGTCCCTAGTTGGTTGTTATTGTGTAAATAACCATAGACATCAATAACACAAAAGATTAGAGTGTGTGTTGGTTGATGAAAAAATCTCATTAGTCGTGATATATGATATCAAACCAAGCAAATAGATACATATTAGAGAACAGTGTATCAGACAAACCGGCCATAAGAGTGATGCATGGAAACCACACTTGGTTAATCAAGATCATCTCTTATAGTATTGGTGGTGACTATGGTTCTTAGACCTGAAATTACTGTATTCATCACATGTGGTTGGGTACACTTTGACATCATCAAATGCAGTCTTAAAACATGGGTTGTTATAATAGTGATGATTGGGTGACTTTGACACATGGGAACTTGACTATGAGTGATAGATATGGAATTTGTCCCTGCTAAGGGAGTGTGATATCCTGGCCACTTAAGGAGTGAGACTGAGAAATGCATGGCCATGCACATGTAAGTCAATATATGATATTGAGCTTACATATATCTCAGACAGTCTACTCTGAATCAAGAAACATGGATTGAATGTTTGTAGAGGATGACAAGTCCATGCCTCGAGTTCAATCTGGATATCAGTGACAAAGGAACTATATATTCACTGTAACACCAATAATAGATTGTAGGTTGAAAGTTGTTTTCCAACTTCCCTTTTCACTTGGGTAGCACGGATGTGTGACTAGGCATCGGTCTTTGCTTGTGAAGTCATAAGTTAGTTATGGACATTCACTGCCAATGTGAAATGGGACCTATAGGGTCACACACATAGGATTAACCTGGAAGAGCAGTTTATCCATGAACGATGTGTAGATTGATTACTTAAGTGTTTAGGTACTCAATTAAACATTCGATCAATAAATTTGACTCATAATCATCAAGTTCAAGTGTTGAACCAACTGATTAGAGTGTCAGATTGATTGAGAACTGCATTGACTAATTTCTGCACAACCTAGACCATCAACTAACCGGCTCATTCGGTGAACCGATCGGCTCATGGTCAGTTATCAGTTCACATGGACCAAATGAGCAAGTATTGGGTTTTTCTCGGTTTGTGAGAAAAGATCCTCGTTTTACTTGTTCAATTTGATTGGGATAAGAATTAATCTTTGCATTAATTAGAATCAAATAAGGAAAGTCAATTGTGGGAAAGTCTGGGAAGTGAAATGACCTCGGTGAACCGATCGAATCACCTACCCAAATGACCAGTTTAGTTATGAATTGATCGACTCACCTACCCAAATGACTGATTCATCTATGAACTGACCGGTTTGCCTGCCACAATACAATTAGTTCACAGAAAATCTGGACCCTTCTACTCCCGCACAGACTGGAAATGCTGACTCTACCCTCTACTATAAATAGAGGGGTATAGGGGGCTTCTCAAAGCACACAACTCAAAACATCAGTTGCTCTACAAAGTTGTTGTCCTCTCTGGTTTTGGTAACTGAGAGAGCCCAAGTAAGTTCTACCCCTCCAGTGATGAACAGTGAGGGAAAGACAACTGTAGAAAAGTGACTGGTGGTGGGAGAGTGTGTCGGTGACTAGTACACCAACAGAAGGGGGCGACTCTTTCTAGTCTATCCTTTAGGGCAACTAGAGTTCCCAGTGGTCCATGTGCACTATCTATAGAGGTAGGAGATTTCTACCGCTCAGGAGGACAACTGTCAACCGTATTCCGGGTCAAGAGCAGGAGCTACACGGACACTGTCGAAGACTAGTGGTTGAAGGCCACACTAGTTGTGAGGTATTGTCACTGAGCAAGCCTCTGGACTAGGTATATCTTGCTAAACCATCTTTCCTATTGCATAGTTGTTGATGCGATCTATTGGTTCTGGGTTTGTGGTTAGATAAAATTTTTGTTTCCACTGCCTGTTCTGTCCCATAAAACCCAACAGTGGTATCAGAGCCACATCAACATACTATGTTTTAGGATAAATTGATATGATCAGATTTTGGCTTTTCACCATTTATTTGTTATATGCAATGTGAATACTTTAACTTGCTAATGTGCATATCTGATTAAACACCACAAAATCCCTATATACATAAATGATATGGCATATATATGCAATCGATACGAATCACCCTAAAATGATTTTGATGGTGGATATGTAGTGTGGTTATGGCATATAAACCCCTATGTGTGTGCTTGGTTGGTTGTGGTTGTTTGCATCTCAATCTGTGTACGGAGTCCTTTCTCCTATATTAGATGTAACTCAAGATAACTCGAGCCGTCTCTTCTACCTTTGCTTCCCCCAAATGTAACTCGAGGTTTCCCAAAGATATATGTAAAAATAGGTTAGTTTTATTTCTTGTTATGTCAAAGAACGGTGGGTGCCCAGACGAGAAATTGAAGGACCGAGACGACCGACTGATGGTGAGAGATGAGCAGATGGTGGCCTGATGAGGAGTATGACGACCCGATGAAACGACCATCGAGAGGTGCCAAATGATCGGTTGGTGACAACCAACTGACTGGCGAGGAGGCGAGTCGATCAGTCATAGGACGAATCAACCCAGAATGACCCAAGCATAGATCTTCATCCACAACAGGTTGATGCATGTGATGTAGACCTAGATGACCATAATTCCTTATGGCTCAAGGAATTACAAATAGGATGGCCATAATCATCGCTTTATCACTTTGCATGTTTTCTTGTGGGATATAGCATGTATATGATACATACTATATATGTGGTGATTGGATATGTATATGTATATAAATCTCAAAACCTTCAAATACATTATTAAGTCTTAGATGCCTTATATTAGCAACACACATGAAAAACTTGATTGACCAAGCATAGATTTGCATAAAGCATAGTGCGCCATCCATCTCGTGGAAGTTTGATGATAGATATGTAGATTTGCACAAAGCATGGTGCATACCTATCGTGTTGGCTATTGGGTCAAGACTTAACTGGTGACTTGGAAAGCCCAAGCCCAAAGGCATGAAGATAAATATGGCAAAGAGTTGTGCATATCATCTATCCAAGAGTTGCATATGATGCAATTGGCATGATGGCCTACCTAAATAATCAAGTTATGGGTGATCAGCCAAATCTAAGTCATTACTTGGTGAAATACGAATCTTGGCCCACTAGAATATTGTACACTACAATATTCCAAATAGATGGTGAGGGCTATCAATTTGATCAATTTAGTGAAAGCAATAATTAATTAAAGACCTAATTAATTTCATCAACTTTATCAAATCAAACAAATCAAAAATAATGAAATGTTGCAAAATTCTTTTGTAGAATTCAAATGACAAACACAAATACACTATCATTGTGATGAGTTCATAAATGGGATAAACTTTAAATCTGGTTTAGGACCTTTAAGAAGTGTTCTCAATAGTGAGTGTAAACTCTCAAGTCCATGAAATATCAGAGCCAGTAGAACCACTCTAAATGTGCCTAAGGATAAAATTGGATGCTTACTTGAAGTATAACAAAGATGCCTAAGACATCAAGAACCTCATGCTGAGCTATATGAACTATGAGTTGCATAACTATCTTGAAGCATGGACATCTTCATATGGTTATACATCTTAAGAATAATGTAAATCTTAAAAGGTATAATGTCTTCAAAGTGATATTTGAGTATAATCAGACAGATGGAGATCAAGTATAATCTCATATGCTCGTTATGATTGTGCATATAGATCAACTGTGATTTCTTATAGGTCAAGAGTTGGCCAAACACGTGATTCTACAAATTATTGTGTGAATCATATAGCCAGTTTGTCAAATGTTGAGAAACTTGGCGAAACCATTGTCTGAAGTGCTTTGCATATTGATGCCAAAGAATGAATGAAGAAAAGATAAAACATGTGATAATGATCAGTAGAGTGAAGTCCATAGACTAAAGCAAGGTCAAGAAGTGTTCTGAAGCCAAGCTTAGGTCCAAGTCTTCATCACTCAAGATATGGAGAGGAGTAATATGGAAATGGAAATAACCTCTTTATAGAGGATCTTAGGAAGATGAAAGAGAGACAAGATCTCTACTTTAGGACCTAAGATGAAGTAAGCTAGAAACTATGTGGAGCAAGAGTTGCTACCATTACAGTTACAATATGACATTCATGGGCATATAATAGAATTAGTGAATTGCTATTATACATCTGCCATCCATGAAATTGCCATACATCTTGTATGGATAAGAGTGTAATGAACTAATGTTTCATTTCAAAGAAATGATCTTTGATGGAAATTCCTATGTCTCATCAACTATACTTGACAGTTAAAGAGACAAATGTGTGTGACACATGTAATGAATTACATGATACTCAAAATTGAATGCCTATAGCATAGTCATCTGTAGTGCAAAAATGAGAATTCCATTTCTAGGAATCCATATGATGGTTATCTAGACTCATCCTAGTTATTGAACCAATAGAGACTTGCTAATCTCATTCATTATGTAATATGACAAAGGTTCTTCACTAGATATAGTGGGAGAATGATTATTCTATTAAGGATTATACATATTGATGTATATAGACCTTTTATAATGAATTCTAAAGGTAATCAATAGTACTTCAATATATTTACTGATGACCTCAATAGATATGGTGGTTTGTATTTAATAAAATACAAACATGAATCTCTTGAAGTGTTCAAGGAGATCATAAATGAAGTACATAACAAACTTGGTATAAGTATTAATTTCGATATGATGGATACGGAAATACTTTGAAATAAGAGTTTGAGAACCTTCTGAAAGATCATGATAATGTATCATGATGAACTCCACCTAAAACACAATGATAGTGCATCATGAGAAGTGTTTTAGAAAGAAGGAATTACACCTTGATAAGTTAGAGTGTGAATACCAGCTAAACTTCAAATTTCCTTTTGGGCACATGCTTAACACTAAAACAATGTACCATTAGTTTAAAAGACACCATATGAGATATGGAATGGGAAGTGTCTTGATATGTCTTTATAAAGATTAGGATTGAAAGCCTAAATAAGAAAAATGTTTCTTAAAAGGTTTTTTCCACAAATCGCATAAATGTTATTTTGTTGAATACTACTTTGATATCTAAATCCAACTACAAAGGTGTTTTGGATGGCTACATTCCTAAAGGAGAACCTTGGAATCAGTGGGAGAGAAAAGTAGAACTCAAAATATTCAAGACAAATAAGAAAAACATTGAACTTAAAGAGGTACAATGGGAATAAAGAGAATCACAAAATGTTGTGGAATCTCAAAGTTCTTTAAGTAACACACGTAACTCATGGTTCTGGTAGAACACGTCTAGAGCTTGAATGATATATGATATATTATGGACAAGAAGGCAATGAGTTGATCATATGATGAGTGAACAGTCTACCTAGAAGCTAATGAGAGCCAGCAATTGAGACTTGGCTTGAAGCCATGAAATCCAAGATGGAATTCATGTACATCAACAAAGTATGACCTTGGTTGATCCACCTGAAGGGGTAAAACCCATAGGGTACATTTGGGTCTTCCAGAAGAAGACTAACATGGAGGGTAATTTGGTTGCAAAGAGTTTCTAACAAGTTCAAGGTGTTGAACATGATGAAATCTTTTCAGCAATTGCCAAGGATAAATCCATCAGGATAATTCTTGCTATTGTATATTAATGGAAATAAAGTCCATGAATCTACACAGATCAATCTTTGGATTGAAGCAGGCACCTCATAACTGGGATCTTCTATTTGACAAGATAGTAAAAGAGTTTGACTTGAGTCAAAATAAAGAAGTAATGTGTGATTGCAAGAATTTAGTGGGAGCATATGTATATTACACATATTGATGGGGAATAACATCCTTATACTACAAATATTAAAACTTGGTGACCGCTCCTTTCAGGAGGGTCATACTTTAAATTTATAACCTGAAACCTTCAAGGACCACCACAACTTTATTACGGGGTTGAAGTAGATATACAGGGTCAAACACAGGGACTTGGGGACACTTAGGATGCTTAAGATCGTGTTCTTAAGTTAGATAAGCCAATATGATAGTCGATAAAAGTATGGAGCTAGAACTAGTCTAGCAGGTTGTCACAACAAAATAAAGAAAAGACAACAAAACAGAGTCCATAGGATTCTACCAATCAGAGAGAAGGAGTTCCTATATATATAACCACAAGTTGGGCAGTCTATGCACCCATTCTTGGGCGTAGACAACCTTCGAATACCCGAGCAAGCAACCTACATCCAAATATGGTACATACTGTGGTGTCTATTCCTATGGGGTCATCCCACTCGCTTTCACATAGCATGACTAAAGCCCATCGATGGTATGAAACCTCTCTCAAGGATGACAAATCAACACTCTAGAATATTGTAGATACCCTCTCAAGTCTAGAATATTCTGAGATGCTAGGAACATGTGTGATTCGGGCAGAACCTAGTAGTGGGACCATATCACCTTGAACCATCTTCCTTTCAAATTCTGATCCAAACTACCTTCTCTTATCTATTTCTACAACAAATCTCTCGATATAGACAGAAATAGAAGTTCAAGCAAGAAAGAGATCAACCAAACTAGCAATCATAAATAGAAAGAGAAGATACAAGAAACATACTAGATCTGGGATAAAACTACTTGCTTAAGGTAAAAGTACATAAACATGCCCAAAATGGGCTACATAGACAAGAAGGAGCTCAACTAGTATGGACAAGCATTGTTGGCACCGAACAAATATGGAAGAACATCATTTGTATAGAAACAAAGGAGAACAGAAGAAGAAAGGAGAAGAAGAAGAGATTTAGCCCGTAGAGGAGAGGTTGCTCTCACTCCTTGGCCTATGTATAGGTTGGATCTCATCCTTTGGGTCATTCTCCTTGATCTTTTGGATTCCTTAGCCTCCTTTCTCTCTAGATCCGCCCCGAACACTAGCTTAGTGAGTGGATGGAGGTGGAAAATTGTAGTGGATGATAGGAAATGGGTAGAAATGGGAGGATTATGGTGGGAAATGGTGGAGGGTGGAAGCACGTTGAAGAGACAGGTGTAGGGTGAGCACTTCGACGTTATTGGACCTCTTGACCCTCCCATGAGGCTCTGGGAACCTCCAAATGTCAAAACCACCAGGTGGAACTGCCAAAATTGGGAACCCCCCTTCAGGTGGAGAGGGGTAGGTATTTATAGGAAAAAAAGGTCGAGATGCTGATATGGGTAGCGATCTTAAGTTCCACGGTCATGGTGACTACCGTGGGTTGCGGTCCTCCCTCGGTCATGGACCGTGTTTGAGGTACTCTTCCTCAGGTCACGGTCTAACCTCACCACGACCATGGTGATGACCACGGGTTGTGGTGAGCACCTTGTAGGCTGCGGTGGCGTGTCATTGACATGGCTGTGGTAACTGGCCATGGTCGTGGTAATGAAAGTTGAGGCAGAACTTCTAGGACGCGATCAAGATACCTTCCTCGGGTCGTGGTCTGACCTCACCATGACCATGGTGAGCACCTTGGTCGCATCAAGTGATGGGTGGAAGCCTAGCTGCTGCAAAAACTATATATCGGGGAGAATTCTTTGGAGAATGGATGTCTTTTCCAGGTTCAGTTCCTACAAGTCCCAAAATTGGCTAGTTGAGCTCCTTATTCTATGAAAATATACTAAAAGATAAGTATCTATGGTTATTTTGGGCATATTAAGGCTACATTTACACCAAACCATAAATAAATGCTTATCATAGATGCCTAAATTTGGGTGTTATCAACAACCCCAAGCTTAAACATTTGCATGTCCTCAAGTAAGCATGTTCTCAAAGAACAAAAAAGATAACATCCAATTTAAGCTTGGTGATAAATGCTAGGTTAAGAAAAACAATTTAAAACATCAATTATCTTAACCCATGTCATTTCATAACAAACCCCCCACCAATCGAGCACAATCCTGCTAAAGTAAGATCAAACAGTGTCCATGTAAGATTTAAGCAAATTCACTACAACCTATCAATACTCATGAGGGTTTGAATCATAATTATACAACATAAAATAACTGTCACATAGGTGATCATGCGGGTGATGAGCAGTGAGCCATCATCATGTGCAGTGAGCCATCATCATGTATTCATGTAGACCAATCGGGAACAACGCACCTCCCGCTTATTCAGGTCCTAAGAAGAAATAAAAGCAAAAAGACTCTAATGACTTTTGAGGATCCTGATCTGTGTCAAGTTGGTCCATGTAACGAGCAACAGTCCTTGTAGTCCAAGTCAGTTGGCCCAAAGTAGTGAGACAAACTCATCGTACTGTGCTCGAACCAACCCTACTACTGGGATGATCTCATAGGTCTCCTAGGGGTTTCTAGTGACTCTCTAATAAGCCTTATGGTGGCACTACCAGGAACGACATATGCACATTCATGAGCGTATTCATACACTGATTGGGCACCATCCTCAACTCTCCTAAAAGAGAAAACAATGCTCATTTATTCACTCTCAGGCTTTTATCCTCTGCATTCTATTTTTATAGGCTTGAGTTATTTTGATATTTTTGGGACTTTTTTGGGTGGCCAAGCCTCTTTTCCAAATTTTTTATTTTTCAACTTTTTGACTCAATCTAAGGTGAGAGGGCGCATAGACCATCAATGAAAAATACTTCAACTTGATTATAGCTCAAAACTCATCATTATCCACTTGATACCTGTGTGAAAAGGTAGTAATTATGATTCAAGGGTCTTTAGAATAGAGGCAAGTTCGTGAATAGTGCAGCTTGGAGTCTTGATCAAACTCTAGCTCTTTCAAACGGTTCCAAAATCCTGGGTTTTTCATTCATAACATAGATCAAGGAAATAATGTTTTAAGCTATGCAAAAGGTGCAAAACCTTAGATTTATTACCAAACTTAAGGAAAGAGTTAATGAGCAAGCCAAGCAAGAGATCAAGCAGTGTAAGTTGAAAATTGTGCATTTAGGCATAAAGATAAGCATTTAGTTCTAAGATTTGCATTGTGCAACCTTAATTGCAAAGCTACAAATTATGAAACAAAGTTTCACAAAGCCAAAATTTTATGCAAAATGCAAGGAACATAGAAGATAAACATGCATACATGCAATGAAAGAAATAAAAGGGAAAGGCAGAAGATAGAGGGTGGTTCACCCTACCCATCACCCCAAGCTTAAAAGTTTTTGGTCATCCTCAAGAAAATGGTGTGGAAAGAATATGCTACTGGTAGTCACTATTTATAAATTGGTATTGATCGTCGATGCTGCCTGGTGGGTTATCATAGCCCTGATGTATTCCTTGCTGAAAGTGGAATGACTTTTTGAAGTCCTGGGTTGTCTGGTAGAAGGGATGATGGGGTTGTTGAAATGGTTGCTGAAAAGTCAGTGGAGGCGATGGAGGGAAGGCTATGTCAAACCTCTGTCTGAGGTACTATACATCCTGCTCCAGCGTATCAAACCGTTAGCCGGAGTCAGCCCTGAAATCAGTCATGAACTCATAAAGGTTCCCCGAGTTGAGATTTGGGGCGCATTTCTCCTGCTGAGGAGGCTACTGGTAATCTTCTATAGGCATCTCTATGTAGGGCCCTCCCTAATATGGTATGTCATGGAAGGTTACCCCTGTCTACTGTCTGGCCTCATGAGTTTCTAGCACTGGTGGTGTTGAAGTAGATGCTCCCATAGTTCCTCCAACCTAATGAATGTTTCCCTGGGCATCCAATAGAGAGACATACATAAGTGTTATTCGACATGCAAACTATGTATTTGCTGGTTGTAGTACTCTGTACTTATTGTAGCCGAAGATATAAAGATATCCTATGCTTCACTGCTTGACCACCCCTGAGCGAATCAAGTGATCCAAGTCCAAGTTGGACCACTCAGCCCTTTCCTGCATAAGTGCCAATTGTCCATCTCCAATCCCAAGGTGGCATGCTATGAAAGTGATAATACCTGCCATCGACATGAATTGGACCTACTTCTTGAAAGAGTTGTGAAAGTGGCGGATAATGAAGTTCCCCACATTCACTTTTCTTCCTATTGTTGCACACCATAAAATGTAGAGATTTGCTGAGCTGAGTGTCCCTTAACTATCTTGCTTCTCCAAGACACAGTTCACGATCACCCAATGAAGATAACGAAGTGCCAAGTTGTGGATGTGTGAAGCTTTGGTGCTTCTAGCAACATATTGATATTCCCCTGTAAGCATCTTCCATGCTTGAGCATCGTTAAAGTTGTGGTCCCCTATCACCAGCCAGCCCCTGGACATCTCAGTGTAGTCTTCAGTAGGGCGTGACAACTATCTATTGAGGTGATCCTCTATGACTTCGTAGGTCTAGTTCAGGAGGCAAAAATGCATGATAGTGTTTTGGTGGTCTTTTGGGGTCTTGAGTGTAGCATAAAACTCACAGGTGAGTCTATGATAAGTAGCGCACTGAGCATATGCAAGGACATATAGGCCAACAACTGCAAGATATATGTCTACTTATGCTTGTATCCCGAGCCTAATGAGTGTTATGGGGCGGCATATCTTGGGCCTATTACCCTGTTCTTATCTTAATTAAGGCATCAAACTACTTCTTTTGCTTCATACTTTTGAATAGGGGATAAGGGAGGGAGTTTTTGTTAACACCTTCAGGAGTGAGGTGGTGTCGGATCCCCTGAACTGAAACACGTGATGAAATTGACCGTCGCAAAGATGTCAACTGTTCTGCTGAATGTTGATGCTGGTCCCCTATAGGTGAAGCTCTGTGTAATACTGACGGGCTCTCCTGATGTCCCGTTGAAGTATGGAGCTCAGTGTCACGACATTCTCTTGACCTTCTCTCATTGGAGACTTCCTGCAACGACTCACCACTATAGGTGTAAATTAGAGTGGCAGACATGTAATGGTAGTCTGAATCGGTCCCTTACGACCCTAATCCTGTTGAAGTGGAAAGCATAGCTTCATATTTGTACACCATGTTTGTGGTTCACGTAGCGCAAGATGGATATCGGCTACCATACTTTGTTGATGACGAGGAGCTCACTTCCCCTTTCTTTCTCGATACCATTTTCTTGAGCTTCTTAAGGCTATTTCTCATTGCTTCCATGGTGCTAATATGGTTGGTGCGATTGTGGTGAGGGTTGGTACTGTCACACTGAGACACTTCACCCTCGCCCGCGGTCTTGACCGTGACTACTAAGGGTGTCCCGACCACCACGACCGAGGTAATGTGGTTGCGACCCCTACTGCGACTGGGGTGGACGCGGTCTGGACAGCCGCGACTGTGGTAACCACAACCGCGACTTATAACCTGACCACAACCAGGACCACCACTGTGGCCCTGATCACCACTCTGGCCGCAATAGGGGTGGCCACGATTGAGGTGACCATGATATGTACCCTGACCCAACTGAGATCACGGGACCTGGTACAGCCTGGAGTAGACAGCAGAAGAGTTGGGGTAGTGGCTTGTGGTCATAGGTGGAAGGGAAGGGTTCATGGTGATTGCTACTATACTTGCCTTTGCGCCTGCTTCAAGCCTGTTAGACAATGAAGGAAGAGGGAAACAGGCCGAGGGTAGCATGGAAGAGCGGAGAACTCGGGTGGTGGGTGCGGGGAAGAAAGGCTCAGCACAAGGGTATTTATAGGTCAGGTACATTATCTCGCTTGGGGCCCGACCGAGCTAGCTTGGTGCCTAGTTGGCAGAACAAATTGGGAAAGGCGCACAAAAATGAAATATTTGGTCAAAAGCAAAAGGTCAGTCAAAAAGATATAATATTTGGTCAAAAGTGTTATGGTCGGTCAAAAGGGAGGAGACAAACCAACATACTAGCTATTTGATCCAACCCTAGTTCTGTCAGGCAGGCCGTGATCGCGGTAGACCTAATCAGCGGTCACAGTCATGGTAGGTCGTAGTCGCAGTCATCGATGTTGGACCGCGGTCGTGGTCTAGGCTTATCAGACCACAGTCTCTGTCTTTCCACCGCCAAGTAAAAAAGATCCAATTAAATACCTTTCAGCGCCATGAGTGGATAATGCAAGGTTGGAAGGTGTTGAAAACAACTTCAGAATCAAATATTGCGGGAGAGAAACAAGATATATCAAATAACTTCTCACAAAAAGATAGACCAAAAGTAGTTGTCGGGGTTAAAAAGGAGGAAATGCATGGATTAAAGAGTAATAGAAACTTAAATGATACAAATGAAACTAAACATTGAACCGTTAGAGGAAAGATAAAACTTGAATAAACCTTATTATGAAAAAATTTAAAACTTAAAATTAAAGAGAAATGGTGTAGGTAATAGGGGGTGGTTTCCCTACAACTCCTACACTTGGATTCCAAATCTGGAGTTTTGGGGTCCGAGTTACCTATGTCTCACCAATCGGACCCACCATGTAGGAGCGAATAGGTGGAGAGGTGGGACCTTCCAAGTATGGAGAAGAGGAATACGATCCGCTGACTTGGTGAAGTCATTTCTGTGCTGGGATTTACTTGAACTGCACTGAAATGAATTCTTCTGTAAAGTATCCCCAAGGTATGCATCGATATATGAATCTAAATAGGAAGGGCCTAGGATTTTGACACAAGATGAAATGGAGTGGAGAGGTTGAAAGCCTTCTAGAGGAATCCTCTCTTCTCTCTCCTTCCCTAAACTAGAGGTTGGACGCTCTAATAAACTTTTGTGTACAGTCTGAGTCATCCAATCATCATCTAAACAAGAAGTATCCCCATGTAAAGCTATTTGTGGTTCTACCACCCCAAGCTTATCGTATTCTATGGGGTATAGGGTGTCTTCGTGCTCAGCAACCATGTTGTAGTTGATGGTCCATCCTTCTCTCTTAGTGTCAACTCTTCCTTGAAAAGGGATTGTGGGCAATGTGCGCTCATGCTGGTTCAGTTTGTCATCATCGTTAAACTCGATCCACTAAGATGAACTTTCGTCATCATTTTCATCGAACAAATTGTTCCAAATAATGAATGGATGACTGCTCAAAGTGAAGTGACAAATCTCAATATGAGATGTATCACTCAATCTGGATCAGTGTCTGATTCAGGTTCTTTAAATTGACCTTCAGGTTGTGAGGCTGTTTGACTACCCTGATCATCTTCATCAAAGAACCATTCATGCATGTGGGTTGTATCTTCCATTAGTTGATCAGCAGAATCATCTGGATATAATTAAGGACTTCCCCATGTGGGTTGGTCTTCACAGAAAAATTCGGGTGAATCTAGTTGATGGTTTGAATAGGCTGGTGAAGCATGCTCCACCTAGGCCCATTAGAAAGGTTCTAATGATTGGAATCTTCCTGGATGTGTGATGGAATTTGAAATTGAATGGTAAACCAATTGTTGATCTCTTGAAGCCTCCTGGCCTATTCAACATCCTTATCATGAAGTTGTTGTACTTGAGCAGCAATGATTTCAAGATCTGTCAATTATACCATACACCTCTATTGGGAATCCGTTGTATCAAACTGATGCACTTGGATGAATCCATGTTCAACAGTTTGGAGTATATTTCTACTGTGGTCTGCGATCTCAATGGCTACTTGGAGCTGATGATCTTGCTTTTCTAGTATATGCTGGAGTGGGTTGACTTATTCTTGGAGATGAGGAGTTAGTGCGTTGACACTTTCTCTGGCTAATCCCACTGCTTTAATCAACTCTTGATCCCTCATCAACACATAAGATGAGGGTTGATCTCCCATCTCCTTTGTTGGATTTTTGACATACGACAATGGTGGTGGGAAGTATAGCTCAACTATCTATAGAGCACGACCTTCAATTATTTGCCAACAGTTGGAATTGTAGAAAAACTCAAGAGGACAGGTGGACAAGATGACTTGCCTTGTTGAAGCGAGGTCCATGGATAAATAATATAAGAAAAAGGAAGGCTATTCTGTATATATGAACAAGTTTGTGTAAACAAAACTATGCATATATACAGGCTTAAGGATGACAAAACAAAATCTTTGGGTGTGTAAGCGTTGAGAACCACCTCCCCGACAACGACGCCAAAAGTTGATCGCTCCTTTCAGGAGGGTTAGACTTTAAATTTATAACCCGAAACCTTCAAGGACCCATGCAACTTTATTACAGGGTCAAAATAGATATACGAGGTCAAACACAGGGACGTGGGGACGCTTAGGATGCTTAAGATCTCATTCTTAAGTCAGATAAGCCAATCTGATAGTCAATAAAAATATGGAGCTAGAACTAGTCTAGCAGGTTGTCACAAAATAAAACAAAAAATAGATTATGTAGGATTCTACTAATCAGAGAGGAGTTCCTAGCTATGTAACCACAAGTTGGGCAGTCTATGCACCTGTTCTCAGGCGTAGACAACCTTCGAACACCCGAGCAAGCAACCTACATCCAAACATGGTATGCACTGTGGTGTTTGTTCCTGTAGGGTCATCCCACTCGCTTTTGCATAGCGTGACTAAAACTCATCGATGATATGAAACCTCTCTCAAGGATGACAAATCAACACCTTCGAATATTCTAGATACCCTCTCAGGTATAGAATAATATGAGATGCTAGGAACATATGTAATCTGGGAAGAACCTAGTAGTGGGCTCAGATCACCTTGAACCATCTTCCTTTCAGATTTCGATCCAAACTACCTTCTCTTATCTATTTCTATAACAAATCTCACGATATAGGTAGAAATAGAAGTTCAAGAAGAAAGAGATCAACAGAACTAACAATCATAACTAGAAAGAGGTGATAGAATAAGAAACATACTAGAACTGGGATAAAACTACTTTCTTAAGGTAAAATACATAAACATGCTACATATCCAAGAAGGAGCTCAACTATCCATGGACAAGCATAGTTGGCACCGAACAAAGATAGAAGAACATCATTTGTACAGAAACAAAGGAGAAATGTAGAAGAAAGGATAAGAAGAAGAGATTTAGCTTGTAGAGGAGAGGTTACTCTCACTCCTTAGCCTCCGTATAGGATGGATCTCATCCTTTGGGTCATTCTCCTTGATCTTCTAGACTCCTTGGCCTACTTTCTCTCTAGATCCTCCTCAAACAACATCCTGGTGAGTGGATGGAGGTGGAAAATGGTAATGGATGATAGGAAATGGGCGAAAATGGGTGGATGATGGTGGCAAATGGTGGAGGGTGGAAGCACACTGAAGAGACAAGTGTAGGGTGAGCACTTCGGCCTTCTCAGACCTCTGGACCCTCTCACGGGGCTCTGGGAACCTCCAAATGTCAAAACCACCAGGTGGAAATGCCAAAATTCAGAACCCCCCTTTTGGTGGAGAGGGGTGTGTACTTATAGGCAAAAACAATCGAGGTGCCGATACGGGTCGCGGCCTTAAGTGCCATGGTCATGGTGATTACCGTGGGTCGCGGTCCTCCCTCAGTCACAGGACGTGGTCGAGGTACTCTTCCTCGAGTTGTGGTCTGACCTCACCACGACTGTGGTGATGACCACAGGTCGTGGTGAGCACCTTGTAGGCTGTGATCACACGTCATTGACATGGCTGTGGTAACTGGCCATGGCTGTGGTGATGAAGGTCGAGGCAGAAATTGTAGGCCACAGTCGAGGTACCTTCCTCGGGTCACGATCTGACCTCACCACGATCGTGGTGAGCACCTTGGTCGCGTCAAGTGATGGGTGGAAGCCTAGCTGCTGCAAAAACTATATATCGGGGAGAATTCTTTGGAGAATAGATGTCTTTTCCAGGTTCGGTGCCTGCAAGTCCCAAAATTGGCTAGTTGAGCTTCTTCTTCTATGAAAAGATATAAATTACCAAAATATAAGAATCTATGGTTATTTTGGGCATATTAAGGCTACATTTACACAAAACCATAAATAAATGCTTTGCATAGATGCCTAAATTTGGATGTTATCACCTGGCAACAAAGTGCATTCTAAAGTTTTAAAGAAGCATCCTATGTGATAGGAATCAAGATCTATAGAGATAGATCAAGAGCACTTCTTGACCTAAGAAAGAGAACATACATTGGCAAGATGATGAAAGGGTTCAGCATGATGAGAGAAAACATGTCCATGTTCCATGGAGTTAGTCTCTCAAGAGCCAAGTGTCCCAATTCTTATGAAGAATAAGGAACACATGGATAGATGCCATATGCATTTGCAATTGGATCTATCACATATGAACTCATCTCATTATCTTGTATGTATTGGAAATGACAAGAAAATATGAACTAATTATCTCGTATGTATTGGACATGACAAGAATATACGAACTCATCATCTTGTATGCATTGGACATGACAAGAAGATATGGAATCCATTTATTATGTATGTATTGGACATGACGAATGGATATCTATCGAACTCTAGTAAGAGTTACTGGAATACCATGAAGGACATCTTTATGCACGTATGACGTACTAAAAGGATTAATTCTTTAGTTATGGTAATAACGATAAGTTGGGTGTAAAGAGTTACACCGATGCAAGATTCCAAAATGAAAAAATTGTGTTTGACCTTGGAATAAGAATTGTTAGTTGGAAATGTTCCTAACATAAGACAATCAATTAATTCTACAAAAGAAGTCGAGTACCTTAGTGTTACGAACATTGTAAAGGATATTGTATGGATCTAGAAGTTCATATGGATGAACGTATGGGAGATTCTGACCATTGGTGACTCAGTACTAATATTGTGACAACAATGGAGCTACCAGTTAGGCAAAGGAATTTCAAATAGCATACTATGGCACTTCCATCTCATACGAGCTATCTTACAATGAGGGTATGCAAAACATGCAATATACTGACTTGAAGCAAATGTCGCTTACATACTATAAAAGAACTTGTGCAATAGAAACATGATGGACATGTTAAGATCAATTGGAATATGATTCATGGGTGATTGGCTCTAAGTGCAAGTGGGAGTCTATTGATATAGTATGCCCAGATAGCCAGTCATATGATGATTTCAATGAGGCATGTGATACTTGATTTGATAATAATAAAGGCAATTTCTATTTATATGTTTTAACTATTTTTTTAGATAATAGTATTATAACATGTTAGATGTCTAGAGAGTGACAATACTCAATGACGTATGTCTTCAAGTACATGACTTGAACAATGTAATCATACGGATGTTAATATTATGTACATTCTCACTATTTTCCCTAGTCGGTTGTTATTATGGAAATAACCATAGACATCAATAATAGAAAAGACTAGAGTGTGTGTTGGTTGATGACAGAATCTCATCAGTCATGATATATGATATCAAACCAAGCACATAGATACATGTTAGATAATAGTGTATCAGACAGACCCACCATAAGATTGATGCATGGAAGCCACACTTGGTTAGTCAGGATCATCTCTTATAGTATTGGTGGTGACTATGGTTCTTAGACCTAAAATCACTGCACTTATTACATGTGGTTGGGTACACTTTGACATCATCAAATGTAGCCCTGAAACATGGGTGTTATAACAGAGATGATTGGGTGACTTTGACACATGGGGACTTGACTATGAGTGATAGATATGGAATTTGTCCCTTCTAAGGGAGTGTGATCTCCTACCACTTGAGGAGTGAGACTAAGAAATGCATGGCTATGCACATGTAATTCAATATATGATATTGAGCTTACATATATCTCAGACAGTCTACTCTGAATCAAGAAACATGGATTGAAAGTTTATAGAGGATGACAAGTCCATGCCTCGAGTTTAATCTAGATATCAGTGACAAAGGAACTATACATTCCTTGTAACACCAATAACATATTATAGGTTCAAAGTTGTTTTCCAACTTCCTTTTCACTTGGGTAGCACTGATGTGTGACTAGTCACCGCTCTTTGCTTGTGACGTCATAAGTTAGTTATGGACATTCACTGCATGGGACCTATAGGGTCACACACATAGGATTAACCTAGAAGAGGATTTTATCCATGAATGATGTTTAGATTGATTACTAAAGTGTTTAGGTACTCAATTAAACATTTGATCAATAGACTTGACTCGAAATCATTGAGTTCAAGTGTTGAACCAATTGATTAGAGTGTCAGATTGACTGAGAACAACATTGACTCAGTTCTGCACAACCTAGACCACCAATCGACTGATTCATTGGGTGAACCGATCATCTCATGGTCAGTTAGATGAAAAGTTCACTCTAGTGAACTGATCGGTTCACATGGACCAAAAAACCAAGTGTTGGGTTTCCTAGTTCATGAGAAAAGATCCTCGTTTCACTTGTTCAATTTGATTGGGACAAGAATCAATCTTTACATTAATTAGAAATGAATAAGGAAAGTCAGTTGTGGGCAAGTATGGGAAGTGAAACTATCGGTTCACTAGATGAACCGATCAGCTCACCTTCCCAAATGACTGGTTTAGTTATGAACCAATCGGCTCACCTGCCCAAATGACTGGTTCAGTTATGAACCGATCGGTTCGCCTGCCACAGTACAATCAGTTTGTGGAAAATCCAGACCCTTCTACTTATGCAAAAATTGGAAACCCTAACCCTGCCCTCTACTATAAATATAGGGGTACAGGGGGCTTCTCAGAATATACAACTCAAAACATCAGTTGCTCTGCAAAGTTTTTGTCCTCTCTAGTTTTGGTAACCAAGAGAGCCTAGCCAAGTTCTACCCATCCAGGGATGAACAACGAGGGAAAGACAACTATAGAAAAGTGACTGGTGGTGGGAGAGTGTGTTGGTTGCTAGTAAACTGACAAAAGGGGATGACTCTTTCTAGTTTGTCCTTCAGGATGACTAGAGTTCCCGATGGTCTGTGTGGACTATCTACAGAGGCGGGAGATTTCTACCGCTCAAGAGGATGACTATCAACTGCAGTCCGAGTCAAGACCAGGAGCTGCACAGATGTCGTCGAAGACTAGGTGGTTGAAGGCTGCACTAGTTATGAGGTACTATTGCTAAGCAAGCCTCGGGACCAGGTATATCTCGCTAAACCATCTTTCCTATTGCATAGTTGTTGATGCGATCTGCTGGTTATGGGTTTGTGGTTAGATAATTTTTTTTCCGCTGCCTTCTATCCCACAAAACCCAATAGTAGTGACTTCAGATCTAAGGACCACAATCATTACTATCACATTGAGATATGATTTTGACAATCATTTTTTGGTTTGCATGTATCATACTCAAGTTGGGACTTTGTGGTACACTTGTTCATAAAAATTACCTATGTGTTTGACGTGGTATCTAATATCATGACTAATGAGATGTAGTCATAAATGAATTTGCTTACTAGTCTTAATATATTATTATCATCCTATTATACACAAATAATATACAACTAGGGACTTAGACACAAATGAATATTCTTAACACACACATAATCTCACGTTTAGGTCCTGAACCAAAAATCACATCATTGAGTCATACGCTACTAGGACATTTATATAAATTCATTATCTCATATCAAAGAGTTGATAATAAGCATAATGTCCTTTACTAAAAATCAAATAACCTACAAAGTATCCCATTATAATCATCATATGACTAGATCTTAGGTCATATTGGCATTTTAGAAGTCCAAAAACCATCCCGGAATATAATAGAATGGTTGTTCAGAGTCATATGAGAGAAAAAACTATTCTTTGAAGCCTAATAAACTATTTTGTCAGTTGAAGATCCCTAAGAGTCAATAAAAAGGTGAGTGGAAGTATAATATGTCATCATATGAGATAGTATAGATAAGAAAATCCTTTTAGAATAGGTTTTGAGAGTTGTTGACTCTAGAGTCCTTAGATAAAAACTGAAAGGGTCTATCATTATTGCTTGTTGCATATATATTTGTATCTTGATGAGCTCAATAACTCATGAAGTCATTTGTGAAGTGAAATGAGAACTGACCCAAATGTTCGCAAGAATAACAAAATTTAGTATATTCATAGTGCAATGATGATGGCCAGACTGATTATATCTCTTGTGATGAAATACTATAGGTTTTCTTAGAACATATTCCTATGGTATATATGGTTAAAAAATTTATTGAGAACATTTATTTTGCAATATTCAAAATCTTAACATATTAGTGTCATTATCAATGGAACTTTCTGAATAGGAAAACTTTGTCAGAGAATCAGAAAAACTTGAAAAAATTGATGAAGTTGCATTAATATTGAGAAAGTTGTGAAGTTCAATTTTTTCCCCAAAACATACATGATTCAATGGTAGTTTCAAAGATGAAGAGATACAAGAAGAGGATGGCCTCTTCATAATCCTCAAGTCTACTTTTAGTGCTTATCTTTTTTGAATAAGAGGGGGATCAAAATAGTTCTTCTAAGTTTTTTTTCCTTCAATTTGAGGCTCATGCCCCGTGTTGATGTAGCGAACGGGGTGGGGGAATAAATATAGGGTCATTAGTGATGATATTGGGTGGAATTGGAGAAGATTCCTTAATTGATTACAATAGTGAAGTATCATTTCATTCTAGCCCATTGAAAGAGGTATGTGGACTAGTCATTACGGAGACCAAGATCTTTCATGAGAAGGTCCCAACCCCAAGTTGAGAAGACCATGAAGTGTCACTCATCCCTAAGGAAATAAACACATAAGAAACTTTTACCAACATGAACCTTGAACCACCCAGGCTTGACATCTGGATGGAAGAAAAACCAAGTCATAGGTAAGGTGATGTCATGGAGGAGGTAGGTTTTCACCTTCAAGTAGATGTTTTAGAGCTACTGGATGTGGATGGAGATGGTAGAAGTCTAAAGATAGGTTATAGAGGTAGGTCAAGTGAAGAGTGGGGAGTAGAGTCTTTACTTTTATGGTCATATTTAAGAAACTATCAAAATACAATATCACCAAAATGGTCTAAAGAAAAAGTGAGGTAGCCACCCCATTGGTAATAATTTGGGTTTGAGGCATACATGTCATAAACCTAGGACACAAAGAGCAAGGCCTCCCTACATGGTGAATGATGGTACCTGAGAAGTGAAAGGTAGGATGTGTGTTGATATTGAACAACAAGTGACCCCTTTCCTAATTGAAGAAATAACTGAGAGGAGGAGAAGATATATAGAGAGAGAAGAATTTGACTACTTGGGATGTTAATAAAACATGAATAAAGAAGGTGCAGAGAGAAGCTAACAAGATAACCTAAAGAGGAAGATGGGAATTTTATACTATCGACTCCTGACCTGAAAAGAAAGTAACTTAAAGAATTTGATCAGTCTTATATAACCACTCGACAACTAACATAGTTGAGGATACCATAGGAAGCCACCCTATTATTGTTGTCCATCCATAGACTGATACCATCTTGGTCCTGTTTGACAGTGTGATTGATGGAAGGAAGTTGTTAATTAACTCATGTTTTTCTATAAGACAACTATGTAGTATATAGTTTGTTTATAAATGTAAGAAAAAATGTATATGGTATAAACTAGAAACTTAATTGTGTTATGGAATACATAGGGAATTTTTATAAAAAAATACACCAAGCTCCTTTATTTGTGTGAATATATCATGATGTCTTGGAAACAATATAGGTATATATATGACATTAGATGTATGAACAAATATATCAAAAAAAATATCAACTTTTATAATAATCTTTCATTTCATCAAAGTTACAAAAAATAGTCACATATGTGAGAATTATTCATGGACAAGAAGACTAGATGCAAGTGGTACGTGAAGTACTAGGAAACTACCAAAAGGAAACCAGGGTGTTGAATATATTAATGATAGACTAAGAGATATAGACATTATATAATTATTAATGAATTTTTTCACTATATATAGGGGGGAAACTTCATCTTGAGTAGTTCATGGTGAATATTTCAAAAATATACATTTCAAAACATGTATATACTATAGTTAAGATGTATCACATTACATTGTGACTACAATAATGATCCATGTGTGCATTGCTCTTGTTCTAATAGTGTACAGGCGTATGATGGTTTGTTTCTTTGCATTATTTCCATTTAGAAATAGGAAGGTAATAAATTAAATTGAAAATATTGGTTGGTTAAAAATGTGGTTTGGTGATAAATTTGTTAATACATTTTTATAAACTATGTACATGTTTATTTATGTTTTAAACATCATGACTTATTTGTGAAAATAAGAAAGCATCATGTTTATTATGAAATTACCTTACCACATAGATTAAGTATAAAATCTACAGTACATATCTTGAGCAATGACTGCTACCAAGGACGACTTAAGTAAAGTAAAAAAGGATATACTCAAATTTATAAAATAAGTATATGTTTTTTAAAAAATTGGCATTCTATTCATGCCCTGGATTGAACGAGACCTTTTAGTATCGAAGAAAATATCTAACCATCTAGGTGTCCCTTTTTGAACAAAACTAGGAATATATTCATATAACCAAGTATAGATATTTTACTCATTAGTTATGTAATAAAATTGGTTATGGATTATGAATAATTAAAAGGTGACATATCTTGTATGACATGTACCAAATTTTCAATGTTACAAGTTTTATGCAATAATTATAATACAAGTCGTTAGTAAATTGTTGTGCAACTCTTTTGTGTAACATTTAAACATGATTTTTTTAGGAGAGAGCTTCCACTATTCTTTATGGGTCACTGAATTTTTTGTTATTATCATATAGTAAATGTTTCCACTTCCATAGTCAATGTGAACTGTAACAAAGCAATGGATTCCAATGTATTTTTCTCAAAAGAAGGACGTTATTAGATTGTCTACTATGGATATCAAAAAGGAAGATGTTTTTTATATCACATACGGAGAAGATAAGTTGACTCAAAGCTAATATGTAGTGATGCCTTACCAGGCTTTATATTGTACCACTTTTCGATCATAGTGGATGGTTTCTTCCTCTTAAGGAAAAATAAACAATGAGCTTTTAGAACCATAATCATGATAGTGTTTCCACAATTTACATTTTTACACTTACCTCTCATCAATTTTTTGTGAGTCCATTGCATGTTGCCTCACCAATTTTATTTTCAGCAACAACTATGCTAGATCAACATAGAGGGTTCTAACCTTGGTAAGGGAAGATCAAATTTCCTGCGTAAGATAGATATTCTAAGGATTTTCTTTTTGCTAGTGCTTATTTATGTTACTTGTGAATGAAATGAAAAATGAATTTCATGATGATATCCCTTGGAATAAGAGTCACATTGGTTAGATTTTGTTCATTTATGAATATAAATATGGAGTTGATTGCACACTTAGTGATGAATAAATTTCCTATAATTTACTATGTTAATATGAATATATAATATACTATATATACTGCAATGATATTCAATATATGAGTTTGGAATGATGTGAACCCAAGTTTGATTAAGTAGATTCCATAACTGGTTTTTCACTTGGGGTCCATTATTCAGATTGAATAAGAGTATAATATGACTTCTGTCTTGAGTTAAATGTAGATAGATGAAATAAAGTAACAATGTAAATTATGTGACTATAACATTCATTGAAAATGAAAAAGTAAGATTTATAAGATATTCTCAGTCATATTTCAAGGTAATAAATGTTGGTTGTGAATAAACAATGTGTTGTAGAATGTGGAAAAATGAGTATGCTAACAGGGTGCATGAAAACGCAAGGATATATCATATTATGAATTCCAACATAAGAAACAAAGTAGGAATGGGTAGTAGTTATGATTGTATTATGGATCACCATGAGAATAATCTTATGTAAAAAAATTATATGTTATAAATCCTAAAGTATAAACACAATATTGAAGATCACCGTTATATCCTAGAGACCAATGAAGAAGCCTTAGATTTAACCTACCATTCTTTTATTTGATTAGTATGGACCAAAAGGTGCGCATTTGTTATTGTTCCTACCTTTTCCTAAATGAAATACCAATATGGGTGTGTATCTATGCTACATCTTTAGATGAGTTATTCAAGTTATCCAACAACAACCTATTATGATGCAATATTGGTAGGTATGGATGACCGGTTAGGTAGTTTTGTTTTAATACATTACTCCACTATGATGGTTGGGTTTTTTAGCTCAATTTCTAGAATTCTAATTCATTAATAGAACCAATATTTCCTATATAAGTTGGGATATCCAAGTATTTTCTTTGTGTTCACAATCATTTATTACTTCTAGATTAAATAGACTCATAGTATGGAAACTCCAGGTACATGAGTAGCTTGGATTTAGATATGCATTTTGTTTGTCGTATACTACTGTATATATATTGAGATATGTTATCATCATATCATGCAATCAATTCCATTTCATGTTTGGGATATTAAGTATGTATGTTATTCATCTAATAAGGAGTCTTGCTGAAAAGTATAAAGAAGACAAGAAGGAAAAGGATCTTTGTTGGGTATTCACTGGTTTAGAAAAGACACAATGAGTATTAGAGGAAGTACTTTGATGTATTTCCAAGTACACTTTTTCCAGTATTAACTTCATCATAGACATAGATGAATGCATATTCATCCCATTTTTAGTTGCATTTTCAATCTAGTTTAGCACTCTTATAGATTATTTTTCATTAGAATAACTTTGTTTTAATCTACTTAGGTTTTTATGTTAATTTGTAGGAATTTGATACTTTTCTTAACTCCCTTTGCAGGAGCCGAGAGGAGGACGCCTCTTGTGGGGTGTGGGGTAGCGCCCCAAATAAAATTGGATTTTGAACACTTTCTGAAGGCATATCAATACATAAAAATTTCATCCAAAACCAAAGTCGTCTATTGATCAACATGCCAATCGACATCAACATCGACAAGAAATCAAGAGGTCAATAGCCTTGTCAACCTCCCTAGTCGACACACTCAATACTCGACAATAGTATTGACTCCCTTGGTCGACATCCATGCAAAACAACACCCAGACTCATCGATGATCAAGGTTGATAACCCTATTGACCCTCCAGCTTGATAATATCATCGAGAAACAGCCAACAAGCAAATAAGAAATCGTTCAACAATCATGCCGACATGATTATCGATGACCACAACTAATTGAAAACATTGTCGATCCTCAAGGTTGACAATCCCGTCGACCAACAGACCGATAATAGGAAGTCTAAAAGTTGTCTACCCTGAAGGTCGACAATCCTATCGACCGACATCAAGGTCGACACCAATGGAAAGAGGTCGACAACCTCGACCCTATAAATAGGCCACCAACACAGATGCACAACTCATCTTAGATATTTTGGAAATAGAAAATGTCAAAATGATGCTGCTAAAATCAGAGCAAGGACAATTCATGTCGACCTAGCTAGTTCTATCGACCTAGCTGGTCAACACCTATTGACCTCAAGCACAGATCGATAGATCTCTTTCATCTGCAACTCTAAAGCCATCGATATCCTTCTCTAAGGCAATGAATCTCTCTCTTGAGCTACCATTCCTCCTCCTACTTCCGCTGTAAGCCAGAGTTAATTCATGGAGGAGAAAGAAGGAAGTCTGTTATCGCACACCACGCCGAGCCGCTTCCACCATCATCATGACTGTGACGACCTCCTCTTCCTCTTCTTTTGACATTAATGTCACCATGTTGAGGGAGTAGTCTTTTCACTGGGGTGTGGGGACTAGCCCCACTACCTATTTCTTGCAGTTTCATTCATGTTTTGATTCTTGAATGAACTCATATAATTCATAGCCAATCCTTTATTGCATGTTTTGTGGATGTATCATCTTCTTAACATGATTTATTATAATCTTTTATTACAAGAACTTCAATGTTTAAGATTTGAATACCAATTAGTCGTGATTGAAACCCTGGCAAGGACTTCCAAAGAAAAGTCTCTTGAGTAGTGGATAGAGAATCCATAAGTAATGAGACGTCAAGCTTATAGGGATATCTACTCATGCAAGTTTCTAATGCTAAAAGGAGAAACTCACATAGAACCAATTATATCTTCATACATTTTTGGATTTGAATGAATGCACCAATCTAAGTAGTGGTAGTGAAACCCAGTTCCACCCTAGTGTTTCCATCCATTGATAATTAGAACCTTAATCTAGCTCTTTTCATTCTTGCAATCTTAGATTAAACAAACCAATCTCGACTTTTGTGATAATACTAGTTCTTACTAAGTTACTTTGATTAGATAGTTCTTAAAAATTTATCCCTTGGGATTCGATCCTTAACTATATTGTGATAAGATCCGTTCACTTGCGGGTGGAGTTATTGCACTTTGGTTTTGGTAAAATCTAGGAATTAGATTCCTACTAAATTTGCAGTGCGATAATAATCCATGTCAGACAAGTATATTCCATGTCCAAGTTTCCTTTCTAAACCCACTATTTAGGTTTGATCCTTCTTCTTATAAAATTCTATGTTCAGACATTATATTGAATACTCTTTCCAATGATTATTATTAATTGACAATTAGATGCTAATGTTCATGTTAAAAATTCAAGTGCAATGTATTATAATCATATCTCAAAAGTGGGATAGGCTTTGCCACATAAACCCTAAGTCAAACTAGGTAATGGGTAATAAGGTGTAAACCCCAATTTGAAAATTATATATTAAAAATAAATAAGATATGCTTATTGATGTTTTTATGGTTATACGATCATAAAAGGGTTTAAGTACGTTGCATTTTGAACTAGATTAGTTGAGGATGTGGTTGTGGGTGATGGGCCTAAGATCAATTGAACTTATGGACAAATTGGGCTAATCATGAAGGTTGATTCCCATCCATTATTCAATGGGGATGAGTGGCTTGGCCACCTAGATTGGATGTTCTAGTGTAGTATGGTTTACAAGATTCGCCCACTTATGGGTCAAGTTGAGACAACTTTGCAAGGCCCCAACATGGTTTTGTTGCTTCGATGTCCCAAATTTCCTAATGCACCCCATATTCTTGGATGATCGGTTCATTGTCCTCACTGGTATATATACCACCTCTAGTTCCGGTTAATATATCCCTATAATGTCAGTTTCGTACCGACACCTAAGTGGGTGACACTATAGTTAGGCACCAACAGTTTCATTTTTTTTTGGAAATGCACAAACTGATGACACAGACTCGACCTTGGTTACTATGATTAAAGAAACTGACAACCTAGTTGATGAGTCAATGCTCTATTTTGTCAATTTTTGTTCATTAACCAATATTGTACTACCATACCAGGTAACATTTTAACTAATAAATTTGTATGTTTTGTTGGTTTTGTATATGTAATTGATGATACAGACCATTGTGTCATCAGTTCGCCTCAAAAACTAACTTACTGCTATACTAGGTAATATTCTTAACTGATAAAGATGGTTGTGTCATCAATTTTTACATAAAAACTTGATGTTCTATATATATCTGTGCGGAAGTTTAGATGTTATAACTGACGACACAAACCAACTTTGACGTCAGTTTAGAACCACAACGGAAGTTACATATCTAAAACATTATTTTTCTTATAATAGTCAATGACACATTTTACTTTTTTTTAATATCAGGTTTGCAGACCTATTGTCTAGCTGTTCAGTAGGATGTAGAAACTAACTGGAGGTTCCATCTTATATTTAACTTAACAACATGCCAACACACCTGTACAATTTTCAATAACAAACACATACACAATTTATCCACCCACATACAAGATCCATTCTCCAATGCCATTCTCATGACGTGTACAAATAGAATTATCATTGTATTCATTCATCTTCACATTCTTTTGCACTCATGTATATATACATCATTCGCATATTCACCAGTTCTATTCTCATGACATGTAAAAATGCAATTCATATTGTATTCATTCATCTTCACATTCATTCGCATAGATGTATATATTTGTCATTCACATATACACCAATAATTCACTCACATCAAAGCTAAAGTTGAAAGAAGTAATAAGCACCACATGTATATAGTAATAATGAAATAAAAGTTTAGAAAACTCATACTTTATCCCAATCAAATTCAAAGTTTACTTCCTTAACGAAGGTGTGTGCCCATTGTTCTCGACTTCTCATATCTCATCTATATCTTCTTTAGTATAGGGCATCGTGTCAGACAACTAAAAAAAGAATAACATGATTAAAGAGTTTGATTAGATATTTTCATATTATCAAATGAGACTATTTACTTGTGATGATCAGGACTATATAGATTACATTACACATAAAATTGATGTCTAGTGTCTCCTGTCCAACAATCAGGTCCATATATTGTATCACATATATATGCATGACCAACCTTATCTTATAGGACACTATAAATTTACAATGATGCCAAACTTTAATAAATAAAGGTAGGCATAGTTGGCATATCTATGCATTGGAGTCAGAAAAATACCTCAACATTCTTCCTACTTAATACTTTCTTTTTCTTATCCACCTTTCCTCCGGACTTTTTGAATTCTTTTATACCTTATAAGTTAACGTAACATATTTAATTGAATTAGTTAATAGTCATGTAATTAATGGTGCATACATTACTATATGTTGATGGATACAAAAATTTACTCAAGCAAATAATGTCTTTTTGATTGCATGTCCCCCATTATCTATTTTGTCACCCTACAAATCTAGATATTACATAGTTAGAATCTGTGGGACAATTACCAACAACACCCAATGATTATTCCAGAGTGAAAAGAAAGCAAATAAAAAAACTCAAAATCCACAATGAAATGTAATTCGTAAGTCAAAATTTTAAACACAGTGCCCAAAATTTACTCACATTGAAAGGATCTATAATCTTACTCACATTGAAAGGAGTTATAATCACACTCTTTCTCAGAATACCAAAATATTTAATGTGGTAGAGAAGTATTTGGTAATAGATATTTGTCTTTGTCTACACAGCTAATCAATGATGGAACTAGAAATATCACATGGGGTAGTGTGAACTCTTCATTCATTGTATAAGTAGCTGCAAAATGTATATCATGTATCTATTAATATATAAGAATGATGTACCAACATATATAAAATGAGGTATTTAGCCATAAGATCTCACCATATCTCCAAAGTTCTATCATAATTGTATTCAACCAAACATAAGTAAAAAACTACACAACATCTTGAAAAAATACACTTGCATCATTCTTGCAAAAACTAAGGACTTAGGACCTAGTGAGTCAAATAGGTCATTTGCAATTCAAGTAGGCAATTGAATATCTTGAGGAGGAAGTGGAGAACGAACGGTAGGGGGGTTCTTAAGTGTTATTCCATATATATATGAATATATTTGTGTGTGTATTCTCATATCAATTGCCAATTACATACACAACTAGACAAGAATCACACATATAAATGCAATATGAATTTAGCATACATAAGTATAGACAACTCACGCTTTGGGCCACGCATCCACACCACCTTTTGCATCACCTCTCATCTCTGGGTGGCCATATGACAATGATGTTGTTTTGAAGCACCATAGACAATCCTTGGTGTTACGTGAACGACATCGACATGCATTGGAACACCATGAATCATGTCACATGGAAGGCATGTATAAGCCTTGACCAGTACAATGACATATTCTTCTAGTAAAAGATGGAATGGCCTCAACACCTACAAATTTGTATATAATGTTATATATACCCAAACACAAATATATTATACAAATCAATATGAAAGACTACTATATCACATAATAACTTACAATGGATGTGCTAGCTAGTGGTCCCATGGGATTACTCCCAACAACCTCTCTCGTAGGGGGGGTCCACCTCGTATGAAGAGAAGATGACACCGATATTGTTTGAGGAGATGATTGACAATGAGACTGTCTCATTGTTTCCTATATTCCCTTTATAATCATCTCTTGTACCTTCTCATATGAGAATCCTCCTTTCTGGACATACTTGCTCTCATTCTTTGATAGCCCAAAGAAGGATCTTATAACAACACCAGCGCCATCATCCCTAACACACCTAGGATGCTTTAGAGTACCTAGAGAAACTATCAATTCATCCCTCAGGCCATCAGGGATGAACTAGTCTTCTTTTCTTTGCTTGTATAGCTCTCGCTAATCATCATCAACAGTTATTGGTAAATAAAACATAACAATCAAGGAAAAAGATTAGCGTGCACTATGATAGTTGAATTCTACCATTTTTGTAGCCAACTTAGCAGTTGAGGGAATGGGTATTTCTCCAGATTGGGTTTGCCTCACAACTATCCACTCCTCGTGGAGAGGTAGAGATGCATTAGTAGTAGAGGACTCAACAGTTAGCTGAGAAGAAGACACTTCCAGTATCTTTTGGAAAAGCCTTGTGTACCCACCTAGACCCAACTTATGGTCGTGCATATTCTTTGCATGACTTTCTATTTGATCTTCATGTAAAGCCAATTAATCCAAAACATATGTTAAGTATTTAATACAGTGAATTGATAACAATGTATTCTAAATTAGGAGGCTTAATACCTTGAACTCATTGATTTTTCTTAAAGGAACAAACATGTCCCACATGTTTTGGGTCAAGACAGGACCATTGCTCAATGACAAACTTCTTTTCTTATCATTCATTATGTATTCTCTTGTCATATTTGTCCTATAATTCCTTGGTACCCTCCCATATTATTGCAACACCTTATTACGATGCAATATTTCATCAAGGTCAAATATGCTCTGCAAAATTTCAAATACTTAATGTAATATTCTTAAAAATATAATTGTAAATATCTTTAAATATTAGAATCTCTTACAGATACATCCTTCCATCTGTTCCTTTCATGACTTGATTGACTTTATTCTAAGATTCTATGTTTATATCCACTTTCCTATGAGTAAGAACCCCTAGTTATTGTGTGAAAGAATTGTGATTCTTCCCAATAGTATTTCCTACATCATCAAACTCAACGACCAATTTCGGTCCTTTACATGTTTTCTCTACTAACTTGTGCATCATGGTCATGCTCCTTTTATTTGCATGCTCATGATGCTCCTCAGTAAGCTCAATGAGATCCTCAGGGTACACATCCTCAGGATGCTAAATTGATAAGAAACTCAATAAATCATAAAGATGTAACTTATAAATGTGATAGACATTGTAAAATGCACATCAATGTAATAAAGCAATACAACTTACACCAGTCTGATCCTCACAGTGCTCATCATTATGGTGCTCATCCTCATGGTAATCATCCTCATGGTCAGATGCCATCTAGAAATGTCATATCAAAATAGTCAAACAATGAAATATAATTGATAAGGAATGTAAAATGTACATCTCGCATATGAAACATATATAACTATAATAAATAATGTAAAATGAAATTCTAACTTTTCAAAAAATAAAATGTATGCCTCTAGTATTTGTTGGATCTTTGATCAATTAACATTCCTTGTGTATGATCTCCACACGTATATACGTTAATATTAGATTCAGTAATTGGTGTTGGAAAGCCAATCGAGAATGGACTCGAGGCATAACACTTGGCATAGTACTCTTCTTCATCCATAGGATCCGCAATGAACTACCCTTTACCAAGAAGATCAACCATCCATTTTTTATTTGCACAACTATTTATATACAATACTTGCTCACCTGTGATGTCATAGTGAATTGTTTAGTCTTCTTGCCAATCTTTTCAAAATTAACTATGTGAAACCCAATTCATCCACTTCAATTCCTTTGTTGTTATTAACCCAATTACAAATAGATACCACAACTTCAAAATTTGTGTAGTCAAACACCCATATGTCTTCAATAACACTATAATAAGACATTTGAGCTTAACATGGACTTTTATACTTCATACTATAAAAATAAAATGAACATGCTTGAAGGGTGACTCCACTATTTTGGACAACTATCTTGTCATCTTGAGGGTTTGTGTAATACAAAAATCCATTTATGTCAAACCCTTCATAAGACATAACATTCCTTTTTGGGTTAAAGGTGAGCCATTTGATATTTTCAGCAACATTATTTGGTATTTGAGATAGTTGATGTAAGATTTATCATTAAACCACCTAATAAATGTTGTATTATGCTCTCTAGCAAGCCAAATTAAGCTGGCTTGAGGATATTTTATCTTAATGAAATTGGTATTTCTCTTAATGAAATTGGTATGTTCAGTGATATAAATACTCACTTCATCAATGTTGTGTAAAATATACAAGTTTAATTCTTCCCACAACTCACGACTGATTACTTTCACTCATGGTCCTAAAGTCCTTTTTTTTAAATATGGATCAATATTCTTTTCATTTCCAGGAGCTTCATTACAACTCAAAAAGTCATTTCAAAATTTCATAACCTCCCTAGCCACTAAGCCCTCAATAATACTCCCTTCGGGCTGGTAACAATTTCAAACATCACCTTGAAAAACACTCATGTACCATTCAAACCAATACATCCAATGCAAGAAAATTGATCCCAACATTTTCACTTCCCTAGTCAAATGGACAAAAATATGTACCACAATATCAAAGAATGAAGTAGGACAATGCATCTCAAGATGGCACAAGGTAACAACCACTTCTCTTAGCAAATTATCAAGATTCTCATGATCAATAGCTTTATTGCATTGAGTGTTGAATAAGAAACAAAGTCTGGTGATTGCAAACCTTAAATGCTTCAGAAGTATAGATCAAATACACACAGGCCATGTTTACTACATTAGACTATAACAATAGTGAGATTCAAGACCTATCAGCTTCAGATCCTTCATTAATACCATTCTACAGATATTGGAGGAGTGTCCTTGTGATAGCTTAACACTGAACAAGCACTCACAAAAAGTTTTCTTCTCCTATATATACAATGTGTAACAAGCAGGAGGTAAATATGTTTTTTCTATCATTACTAACTTCTATTTTTTATTCTTTCCTTATGCCCATTTCATGAGGGCCCATTCTAGATTTGAAGCCATCTTTAGTCTTACCTGGTATATACAACTTAGTACCAATGATGCTATCACATAAATTTTTTTCAATATGCATGACATCAATACAATGCCTAACTTCCAAAGAACTCTAATAAGGAAGATCCCAGAATATTGGCCTCTTCTTGAATATAGATTCGTCACTCCACATGGGAAGATTGCATCGTGATCTCTTACCAAATGAATTGACTGTCTTTTACTCTTTCATAAACAACCTACACTGATATATGTTTAGGGACACTCTGTTCTTCACTTGATCTACTGAATGTTTTGTGCAACCTTCGAAAAGTATGCACTTTTGGAAGAAACCTTCGATGACCAAGATATATCTACCAGTTTTTAGTTCTATTAAATCAATATTCTCCTCGCTTGTAGTGTGTGTTTTGGATCATTTCACATCGTTCCACACAAATTCCAATATATTAGAAAGTCACAAATAGTACAAAATCACATAGCATGCAACGAAATGTCTCTCTATGCGAAGCATCATAAATCATCACACCTTCTCCTCAAAGTTCCTTTAAGTTGTAATCAAATGTTCAAGATAAACTTGAATACCCTTTCTAGGTTGTTTGGGGCTCGATATCAACAAGGAAAACATGCCATTCATGTTTTAATGCACAACTAGGGAGGAAGATTGTATATAACAATCATAGCATTCCAAGTCATATATTGGTTGCTAAATGTGACATGTGGATTCATCCCATCAATACAAACACCATGTCATAGATTCCTGACTTCTTCACTAAATTTAGGGTACAATCAATTAATCTTTTTTCATTGTGGGGAATCAGAAGTATGTAGTAGGATCCATCATTGTTTTTCTTTACCTCTGCATGCCAAGTTAAATTCTTCACATCCATGGTATTGGCAAAAAATCATTGAAATCCTGGTATTATAGGTACAGACCACATCACCTTGGCAGGAGAGCCAATTTTAGACTTCCCCGAATTCGTCATTTTACACCTTGACGGCGCACATTTTGAACAATCTTTCAAATTGATAAAGTCTGTTTGAAATAACACACAATCATTCAAGCATGCATGTTTCTTCTTTGTATTCATTACCATTATAAACAACATTTTTTTAATCCATATGTTGAGATTAGAAGCTTGTTGCCTTCAGGAAAAGTTTCATGCAACAAAGACAACAACGACATGATGCTTTTGTCACCCCATGTATTGTTAGCCTTCAGAGTATACAATCTCAGCACATCGCTCAGCTTCATAAACTTATTATAACCTAAGTATAATAGTCTCCCAACATCATGAATAATGTTTCTAAATAAGGAAGGAGGATCGGTAAGATTTACCCCACAACTATCTAACATCACATCATCCATGTCTATTAGAATCGGGTCATTCACATCTACATCATCATTGGCAATTTCTTCTTCAACACAAGTACTTCTATCAACATCTATCGATATCATAATAGGAATTTCTCCATTGCAATACCATTATGTATAGCCCTGTACAAACCCATTGCAAATGACATGAATTTTGAATTCATCAATAATGCCAACTTTCAATTAGTTACCACAATTACTATAAGGACAATAGAACACATCTCCAGCTTGTTTCCTATATTGTCACGGGTTAACAACCTAACTCCACTGTACACCTCAGGCGCCAACATAAGGGGTACAATAGAGTTAAAGTTGCCCGTCCCTGAGTGGATCAAACACATGAATATATAAATGCACCGAATAAAAGCTTCCATACATAAACCAAAATGTTCATTACATAGGGGCCCGAAGGCATAGGAGTTCTACAGAAGAAACTTAATACATGAGAAACTAATACAGAAGAAAAAGAAACATAATCTAAGAGTCCCATTTAGCTTTAGCATCCCCATGATAGATCTGATTTGTGAGCCAACATATAGAGTAGCAACATCATCTTTCTTTCATCATAAGCATCATAAGCAGAAGGTACCTATAAAACATGTACAATTGGTACGCGTCAGCACAATATATAAATATATTGTACTGAGTACGCCTCCACATTATTCAAATTCAACTCTCATCATATCTTGGAAATACATTAAAAGTAGACTTGGCAGTAATAAGCGGTATAACAAAAACATTATTGAACAAAGAAACTGTATAATTAACAAAGAAATCTCATAGATTTTTAAAGCATATTTTCCATTATATCATCCTTGCATTTACTACCTCAGAGTTGAATGCATCAAGGCCCTTTATGATCTACTACCAAAGAGTTGGATCATTTCAATACGTGATCTACTACCAAAGAGTTGGATCACCGATAAGTACTTTACTACCAAAGAGTTGAAGTACTATAATTCCCAGCACTTTACTTCCAAAGAGTTGAAGTGCTTTGGATATAATGGACAAATATATATTATGTTCAGGTTTTTGCAAAATATATATATAAAGCAAAAGTCATCAAAATTGGATACTCATATAGCTCCACTTCAAACAATACCATATGCCAAGTTCGTACACTATTTACAACCATACATTATTATAGGCCAAGTGAGAGTTAATGGCGTACCTTCTACTCAGAAGTGGGGAGTCCAGAGATGCTCCTCACTGGTACCTTTGATTTCCTGAAATTATTGGAGATTTGACATTTATTAGATATATTGTTCAAATTACCCTTATTCTAAAGAGTATATAAAAAGGCCCTTTATAGATTTGGAGTCATGAGAGTGGAGTACGGATCTTAGAGTATGGAGTTGAGTCCAAGATTATTATTGTCACATCAGAGTAGGTTCATAAAGTCAGAATCAAGGTCTAAAGATCATATTAATTAATTATGCACATTTTGGTAGGTCAAAATAGGGAAATGAGTGATAAATGGGTTTTATTGCTAATTGAGTCATAATAAAAGGATCTGATCGTTCCATGATGATAAGGATGCAAAAAGATGATTATCACAGGTTTTTGGTGATTTAAACAGATTCGAGTATTTTCTAATTAATTAATCAAGATATGAACATATTTAAACATGAGAATTTACTCGAGTCATATTTAGGGTCAACAGATGTCAAAATCGTGATCCTCGTATTTTTCTGATCAAAAAGGAGTATTTATTCATATTTTTCTGACACTCCTAATTTCTACGAATTTCCCAAGATTAGGTCAGAAACTGAAATTCGAGTTGATAAAAGAAAGAAAAGAAAAGTGTGGACCGTTGGATGTTCAGATCCAACGGTCGAGATCTCGCGCATATGCGCTTAAGATGGCTGAGGTGGGTCAAGGGCTGCTTACTTGGCGAACTGTGGTTCGTCCACCTGGACCCGCGCGATTGGTCCAACTAAGCCAAGCGGGTCCTCCTCCTTCTTGCTCCACTCACGAACAGCAGGTAGGGGAAGTGGTCTCCGGCGAGATCGAGTGGAGGCGGTGCTCGTCCTTGCGCGATAAAGGGGTCGGGTTTACCTTCGGGAGGCGGATCCGGACTCGGGCGGCTAGCTTGCAGGTCGCAGCTCCCCGCGAGATGCTGGGTCGACCAAGAATCCGGCGAGGTGTTGAGCTCGCGGCGGAGGGTGAAGGAAGAGGGAGGAGCAGGCGATGAAACTTCAAGGTGAGGGGCCGCCAAGGTAGGTGGAGGTGCCTTGGAGCTTCGGGTGTACCCAATTGGGGACGAGTAGGCCGGTAGGAGCCTCGTCCAGCAGCTCGACGGCGGCGGATAGACTGGAAGGGGGAAAGCTTGAGGGTGGAGCGATGCCGGCTTGCTTCGGGCGAATTGGAGGCAGGGGTGAACTAAAGAGGTGTCGACGGAGCTACGAGGGGGTTTAAGTAGGCACGAGGTTGGTTGAGGAGTGTATGCCCAATTGGGCTCGGCCGCGGTTGGAGACGGGGACTCACTGGTGAGGTCGTACGAGGGGTTGTGCTCGCTTTTGGGGGTCGTGCGAGGGGTCAGGGAGTTCGTGGAGGCGAGGGGAGTCCATTCCCGCGGTCAGTTTCGCGCTAAAAGGATTAGAACGAGGGGGAGTCGTCGGTGTAGTGGGATCGTGGCTGTGGCCACGACATCCCGGGTCAGGCGGAGGTTAGGGACGACCGGATGGCCGTCCGATCCACTCAGGATCCATGGACACGCCATCCGACGGTCACCCTTGCTCAGGAAGGTCGGGTGACGTCAGCGCCGCAAATCCAAGGAGGAAAATATCCGAACTATAGTTTTGATGATTGAAATCGTGACACATATTTGATTAATCATTAATAGAACTTGTAAAAATCGTAGAGGGAGCTAGGAATGTCCAAATGACATGAAATTTGGACCATAGCTTCTCCATAGCATACCCCACATGTTGGTAAAGTTTGGGATCGAGATTCCTATCATTGAAAGACTAACTAATTTTTAGGAGAATTAGGGTTTTAAGATATACTTAAGATTAAAGGAACAAAGTATAAAAGAATTAGGAAACTCACTTTATCACATCCTACTCACCTTAAAAGAAATTTTGTCCTCAAAATTAAACTGGAGGAAAGAGGTGAGGAAAACGTCGCTCCATGTCTGCTCGTAGTTCCCAGGTGGCATCTTCTGCACCGTGATGGTTCCACTGTACCTTCACCATCGGGATCTGCTTGTTCCTGAGCTCCTTTACCCTAGAGTCGAGAATCTTTGTAGGTTGTTCTGGATAAGAGAGGTTCTCCTGTAACTCAAGAGGCTCGTGATTCAGCACATGACTATCATCCTTCACATACTGTTTCAAGTTGGATACATGAAAGACATTATGCATCATGCTGTACTGCGGAGGAAGAGCAAGTCGATAAGCACATTCGCCAATGCGCTCCAGAACTTCAAAAGGACCCACATATCTCGGACTAAGCTTCCCCTTGTTCTTGGCTATGGCACGGATAGGTCTGATCTTCAAGAATACATAGTCACCATCATTAAACTGTCTGTCCGATCTGTGTGCATCAGCATACGACTTCTGACGATCCTGGGCCCGTTTCAACCTCTGCTTGATCAAAGACACCTTATCTGCATATAATTGTAACTCCTCGGACTTTAGCATCTTCCTTTCCCCAACTTCATCCCAGTGGAGAGGGGATCTACATGGCCTACCATAGAGAGCTTCATAGGGTGGCATATCAATACTAGATTGATAGCTATTATTGTAGGCGAACTCTGCTAATGGAAGGTAGTAATCCCAAGATACTCCCCAATCTAAGACACATGCTCTGAGAAGATCTTCTAAGATTTGGATAGTACGTTCTGACTGGCCATCAGTCTGGGGATGATATGCTGTGCTGAAGTTCAACTGTGTACCCAGCTCATTCTGCACCTGCTTCCATAAGTGTGATGTGAACTTTGGATCTCGATCTGAAACTATCGAAACTGGTACTCCATGCAGCCGTACAATCTCCTTTATATACAACTCAGCAAGCTCAGGAACCTTGTTCGTAGTCCGCATAGGTAAGAAATGTGCAGACTTGGTCAACTGGTCTACTATGACCCAAACCGCATCATGACCCCTCCTGGTCCTGGGTAGTCCCACCACGAAATCCATGGTGATATTTTCCCATTTCCATTCAGGAATTGGTAAGGGTTGCAATAGACCACCGGGACGTTGGTGCTCGGCCTTAATCTGCTGGCAGGTGAGACACTTAGAGATAAACTCAGCGATATCATTCTTCATACCCCTCCACCAAAAGTGTCTCTGCAGGTCCTTATACATCTTAGTAGATCCAGGATGTATGGAATACTTAGACCCATGTGCCTCTTGCAGGATACGCTTCCTAATCTCTGACTCTTCAGGTACCCACATCCTATGCTTGTACCTTAGTCCACCGTCCATACCAACAGATAGATGTGTCTGGGGCTTTGCCACAAGAGCTGTCATCTCCTCCAAGCTAGAGCTGTTCTTTTGAGATATCAGGAGTTCAGAAAGAAGACTAGGAATAATATTGATATTCGCCAAAATAATAGAGCTAGATTCTGCTTGAGATGACCCAGAAGATGAAGGTTCCAGATGCATTGATGCACAAATCGACTTCTTACGACTAAGGGCATCAGCTACTACATTGGCTTTGCCTGGATGATATGCAATAGTGAAATCATAATCTTTAAGATACTCCAACCATCTCCTCTGCCGAAGATTGAGATCTTTCTGAGTCAAGAGGTATTTGAGACTTTTGTGGTCTGTGAATATATCAAAAGTAGCACCATACAGATAATGTCTCCAGATTTTGAGGGCATAGACAATGGCAGCTAATTCCAAATCGTGAGTTGGATAATTGACCTCATTAGGTTTCAACTGTCTAGAGGCATAGGCAACAACTTTACCGTCTTGCATGAGGACACAACCCAGACCCATTTTAGAAGCATCAGAATAAATTACAAAGCCATCATTCCCAGAAGGTAGGGTCAAAACAGGAGCAGAAGTCAAGAGAGATTTCAGTTCTTGGAAACTAGCTTCACACTCAGGAGTCCAAACGAATTTTGCATCTTTTCTGGTAAGTTTAGTCATGGGTAGGGCTATTTTACTGAAATTAAGGATGAAGCAACGGTAATAGCCAGCTAGACCAAGAAAGCTACGAATTTCAGAAGCATTGGTAGGGGCTTTCCAATCAAGGACAGCTAGAACTTTGGCAGGGTCAACAGAAATTTTCCCACCCGAAATGACATGGCCAAGAAACATGACTTGGTCAATCCAAAACTCACATTTAGATAATTTAGCATACAATTTCTGGGCTCTCAAAACATCAAGGACTTTCTGGAGATGTTCACGATGTTGATCAACAGAATTTGAATATATAAGAATGTCATCAATGAAAACCACCACAAAGCTGTCAAGGAATGGCTGGAAGACAGTGTTCATCAAATTCATAAACACTCCAGGAGCATTAGTCAAGCCAAAAGGCATCACCATGAATTCATAATGTCCATATCTAGTTCTGAAAGCTGTCTTTGGAATATCACAATCTTTTACTCGTAATTGATGATAACCTGATCTAAGGTCAATCTTGGAGAACACAGTGGCAGTACGAAGCTGGTCAAACAAGTCATCAATTCTTGGAAGGGGATATTTATTTTTAATGGTGGCTTGGTTGATCATGCGATAATCAATACACATTCGCATTGACCCATCTTTCTTTTTGACAAAAAGAACAGGAGCACCCCAAGGAGAAGTACTAGGACGGATGAAGCCTTTATCAAGAAGTTCCTCTAGTTGTTTCTTGAGCTCTGCAAGCTCGGCAGGTGCCATCCTATAAGGTGCCTTAGAGACTGGTGCGGTGCCCGGTGCTAACTCAATTGAGAACTCAATCTCACGATCTGGAGGCAGCCCTGGAAGTTCCTCAGGAAAAACGTCCGGGTAATCTCTCACCACATCCAAGCTCTCTATAGGTCTCACCTTAGGATCAGGCATGGATACAACAGCAAGATAGGCTCTACATCCCTTGGCTATCAAAGTTTCAGCTTTAAGAGAAGAAATAATCATATTTCGGTGTCTTTCTTTTCTCCCGGAAATAGTCAAAGGTTTTGAATTGGGTGCACAAAAGATTACTTTCTTGCCTCGGCAATCAAGCATAACAAAGTTGGAAAAAAGCCAATCCATCCCCAAAATTAGATCAAAATCTTCCATATCAAGAAGGATAAAAGCAGATTGAAATTTATGACCGCCAAAAGAAAAAGGCAAGGTTTTGGTTTTCTGAAGAGAAGTATAAATTTTGCCACTGGGAGTTGTCACATCTAAGATATAACCTAGATCATTGATCTCGAACTTGAGCATGGAAGCAAGATTTCTAGATATGAAAGTATGTGTTGATCCTGAATCGAATAGGGCCACAACAGGATGATCTTGGAGACATATCATACCTACATTATGATTTTATATAAGATCATGGTTTCAAAGATTTATTACAATAAAGAAATTTTTAACATTATTACCTTCAATCAGACGGTTATCATTGGCTTTAGCTTCCTCTGCATCAATTGCAAAGACTCGGCCTTGACGATGTTCTGGCTGAGCCTGAGCTATCGGGACAGCTGGTCGAGCAGGTGGAGCTCCAGGCTGAGGTAATGGGGCAGGACGATTCTGAGGTGCCCCCTGGACCAGATTTGGACAATTGTACCTCATATGCCCTTCATTCTTGCAGTAGTAACACACTGGTTTTTCGAACTTGCACTTTCCCCCATGCATACCTCCACAGATCCTGCATCTGACAGTATTAGGGGGTGGGCCTCGGTGTGGCCCACCTCGGCCTCGGCCTCCCCGGTGTGGTCCTCCTCGGTATGATGGACCCCTATGGTGATTTCCTCCTCCTCTGCCCATGCCATGGCTGTTAGGCTTCTTCTTATCATTTTCCTTCTCCTTGCCCTTGGTGACGGATGCATCGGTTAGACCCAGGTATCCCAAGCTTGGTGTTTTGCTCTTCCCTAAGGTTCTTTCTTGGGTGAGGGCATTGTTGATGGCAGCTTCAAAGGTAGGATGGGTGGAGGTGCAAAGGTGAACTTTGATTTCTTGGTTAAGGCCATCTATGAAGTGTTCAATCTTTTCATCTTCATCAAGGTTGCGAGCATGACGCTCTAGGAGTCTAAAGGCCCTAACATAATCAGCAACAGATAGGTTTCCTTGGGTGAGGTTATTGAACTGTTTCTTCTTCTCCTTCCTAGCTGATATGGGCATGAAACGGTTGGTAAAAATCCCCTTAAACTCCTCCCAACCTATGGGGGCATCTGGAAGTTCTCGTGTATGGTAATAATTTTCCCACCACAACTTCGCGGACCCCCTAAGTTGGTAGGTAGCAAAGGTGACCTTATCTTCCTCAGGACACTTAAGGGCTCTAAAGGCATTTTCAACAGATATGATCCATGCATCGGCTTTATCTAGGACTTCACCTAAGTCTTCTCCATGAAAGGTTTCAGGTTTGAGTTTAAGGAAGTCACTAATGGTGGTTTCATGGTTGGTCCTAGAGGATGAGGCACTATTGCTGGTTTCTTTTAGGGCTAGGGCATGCATGCATTCCAACATCACCTTCTTTTGTTCTTCCCAATTGCCTACAGCCTTGGTCTTATTAGGGCGTGATTGAGATTCATCACCAGAGTCATCACTAGACCTTGTTCTCTTGGACCTAGTTTTTGGAGGCATCTGCAAGTTTGTATAAAAGGCAGTTTAGAGATTTATTTGAGATAGATCATACAACAAGTGTTAAAGATTTAGCAATCATGGCATATATTTTTCCAATTTTTCATGTCTTTTAGTTGTTCCCATTTTCCTAATCTACCCACATAATAGAGAGAGTATATCATCGATCATGGTCATGAGAGAGAAAGTAGATGAGAAACCTAGTGTATATTATTCACTAAATAGGTTGGTTGGGGGGGTAGTCCTTAATTGAGAAAAGATGAGAGGAAGGATTTTTCTAAGGTAAGGGTGCCAACTTTAACAATAATTGCGTTAGCCAGGCAGATAGCTTGCGACGGGAACCCTCGCACCGTGAAAACGGATGGGGAGAGTATTATGTCAGAACCTTCCGCAAGGTACCCTTCTAGACACCTCGGCAATTTACTGCTAAATGTGGGTTACCCTAGGTCTAGGTAAGGTTACTAATTATTTGATACATCTATATTGATTCATGTGCCTGCTCTGATACCATCTTTCACGGGTTAACAACCTAACTCCACTGTACACCTCAGGTGCCAACATAAGGGGTACAATAGAGTTAAAGTTGCCCGTCCCTGAGTGGATCAAACACATGAATATATAAATGCACCGAATAAAAGCTTCCATACATAAACCAAAATGTTCATTACATAGGGGCCCGAAGGCATAGGAGTTCTACAGAAGAAACTTAATACATGAGAAACTAATACAGAAGAAAAAGAAACATAATCTAAGAGTCCCATTTAGCTTTAGCATCCCCATGATAGATCTGATTTGTGAGCCAGCATATAGAGTAGCAACATCATCTTTCTTTCATCATAAGCATCATAAGCAGAAGGTACCTATAAAACATGTACAATTGGTACGCGTCAGCACAATATATAAATATATTGTACTGAGTACGCCTCCGCATTATTCAAATTCAACTCTCATCATATCTTGGCAATACATTAAAAGTAGACTTGGCAGTAATAAGCGGTATAACAAAAACATTATTGAACAAAGAAACTGTATAATTAACAAAGAAATCTCATAGATTTTTAAAGCATATTTTCCATTATATCATCCTTGCATTTACTACCTCAGAGTTGAATGCATCAAGGCCCTTTATGATCTACTACCAAAGAGTTGGATCATTTCAATACGTGATCTACTACCAAAGAGTTGGATCACCGATAAGTACTTTACTACCAAAGAGTTGAAGTACTATAATTCCCAACACTTTACTTCCAAAGAGTTGAAGTGCTTTGGATATAATGGACAAATATATATTATGTTCAGGTTTTTGCAAAATATATATATAAAGCAAAAGTCATCAAAATTGGATACTCATATAGCTCCACTTCAAACAATACCATATGCCAAGTTCGTACACTATTTACAACCATACATTATTATAGGCCAAGTGAGAGTTAATGGCGTACCTTCTACTCAGAAGTGGGGAGTCCAGAGATGCTCCTCACTGGTACCTTTGATTTCCTGAAATTATTGGAGATTTGACATTTATTAGATATATTGTTCAAATTACCCTTATTCTAAAGAGTATATAAAAAGGCCCTTTATAGATTTGGAGTCATGAGAGTGGAGTACGGATCTTAGAGTATGGAGTTGAGTCCAAGATTATTATTGTCACATCAGAGTAGGTTCATAAAGTCAGAATCAAGGTCTAAAGATCATATTAATTAATTATGCACATTTTGGTAGGTCAAAATAGGGAAATGAGTGATAAATGGGTTTTATTGCTAATTGAGTCATAATAAAAGGATCTGATCGTTCCATGATGATAAGGATGCAAAAAGATGATTATCACAGGTTTTTGGTGATTTAAACAGATTCGAGTATTTTCTAATTAATTAATCAAGATATGAACATATTTAAACATGAGAATTTACTCGAGTCATATTTAGGGTCAACAGATGTCAAAATCGTGATCCTCGTATTTTTCTGATAAAAAAGGAGTATTTATTCATATTTTTCTGACACTCCTACTAATTTCTACGAATTTCCCAAGATTAGGTCAGAAACTGAAATTCGAGTTGATAAAAGAAAGAAAAGAAAAGTGTGGACCGTTGGATGTTCAGATCCAACGGTCGAGATCTCATGCATATGCGCTTAAGATGGCTGAGGTGGGTCAAGGGCTGCTTACTTGGCGAACTGTGGTTCGTCCACCTGGACCCGCGCGATTGGTCCAACTAAGCCAAGCGGGTCCTCCTCCTTCTTGCTCCACTCACGAACAGCAGGTAGGGGAAGTGGTCTCCGGCGAGATCGAGTGGAGGCGGTGCTCGTCCTTGCGCGATAAAGGGGTCGGGTTTACCTTCGGGAGGCGGATCCGGACTCGGGCGGCTAGCTTGCAGGTCGCAGCTCCCCGCGAGATGCTGGGTCGACCAAGAATCCGGCGAGGTGTTGAGCTCGCGGCGGAGGGTGAAGGAAGAGGGAGGAGCAGGCGATGAAACTTCAAGGTGAGGGGCCGCCAAGGTAGGTGGAGGTGCCTTGGAGCTTCGGGTGTACCCAATTGGGGACGAGTAGGCCGGTAGGAGCCTCGTCCAGCAGCTCGACGGCGGCGGATAGACTGGAAGGGGGAAAGCTTGAGGGTGGAGCGATGCCGGCTTGCTTCGGGCGAATTGGAGGCAGGGGTGAACTAAAGAGGTGTCGGCGGAGCTACGAGGGGGTTTAAGTAGGCACGAGGTTGGTTGAGGAGTGTATGCCCAATTGGGCTCGGCCGCGGTTGGAGACGGGGACTCACTGGTGAGGTCGTGCGAGGGGTTGTGCTCGCTTTTGGGGGTCATGCGAGGGGTCAGGGAGTTCGTGGAGGCGAGGGGAGTCCATTCCCGCGGTCAGTTTCGCGCTAAAAGGATTAGAACGAGGGGGAGTCGTCGGTGTAGTGGGATCGTGGCTGTGGCCACGACATCCCGGGTCAGGCGGAGGTTAGGGACGACCGGATGGCCGTCCGATCCACTCAGGATCCATGGACACGCCATCCGACGGTCACCCTTGCTCAGGAAGGTCGGGTGACGTCAGCGCCGCAAATCCAAGGAGGAAAATATCCGAACTATAGTTTTGATGATTGAAATCGTGACACATATTTGATTAATCATTAATAGAACTTGTAAAAATCGTAGAGGGAGCTAGGAATGTCCAAATGACATGAAATTTGGACCATAGCTTCTCCATAGCATACCCCACATGTTGGTAAAGTTTGGTATCGAGATTCCTGTCATTGAAAGACTAACTAATTTTTAGGAGAATTAGGGTTTTAAGATATACTGAAGATTAAAGGAACAAAGTATAAAAGAATTAGGAAACTCACTTTATCACATATATTCTTATGCAAATCTTATAAACTGGTCATGACCAGTAATAAACTCTGGAGTGCATTGATTTGGAATGGAAATCCATGATCTATCCATTCGATGATCACTGAGAAAAAAAGTATTGAATCAGGTGTTTAGAGATTAGGATTTGGAGATTAAGTTTTACAAAATAGGGTTTACAAATTAGGTTTAGGGTTTATTAATGAATATGTGTACCACTTATCCCATTCTTGAACACCTAATCTCACTACTTTTTTATCATACAAGAATGATTCTCCCTTTATTACTTAAGAAAAGGGGAAGGGCCCAATGAAACTTACACAAGGTCCATATACAAACGAATGATGTACATCAAAACTATACAAAGTTGTAAGATCTAAAAGAGTAGAATTCCAACATTCATATATACTAGGAGCCCAATTTTCTAAAATAACAAGGTTCCTATACTTTCAAATATGATACAAAATCATTAAAAAACAACCACAGTTTGTACTATTCATCTTCTTATAAGATCCTTCAGTTTGAAAGAGATGAAACCATAATTCACAGCTCGATGCCAGACTACATTGACAAAATGACAATTTCATAACATATGTCAAATATTATCACAACTAGAGAAACATAACAAGCATATCAAAATAAAGAACATGCCTCTTTTCCTTAGGTTGCCAATAGTAGGCAAACAATATGAGAAAATCTTCCAAGCATTCACATTGAACCTATTTGGGCAATCAAGTTTCCAAACCCAATTTCTCCAAGGGATAGGAGGAAAATGTCCCTGATATAATCCCAAGTTAGATTCATATTGATCATTTTGCTACCTTCAAATAGAATTAGTTCCTCATCCAATGAAAGACAATACTATCTTCCAAAAAAGTCTTTAATCCTGCAACCTCCTCGAATTAGGAATAGACCAATTAGCTTTGGTAATGGTACTACAAGCTTTTGTGAATCTTTTTTAGCCAACTTAAGGCATATAGAAGAATCAAGTTCGTCAAGATGAAATTTACCACCTTTAAATCATGGATCTCTCTATAGCATAATCTTATCACCTTTCCCCAGAATAAAGATCATATGAAGCCATAGTACGCTTTATGTTAACCAAATTATTCCACATCCAGGAACAATTACAAGAACCATTGGCCATCCATATATAATCTCCCTTTAGGTACTTACAGTTAATCCACCGTACCCATAAATATTCCTTCCTATAAACAACATTCTAGAAATTGATCATCAAACCTACAATACAGACACCTCTTTCGATTCTGACATTCAAGCCACCCTCCCTTTTTGGTTCACACACCTTGTCCCAAGCCAGAAAATGAAGATTCTTCTTATCCTCATTATCACCCCCACAGGAAACCATGACAAATTATCTACTTCATTGAAAACAAAGATAGGAAGGGGAATCACATTTGGCCCAAAACCCATATAAAGTAGTAAGGTGGATCTAATCATCGCTAAGAGACCATCTAGAGATAGACATTTGCACTTCCAAGCCTCCAACTTTCTTTTCATCTTAGTAATCAAAAGATGACCTAGATTTTTAGTTAGCCTCCAAAAAAGAGAGGGACACCAAAATAATTGATAGGAAGATTGCTTTTAGGGATAACCAAAGAATTTACCAACTTGATATTAGTATCATGTTTACTAAAATATACTGAGCTCTTCCCTTGGTTAAATGAAGACCTGAAATTGACCCAAAGGTCTGCACAATATTCTTCAGCACAACAACATTATAGAAGACTCTACGTATATCATCAGACCATCGACAAAGAGAAAATGAGAAATCTCCATCTAAGAAGAGTTGGACTTAATAGGCTTGAACCTATTATTCTTAACATCTTACTTAATGATACAAGAGAATACATGCATGCATATAACAAACTATAATAGGGCCAGAAGATCCCCCTACCTCAACCTCGTAGAAGGCTTGAAAGGAGTAGAAGTTTCATTGTTTGATATTTCTACCACGAACAAAGGCACATTGACTACTATCAACGATATCTGGCAGAATGCCACTCAATTGGTTAGCAAAAATATGTGAAATGATCTTCAAAGCAAAATTTCAAGGTGTAGTAGTTATTTCCTTCAGGTGGAAACATTTTTACACTTAGGAATGAGGGTAATAAATGTTCTATTCATTTATTTTCAGAAGTTTTCCTTGGTAAAAAATATCCATAACTACCTTAGAGACAGAATCCCCTACAATATGCCAAGTTGACCTATAAAAATGGCCATTGAAGCTATCTGACTTAGGTGCTTTGTCACCATCAGATTTAGAGGCAAACTCATTAATCTCATCTCTTGTCACTCTAGAACTGAAGGTCTAAATTTGATTATCACTAAGCTTAGGTAACATCCATTCATCTTTCCATATCATGAGAGAACTATTCATTTCTTTCACCAATATGTGATTTTTAGTAACAGACACATCAAAGACTTGAACAACATCCACTAGGAGAACATTCATGTTATTTCTCTATCTTCTTGTGCTAAGAGATTTGTACAAGAATTTTGTTTGATATCTCCAAGCTTTAACCATTGCACCTTGGACTTATGTCTAATCAAGGATTCTTTAGCTGAAGAGCTTTGAGAGAAAACAATCTTTTTATATAGCAATCTCTATAAGATAATTATCTTCAGATTATTGTCTTCCCTATTTTGAGACTCAAGAGAATCAACTTCAAGTTTCATGGCTTCATCTATAACATTATTGATACTACTTTTATTCCATGATATTAATCTTTGCTTAACCTCCTTCAATTTTTTTACCACCCCAAACATTGGGTATCCATTCATATCAATTTTCCAAGCCTCACTAACTTCATTCAGATACCCCTCCTTTTCATTTCAAGTATTTGAAAAATGAAAGGGTACATTCATATTCCTCCCATATGAAAAAAATCTATCCTAATAATCTTTTGACCGCTGTAAATAGACGAGTAAATATCAACCAAATAATTAGTCCAACAATCTGGAAACTCATTATTAAAAAGAATACAATCAATCTTTGAAGAGGTAAACTTAGGACCCATTTGTCTATTACCCCAAGTGAATAAATGCCATTTTATATCCACATAAAACATAAACTTCTTCTACATGAAGCAATTAAAATCTAGGATTGATGAATAGGATGGTTTAGACCTACCAATTCTTTCTAAAACAAGCTTGAAAACATTAAAATCACCTCCAATGCATCATGGAACATTAGTATTAACATCTATACTGCTCAACTTGGCCCAGCGGTCAGCTCTTTTTTTTCATCATTTGCACCATAAATGGCAGTAGCAAGGCACACAAAGTTATTATTACTAATAGTGTGTGTATAATGTGTATTCAATTTCCAAGAAAAAAAGGACAACATTTCCCCACAGTGTTCTAAGGCAACCGATGTCGATGGGCAAATATTTACCTACATATGTACTTAGAGAACAATCAGAAAAGTTATGACAAAAACTTCTTGAAAATCGAATACATATTATACATTTACATCCTAAGTGAGATTTTTAAGTGTTCAAGAATTATCCTAAATCGGGGACAATCCAAGATTTACTCCAAATTCGTAAATCTCATATGGATTTCTAGGCCAATAACTAATGTTGTCACTTATATACCTATGATCTTATTGTAATTCATATCATAGGTGTTAAAGGTATGCATTAAGTTAGGTTTAAAATAATACATGCATTTTTAAGGAAGTGTGATCCACATTTCATGCAATGTTGATGTTTTGTCTTTTTATATGTTATTATAATATTTATGTCAATTATGCATAAGAAATGATAAGATTCATCAAGACATGAGAATTAGACTAGATATGAGTGGATAAGATTCACACACCTCCTTATATCAAGGTTAATGTTCTATATGTATATATACATAGGTATATGTACAAAGGGATCCAAAAAAATCTAAATACAGTCAAATTTTTAATGGAAAATAAATAGACAACATCCAAATATAATGAATTCATTTGATAATTTAAACAAGAAGAACAAATAAATATCATTACTACACAAAATTAGATTTCATTTCATCATAAAACATAAAATCTAGACAAATAAAAAGTAGTTATATGTGTATTTTCAATTATAATTAGATAAAATAAGAAATTCTACATAAATTTTAATTGGGTAAAAATTAAGTATAAAAAAAAAGTAAAAAATAAGAAGGGGGAAAGAGGCTCACCTCAGTGGAAGTGGAATCACAGAAGTGGTAGTGGTAGTCAATACAACAGTGGCAATGACAACCAGTGCAACAATGGAGAGTAGTGGTTGTTGGTGCATTAGTGGTTAGGAGAGCGGAGGTGGTAGAGGTAGAGTAATAGAGAGCTCAAATGGAGGTAGACAGAAAGTCAAGCATGACAGGAGATCTAGGGAGGCAAAGCAGGAGAGAGAGGCAATAGAGGTGGAGCAGCTCAATGACGATGGTGACGGAAGCTTGAGAAACAGTTGTGGTGGTGTTAGCAAGACCATAAGCAGCATCATGGTGGAATCACTAGCATTAGGTATTGAGGGAGTGATGAAATAAAGAGTGGGGGGGATAAATTTCATGGATGCTATTAAGTGGAACATAGTCATCGGTTCTAGGTAAAACTGATGACTAAGTATTTAGTCATCAGTTTTGAAAATGAAATCAACAACAGAGACCCTTATATGAATATAAAATGCCATCCTTAATAAGTACTTAGATGTCAGTTATGAAGAGGGAAACCGATGATGAAATTCCTTATCTGGAAAAAAAATGTGATCCTCAGTAAGAACTTAGTCGTCGCTTTTCAATAGGGAAACTAACAATAGAGGTCATTGTCCTAATAAAAATTACCATCCTTAGTAAGAACTTAGATATAGTAAGAACTTTGATGTTGGTTGTAAAGAGGGAAACTGAAGAAAGAGGCCCTTATCCAAATAAAAATGTCATCCTCAGTAAGAAATTAGATGTCAGTTTTGGTGAATAAACCCATGACATAAAACCTTATCCTAAATAAAAAATGTCAGCCTCATTATGGACCTCGTCATCGGTTTTGGTCACTTAAACTGATAAGATAGACCAATTTGGGGGGAAATATATTTTTGTAGGGATGTGTTAGGAGCCCAACTATCGTCGACTTCCTACTAAGTGACTGACACTACATGATTTTGAAGGTAAACGTTTTTGCAGTGAAAAAGACGTACAATGTCAGTTTTTCTATAGATAAACCGACAATAGAGGTATTTTGGGGTAACATTTATTGTGTGGAAATGACTATGTTGTCAGTTTGTTAACAACTGATGCTAACCTAAAATTTGTTTGAAAGCCGGGGGGAGTGGTTCAGGTGGTTCGGGCACGGGCCCCCTCATGAAGGGACCCGGGTTCGATACCCAGCGGCCGCCTCTGAAGTGTTTACCCGTCGCGCAGGCCGGCCAACTGTACGCTTTAAATGGTTCCTGGGTTTGCGGGACGCCCAGGGACCCGAGAGTTTACGCCGCCTGGGGGGGTCACGAATGTGGTGCTTCTGCGGGGGTGGTTCTCTCATACTCCAAAAAAAAAATTGTTTGAAGGAATAGTTTTTCCTAAAAATTGAATTTTGCGAGTTATCTTGGACGTCATAGAAAAAGTGGTACTCAAGACTTAACTAATAGTGATGCTTGTGCTCTACCAACCAATGATGTAGTTCTTTAGTGTCAGTTTTCCTTTGGAACCGACGTTAAGAAAAGTGACATTAGAGGTCATAATGTACTAGGGCCTTGAGATTGACCGATTTTAGGAGGTTTTAATAATCATGTGAAATGGTGGATTTGTCATTTTTTTAGGGCCCTTAGGCTCTATAATTTAAAAAATCTCAACTAGGGATCTATTTCACTTTTTTAGCTTAATGGAGCATGGAGGGGAAATTTGTAGGGTGATCCATGAAGGTTTAGCTTCTTTTGTCTTGGAGAAGCTTTCTTGAAAGAGGATTTTGGTTCAAGGAAATATATAGTTTGGTGTTTCCCTTTCTTCTTTATTTCTCTTCTTCTTATCCTCTCTTCGGACACAAGTATGATATATCCTATGATGGGTTCTTATGGATCTCATCTCTTCTTCTTCTTCTTTTATATCCATGTATTTCTCTTGTCTCTAGGCAAAGGTAGAAGATGATGAGTTTGAGCTTACAGGAGGTCATGTACTTATGGATTGGCCTAGGAGGAGAAGTTTTATTGTTGTTTGGTCACTATAACATGAAGATAGGACCTCATATTACTTGTTTGAGGTGAGTGGATACTCCCCCCTTACTAGGTTAGTATAGAAATGATATGGGGGAATAGAAAATCATTATATCATGCTAAATTCTTACCCTTGACACTTATCTATTGATTTCTTAAGAAATTGATATTGAACGATATTTTTTGATGTATTACAAAAATTAAATTAATAATCATATTCCTAATAGATGATATATCTATTCCCTTGAATACTAAAATCTACATAACATCTAATTAAGCTATTTCAATATTACTAGAGAAATCTCTACAAAATAACCTTTTCTTTATTTGTGTGAATCTCGTGATTGAGATAGCCATTAAAAAAATTTCTTAATGTGTTCAGTTAATTTTAAGAACACATATGGAATGTTTCAAGAAAAAAGAACACAAACAAATGGTATTTTTTGTAAGAACCTACTACTTTTTTACAGCATTTGTACCATGAAAATCTTGATTCCATGAGTAGCTTTGAAATTAGATCCATTATGTGTATGGTATACCATGATTATATATTGAGATATGTCACAAAATATCTAGCAAACAATTCCACTTCATATTTGGGAGATTGACCATGAAGCTATTTGTCTAATTAGAACACATGTTGAGTAATAAAGGCCTACTAATTATATAATATTTAAAGTCGTATCTCTCTCTAGAAGTGCTCCCTTCCATCTCTAGGATTGGAGACCTACATCATGGAGGGGACCGGTAAGGGCGGGACAGGTTCCTCCACCTCACAGGGAACTGATGGGGTCTAGTCTGATCTGACCATTTATGTTATTGTGGGGCACGATTGGGCTGCTACCCTATCCAAACCCATGGAGGTTAATTGAAATTTCAAACCAATGGAAGTTGTGGGTGACCCTAAAGCTCCAATTTTAAGGGCTGAGTAAGATAGACCCTAGATGAAGATGCCTTCACTGGTGGTCACGATGATGGATGACTTTCACAAGTGCTCCATCATCATGCAGATCATGGGGAGGAGGTGCATCATAGAGCAACTCTATGGTTGGATACTTTGGAGCTGGAGACCTAAGGGGGAACTCCAATGCTCGATGCTAGTTGAGGGCCTTTTCCTGGGGTGCTTCACGTCATAACAGGACATGAAGGTGGCGTTAGAACAAGGTCCCTGGTTCTTCGATCAAAAACTTGTGATGACCAGGAAATGGTCACCAGAAGCAGACATCAAGCAGGCATATCTTACCTCTGTGCCGGTTTGGGTCACCTTACCTAATGTAGGCCAACACTGGATGCACAGAGTGATCACCATCATCTGCTATGGGATTGGAATCCCCAAAGTGATAGACTTCCTAACCTCAGGGAAACATGTGGTACTATGCACGTCTACATGGAACTCAGAGCAGACAAGAAAACACCTATGGTGGTGATGCTAGAGATGTTGTATGGGGAGGAATTGGAGATCAAGGTGATCTATGATGCCCTCCCTAATCAATGTGAGAGATGTAAAGTCTTTGGACATGTGTCTGGATGCTTCCCTGGTGAACGATCTTCAAACTGAACCCACCCATTGATAGGGGCCAAGCGAGCAGCAGGAGACATATCCATAGATACCGTAGCCAGAGGAGAAAATGAAGATCGAATTCTAAGAACAAGGAGGTGGCCACAACGGTGGATTTGACCACAACTGAGGTGGTTACTATCATGGTGGCGATGCTAGCCAATGACAACACACATGTGAATAGGGAGGTGATACCAGATTTGGTGTAGCCGGGACCAACCGTTGAACAATAGGGGAGGGAGGAACCACACACAGAGGAGAGGTGTGAAGAAGGGGAGCTTGAAGGAAGAATGAGAGCCAAGTCATTGCGCACTAACCAGTTCTCACTAGTAGAGAACCTGGACCCAGAAGACATGTTTAAGGAATTGTCTCGAACATCACAGAGTAGGAATAGCAAACATGGTGATACTAGTGCTATAAGAAGGCATTCATCGTCGGGATTGACTACTCCCATAAGTGGGAGTCACTATGAGGGTTGATCATGTCAATAATCACTTGGAATGTGAGGGGAGCTTCTCACCCAAAGAAACAAAAGAGGGTGAGGAAGATTATTTTGAAGCAGAAAGCTTCCATGGTCTTTTTACATATCTTGTCATCTTCTAAGATACATCAATATCCCAATCATCCTCCACAACATTTTATACATCATCAAAAAGATCCACCCTTCAAATATCTATGTGGTATTCTAATGGAGTGAAGACATGTTTTGCTGCAGTCATGCTTTTCTCTTTTAATATAGCAAAGACTTGTTTCCTTTAAGATATGTTGATTTCATATTTTCAAAACTTAATGGGAAGAAGATAATTTTTTTTCTAGATATTTAGTATGGAAGTTGAGTTGAAGTACCTTCTTTGATCGTATAACCCATGTGTATTATTTTTTTGTTGACAAATAATGAATTCTGGCATAAAGAAGGACATTGAGACTTGGATTTTGGATCTTAACCAACCAAAATAGAATCCTAACATACTACATTACCTAAATCTCCTGTAAGAGAATTATGTCAGTATTTTTGGATAAATCTCAAAAGAGAAAGAAAGTCATATGTTGTATATCTTGAACTATCCATATGATTCAAGTGTGAAAAACAAGTTGAGATAAATAAATAACATGCATGAAGGAATTTAAATGAACTTGAATCATTGTTTATGTGAGGAATTTAAGTAAGGGTTTCACTACCATAGAAAATACAAAAGAATTTAACAGTTTCTCTAAATTAACAACTACTTAAAGCAGTGATAGGTATTGTCATAACTTTTTCCACTATTTTATGTCAATACTTAAAATATGTCACACCATAAATTTACATGCTCTTACAAAATTCAAAACCATAGTGATCGTTTGACTTGTAGTTCTCCCTATGATTCCCTTTCTTACTGTCATAATAGAGAAAACATTCATAACATCATATCCAACTCTAGAGGATATTCTTTACAACATTAATATAAAATATTGAAATAAGAAATTATTGTGATCAATCACTAAATATTAACAATAACTTAAGGAAGTTATAAATTGTATTTTAATGAAATTGAATAAAAGATAGAGAAATTTATAGAAAAACTAATATGTTTTCCGATTATCTTACTCTTAATGACTAATTGGTGGACTACTCACTCTTAAGCATGGTTTCAACAAATAATTGAATTAATAAAGAATAATACATGCCTAAAGAATATAAGTGAGATAGAAAAGAGGAAACTTCATGAATAAAGTAGTGAGAATCTCTTAATTATTGTCCATCGAAGACGATAAAAATTACAAATGTGTTCCATGGGGCTACTCCCCATGCCTAATTGTTGGACTGTTTGCTCTTAATCATGGTTTTGATAATTAATCTATGGCAAAACAATAAAAATCAGATCTTTTTTCCATGGGGCTACAATCCATGTCTATTTTGTGGACTACTGCTCTTCATCATGGTTATAGAAAGGGATCGGATCCAAGAAAATACATTCCTAAAGAAATATAAGTTAGAAAGAAAAGAGGAAGTTTCTTTGATGAAGTAGAAAAATATTTCAATCATTGCATTGTCATTGTCATAAATCAAATGTTTCATGGATTCTTCAACTACTATCATTATCCTTGTCTCCACTGTCACTTTTCCCAAGGTTTTTTTGCTCTAACACTAGTGATCGGGGTGCATGCATGTTGATCGGCTCATGGTGGTGATGGTTGTGGCTGGAGGTGGCATCGGAGTGCCAAATGTAACAAGACTGCATTTGAAAGGAGTGGGATCCCATAGGGATCCACTCCCTACTAAAAAAAGGCAAAATCCACCAACAAAAACGTTTACTTGAAAGGATGAAACCAAATTTATTTAACATGATTGTATCGTAACACAAAGTAGCAACGGAATTTAAATATGTATCTAACCATTACAAAGATTCTTATCAATACTAAACTTTCACCATGCAGGTTGACATAAAGGGAAAACTAACTACATATTTAGGACCAGCTGAGGATCACCTAACAACTTTAAGCAAAGTCTCCCACAAAGTCAGCTACACTTGTTGTGGTCCAGGTCCTCCTAGATTTCCTTCTCCTTGTCCAACGCCTAGGGTTGAAAGCATACCCCATAAAAGGAAAAGAGAAGAGGATATCAGCAAAAATCTGGTATGAGCATGCTAAAAATAAATTCAGCAATATATACTAGGAAAGAGGTACATCAAGTATATAAGGCTTCCCATTAAAAAGGTAAGAACTACCCAAATGGGCATAAAAGGAAAAGAATCACTAACATGTGATAATAGGAATACTTGACATTAAATCAATAATAAAAGTGGTGCCACAAAAGCACATATAACGAATCAGGGCACATAACCCATCATCAATAATCATCATCATGCATGCATGTGAGATAAACATAGAACTAGAACAACATAAATAAAAAAGGCAGACAAGCCTCATAAACTTGAATCCTGATAGAGATTGGCACATAACCAAATTCCCAATATATATAAATGTTAGGACAAACCCCATAAATTTAAAACCCAGGTATGGGGCACATAACCTCCATCCCAAAAATAAATAAAGGCACATAACCCAAAAACCAATGCAAATTATATTACTCTAGGTCTACTGAGTCACACAACATGCTTAATAGGGAGGCAAGTAAAAAGCTATAGTCGAATTTTACAAATTAATCACCACATAAGTGATCATCATTAGCATACACCTCAAAGTGGGCATATAACAACAAATAAGTTCAACATGCACTAAGGCATGAGGAAAAGAGTCAAGAGAATATCCAAGATTACCACAAACAAGATAGTTCACAAGAACCATGATATCAAAAGATAAGAGCAATGTGTATAGGCTATTGTCCATAGGACCAAAAGAAAGACAATTTAGGTTATTGCTTAATAAAGAAGAATAGGAGATGCAAACATACCTCTCCATAGATCCATAACAAAACAAGATTACTTCTAGATTCAAATCTAGGTTCCTAAAGAACCTAATATCATGTATGTGAAATTAGGATTACAACTACATTGATTATTCAAAACCCTAAAAATTGCCTTTTTATTATTAATGAATTAGGTTATCAAAACCACACCATATCTTAGGTTATATTTTCTAAAGTTCAAAACATATTTTATTATATTTTTCTGACTTATATGTATTATTTATGAATTTTACAAATTATTACTTACTGATATTAATCCGTTAAAATCACCTCTTTTTAACATCCTATTCATGCAACAAAACTAATACCATTAGAAATCTTACATTTTTCTGAATCCAACGAGTATTTATTTGTAATTTTTGGACAACCAGAGCAAAAGATATGAATTTTATAAAATCGGTCAATCATAATTCACCAAAAAGCCAAATAAGAATTTCCACGAGAGAGAGAGAGAGAGGGACCAGACCATTGACATGGCCCAATCAAACATGGACATGCCACCTGGTCAGCAACATAGTTGACTCATTCAAGGCAAAAAGAATCCAGGCGAAAAGATTGAATTTCCCCTTGGCGAAAAAGAAAGAAAAAAGGTGAGGCGAGGATCAATAGAGGAAAATCACAGGGGGCTTTCTTCTTTGCATACCTGACCATGGCTGCAATAAGAAGAAGCTCATAACCTTAGAGGAATTGGGGAAAGCCAAAAGAGTCGACGATTCGATGTTCTAAACATACGAAAGTGAAGAATAGAAGGTGAGTAATCTACCCTTAGGTAGAATCGAACTCCGATAGAGAAGAGAGTCATGGACGAGTGCCGCAAGGTCTGGGTGAGAAACCCGATTGTGACGGCATTGTGATGTGTCTTCGAGCAAATTGTAATGAGGAAACAATTGCATGGGAGACGAAGACAAGGCACATACCTCTATTTATAGGTGGGAAGAAGAGTTAGGGTTTAACTACGTTGGCCATGAGAAGCTCTAAGCCCAAGTTTTGGGCATTTCTTGGATCCACAGAAATATAACTCCTGTGAGGTGTCATTGTGTGTGAAACATCTCAACAAACTCAATGAAAAAGAAATCACAAAAAAAGTTTGCATATCGACTGAGAAAAGTGGATTCGAAAAAGCAAGCACCCCGATGGCACTATAGCAGTCCAACCGCGGGTAGGAGATGATCTGAGGATTGTTGGATCAAAAATCCCATAGTTGAGAATCACATGCCAGATCAAATTAAAAAAATGTGGCGTGACAGATTTAAATGACAGTTCTAATCAAATTCGACTATAGTGTGAACATATTTATTTCCTTTTTCTCTCTCCTCTTTTAAGGGTGCAAACAAATTCCAAATTGGATGAAATTTTGCACATAAGTTAATTTTGATATGTAGAATCTAAATATAAAATTAGATTTGCCTTTTGATAACTTTTAATGTGTTAAATAAATCAATTACTATTTTATTTTTCCTCCTTCATTAATGGTTATGAGATTATCCAAATTTGATGAAACACCCCCCACAAGTCATATTTTTAATGTTTTGGATACAAATTTGCCATCAATTTACATGTTGGAGTTGTTTGTATAATTATTTAATATTTTGAAGGTTATGCACTCTTTCTCTCTCTTGATTTCACCTTTTAATTAAACTTTCATCAAAGGCATATTTTAATATGCAGATTGCCAATCTAAGATTATTTTCCATTTTTGGAGTCATTTAGTATTTTATTTAATATTTTTAAGGAAAACACCCTTTTCTTTTCTAAATAAAATAGGTATGATTATTATTTTCTTAAATTGGCGAAACTTGGCCTCCAAGCCAAAGCATATCCAAGAAAACAAATATGAGGTTAATCTTATCCAATAAGTTTTCCTTTTATTCCATTATCCATTATTTCTATTATTTCTCTCATTAATAATCCAATATTTCATTAATCATGTTTTAAGCATTATTATTGATTCCTTTTTCTCTTCCTTACACCATAAGGCAAAGTAATGATATAGAATGAATCCACTCTATCATTATCTCACATAAGTTTATCTATTTCGTATTTTGTGTATTTATAATTCATTATTCTTAATCATGGACACCTTGTCTCTTTATGCACATTATTACCTCATGTGACATATCTTATGTACATATCATTGCTTTTATGATTAATTTGAAGGTATTAGGTAATTTTAATTTATATTCTACATTTGAGGGTGATTTATTCATGCATTAACATATTTAAGGTCGCTAAAGAGCATAACTCTTATCCTTGTTTGGCTAAACCTCAAATACAAAGGTTTCTAACTTCTTAACCCTGGAATAAGATTAAGTTCTAGCTTTTGGTAGGTTATAGCATACCACCCAGATTTTGCCCTCAAAATCTAAACATCCACAACAACTATCTACCACCCCTTAAAAAGTTTTATCCTAATAAGCCAAGAAAAACTATAGGTATAAAGGTAACTTATTTATATATATCCAAAAGGTACCATGTAAAAGGAAGCATAAATTGAAAGTCTAACTATGGGACTAAGGGTTACCTTCAACTTGATCATCATCATAGACTTCTTGACCATCCAAAGCAAAAACTCTTTCAGCTCTCCTTTCCACAGGTCTCTTACCATTGTTGTTACCATTATTCTGGTGAGGCACTTGAGGTTGTTGTTGTTGAGCCAGTACATGTCCATTATGAAGCTGAGGGCACCTAGGGCGAATATGTCTAGGTTCATTACAATGATGGCATACAACTCAAAAGTCAGGCTGATACTTTTCTTGATTCTTATCTTGAGAGCACTTTCCTGGATGATGGTAACTATTTCACTTAGCACACTTGTCTCTTCTCTTCTCATGTCCTGAGGGCTTCCTCTTATTATCAAACTCCCTAGGTTGAAACCATGGGTAAGACTCCACGACCAAAGATTTATCAACCATCTGCTGAAAGGTCGAGGGTAGTTGTGGAATAAGAGCACATCCCACATTGTAGTTGATTCCTTGTAAGAATAGATCAACCCTACGTTCCTCATCAAACCAACTGCATAACGTTCCAACAGTAGAAACTTTTGTATAAATGCAGAAATAGATAAGGAACCTTGCTTCAAGCTACATAACTCTGCTTCTTTTTTCTTTAGGGTAGCAGTGGAGATGTACTTCCCATGAAAAAGCACCAAGAACTTCTCCCAGGTCAAGGTAGAGATATCATATATTCTTCTTATCCCATTCCACCAAACTCGAGCGGGTCCATCCAAAACATATGAAGCAAACCTAACCTTCTGGTGGGGAGGACAAGTCATACCATAAAAGGTCCTCTCTAAGGCTAACACCCAATCATCAACTTTGTTGACCATATCTATTTCACCTTCACCCTTAAAGGAAGCTGGTTGCATCTTCATGAAATCCATGATTGAAAACTCCTAAGGCTTTTTAGGCACAGACGAGTCTTTCACCTTTCCTACCATGGTAGTTGTAAAAAGTTATCAAAACCTGGCCAACTCTTGCTCTGGAGTGATAACTACTCATGTATTAGTAGAGGATGGGGTCTCCTGACCTAATGACGTCCCAATCTTGAGTTACTGGTGTGGTAAAGGGAGGATCCATCCTCGGCATCCCAAAACTAGGGTTCTGGGGTGTCTCATAATCGTACTGGTTGTCAACAGTTGAGTTATCTCCCACCATTAGGGTTTTCACTTGCACAAGGCAAGGATACTAGGTATAAACAACCTATGGAAAAAGGTAAACATCCTAAGGGAGACAAGTTTGAAATAGTTATATAACTAATAGCTACAGGCTATGATACCATTCTGTAAGGAGTGGGATCCCATAGGGATCCACTCCCTACTAAAAAAAGGAAACACCCACCAACAAAAACTTTTTTTGAAAGGGATGAAACCAAATTTATTTAACATGATTGTATCATAGAACAAAGTAGCAGCAGAATTGAAAGATGTATCTAACCATTACAAAGCTTCTTATCATACTAAAATTTCATCATGTAGGGTAACATAAAGGGAAAACTAACTACATATTTAGGACCAGCTGAGGATCACCTAACAACTTCAAGCAAAGTCTCCCACAAAGTCAGCTACACTTGTTGTGGTCCAGGTCCTCCTAGATTTCCTTCTCCTTGTCCAACGCCTAGGGTTGGAAGCATACCCCATAAAAGGAAAAGAAAAGAGGATATCAGCAAAAAGTTGGTATGAGCATGCTAAAAAGAAATTGAGCAATATATACTAGGAAATAGGTACATCAAGTATAGAAGACTTCCCATTAAAAAGGTAAGAACTACCCAAATGGGCATAAAAGGAAAAGAATCACTAACATAGGATAAAAGGAGTACTTTCCATTAAATCAATAATAAAAATGGTGCCACAAAAGCACATATAATTAATGAGGGCTCATAACCCATTATCAATAATCATCATCCTACATGCATGTGAGATAAACATAGCACTAGAACAACATAAATAACAAAGGAGGCCAAGCCTCATAAACTTGAAGCCTAATAGAGATTTTCACATAACCAAACTCCCAATATATATAAATGTTAGGCCAAACCTCATAAATTTGAAACCCGGGTATGGGGCACATAACCTCCATCCTAAAAATAAATAAGGGTACATAACCCAAAAACCAATGCATATTATATTACTCTAGGGATACTAAGACACACAACATGCTTAATAGGGAGGCAAGTAAAAAGGTATAGTCATGTTTTACAAATTAATCACCACATAAGTGATCATCATTATCATCCACCTCAATGTGGGCATATAACAACAAATAAGTCCAAAATGCACCAAGGCATGAGGAAAAGAGTCAAGAGAATATCCAAGATTACCACAAACAAGATAGTTCACAAGAATCATGATATCAAAAGATAAGAGCAATGTGTATAGGCTATTGTCCATAGGACTAAAAAAAGAAAGACAATTTAGGTAATTGCTCAATAAAGAAGAATAGGAGATGCAAACATACCTCTCAACAGAGCCTTAACAAAACAAGATTAATTCTAGATCCAAATCTAGGTTCCCAAAGCACCTAATATCATGTATGTGAAATTAAGTTTAGAACTAATTGATTATTCAAAACCCTAAAAATTGTCTGTTTATTATTATTGAATTGGGTTATCAAAACCATGCCATATTTTAGATTATATTTTCTGGAGTTCAAAACATATTTTATTATAATTTTTTGACTTATATATATTTAGTTATGAATTTTACAAATTACTAAATATTGAGATTAATTTGTTAAACTCACCTATTTTTAACATCATATTCAGGTGATAAGACCAATACCATTAGAAAGCTTACATTTTTCTGAATTCAACTAGTATTTATTTGTAATTTTTGGACAACCATAGAAAAAGATATGAATTTTATAAAATTGGCCAATCATAATTGACCAAAAAGACAAATAAGGAAATCCGTGCGAGAGAGAGAGAGAGGGACCAGACCGTTGATGTGGCCTAATCAAAGGTGGCCATGTCACCTGGCCAACAACATAGTTGACTCGTTCAAGGCAAAAAGAATCCAAGTGAAAAGATTGAATTGCCCCTTCGTGAAAAATAAAGAAATGAGGCGAGGCTAGGGGTGATAGAGGAAAATCATAGGGGACTTCCTTCTTCGCATACCCAACCATGGCTGTGATGAGAAGTAGCTTAGAACCTCGGTATAATTGGGGAAAACCAAAAGAGTCGACGATTTGATGTTCTAAACACACAAAAGCAAAGAACAGAAGGTGAGTACCCTACCCTTAGGTGGAATCGAACTCTGACGGAGCAGAGAGTTGTGGACGATTGTCGCAAGGTCATGGTGACAACCCGATTATAACGGTGTTGTGATGCATCTTCAAGCAAATTGCGATAAGGAAATGATTGCACGGGAGACGAAGACAAGGTGCATATCCCAATTTATAGGTGGGGAGAAGAGTTATGGTTTAACCATGTTGGCCCTGAGAAGTTGTAATCCCAAGTTTTGGGTGTTTGTTGGATCTGAAGAAATAGAACTCGTATGAGGGGTCATTGTGTGCGGAACATCTCAACAAACTCAATGCAAAATAAATCATAGAAAAAGGTTGCATATAGATTGAGAAAAGTGGATTCGAAAAAGCAAGCACCCCGACGGCATTGTAGTAGTCCGACCGATGGTAGGAGACGATCTGAGGACCGTTGGATAAAAAATCCAAGGGATGAGAATTGCACGCCATATCATATTAAAAAAAATGTGGCATGACATATTTAAACGACAATTCTAATCAAATTCGACTATAGTGTGAACACATTTATTTCCTTTTTCTCTCTCCTCTTTTGAGGGTGCAAATGAATCCCAAATTGGATGAAAATTTTCAAATAAGCTAATTTTTATATGTAGAATCAAATATAAAATTAGATTTGCCTTTTGAGAACTTTTAATGTGTTAAATAAACCAATTACTATTTTCTCTTTCCTCCTTCATTAATGGTTATAAGATTATCCAAGTTTGATGAGACTTCACCCACAAGTCACATTTAATGTGTTGGATATGAATTTGCCATCAATTTTACATGTTTGAGTTGTTTGTACAATTATTTAATATTTTGAAGATTCTACACTCTTTCTCTCTTGATTTCACCTTTTAGTCAAACTTTCTCCAGAGGCATATTTTAATATGTAGATTATGAATCTAAGATTATTTTCCACTTTTGGAGTTGTTTAATATTTTATTTAATATTTTTAAGGAAAAACACCCTTTTCTTTTCTAAATAAAATAGGTATGATTATTATTATCCTAAATTGGTGAAACTTGGCCTCCAAGCCAAAGCATATCCAAGAAAATGAATATAAGGTTAATATTATCCAATAAGTTTTCCTTTTAGTCCATTATCCATTATTTCTATTATTTCTCTCATTAATAATCCAATATATCATTAATCATGTTTTAAGCATTATTATTGATTCCTTTTTCTATTCTTTGTACCATAAGGTAAAGGAATGATCTAGAATGAATCTACTCTATCAGTAACTTGCATAAGTATATTTATTTCATATTTCGTGGATTTATAATTCATTATTCTCAATTATGGACACCTTGTCTCTTTATGCACATTATTATCTCATGTGACATATCTTATGTACCTATCATTGATTTTATGATTAATTTGAAGGTATTAGGTAATATTAATTTATATTCTTCATTTTAGGATGACTTATTCATGCATTAACATATTTAAGGTCACTAAAGAGCATACTCTTATCCTTGTTTGGATAAACCTCAAAGACTAAGGTTTCTAACTTCTTAACCCTAGAATAAGATTAAGTTCTAGGTTTTGGTATGTTACAACATCATTTGATGGTTGTATGGTAGAGTACAATAGGGAATAAGGTGTTTCTTCTTGAGTGGAGTAGGTGTCAAGGGGATAGTGGAGTAGTTGAGAATGCCAGCCGATCAGTTGGACACCTAGTTAGTCGGTTGCATGTTATGATAGATATGGGTGTGGTTATTGATTCAATTGACTGCTCTTGGTTTAGTCAGATTAATCAATCACCTAGGAGCTTGTTGGCTAGTTGGTTGTTAGGGGTTAGAGTTTGGCTGAATGGTATGAAGAAATAATGTATGAGAGTCAATCCATTGGGGTATGTGAGGTCTTATGAGGTGATGAAGGATAGGAATCAATCAATCACCTAGGCACCAGTTGGCTAATTGGTTGTTAGGGGTTAGAGTTTAGCTGAATGGTATGAAGCAATAATGTATGAGAGTCAATCCATTGGGGTATGTGAGGTCTTATGAGGTGATGAAGGATAGGGTTTCTATGGAAAGGAAAATGATTGGTGGTTGATCGATTGGTTGGGTAGTGGGTTAGAGTAAGGATGGTGTGTGATGTGTTACTTGATTGGTAGGAGAGTCTATCATTTAGTAATGGCATGGTAGAGGGTGGCATGGACCAAATGACTAATTATGTATTGATATATTTGGTTAGTAGTAGGGTTGTGAAGGGCACGGGATGGGGGGGTTCAATTGTTTGACTCTTTGGACTTTCGATCAATATGTGGGGTAGCATATGTGTTGTTGGGATGAGTCACTCAAGTTGATGGTAAAATATTGGTTGGAAGGGGATATTTGAATCATTTAGAGTCCAAACAATGGTTTGAAATGCAACATGATGCTCTATTCAACACAAGCATCCAAAAACTTGATAAATACCTACTAGTAAAATAATAATGAGACCTACCAAAATTTGGTACCATGGAAATAACAAAATTTAATGACCTCACTGTTAAGCAACCCCCAATTAAGGAAGGCCAAATAGATGAGAGACATTACCTAAAAGTTTCCCAGGGATCTAGATTTAGCAAATAATAAATAACAATAATAATATCTTTTAATTCAAACATATTGTTAACAAGATGTTCCTCTAGAACTTACATAACTTTCCATCATTAGAATTGTACATATGGGAAGAATTATCTAGCTAATACTCATTACAAATTAACTTTAATGTCTTCAAATAATTTTCATTTGTGTATCATATCTTGATATCATCTTATCTAGCATGTACGTAAAATTTCATGAAACCAAAAGCACGGATCGACATTATCAAAATATATTCTGTATGTGGGGTGCATGAAAATTGTGTGCAAGTAAACTAACAACATATATTCCATCAAACAATTGAAAATAAGAACTGGAACTTTATTCACATATTCTTCCTTTATGTGATATCATTGTGGCATTATAATTGAAGAGAATGTAAATAAACATCCAATAGATTAATTTGGAAAACACTCGAAAGCTAATGTGAGTAGTAATAAGCATAACCACATACCTTTTGTAGAATCATGTAGATATTGTAGCCATGCTTAAAGCATATTATTCAACTTAGCAAACAAATCAAGTAACCCAAATTTAACATGTATTTATGTAAATCCTAAAGTGTTACCATCAGATTCAAAATACTAATCATGATTTATCCCAGGGTGTATGTTTTTGTAGTATCCTAATTCCCATTTTCATTGGTCTACTGACTCAAGAACACTAATTCTTACTAGGTGTAATCATGATCATCAAAATACCATGGTATTGCATCATGAACACTTGTATTAGATTATCTAGCTTAAGGTCATAGCAAGTTACATAATTGATGTTCAAAATTCTAGTTACACGTGTTGATTATTATTGGTCTAAAAATCCTAATTATTAATCATCCTTATCATACTCATATTAGATTTCATTGTAGTCAACTATATCAGTTTATATGGCAAAGTAAACCTTTTTGACATACTCAGCATGCTAATTATCCAATCTAAGACTTCCATGTATTAATCATTATTTAATCATGTGTTATCCCTACTTTTGGAATTAGGATCAGACTCAGGTCATGATACTATTTTATTTGTATTATACTTGTTCTCTCGATCAATTTGATTTATAGTTCTGATGTATTTGGGTAATCCTAGCAATTATCATTATTTAAACAATATAAACATCTATATCTCGAACAAGGGGTGACATGGAGGGTCCTTCCATGGGGACTCATAAGGAAAGGGATGAGGGGCAAAGTAATTTGGAAGATCATGGAATTATATGTCATCTATGAAGGCCCATGTCACGAGATACAACGAGACCTTCATGGATGAGGAAGAGTATTTCCATGATGAGGGGAGAAAGAGATCTACTACCTCACTACTATGGAGGGATGCACATCAAGGAAGGAGAGGATTGGGGTTGTCCATCTTCTCTTTGAACCACTTGTTATATAGCACAAGGGTTGGAGAGCAATGAATTAAGTTCCACAAAAGTTTCCTTATACAATTAGCAAGGCATAATGCTAGAAAAGTATTAACTATATTCCTCCCCCATGTCCTTATAATAACAATCTCATGTCTTTTACTTTATAGACTCAAAGTCAAATAAAGGAAACTACTCCTCAAACCATTATTTTGGAAAAACTCTATTCATACTATTACCTTTCATTGGGAAAAGGAAAAACTCCTTCATTATTCCGTTATTTATTCCCATATATATTAAAACTTGGTTTCCAAGACAAAACAAGATGATTATCAAATAAATTACCTAGGTCGCATGATATCTTATCATTCTTTGTATTTTCGTCCATAATTCTATTATAGTATTATCTGTCACATAAAAATTATCTTCGGTATTTATCATTAGCACGAAATACTTATTACCCTATTTGGTATCTCAGGGACCCCTTTATAAACCTTGTTTGTGGAAATTAAGTAATTCATATCTCTCTCTCATCTTTACTCTAATTAGTCCCAAAATTGGGTACTTTCTTTATAGTCCTATCATATTGTGCTGTGCCAAATTTGGTGTCAAAAGCATACATTTAAATACTCATTTCTCTTTCTTAAAATAAAGGAAATAACTTTTAATTATTACAAGCAAGTCCATCTTCCTTCCTGATTCTCCATGGGCTACTAGGAGTGTCCTTTTGCAATGAAATTTGGAAAGAAACTCATCGATAAACTTCTAAACTTACCTTTTTTGGGGATTTATTGAGATAACTATAGCAGGAGAAACTTGCCATTTATGTATTTTCTTAAAACAATTACCATTATCACATGGAAAGTCATTTTTCTCTCAAATTCTAGAATTATCTTAGTTTCTTCATCATATTTCCATATTCCGAAAACCAGACTAAAATATCCTTATTTAATGCCTCAAACTTGTGTTGTAAGACAAGGTTAGCTAATTGATTCCATTAATTATCTAACTTTACAACTTATCTTAGAATATTTTGGAAAGTTGTCTATTATTCCACAATTCCATTATCAAATAATCCAAAAAGCCATTAATATTTTATTGTACATCAAACACTTATTTCTTTGTCTCCTGCCCCAAGGTACTATTTGCAAAGAAAATAGTTGCAACCATGCCATAAGGTCGGTACTAATATTATTCCATCAATAATACCATCGAAAAAATATTTATCAAATCATGATTTATATTTATATCATTCAATTTTAACAAATTTGAGGATATAAATTTCACTCCTCCTTAAAACGATTTTTGTCCCCAAAATTCAAACCTAGTAAGGTTAAGGTGATTGATAACTAATCTTAGTTATTTAGTGTTAGCAACCCTACTTAGCATCTTTTATTGATATGCAATTTCTTATATTATTACTAAGAGTGGTACCTAAATTCAATTAAAGGCATAACCACATATGTGGTATTTACCTAATATCATTTTTTGATGATTTCATTTATCACCTGTGATTTCAATTCCACGTGATTACCCTTTTCACCAAGGTTTCCAACATATTCTTCATCATTTTTCCCACATAAGGGTGAGGTAATACCTCCAATCCTAGGTAATGTCATTAAGTTCAACTTAAGGTATTCATTCTCATATGTCAATTTTAATCACAACATGCGTCTAACCAATCTCTCTCACTCATAATAAGATGAAATAAATGTTTGGTTGCAGCTTAGTAAGAAAGTTCATCTCATTCCAAGAGTAGAGATGGTGTATCCAAACATTACCTCTCAATTTCACATTTGAAGTTGAATCATTCTCTACATGAATTTAAGACATGTTACCTTTTTAAGTCCAAAATTTCTTATATTTCATTATATCAAGTGCTTTTCTCACTCTTGAGTTTGTGTAAAACTTCTCTAAAGATTTCTTTAATACATGACTTCTTGTAAATTTTATATTTACACCTCATGTATTCTAAGATTAGCCACTTCTTTGAGGTCTCTAGCTATACATGTACTTTTTAGAGTGATCTCATCCTTATTCATCTAGAGAATGCCTCTCGCATTCACCTATTGAGCCACATAAACATCATAAAGATGGCCAATCTCCTGAGACATGGGCCTTTGGAAAACATAGTTGTTACCTCCTGACTAGATGGTCTTGTTGTTGGTAAGGTATGCCCATAAAGCCATTCATATAATGATTGACATGGCATATACCTTAAAGGATTTGATTCATACTTATAAAGGCAAACTTCCAATTCATTCTGTTTCATTCAGTTATGAGATAATGAGAAACACTATGAATGTCTAGAGAATAATACTACTCAATGACGTATGTATTCCAATTACTATCCTTGTGGATGAGATCATACAGATGTTAAGAGTACATATACATATTCTTGTTATGTCCATGATTGTTTGTTACTATGGAAGGCTGATAGGCAACAATAACACATAAGATCAGAGTGTGAGTTGGTTGATGATGAAATCCCATTAGTCATGATATGGCAATACTCAAACTAGGTACACAGATACATGTTAGATAATAGGTTATCATATAGACCCACCTTGAGAGTGACACGTGGTTATAGTGGTCACAGTCATCTCTCATAGTGAAGGGGGTTATTGTGATTCTAAGACCTGAAATCACTACACTCATCACATGTCATTGGGTACACTTTGACATCATCCAACACAGTCATGAAACATGGGTTGTGATAACAGTGATGATTGGGTGACTTTGACACATGGATATAGACTGTGAGTGATAGATATGGGATTTGTCCTTCTTACTAAAGTATGATATGTTGGCCACATGACAAGCGAGACTGAGAAATGCATGCACATGCACATGTGAATCAATATATTATATTGAGGTCATATTATCATAGACAGCCTGCTCTTGGTTCAAGGAACATGGATTGAATGTTGAGAGTATGACCTTCCATGCCTTGAGTTCATCCTAGATTTTAGAGACAAAGGAATCATACAATCACTGCAACACCATACACAGATTGTAGGTTGAAGTTGTTCTTCAACTTTCCATTGACTTGGGTAGCACTGATGTGTGACTAGGCACCAGTCTTTTCTTGTGATGTCATAAGCTATTTATGGACATTCACTTCCAACGTGATATGGCACCTATAGGGTCACATACATAGGAACTCATCTAAAAGAGGAGTTTGATCTTGAATGATAATTGGATTGATTACTAAAGTGTATAAGTATTCAATTATGAAACATATCGATTGATTGGTTGACTGGTGTGCCAAACAACAATCTCACTGAGTGAGATGACTATTTGGGCATGCCAGATAGAAGTCTCAAGTGTTGAGATGGTTGTTTGGGCTGTTAGGCTGATAAGAGTCTGAATTGGCTATGTTTTTCCCATGAACCGACTAGTACAATTTGATTGAACTGACTGGCTCATCTCGATTCACTAGATGGGCATATGGGTGAGAGAGATGGTCATATTTCCTGGATAAGATGGATCGGTTGAGTCGAATGAAGGTTCAGGATGTTTCTCAAATAGTTTCGATTGCACAAACTTGGAGTGCAAGTAAATTATTTTGAGATATTAATTGGAATTGAAATTGCCAAATTCATATGTGATTGGGAAACTTCCAAATGGCCATTTGGTAGTGCGAGACGAATGTCTCACACACCAGACGACCATCTGGGTGTGCAAGACAACCATTTGGTGTCTCATAGGTTGCGAAAATTCAACATCTTCTGGTCCTTTCCACTCCCATGAAAACCTGTACAGTCTGGGAAACTTGATCCTAACCTTGCTTATAAAAGGTGGGGTATTGGGGGCTTCCCAAGACACAACACTAGACAACTGAGAATCAATTTCTCTGACAATTGTTATCATATCTGGTTGTGGTAAGAAAGAGAGCCAATGCAAGATCTACCTGATAGGGAGGGATGGACAATGTGAGAGAATAACTGAGAAGCTATCATTATGGGAGAGTACGTTGGTGACTAGTATACCAAAGGGAGTGAATACTCCTTCATGTCCATTCTTGGAGAATGACAGGAGTTCTAGTTGGTCTGTGTGGACTACTCTAGAGGCAGGAGTCATTTGGCTGCTACTCGTAGTGTAAAGTCAACCTACAGTCTGTGGCGAGATCACCAAAGTCATTGTAGAGGTTGCACAGACAACTATTCTTGGTGAAGATCAGGAGCTGCATAGCCACCGTCCAAGAGAAACTTGACAACAGTTGCAAAGAAGCAAGTTTTTTTGCTATACTTGCTCCAGGACCAGGTATAACTCACGAAAATCATTCTTTCTATTTCATGGTAGTTGACGCAGTCTTGTTGTTATCAGAATATGGATAGATACAATTTTATTTCTGCTGCTATACTCTGTGCCCATATTTACCAACAGTGGTATCAAAGACACGTCAATTTACTATGTTTTAGGATAATTGATATGATCGGATTTTTAGTTTTATCATTTTATTGCATACAATGTGAATATTTAAACTGATCTCTTATGCATATCTGATCAAAGACCACATAAACCCAAACTTATCAGAAACACATAAATATATTCCAACATCCTCCTAAAAATATAGGAGGTCAAGAGTTACATGTAGGCCCAATGCCATACATCCAGAAAATAGAGCAACAAATTACTCTTCTAACTAATATGTAACTTACGTTTAACATATTTACACATTTTTACAACAATACTTTTTTCATTAGTGGTTATGCCTCTATGTTTGCATGTGCCATTCCTCCCAAATATGGTAGCATAGTGCAACAAACAGGATCCTCTTGTTGTCACTTTGTCTGCAACTTGCCAACATGCTTCTCACTTCCTCTTTCAGCTGTAGATGCAATCTAAAGTCTTCACATATTATCTTCCAAACTTTTTTTTCAAATTGCAGCAACCTGCTAGGTGATTATGGGACTCATTCTCCTTCTTACATAGTAAGCAAACAATAGAAACTTCATGATTCCATCAATGTATTTTATCCAAAGTAGCTAGAGTCTTGTGTAAACTTTTATTAACACACATACTCCATTATGTACATGTATTTCAGTCCATACCAACTCCATGTGCTTGTCTTTTTTATCTCTTGAGCTTGTGCTTCCCAAAGGTTAGTCTTCATGTCTTTAAGTCTCCATCCACCTCCCATATGAGGGTAAAAAGATGTCTAACTTGTTGCCACATCTTCGTCATGACATTAATAGTGTGTGAGTATCCTTCTCTTGTTTGTGGTATGAAATCAAGTTCTCTTGGATATCTTTCTCTCATCCATTTCCCCGAGTTGTGGTGCCCTCCTGATAGATAATGATTCTTCTCATTGTCCCCCACTTTACTATATCCTTTGATGATTTCAAATCTAGGCCTCCTTCATCTTTGAGAAGAGCCATTCGTGTATATCTCATCTGGTGGTACGCACTTCCCTAAAGAATTTTTTTTATCTTCATCTCCATTCTATCCAGAACTGGATCAGGGATCTCTCCCTGCTACACCCAAAAAGTGAAAAGTTCCTCTACAAAAGCTTTCAGAAGCATATATCTCCCTACCATGGATGTTTTCTGGGTTGGATGTTTATTAATCATTTCCTCTAGTCTATCCATGCAATCAACAAAGTCTTTGACTTGTAGGTTGCCTCTAGCTAGTGGGAACCCGATGTATTTAGTAGGAAATTCCCCCATCTCCACTCCCATTGCATCCTTCAATATATCCTCCATCTGATAGCAATTTTTTGATAGATAGAAGTGGGTCTTGTTTGCATTTACACACACCCCCCTCTGCTTACCAAATTTCTTAAGAAGAAACTACAAGTTCATCAATGTGTTTTGTTTGGCTTCAACAAAGACAAGCACATCATCTGCAAAGCTTAGGTGTGTCATCACTTTGGTACTAGGCACTTTATATGGTTTGATCTCCTTTTTTATTTTCACATCTAGCATCTTCTCTATGAAGTACTCTATAATAATAACAAAGAGAAGAGGGGAGAATGAATCACCTTGACGTAGTCCATTTCCACTTTGAACATACCTATAGAAGTGCCATTAACCTATATAGAAAATCTTGTTGTTCCCACACATTGTTTCATCTAGCCAATCCACTGTTCATTGAATCATGTATGCTTCATGATCCACCAAAGTTTATCCCATCTGACACTGCCATAAGCTTTGGACACATCCAGTTTCAAGCAAGCTTTTTTTCTACCTCTCATCACCTTGTAGTCCTATAGACATTGTCCTACTCGCAAAGCATAGTCACTAATGCTCCTTCTTGACACAAAAGCTCTTTGATTTTTAGAAATGAGGTAGAGAAGTACAAACTTCAATTTTGCAGCTTGGATTTTTGTAATGATTTTATATTGCACCAAACAATAAGCATTAGGTCTAAAATCAGTAAGAGATGTTGTCACTTTCTTCTTGGGAATAAGCACCAAGAAAGAATGGTTGACCTACCTAACCATGTTGCCCTCTTCAATGAACCAATTAACATATGCAATCAGGTCCTCCTTGATAGTATTCCATGTCTTCTTGTAGAAAAAAAAATTGAAACCATTAGATTTTGGGGACTTATTACTGCCAATACTCCACACAGCTTCTTTAACTTCTTGTTCATTTATCTTCCTTGTAAGAATACTATTATGAGTGCTTGAGAGTTTGAACTTCCATGTCATCTCCTCCTTCCTCAGATCACTATCAAAGTTCTTTTCATAGAGAAAAGAATAGAACTTTACAACTTGTTCCTCAAAGTCCTCCTATTTGTTGACAACATTGCCAACTTTGTCAATAAGTTCTAAAATAATGATATCAGCCTCCCTCCTTTTAACTACGGTGTGACAAATTTTGGTATTCCTATCACCATCATCATCCACTTGTCTCTACTTCTTTTCCAGTGGAATTTTTCCTCTTCTTTTTTCAGATCCTCCAGCATCATCTTCATCTCTCCGTCTTTCCTTATCATTTCTTCATTTAGAAGGTCCTATAGAAGCTTTTATCTGACTTCTCTACATTTTCTTTTGGCATTTTCCAACAAGTTTGGAATATTCACTTTAGCCTTGGTCCACTTATTTAGTGCAAGCTTTGTATTTGTCAGTTTCTTTACAAGCACATACATTGGGCTCCCTGTTATTTGTATATTCCAACTCTCCTCAATGACATCATTGAAACTCTTCCATTCATCCCAGTAGTTTAAGAATCTAAATGGTTTACTTTTCTATTTCTTCTTTGTGATATGCACTGATATAGGAGCATGGTCACTTATTTCAGATCCACCTACTTTTACCTGCACATTAGGAAAAACTTGATGTCACTCATCATTCACCAATGCTTTGTCTAGCTTACTTGCTATTTTGTTCCCTGGAACCCTTTCATTGTTCCATGTAAATATGTCACCCCCAATCATTGGTAGCTCAAACACTTTGGCCTTGTCAATTTTATTATTGAAATAATTCATCTCTGTATAAAAAGTTGACATTTTCCCTTTTTCTCTACCTACAAATGAACAGTGTTGAAATACCCAACTACCAACCACAATAGAGAGTTTGTATGGATAGATAAACTAGGTCGTTCCATAACGCATGTCTTCTTTTTGCATCATTATGAGCATATACAACTGGAACCCACATATGTTCTGTATTGTTTCTACATTCGACTGTGATGTGTTGGTATGACATCTTTATCATTGTCATCTTCCATGCACCTAGTTTCCAAGACACACAGACTCTGGCCAACTCAGAGAACGCTACATTAGAAAAATGCTCTGATCCTTGCAGGAACAAATATCTAATGTTGTATTTATTTCTCTCCTTTATTTTTGTTTCTACTAAAGCAACTAAGGAGTGTCCACTAGAACCCATTCATTCACGGATCTCCTTCTTCTTATTCATAGCATGCCCTCCTTTAATATTCCATAGTAGCATGGACATATTAACATGGTTTGTTTTGGGCTACGGTACGCCTTGGTGGCTCTTTTTTGTTGTTATTCTTACTACCATCCCTCTCTTCCTGGTTGACCAACAATTCTTCTTCTTTGTCCGAGTCACTCAGAGCATCAAATTTGTTCCCCATATCAAGTACATCTCCAACACCTCAAGATTTAGGAATGCCCACCTTGTAATTGCTCTTCTTCCTGGGAGACTCTATAAATTCACCCTCTTCTCTTTGTGAACTTACTTCCTCAGTATGTATGTATGTATGTATGTATGAATGTATCCCTTCCTCCTCTTGGTCCTAAGAGTTCCCAACATCTTCATCTTCAACTTTTTGCTTGCCTCATGTTGACTCAGTTTCATGAACCCATGTATCTACGTTTGCTTCTGTGTCCTTGGCTGACAAAGTAGCTTCTTTGTCTAGCTCGTTGGGTAGGATTTTCTCATTTCTATTCACAGCTGTGGAAGCACTGGTCTTTGCCTAACATGAACCGTATGTATCAGGTGGATTCTCCTTCCAAACTTTGGTCTTATGCAATGTCTTCTTTGTTCTGCTCGTCCTCTCATTGTAGGCTCCATTAGGGTGCCCAAAGGCTTGGCAGGCATCGTGCTTTGGTGGCTTGTAGTCAAACATCACCTTCATCAGTTTGAGCTCACGTCCATAGATGTCCAACCACATCGTGTCCGATTGATCATCCTCTACCTTAACTTCTACTAAGACCCTGGCTTTGTCCCCTTCCAGTGAGTGTATGCTAATGAAGAGGACCCTTCTAACCCCGGCGGTGATGGTGCTAGCCTCCCGACGGGTCTAGGATCTACCAAAAGAATGCAGGATTACCCAATCCAACAAAGTGGAGAAGGTATCACACCACAATTCGTCACCATGCTTGTAGTATTTGGCAATCATTAGCTGACCATCAAACCACCTATGCCCTAGATGTAATATTGTCTTCTTGTTTGGTGCATTAGAGAACCTGACTAGAAAGACACCATTGTCTTGCAAGAGCAGCTTGAAGGTGCCTTTGGGTCCCCACATCCATCGGATCCATGCATGAAGATGTGGGTATAAGGGCCTCTTGCCCAGGACATAGACCATGATTGTAAACTCCCATATGTTCTTCATTCTCTCATATTCTCCTGCCTATAGTTCGACATGTATATGTTCTTCCTCCTTCCTTGGAGGTGGGAATGATTCTTCTTTCTCACGTTGCTACGGTGGCTGCTTCAGGACCTCATTCCACTCTCGTCAGCCAAGAATAAGATCTGGGCCACATCTTTTCTCGGCCCTAGGGTTGTCCACGATCTCTTCTTCTCCCATCATCTTTCGTGAATTAGGTTTAAGGTCCCTGGGGCTCTTGCTGTTCTGCAAGTCAGTTTGTGGGTGGCTAGTGGTGTTTTTGGTGATTGGGGTGTGGGATTCCGGGTGGGGGTGGATGCCTCCGGCCCAGGTACCTAATCACATGGATGATCGCCAAAGCCCAGGGAGGAGACACACGATTTATGTATGTATGTATGTGTGTATCAATAAAATCTCAAACTTTATATATATATATATATGCAATTTACACACGTCACCCTAAAAGTGGTTTTTGGTGGATGTATAGCGTGTTTATGGCCTAAACCCTATATTTGTGTGTGGTTGGATTGTTTGGTTCATGTTTATCCTGGTCTGCATACCGAACCTCTACATCCCTCTTCTCAAAGTAAAGTTATATATATATTTATATATATATATATATGCAATTTACACATGTCGCCCTAAAAGTGTTTTTGATGGTGGATGTATAGTGTATTTTTGGCCTAAACCCTATATTTGTGTGTGGTTGGATTGTTTGGTTCATGTTTATCTTGGTCTGCGTATCGAACCTCTACATCCCTCTTCTCAAAGTAAAGTTAATGCTTTCCTACCTTTTCTCCCCTCAAATGTAACTAAAGGTTTCTCTCATTCAATGTGATAAAGTTGCAATAGGATAGTTTTCTTTCTTGCAATGACGAGTATGATGATAATTGTCAGTTGAGACGACCAGTTTGTGAGACAAGTCAACTGTCTGGAGGACCATGGAGGATAGGAGGATGGAACCAAAAAACGCCTGGTGGGCCCAACCTATCGTTTGGAAGGAGTCCAAACATTAGTTGGATAAGAGGCCAGACAACCGTCCCAGTATGCCCAGCTGACCGTTTGGAAGGAGTCTAAGCATCGGTTGGATAAGAGGACCAACCAGCTGGCCTAGAGGCAAAACGGCCAATTCAAGGGTTGAATCGATCTACCTAGATTGGCAAGCATTTGTGTACATCAACAACAAGTTCTTATATATGATGCGATGATTGACCTAGGTGGCAGTAATTCCTTGTGGCTCCAAGGAATTATAGTAGGCATGGCCATAAACATCACTATTTTGTTTTATATTGCATGTTTACCTTGTGGGATATAGAACGTATATAATACATACTATATATGTAGTGATTGGATACAATATATGTATATGTATATGATATATATAAAACCCCTCAATAAAATATATTAAGTCTAAGATGCCTTCCATGAGAAATATACATGAAAAGCTTGATCGACCAAGCATAGATTTGCACAAAGTATGGTGCATTGTCTATCTTGTGCAAGTGTGATGGTAGATGTGTAGATTTGCACAAAGCATGGTGTGTATCTATTGTATTGGCTATTGGGTCAGGTTTGAATGGTGACTTGGAGAGCCCAAGCCCAGAGACATGCAGATGATCATGGCAAAGAGTTATGCACATCATCCATCCAAGATCTTCATGTGATACAATTGGCATGACGGCCTACCTAAATAATCAAGTTGTGGGTGATCGGAAAAAGATGATTCATGATTGCACAAAATATGGATCTTGGCTCATTAGAAAATTGTTCATTGCAATTTTCCGAATTGATAATTGAGGGTTATCAATTTGAACAAATTAATGAGAATGATAATGAATTAATGACCTAATTATTATCTCCCAAAATTTAATCAAATAAAAACAAATAAAAAATGAATTTTTAAAAAAAATGCAAATAATTTTGTAGAATCTAATGGCATCGAACAAAAATCACTTTTCTCTGTGATTAGTCCTTGAGAAGGACAAACTAATTGGGAACAACTTCCACGACTAGTTCAAGATGCTGAGAATCATTCTTACACAGAAGTGCAAGCTCTATGTCTTAGAAACACTAGAACGAGAGGAACCACCTCAAAATGTGCCAAAGGATGACAAGGATGCTTACAAGAAGCATGTCGAAGATGTCATGGATGTGAAGTGTCTGATTCTATGTTCCATGAACCATGAGTTGCAAAGGAAGCATGAGAACATGGGGGGTCATTGAGATGGTCACACATCTCAAGAACATGTTCCAAGATCAGGCAAGATAAGAGAGACATGAGGTCTCCAAGGCGTTGTTTAAATGTAAGTTTGTAGAAGGAGACCCAGTAGGTCCTCATGTTCTCATGCTTATTGGGTATGTGGAGAATATTGCTAGATTGGGATTCTTCTTGGGTCAAGATTTGGCCACTGAACTGATTCTGCAGTATCTATTAGAGTCATATAGTTAGTTTTTCATGAACTACAACACAAACAAATTTGACAAGCCATTCACATAATTTTTGGGCGTGTTGAGAATAGCTGAGACACAAATGAAGAAAGGCAATCCCAAGTCTTTGATGGAGATCAGCAAGACAAAAGGGAAGTCTAAAGTCAAAGGCAAAGGAAAAGATAAGAATATTTCTAAAGCTATCCAGATGCCCAAGTCTTCAGATCTCATAGCAAAGGGAGGTGTGAAGAAAGTGAGAGGCGATTGTCACCATACTAGACATTAGAGAAGAAATTTCCCACTCTGGTTAGAGGAATTTAAGAAGAAGAAGGAAGTCACTGAGGCTTCCACTTTAGGTATAAATATTATAAGATAAATTTGATTAATTCTTCATTTTGGTATGTGATACCAAATAGAGATCTGACATATTGATGTGCATGATCTAATAAAAAGTAAAAACCCTCATAGAAGTAAAACGTTGGACAAGGAAGAGCAAGTGTTGCGAAAGCCATAGTCTACATTTAAATTTATCTTAACCCAATGGGCATGTAATAGAGCTATTAGAACTACTATTTCATTATGCCATTAGAATATAAACATTTTATTTATGCATCTTGTATGGACAAGGATGATTATCAATAAAGAATTATTAGTTCTTATATTTTAAAAGATATGATCTTGTATGGCATTGACCAAAAAACATATTGTGATATTTATGGAAATGATCCAAAAATGAATGTTTATAATGTTTATACCAAAGAATTATAATTGATAACTCTAGACTATCATTAGCATTAGTCATCTTGTGCAAATATAATAATTGCATGCCTAGAATACATATTGATGTTGATCTAGATTCCCTTGGTTATTTAACCTAAGGAAATATGCAAGTGCTACTTACACACAATATGACATAACATCCTTCACTAAATGTAGTGGGAGGCTAAGAATTCCATCAAAACTCATACATATGATGCATGAAGATCTTATGGAATAAATGCTAAAGATAATCATGTATACCTCATATCCATTTACTGGTAATATGATGATATGTACCAAGTAAAAGGAAGCATTTATCTCTTAAATAGTTCAAAGAGATTATAAATGAATTATGACTGTGATGAAAGTATTATGAAACCTTGATGAGATTAAATGTTGAAATACTTTAGATCAATGCCTCGAGTACCTTTAGGAATGAACTATGATAGTGTATCACAAGTCAAGTCCATTTGAACATGAGGATGTGTCAAAATGAAGGAATTATACCATGATTATTCATGATATGATTATCAAATTGATACAATCTTCTTAACCTCATAAATATAAAGCTATCACTAAATGATGTACAGTCCAAATGATTTATAAGACATCATATATGATATGAATTGGGATTGTCCTAATATGTCTAAAGGATTGAAACCTATGTTGAGAAAATTGGTTTCCTGAAAAGGTTTGTCCACAACCCATAATTTTTGAATGATTACTATTAATCCCAATCTAATAACAAAAGTGTTTTGTTAATCGAAGAATTGAGTTCCAAAAGAATCAGTGGGAGTAAAAGTAGGACTCAAAATAATTGAGGTCAACAAAGAGGTACAATGAGAACCACGAGACTCACAAGTTGTTGTGGAATATCAAGTTCATCATGTAACAAAAAATAAAATAGTTCTAGTTGAATACATCTGAGGTTGGAGGATTGTGAATCCAATGATTCAGAAGGGTTAGTCATAATAGATGAGCCAACTAGTCAACTAGAAGCTATTTCTAAGTATTATGGGATCCATGTAAGCTAACAAGTTAGGACCCTTGATAAGTGTCACCTAAAGGGTGTAGTAGGGTCTTGTCACAAAGACCTAAATGGATAACATAAGAGGACAAATTGGTTGAAAAGTTTTTCAAATCAGTTCAATTTGTTGAACTTGATAGAAATTCCTTTACCAATTATCATGCTTGTTGTTATAGTTGAAATAGACTAAGAGATTTCGAATATGAAGATAAAATGGATTCCTTAAAGGGAATAAATTAGAGGATGTGTACATGAGACAACCTAAAAGGTTTTATAACTCATGAATGTAAATAAAGACTATAAACTACAAAGTTCAATTAGGGATTGAAACGAGAATCATAGAAATGGGATTTTTCAATTTTGACAAGATAGTCAAAGTGTTTGATATGAGTCATGATAAAAGATGAAATCTGTGATTACAAAAGATTAAATGGGAGCGTATATGAATATTCCACATGTGACAAAGAATGGCATGAAAACTCCTTCAGTAAAGAAGGAATAAGTGAAACATCTTATGAGATAAGGATCAAGATCTATAGGATAGTTGTTGAGTGTTTCACAATGTAAGTTTAAGATCATACAATAGTAAAGTGTTGTAAGAGTTCAACATGGGAGGATTCAATCAGAGAGAATTCATATTAGCCTCTCACAAACCCTATATTCTGATTCTTATGAAGAATGGAAATATCATGAATAAGATTCCATGGGCTTAAGCTATTAACATGATTATCCCATATAGTCTTGTATGTATTGGACATGACAAGATGACAATAAATTCCAATAGGGGTTATTGGAAAAGTCATTAAGGACATCCATTAGTACTTGTGAAGTACTTAATGATAAACTACTAGTCAATGAGGATAGAAATAATGGAAGAGTTGGATGTAAAGGGTTACATCGATACAAGCTTCCACAAATGACACAATTGATCACAAACTAAAATATGTTTTAATTCAAAAGGTACAAGGGATGATTAGTTGGAAAAACTAATAGCCATTCATTCTATTCCATAAAAGAAGCAGAGTATACTTGTGTTGTGAACACAGAGTGATACTATATGGATCTAGAAGTTCATTTGATGAACTTATAGATGTTCCAACCATTGATGACTAAGTAGAAATACTATGACAAGAATGCAACTAATTGTTAGTCATGGAATATAAGATACCATATTACAGTACTTTCATCTCAGAGCAAAGAGATAAGGAAACATCTAATATACTGACTATAAGAAAAATGTTTCTAACCCACAAAAGCAGCACTAGTGCAGTACAAGCATGGTGGACATGTTTAGGTCAATAAGGATGAGATCCATTGGTGATTGACTCTAAGTACAAGTGGGAGTCTGTTGGTAAGGTATGCCCATAGAGAAAATCATACAATGATTGACATGGCATATACCTTAAAGAATTTGATTAATGCTTATAAAGGCAAGATTCCAATTCATTTTGTTTTATTCAGTTGTGAGATAATGAGAAACACTATGAATGTCTAGAGAATAATAGTACTAAAAAAATGTATTCAAGTTACTATCCTTGTGTATGAGATCATACAGATGTTAAGAGTACATATACATATTCTCATTATCTCCTATATTGGTTGTTATTGTGGAAGGTTGATAGACAACAATAACACATAAGATCAGAGTGTGAGTTGGTTGATGACTAGATCCCATTAGTCAAGATATGACAATATTAAACCAAGTACACAAATATATGTTAGAGAATAGTGTATCAGACAGACCCACCTTGAGAGCGACACATGGTTATGGTGGTCACAGTCATCTCTCATAGTGAAGGTTGTGATTGTAATTCTAAGACCTAAAATCACTACACTCGTCGCATCTCGTTGGGTATGTTTTGACATCATCAAACGCAGTCTTAAAACATGGGTTGTTATAACGGTGATGATTGGGTGACTTTGACACATGGGGATAGACTATGAGTGATAGATATGGGATTTGTCCTTCCTACTGGAGTATGATAACCTAGACACTTGATAAGCGAGAGTGAGAAACATATGCACATGTGCATGTGAATCAATATATGATATTTGAGGTCACATTATCTCAGACAGTCTGCTCTTGGTTCATGGAACATGGATTGAACATTGAGAGTATGACCTTCCAAGCCTCAAGTTCATCATGGATATTAGAGACAAAGGAATTATACAATTACTACAACACCTTATACAGATTTTAGGTTGAAGTTGTTCTCCAACTTTCCATTCACTTGGGTAGCACTGATGTGTGACTAGGTACCACTTTTTCCTTGTGATTCATAAGCTATTTATGGAGATTCACTGCCAGCGTGATATGGGACCTATAGGTTCAGAGACATAGGAACTCATATAGAAGAGGAGTTTGATCTTGAATGACAATTGGATTGATTACTAAAGTGCTTAGGTATTCGATTCACACAACAGATCGAATGATTGGATGAATGGTCTACCAAATGACCATCTCACTAAGTGAGATAACTGTTTGGGCTTGCCATATGGGCATCTCAAGTGTTGAGACGGTTTTTTGGGCTGTCAGGCTAATCAAAGTTTGAATTGGCTAAGTTTTGCCCATGAACCAAACGATGTGATTTGATTGAACTGACCGACTCATCTCGAATTACCAGACAGACATCTAGGTGAGTGAGACGGGCATCTTGCCTAGGTGAGACGCCCTGGGTGTCACACCTAGGTGAGACCACTCGGTTGGGCTGAACCAAGGTTTCAGATGTTTCTCAAAATAGTTTCGATTGCACAAACGTCAAGTGCAAGTAAATTAAATGTGATATTAATTGGAATCAAAATTGCCAAATTCATGTACGATTGGGAAACTGCTAAATGACTGTTTGGTAGTGCGAGACGACCATATCACACACTAGACAACCACTGGGTGTTCCAAACGAATGTTTGGCATCTCGCATGTTGCAAAAATTCAAGGTCTTCTGGTCCTTTCCACTCATGCACAATCTCGTACATACTAGGAACCATGATCCTAACCTTGCCTATAACATGAGGGGTACTGGGGGATTCCCAAGAAAAAACACAGACAATTGAGAACCAGTTCCTCTGACAACTGTTGGCCTCTCTAGTTGTGGTAACTAAGAGATCCCAAACAACTCTTAACCGACAGGGATGGATAGCCAACGAGAGAGAACAACTGAGAAGTTTTTGTTATGGGAGAGTAGGTTGGCGACTAGTACACCAATGGGAGGGAAAACTCCTTCTTGTCTATTCTTGGTGAATGATGGGAGTTCTGGTTGGTCTGTGTGGACTACTCTAGAGGCAGGAGTCCTTTGGCTACTGCTCGGAGAGAAAAGTCAACCTGCATTGTGTGGCGAGACCATCGGAGTCGCACTAAAGGTTGCACAGACAACTGATCATGGTGAAGATAAGGAGTTCCACAACCACTGTCCAAGAGAAACTTGTCAGCAGTTGCATAGAAGTAAGTTTTTTCGTTGGACTTTCTCCAAGACCAGGTATAACTCGTTAAAACCATCCTTCCTATTTTATAGTAGTTAACGCGATCTTGCTATTATGGGAATACAGATAGATAAAGTTTTTGTTTCCGCTACTATACTCTATGCCAATATTTACCAATGCTTATGCATTTAGGGAACAATAAACTCCTAATCCCATCGGTTCCATGCATCTTTAATACTCCCTTAATATTGACTTAGGACTCTACTCTTCCCAAGGGTTTCTTTGAGATGTCACAACTTTATCCATTTTCAAGCACATTATTTTCATATATAATTCTTTGAACTGGATTTCCTCCATCTCTTATGATACTCCTTATTCACTTTATGTCCCCTCATTGGGCTCATGGAGACTTTCTCTTCTGGGCTCAGTCTCATTCTCTCAACCACTTCCATAGTGACTTTTTCTCATGTTCCTCATAGATGGCATACATGGGTTCAAAGACTCATACTCAATATATGTGCTTTCATACTTTATATCATTAATACTTTAGGTGACATTTTAAGGTTACCTCAATATTTATATTAATTTATCATCTCACCCTTATAGGGAAGGTCCTAACCTAAGGTGCCCTCTTGGCTCATAAAAGGAGGTTAGGCTCTCTAGCCACAACCTGACCCCAAAGTCATAGGGTTTTGTGTCCCCCATAGGTCCTTTTCCCACTCTTGGGTTGACCCATCCAAGTTTGGTAAACCAACCCTAAAAGTTGAATTTAAATTTTTATTTAACCATAATATGTTTTTTTGCCAACAATCACTTCCTTTTTTCATTTTTCAAAGTTTAAGAGTACAAAACCAACTAGATACATGACCATGAGAGAGGCTATCTATACATAAAAGATACGAGAATAAAGTTGGATATAAAAGGAGAAAAGAAATCCACAAAGAATAAAAGAATCATCATGTGCTATCACCCACAAACATAATAAGAAAAACAAATCATAGAGCCACAACTTCATTGAATTATCTCATAGCAGAAACCTAATCAAAAGGGAACAAGCAACTATAGGAGGCCAAACATAAAATCACCAATCATAGAAAATTAGTAGCAGTTGACAAACATCACTGAATCCATATGAGCTTCCTCCATAGAATATTAAGAAGAAAAACCAATTCACCAAAGATCGATATCAGATAATAGAACAACTCTGAACTCAGATGAGCTTCCTCAGAAGAACAAGAAAATTCAATAGGAGATGCCAAACCACTTGAACAAAGAAACATATTGTAACATCCCTAACCTAGGTTAAGGCTAACCCTATTTTTTAGCCTAAATAAGTTGCTTGGAACTTTAATATAATCCTCTAAAGTGTTTTTTTATCAGGTGACAAACTTATGTTTCAAGCTTGGTCCTGTTTGAATAATGTTTGAGCAATGTTCTCTTATTTTGGACCAAAATGCAATTTACCCAATATGAGGGGTTATATTGCAATATGTCACATTTTTTAATGTTCCTTAAGTGTTTTAACATCATAAGAGAGATAATGATGCTAATTGGTGGCTGTTGGAAAGCCTAAAAGTCCAAGCTTGAACTTGTTTGAATAATGATAGTGCCTTGTGTACCAATTTTGGTACAAATTGTAATTTACCCAAAATGCAGGGTTGATATGTAAATTACCACCTCTAGAGTGTCCCTAGTCCCTCCTAGTATCATCTAAAGGATATATAAAGAAGGATACACCATGTTTGAATCATTTTTTAGTAATGGTGTTCTTGGTGATAGAAAGACCAAGAAAGGGGTTGAATGTGAAACCCTAACTTGAGTTGTATTGAGTTGTAGAGTTCATATGAGAGTGTCTATTGGCCAAGGAGCCATAGGGGGAGTCTCATATCGGCTTGTGAGCTCTAGGTTTTGTCCATGACGAGAAAAGAACCTCAAGGAGGTGAAGTGTATTAGTTTACAACTTCCTTGGAAAAGATGTATCGGGTTGTGAATAAAGTGGTAATTAAGTTGAGATATCTTACCCAACCAGATAAATGATGGCCGAAATATCATCTCTAGATTATCCTTTAGTGTTTTTCATGTCAAGATAAATATGAGTGCATGCAAGGACAAGTTTCAACCATGCATGGACACGTGGAACCTAGTAGCTTAAATGATGACACCTCATATACACACTTTTTCATGAACCTCAAGTATATATACCCTTCCTTTCACCTATTAGTGGAATTTTTCGAATATTACCACCCCCTTGCTCTTATATATCATGCATAGATTCTTGGTATCATGCATAGGTGAATGAGTATCGTGCATATATCCTTGGTATCACCCATATAAAGGTGATATTGACCATAGCAAAGAAGTATCGGCCAAGTGAAGTGATATTGGCCAAGTGAGGGATATCGGTCACAAAGTGGTGATGTATCATGCATAGTACTAAGGAGATCAAGTCTTGGACCTTTGATAAGCTCATTTTCAACCTTGGGAATGTGAATCTTTGGAGCTTGGAGCTTTGAAGTTGCTCTTGAGGCGAGTTATATAACTTGAACTCAATTATATTATTATTTACCATCAATCTTGCCTTAGTTAAATGATTTAATTTCAAATAGAATTTTCTTGTATAATTGATGAACCCATGAGATATAGTAGTAACATAGGACTGTTTTCCATGAACTAGAATAGTAAGAACAAGAGTCTAGAGGTTGATTATGATGACATCATCATGGTTCAACCCGTGTTGGATTGAAGCACCTCTAACCCGATATGTTGTTGAAGGATACACCTCTTACCCGATATGGTGTTGAAAACCTAGATAGTGATGGTTATAAACCTATAGAATGACATAGTAATGAGAATAAACTATAATCATGATATGGTGGCACACACATACACCTCAAGGTCGATATGATGAGCACACATACACTTCTAACCTGATATGGTGTTGAAACCCTAGATGGTGATATGGAATTCAACATACCTTGGAGCCCCACACCCCTATCGTTTTATGTAATAGGTTAATTGTGAAGGGTTAAACCAGTTTTCTATCCTGTCAATCAATACATGATAGGATTGATCCCACGAAGGTATGAAATAGTATGAGCATAAGGGTTTAACCCAATATGCTAACCTGATATGGCAACCCGATATGGTAACCTGATATGGTAACCCAATATGATGATATGAACACAACCACTAACACGATATGGTGATGGATTTATACCTCATGGAGGATATGAGTGACACATACACACACCTTGTGCATGATATGGGGCCAATTACACACCTTATACCCGATATGGTGTTGAGTATATACCCTAACCTGATATGATGTTGAAACTCAACATGGTGTTGTGAAACCTGATATGCAAACCCCTAAGGTTGAGTAATCCGATATGGATGCATGATATGATGATGAGGATACACCTCTATATCCAATATGGAAGCATACCTACACCTCTATACCGACATGGAGGAAGTACCTCAATCCAATACACTTGATTGAGTGATACATGCAGTATGTATGTCAAATGATAATTTAATACATGAAGGGTTTAATGCATTTTGATAAATATGGGCCAATGTACCTTGAGAGAAGGATTGATCCAACCTAATGGAGTATGATGTATTCAGTATCCTAGTGAGGATGAAAGATAAACTTATACTTGTGTAATACTCATGTAATGAGTATACATTAATACTCCTAATATGTGTGGAGTCTGAATTAGGGTTGTAATTCTTAATGAATGTACTTGAAAACCCTAATCAGTTTAAAGGAAAACCTTCACCCTAATGAAGGGTAATGATATGAATTGAAACCACAATTGATTAATAAAGGGAAACCCTAACAATATTAAAACCATGCTGGTAGCATGAAATAATGAGTATAGCTAAGCATGAGTTATGATGTTTCATATAATATCGATTACATAGGTCTTATGACCTAGAGATAGTTGTTTCCTAGTGAGAGGTGACAAGATGTTTAATGGGCCTTGTAACCCATGTGAATGGTTGTTGCCTAGTGAGAGGTGACAAGATGTTTAATGGGCCTTGTGAGCCATGTGAATAGTTATTGTCTAGTGAGAGGTGACAAGATGTTTATAAAAGTATCATGTAAGAAATGGTAATGTTCAAAATAAACTAGGGAAAATGGAAACCCAGTAACATCATAATAATAATAAATGGTTATAATAATAATGAAATCTTGGTCATACATGCATTATGGTGATAGCCAAATAAGGAATATAGTGTTTTGAATATGCTAAAATGAGATATGAGTAACACTTGTATCACATAAAGGATGTGAATGGGTATGATGGCTTGGCCAAGGTATAATGCCTAGTAAAGGTGATGTGGTATTCAGTGATGAGTTCAAGGGATTGATATCCCATAATGAAAGTGAAAGGGAAACATAAAGGCATCCTAACCACTATGGGATCCTTAGAAATGTGGCCATAATCTCACAGGATTGGTACAATCCAATACCTAGCTATAATCTCACATGATTGGTATAATCCAATACCTGGCTATAATTTCATAGGATTGGTACAATCCAATACCTGGTTGTACACTCACAGGATTGGGACAATCCAATACATGTCTATAATCACACATGATTGGTATAATCCAATACCTGGATGTACTCTCATTAAATTTCACAAGATTGGTATAATCCAATACATGGTTGTAATTTCACAAGATTGGTATAATCCAATACCTGGCTATAATTTCAAAGGATTGGTACAATCTAATACCTGGCTGTAATATCATAGGATTGGTACAATCCAATACCTGGCTATAGTTTCGCAGGATTGGTACAATCCAATACCTGGTTGTACTCTTACAAGATTGGTATAAAGCTGGAACATGATGATGTATATTCACCAGATTGGTAGAAATCAATATTTGGTTGGTAGATTGGCTGAGGCCAACAATTGGAAATGTGAATGATTCACTGATATCATACCAGGGTAATATTGTCACAGAATAAGTTTGATATGTTGGTATAGTATGATCGGTAAACAATATACTTGTTCTTCATATTCCTTATAAAGTGAATACATGATTTACTGCTCTATCATAGACAATTATTAACCTTGCTTATTAAAAGATGAGAAATATTCTAATATGCTTATCCACGATGATTAACCTTTCTTAGTAATATAAAAGAACCTCTGCTCAGTTTAATACTATTTACATGTGATAATAACATTGTTGGTGGAGAGTTATATCTCTCGCTGGGACAATTGTCTCACCCCCTCCGATCCACGTTTTTTTAGGTGGATGTGCACGAGGGGGTAGAGACCGTACTAGAGAGGGAGAACAATAGCAACAGGGATAGCAGTAATAGCTCAGGTTGAATGTACTGTCTGTCGTGTCTTGTAGATAGAATCCTATGTGTCATCTCTATACTCTCAGGTCCTCAGATTTAGTACGTGAAGGTTTTATGAACAATATGAGATTTTGTCTTGTATGCCTCAAGGTTTTATGTTGCATCAGTATATGTTTTGACAAAGCAATTGTTATGTGTTATCCTCAAGATGAGATGGTACAGTGTATCTACAATGTGAACCATGATGTATATAAAGTTTTGGTTCTTTCATTAAGAGTTTTCCAGGAAATGGATCTCTTTGCAAAATGATTTTAGTTATTAGTAATTTTTGTTAATTCACTATTTATGATTATTCTGCATGATTAGTACTGATTTGGTTGTCAGTTTGGTGGTGCTCGCTACACATATAATTAAAAATATGCTCACAGCAATCCAACTGAAGACCACAGATAGACATAGAAGACCTAATAAAGAATCATCTCGACCTAAGAATAGCACTCGAGAGAGGGACAACCTGCCATAACATTAACAAGTAGGATAAAATACTTCAAGGTCAACTTTAACAGACTTCCATATGGCTTCAAGAGATTTTCAGCAAGATTTATAAACTCTGAAGTTTCTCTTCCACTAGCAATATGAGAAAATTTAAAGCCAAACACACTTCAAACTATCATCGCCAAAGTAAGAAACTTCAGACCAACTACGTGGCCCTTCAAAATCAGAATTTAAACAAAAAAACTCTTCAGACTTTTCTGAGGTCAAGGAGCATTCAAACAAAATATATGAAGTACTTTCATAAGCATTCTTGCACAAAAAGCTAGTAGAAGCAAGTTGAATGCCACAACTCCTAGCATAATCAGAAGTAGGCAGTTTATTATGAACCGCCGCCTTCCAAGCATTTAGGATAATATTCTTAGGACATTTACAACTCCATAACCAATCAAATGAATTAGAAACACCACATTTATGCCTGACTTCATTCCAAAAAAAATTAAGATCAATATCATCTTTACTTTTGAAAAGAATAGCATCAGAATCGAAGAAGGTCAAGTTCAAAGAATCCTAAAAGTCAAACATATTTTTCAAGTTCCTTGATTTGTTGGAACACCAGGATCCATTACTAATTATACTTCTCAACCTACAATCACAAGGCAAACCAGATTTAGTGCAATATGAACCAACAAAAAAATCTAAAAGACAGTTTCCTTTAACTCAGGAGTCAGTCCAAAGATTGAACATAGATCTGGTACCAATTCAAAAATTAGTGGATGGAATGAAAGAAGATGTAACTCTAAGGGTGATATTGAACAAGCAAGGAGCAGTGCCTAGTCTCACATTAGTGCTACTCAAGTGAATGAAAAGTTGGAGAACAACTTCAACCTACAATCTGTGTAAGGTGTTGTAGCAATTGTATAATTCCTTTGTCTCTTAAATCTAGAATGAACTCAAGGCATGTACTCGTCATCCTCTCAACGTTCAATCCATGTTCCTTGAACCAAAAGTAGACTTTTTGAGATAATGTGACCTCAATATCATATATTTATTTACATGTGCATGCACATGCGTTTCTCAGTCTCACTTATCAAGTGGCCATGATATCATACTCCAGTAGGAGGGACAAATCCCATATCTATCACTCACAATCTATCCCCATGTGTCAAAGTTACCCAATCATCACCATTATAACAACTCATGTTTTAGGACTGCATTTGATGATGTCAAAGCATACCCAATGACACGTGACAAGTGTAGTGATTTTAGGTATAAGAATCACAATCACCACCTTCACTATGAGATATGACTATAACTTACCATATGATGATTTCCATGCGTCACTCTCAAGGTGGCTCTATCTGATACACTATTCTCTAACATGTATATGTGTGTTTGGTTTGATATTACCATATTATGACTAATAAGATTATGTCATCAACCAACCCACACTCTAGTCAGAGTCAAAAGAACCCCACCAAAAAGTCCCTACAAATTTTGTCAATCTCGTCCAAAATAGAATAGGGAATAGGAAAAGAAAACAGTTGATACAGATGAATACTATAGAGAGTAGACTTGATAAGTTCAAGTCTAGCAACCATATGTAAGAGCTTAGATTTCCAACTCTCAAGTCTCCTTTTAACCTTATCCAAAATACCAACACAATAATGTTCTCAGAGCTTCCCTATAAAAAGAAGAATTCCAAGATACTTAGAAGAAAGGGAGCAAATGTTCATACCCAAAGTTTTAGAAATTGAACTCCTATCAGAAAATTTGCTAATAAATAGAGCTCTTTGAGGAGTTAACATGAAGACCTGATATTTTACCAGACTCCTCAAGGATGTTATTGATATATATAGCATTGGATGCATCCAATTTAGAGTATAACATGACACCATAAAAAAATGAGATGGGAAATATGCGCATCTTTTGAACCAGACAAAGGAGAAAACTTTTCCCTTTACTATGACAACTTAGATTCAGAAAATTTCCACCGATGTCAAATAGTTAAAAGACACTAGGGGCAAGGACAAGAAACACATGGAGAAAGCCATGAAATTCATTACATGTAGAGAAGAAGGACATGGATTTGACAACAGTATCTATACTCAACCAGAGGAGAGCGAAGAAAGTGACAGTGAAGAAGAAACAAAGAATCTCTCTTATGTTAATTTCAAATGACAAGATCATCTTGGGTTTAACTATGGAAATAAGGAAGTTGTGGGAAATGCTCATTACCTAAATAATTCATCTAAACCTCCTCCAGGATTCGAGAAGAAAGGAGGGCTAACTCAATACACTAGAACTACTAACTACCAGACGAACAAAAGTAACTACTAGAGTCAGAATAAAAATTTGAGTCGACAAGGTCAAGGATAAGGCCAAGGGCCGAGCCAAGCCAAGGATAGCAACCAAACTGACATGATTACTCAACTTTTTGACTTCACAAAAAGGCAAGCTTCAGTTAATGACCAACTTTCTCATAGTGCTATGACCAATTCAAGAGTGATAACTACAATGCAAACTCAAATGGTAGACATGCAAACTCACCAAAGGTAGATTGATCAAAAGCTTGCACAACTAGTTGAACTCATGAAAAAACCTTCGGGGAAGATCCCATCAAATATTGAGACTGCAAAAATGGCCACTCTCCAATCTGGGAGAATGTTGGAAGATCCTAGCACTAACAACACCAAAGAAGGAGGAAGTTGTAGTAGTCAGCAATCTGAGAATGAGAAAGCAACAAAAGAAACCAAAGGGAAAGAACAGGTTGTAAGTGGTAGAGAAGAAGGGAATCACAAAAAGAAGAAGGAATAACAGGAAAAGAACTCAGATCCTATAGAAGAATTCCTTTCAAAGAGTAACCCCTATGCCCCAAGAGTTCCTTTCCCTTACAAACTGATCAAGGCACATTTGAAGAAGAGGTACAAAAAGTTTATGGAAATCGTAAAGAAGCTACACTTAGATGTACCATTTCTCAATGCAATCGAAGAAATGCCAACATATGCAAACTTCTTTAAGGACCTAATCACAAAGAGAAGGAGAGGAGACCATATCGAGAGTGTTCAATTGGAAAAAATGTTAAGCACCTTTGTTCAAGCTGAGTTACCAGCCAAGAAGAGGGACCCCGGGGCATTCAATATACCCTTATGTGTCAGAGACAATGTGGAGAGAAAGGGGTTAGCCGATTTGGGAGCAAGCATAGTCTAATGCCCTTGACTCTAGCACAAAGGCTTGGGCTAACGAACATGGTGAAGACAGGTATGAGAATCGAGTTGGTCGACCACTCCTTTATAAGACCTGTAGGAATAGTTGAAGATGTTCATATACAGGTCGGGCAATTCTTCATACCGTGCGATATAGTAGTGATAGACATGGTCGAGGACTCTAAATGCCTAATGATATTTGGGAGGCCTTTCCTCACAACTGGAAGAGCCTTAATAGATGTAGCAGAAGGAGTCATCACCTTGAGAGTGGGGGATGATCACCTCGATTTCTGAGTACAAGATGTCATGAGGGGACCTTCTCTCTCTGAGATAGTCTACTTCATGGATAGCTATAATCAATATTGTGAAGAGGTATAAGAGGACAAGGCACTTGTCAATCCCCTCATGTGAGCCTTGAATAGTCAGGACCCTACAATGGAAGGCTAAGAGGTTGTAGAGATCTTGGACTACCTGAATCAACCCGAAGAGGAATTCAGCGACGATGAAGAGATATTTGAGACCATGAAGTACGCTTCACTCGATCAAACACCTGAAGAGAAGAGAGAACCAAAGCCAAAACCAAAATTGAAACCACTTCTGGAGGGGCTGAAATATGAATTCCTAGACAAAGAAGAGAGGAATCCAATGATCATTAATGCCAACTTAATGGATGAACAGCTGGAAAGGTTGCTAAAGGAGCTCAGACTGCATAGAAAGGTTATAGGGTGTTATGTAGAAGACATCAGAGGTCTCAACCATGCCCTATGCATGCACACAATTCATCTCGAAGAGATAACTAAGACTTTAGCTCAACCCTAGAGGAAGTTAAACCAAATGCTAAAGGAAGTCGTAAAGAATGAAGTTAAAAAGCTATGAGATGTTGGGATCATCTACCTGATAAGTGACAGTAATTGGGTTAACTCCATCCATGTGGTTCCTAAGAAGGTTTGAATGATAGTGATACAAGGAGAAGACGGAGATGAAGTGGCAATGAGGATGGGTATAGGCTGGAGTATGTGCATTGACTATCGCAAGCTAAATACTACCACCAAAAAGGGTCACTTCCCTTTGTCATGTATAGACTAGGTCCTTGAAAGACTAGCTCACCATGACTACTTTTGTTTTTAGGAAGGGTATTCAGGATTTTATCAAGTATTGATTCATCTCGATGATCAAGAAAAGATAACTTTCACCTGCATCTATGGCACTTATGCCTTCAGAAGGATGCCATTTGGTTTGTGTAATGTACCAACAACTGTGTTTTCATACTTTCTAGAAGAGATAGTAGAAGTCTTCATGGATGAATTCTTTATATATGGAACATATTTTGAAGCATGCCTAAGAAACCTATCTCTAGTGATGCAATGCTGTGAAGAAAAACATATTGTCCTGAACTGGGAGAAATGCCACTTTATGGTTCAAGATGGTATCATCCTAGGCCATAAGGTTCCCAAGAAAGGAATTGAAGTGGACTTAAGTAAGATCGAAGCCATATCCAAACTCCTGCCACCAAATTTGGTCATAGGAGTATGAAGTTTCTTAGGGCATGAAGGATATTACAGAAGATTCATAAAAGATCTCTCCAAGATCGCCAAACCACTTTCGAATATCCTAATTAAACTCACTGAGTTTGAGTTCACCAGTGAATGTTTAAATGCCTACAATACCCTTAAAAGGGAATTAATGACAACACCAATACTACAAGCATTAGATTGTGAGATACCTTTTAAAATCATGTGTGATGCAAGTGATTTTGCCATCGGGGTAGTCCTTGGACAAAACAAAGATAAGAGACACCATGTGATTTTCTATGCAATCAGAACATTGAATGAAGCCTAAGTAAACTACACTACAACTGAAAAAGAGATGTTGGCTATCGTGTTTTCTTTTGATAAGTTCAAATCGTACCTCCTAGGATCAAAGGTAAAAGTGTACACTAATCATGGGGCGATAAAATACCTTATGCATAAAAAGGACACAAAGCCGAGACTTTTGTGATGGGCTTTGTTACTGCAAGAATTTGACCACGAGATCATTGACAAAAAGGGAAAAGAAAATATGGTTGCAGACCACCTGTCGAGGATAATTTTTGATGAAGAAAATAAATTTCCAGTGAGTAACAACTATGTCGATGAAGATCTTTTGATGGATCAATCAGAAGAGAAGAGCCTGCCTTGGTTCACATACATTGGTAATTATCTAGCATGTGGACAACTTCCACCGGAGATCATGTATAATCAGAAGAAGAAGTTATTCTCTGAGCTAAAAAATTACTATTGGAATGACCTATTGTTGTTCAAAAGGTTCTCTGACAACTTATATCATCTATGCATACCAGAAGAAGAAGTACCCTTAATCCTCAAGGAATGCCACTCCTCACCTTATGGGGGACACCACAAAGGAGAAAGGAAAGTTGTAGAGTGGCCAAGGGGCCAACAGGTAGTAATAGGATGATAGGAGCAGGTCCACCAACAATAGAGGGTGTGGGAGTAGCAGTGGAAGGCTCAGGTGCAGGGTAGAAGTAATTGTATGCATAGGATGCATAATCACTACCGGGTTATGGCTGGTAGGTGGGATATGGGTGTGCAAAGGATAGGTTCATGTTAGACATGATTGAACATAAATCCTGGTGTAGATTCTCTTGGACCTGGAGGCTGTATGCCTATTGGTGTATCATCTAACTCATGAGGGTTTCATTGGACACACAAAATGAGGCACGGCTAGGTCGGGTAGGCTGAGGAGGTGGAGGATCTTGGGTGGAAGTAGAGGTCGGTGTATCTGAGGCATAGGCATAGGGTGAAGCATCGGGTGTGGTCGAAGAAAGGATAGACACAGATTTCTAAATAGTGGTCTCACTGATACACACTCCCTTCCTGGCAGGTTTGTAGTGGAAGTTAGAGAAGAGTGATTTCTCAGTGGCAAACTGGAAAAGACCACATATCAGGGCAGGATATGGAGGATGTGTGCCATGAGTTTTCTTGCCAAAGTCAAAGAAATTCATGTGGTGAGGATAAATCTAGACCACTTAACTCTGACATTCTCTAAGATGTAGTACGTTATCACCTCAATGTTCTCTACAATATCTGTTTGATTTTTCTTTGGGTGGATATTGTAGTTGTCCACTAGGGCTAATCTATGCTTCTTGATATCTAAGGAGGAGGAGGGTAGGGTGCTCTTCTTCTTATAGGGAACGTCAGGTTTCTTCAAGTAACTATGGATATCAGGAAGTGTGATCTCATTTTTCTTGTAGAAACATTCAGGGTCCAGCAGGTCAAAATACTCACCATAATCCTTACGCCAGGTATCATTCACATCGGCTCCTAAAAAGAAGATATTCAGAATATCCTCCAAGATTTGAAATTTCTTCCCGGCGATCATAGAAGTAAGGATAACTTGAGCATTCAGAGGGGGTACAAGAGAGTCATATTTCCAACACAAATTTGCATAGAATTTGTGAACTGCTTTCGTGCTTATAAGGGAATTCAAAAAGCAGTCACGCTCGACAGCCAGGGTAGAAAGGTGATGAACTTGAAGCAACCTCACCACTTGATCGATGATGTCTTGACTTCTAAGGCTAGGCTCAAAAAGGGCTCTAAAAGGAAATAGACTCCTAGGAAGAAAGTCCTTATACCGATTTATAGCCTCAATTGTGATAAAAAGGGTCTCATCAAAATGAATCAAGTGGGAAGAAGAGGATGAGGATGGTTCATTGCTAGGGGAAGTTCTCTTTCTTCTATTTGAATCCATGGAGGTGAAAAGAAGGAGAAGAAGAAATCAAACGCACAAACCACTCTACCAAAAATGTTCACACACCTAGGTTGAGCTAGGGAGAAAGTCTAGGAAGGTCACCCTAGGTCAGATTAGGGCTAGGTTAGGGAAGGTCTGGGGTTGAGAGCTTAGGGCTAGAAGGAGAGGAATCAGTCGACTATTCTCTAGTTGAGAGGGAGAATAGTTGGCCAAACCCAACTTAAGTTGGCTTCATTCCGCCGATCGATCGAGTTTTGTGAAGTGGAAACTCGACCGATTGGTCCTTTTTTTTAAAAGCTCTTAGCCATGGATCGGTCGAGTTTGTCCTGGGGAAACTCGACCGATGGTCAACCTGACCTAAAACCATAAAACTTAATTTTTAGCCATTTGAATGCTAATCAAATTTATTTTTCAAGTTTATTATGTATATTAAACATACTTAGGCACATATCACTCATCATTGAGTACTATTTTGTGGTAAAACAAGCGTTTGCAAAAAATACCCAAAAATAAGAGAAAATCAAGATAAAATGAACATGAAAAGCCAATATTAAGAATATGATCAAGATAGATGCAAAACATATAGGATAGATGACAACTAGCTAGAAGGCATATCAGATTCATTCAAAACAGTTATATGCAATTTTGATCTAATAAAATTCAATTGCTCTCTAGCTAGCGGTATAGTGAAAATGTCTGCCAACTGATTTTCCATGTCCACATGCGTGATATAAATAATCCTTCTTGGCTATGTGATCACAAAGAAAGTGATGGCAAACCTCTATATGTTTAGCTCTACTATGCAATATAGGGTTGTAAGACAAGTTAGTTGCACTAGTATTATCACAATAGATAGGAGAAGCATCAAAATGAATGTTAAAGTCTTGGAGCATTTGCTTCATCCATAAGACCAGGGCAAAACAACTCCCGACTGCAATGTACTCAACCTCAGTGGTTGATAATGCATTAAGCTCTATTTCTTGGAGAACTAAGACACCAAGCATGGTCCTAGGAGGAAATAAGTGCCACTTGTGTACTTTCTATCAATCAAGTAGCCTGCATAATCGGCATCACAATAGGTAGTAAGAGTAAAGTCCCTTCACTTGGGATACCATAGTCCAAAATTTTGAGTTTTGGCTAAGTACCTTCGAATCCTCTTAACAGATATAAGATGATATTTCTTAGGATTTGATTGAAATATAGCACACAAGCCAACACTAAACATTATGTCAGGTCTAGAGGCAGTTAAGTAAAGTAAACTTCCAATCATACCTCTATAGAGCTTCTCATCTACCTTTTCACCATCTTCATCTTTATCAAGTTTGGCGGTGTTTGACATGGGTGTGTCCATCGGCTTGGTATTCTCTATCCCAAAGTGCTTAAGTAGCTCATTGGTGTACTTGCCTTGGTTGATGAAGTTCCCATCTTTTGTTTGTTTGATTTGAAAGTCGAGGAAGAATGTGAGCTCACCCATCATAGTCATCTCAAATTCACTCTTACTTTATTTCTTACCACTTTGGCACTTTCATCTAGCTTGTTGTGGTATACCCATTTTGTGCCAATGATCTTTATACCACTTGGTCTTGGCCCAAGGATCCAAACTTTATTCTTCTCAAAATTTTCTAGCTCCTCTTGCATAGCTAGGATCCATTCTTCATCCCCAAGAGCTTCCTTGACATATTTAGGCTCTAGTTGTGAGATGAAGGCATTGTTGGCTTGTTCTTTGTTGAATGTAGCCCACGTCTTCACTCTCTCAAATGGATCACCTAAGATCAACTCCTTAGGATGATTCTTTACAAACTGGGGAGTTGGATCCTTCTTTTCACCATCTTTGTCTTCTTCTAAAGCAGCCACCTCTTTTCCTTTTTGGATGATGTTGAGTTCTTTGAGGATAGGAATTAGTTCATCTGCAACATCATCATTTGAAACATTATCTTTGGTAATAGAGGGGTTAGTTTCAATAAACTTTACATTAATAGATTCTTCAACCTTAGCAAGATCAACATTATAAACTGTGTATGCCTTGCTAGTAGTTCTATAGCCAAGAAAGAAAGCCTTATACAATTTCGGATCAAACTTGTTGAGAGAATCTTTCATATTCAAAACAAAACAAGAACATCCGAAAACATTGAAATGCTCAATAGAAGGCTTCCTACCACGCTATAATTCATAGGGAGTTTTCTTAAGTGAGGGATGAGTGAAAACACAGTTTTGCACAAAATAAGAGGTACTGACACCTTCAGTCCAAAACTTCTTAGGAGTGTCATACTCAAGAAGCATGGTCCTAACCATCTCCTGTAGAGATTGATTCTTCCTCTCTAAAACCCCATTTTGTTGAGGTGTTCAAGGTGAAGAAAAGTTGTGTGCATAACCCGATTCTTGACAAAAATGCTCAAAAAGCGCATTTTCAAATTCTCCCCCATGGTCACTATGGATGGAAACAATCCATCAAGAAGCTTCATTCTCAAGTCATTTGCAAAAATGAGAGAAAACATCAAGTGTATCACTCTTTGAAATGAGAAAGAAGGTCCAAGTATATCTAGAGAAATCATTGACAATAACAAGGAAATACTTGGAACCACAAAGCGATTGCATTCTCATTGGTCCAAATAGATCAATATGAAGAAGTTGAAGAGATCTCTTAGTGCTAAGGACTCCTTTGAATTTGAAAGAGGACTTGGTTTTCTATCCTTGTGTATAAGGTCGGCATTCTTCATCCTTTTCAAAATCCAATTTAGGAAGTCCCTTGACTAAGTCCTTTTTGCTCAACTTCTTTAATTGATGCATATTTACATGATCAAGTCGGCGGTGCCAAAGAGAAATATCATTTAAGTTGGATACAAGACATCTACCAACCACATGCTTAATAGAGTTAAGAACAATAACATAAAGATTACCGCTTCTAGTTCCCTTATATATAACTTGGTAGGTGAGAGAATCTAGAATCAAACATTCAAAAGTAGTAAATAGTGCAAGGTAACCATTATCCCAAAGTTGACTAACACTTATTAAATTGTGATTTAGGACATCCACAAAAAGAACATTCTTGATGCATAAAGATTCACCTACATCACCCTCACCTTTGACTTTACATTTCATGTTGTCCCTAAAGGTGACGGATCCTCCTTTCTTCTTTGTGAAATTGTTGAAATGGCTTATGTCACTGGTCATGTGCTTTGTGCAGCCACTATCAACAATCCATCTATCTTTTCCCTACAAGAAAGGAGAATGTCGATTCTCAACTCAAACTTTGGGATCTGTATTTAGCTTGGGGACCCATTTCATCTTTGGGTTGGTCCCCTTAGTCTTGTAAGGACAATAAGTGGAATAATGATCATCACATTTGCAATAAGAACAAACCATAGGATTCTTAGTGCCCGAAGATTCTTCTACAAATAAAGATATCTCCTTGCTCTTTCTCTTACGTTTGGCCTTACTCTTACCCTTTTAGGCTCCCCCTACAAATCCCAAACCACTAGTACCACTTTGTTTGGTATAATAATCAAGGATTTCATTTAGGGAGTTCTTCCCTTTGAGAAATTTCTGTAGGGATGCTCTCAATCTATGGTTATCATCATTTAAAGAAACAATAATAGAAGATAAACTAGATATGTCATCCCTAGCATGCATAAGATCAGCCTCAAGGCATAAAGCTTTAGTAAGATATGAATCCTTTTCAAGAGAGATAGCAGCAACATTAACACTAAGCAACAAAGATCTAGAAGATAGATCATTTACTTGACTAAGCAACCTAGCATTTTCAGATTTTAGCATTTGAATCTCTTTGAGATAAACATATATATCTTCTCTACGAGCATCAATAAGCAACTTAAATTCAACATTTTTAGTTTTAAGCAATTCAAAATATTTTAGGAAATTTTGGTTCTCTTCCTTAAGATTTTCAATGTTCTTAAGGTAGATACCATTCTCAACTTCAACCCCATTGTAGTGGAGTACAAGATCAAGGTATTGACCTTGCAAATTATCAATACTCTCAAGGTTGGTTTTTCTCATTCAATTCCAAAATTTTAAGCTTGGCATAAAGATCATCAATGATTTTTCCTAACTGTTTTCTTTTAGATTTACATTCAGCAAAAGAAGAATGAGTAGTAACAAGCATGTCAATAATACTGTAACATCCCTGACATGGGTTAAGATTTAACCCTAGATGTTTTTCTTAATAAATTTAATTATATGCTTGCTCTTATCTCTTGAAAATTAATTAAGGCTCAAGAGGAACTTATGTTTCAATTTTACTCCTTTTTTAATAATGTTGAAACAATGTTTTGCCTATTTTGGACTAAAGTGAAAATTACCCAAGTTGAGGGGTTAACTTGAAAATTTTACATGATAAAATGTTCCTAAAGTGTTTAAGAATCATAAGAATGAAAATTATGTAGAGGTATGGCTTGTGGAAGTTCGAGTACCAAGAAAGAGCTTGTTGAACAATGTTTGTGCATTAAAACCTAGTTTTGGTGTAATGTGCAAATTACCCAAAACCTAGGGTTCAATATGCAAAATACCACCTCTAGAGAGTCCCTCATGTTTCTTGTCATCATGTATAGAAAAGGAAATGAGAGGGGTGTCTCATTTGAATCACTTTGGAGGAGAGAGAATCTTGGTATTAAAATAATCAAGATTTAAGCATAATTAAAACCCTAATTCAATTTAATGCAAAAATAAATATATTAATGGAAGTTCCCTTCAAACAAAAATGTGATGGTTGAATTTAAATAATTGTGGAAGATCTTGTGCCTTGCAATGGCACCAAAATATCCTAAGTGAGTGGAGATCCCACTCACATTAGTTAACTAAAAAGAAATATCCACTAATTTTGGATATTACTATTATAATGATTAAGGTGCTTAATTTGTTTTCTTTTAATTCATGTATAATGAATAGGAATTATAAGGTGAGGAAGATAGATTCGTATGCAATGGTTTGAGGGGGATATGTGGCACAAAATTTGGGAGTTAAAGGATTTTTATATCACTTTCTCTCTCATTGAAATTCCCTTATATACATCCCATTTTCAACCCACATGAAAGGCTTTTTTGACCCTTCTTTCTTTCCTTGAATTAGCCAAACACAAGGGAGATTAGGACCAACAGGATGACGTTCCCCAACCTATAGGTGAGCTCCTTAATCATCTTCAACCTTTATTTCATGGTAAAAATCAAAATTCAATGCTTAATTTTATCTTTTCTTCATTCAATCTTCAACTCTAACCATTCATTTCACTCAAAGACTTGAGGACGAGCCATGGTAAGTTGAGGAAGCTTCATTCACCATTACGTACGTGAAGCTTGAAGCTTTGAAACCAACTTTTAAGGTGGGTTATATAACTTTAACCCTTAAATGTCATTATTGCTTGTATTTCTTCAACATATGTTGATTCTTTCTTCTTTTTCAGAATTCCTTTTGATAAGTTGATGAAATCACCACAAGAATCACAATGAATTTAGAATGTTTGGAGCTTGAAGATGATGATATCATCTTAAGCATACACCTCAACATGGGCATACGGTTTTCAAAACCAAAAGAGATATTTTGGTTTCAAAACTGAAATCGAGGTTTTGGTTTCAAAACCAAAAGAGATATTTTGGTTTCAAAACTGAAATGGGTATTTTGGTTTCAATACAAAAAGAGATATTTTGGTTTCAAAACCGAAATGGGTAATTGGTTTCAAGACCAAATGGGTAATTGGTTTCAAAACCGAAATGGGTAATTGGTTTCAAAACCAAAATGGGTAATTGGTTTCAAAACTGAAATGGGTAATTGATTTCAAGACCAAATGGGTAATTGATCTCAAGACCAAATGGGTAATTGATCTCAAGACCAAATGGGTAATTGGTTTCAAGACCAAATGGGTAATAGATTTCAAGACCAAATGGGTAATTGATGTCAAGACCAAATGGGTAATTGATTTCAAGACCAAATGGGTAATTGATTTCATGACCAAATGGGTAATTGATCTCAAGACCAAATGGGTAATTTATCAAAACCAAATGGGTAATTGATCAAAACTGAAATGGGTAAATTGATCAAAACCAAAATTGTTGTTTTGGTTTCAAAACCAAAAATCATGTTTTGGTTTCAAAATCGAAAATGATGTTTTAGCTTCAAAACCAAAAATGATGTTTTGGTTTCAAAACTGAATGGGATGTTTTGGTTTCAAAACCAAATGGGATTTTTGGTTTCAAGACTGTTTAAAGGTTCAAATGGTTTCAAACCATTAGAGATCAAATAATTAAGAAAGATCAATTAATCACTTGATTTTTAGTAATGTATATCCAAGTTAATTACAATGGTTGTACCTTTAAGGTACCGGGGTGATTAGTACCCTTAGAAGGGTTAACTTTTGATGCTTATGGAAGTAATACCTCAATACACTATGCTAACCCTTCATTCAAGTTGACCTAATCTAAACAAGCTTGAAGTAATCAACATCCTAGAGAGGATGAGAGAGAGAGAGGAATTCATACATGTATAATAATCATGTAGTGGTTAAGCCTTAACACTTTCAAAATTAATAGAATATATAATTAGGGTATGATCCTTGATAAAGAGATCATGAAACCTTAATCGAGAATGTTAATGAGCCCTAACCCTAATTTAAGGCAATACTAGGTGAAACCCAAATCTAGGGTGATGGTGTAACCTTATTCAAGAGGGATGATATGAGAAACCCTAACTCAGGGTAATATAATGAGAAACTCTAATTTAAGAGGATGATTCATGAAACCCTAATTTCAGGTAAGGCTACATGAAACCCTAATTTGGGGAAAAGTTACAAGAAACCTGAATACAAGGTAATGATGTGTGAAACCATAATCTAGGGTGATGGGATAACCCTAATTTTGGGTGAAAGTAAATGAAACCCTAATCTAGGGTGATACTATGAGATGTTCTGTGAAACCCTAATCTAGGGTAATGGAAGGTGAAACCCTAATCGATAAGTAAAGAGAAACATTAACCTTAATGGTGGAATAGTGGATAATGCCTTGATAGTTGAAACACCTAAAGTGGTTGATAATGGACAACCTTATATCAACAATGTCTCAACTTAAAATGAGTCTGTATTAGTTGATGATGATTGGACAATTCAAATGTATAATTTATGACCAATACACTACATGATAAATGTAGGTTAGTGCATAAAGTATTAGGATGGAAAATACCCTAATAAAATATAAGTTGATGAACTTAAGCAAGTCGGAAGTGAAGAGGAAAGTGATACATTCAAGATATGATAAGATATCACATTTAACACTTCAAGGTTGATATACCTCTATGCACTTCAAATCCAATATACTTGGATGAGTAACACATGAAGTGTGTCATGTCAATTGTTACATTGAGATGTAATACTCTTTGATAAGTGTAGGCTAACATACCTTAAGATAAGGTTAAGCCAAGTTAATATAGTATGATGTAATCATATTCCGGTAAAGATGAGAGAGGAACTCATATCTTGTGTTAATAATTCATTTAATGATAAATGATGAGAATAAACAAGTATGATTGAATATTTATGATATCAATGTTGGCTCCTAGATGTGTGGAGAAATGAATTAAGGTTTGATCATTAATAATATGATCTTAAAAACCTAAATGGATAATAATGAAAAACCCTAACCCTAATGAATGGTTATGATATATGTAAGAGAAACCCTAATCGACAAGAAAGAGAAACCCTAACCCTAATGATGGGAAGGTTGTAATTCTTTTTTTGCATAAACCTTGTAAGGTATGTTAAATACTTGAATAAAAGTATAATGAACAATGGCCTTGTGAGCCATGTGTATGAGTTATTACCTAGTGAGAGGTAACAAGATGTAATGGCCTTATGAGTCATGTGATAATTTGTTGCCTAGTGAGAGGTGACAAGATACTTAATGGGCCTTGTGAGCCATGTGAGATGCTTGTGTTTACCTTGGTCAGAAGACCTGGAGGTATTAGTTACCTGATAAGTGGTAACAAGTGTTCTTTGATGAACTGTGGGTTTGAATACCCATGATTCAATAAACATGATGATGATATTGTTGAGGGATGAGAATGCTCATGATGTGACAAGGGATTGAGATCCCAATGTCTTATAATGCCTCAAAAAGTACTTGATAGAAATATTACACATTCTTTGTAGCATTTTGTTATGATAATTTATGTTTGAAAACTTGACTGATGCTAAAAGAATACAGTAATGTACTTAATTAATCAAGTGGAATCTTATCATGTAGTGCCCTGGCCATATAACCATCAGCGTCAGGACTGCTGGATGGTGAAACGGGTTGCTCCACGGAATAACCCAGAAAGTACATTTTTGAATAGATGGGCGAAAATATCTGTACGCCCTAATGGAGGAATTGATGTGAGATAAACATTAAATCTCTCAATCCTTCATTATATATGTCGGGGTAGATGTATCATTAATCCTCCGATGTCGGGATAAATGTATCATGAATCTCCCGATGATGTTTTATGCCAAATTGATGTGAGATGAACATGAAATCTCTCGATTGCGAAGAGAGTGTAGCCGCCACTATAGCTATATAGTGAAGTTGCCAGTATACCCTGGAAAGCTATTTAGCAGAGACACAAGATGTCCTACATGGAATCTCGTACTGATCGAGATAAGGGAGGTCATGGAGTCCAGCTCTTCCATTGACCTTGTATGGTACTGATTTTGACTTTGTAGTGGTCGGTTGGAGTATGAGCGGTATACCTCATCTCCTCAGGGCTTAAGTATGATTGTAAAATGTAATCAGCCGTGTAGCATATTTGCTTAAGGTTGAAATATGAGAACAACTAGTTGATGTTACCTTGCTTAGAATAACCTATATGGATAAATGTTATACATGTTCTTCATATTCCTTATTAGATAAGTGACATGTTGCTTTATCAAGTTATAGCTGAAATGCTTTGAATAAGAATATAGCACTAATCTGTTTAGACATTGATTTATCTGCTGTTGAATACATATGATTCCTCGCTCAGTTTTATTCTATTAAACTGCAATAATAATGTTTTGGAGGAGAGTTATATCTCTCACTGGGACTGGGTCTCACTCCATTGTTCACCAACACTTTTTAGGTAGACACAAGAGAAGAGACAGAAACCCTATAGCAGGGGAAGAGCAATAGCAGTAGCAGTAGGGATAGCAGTGACTTCTCAGGTGGAGACATTGAATGTCATGTCTTGTATATAGAGTCATATGTGTCGTCTCTGTACTCTCAGTTCCTTAGAGTCAGTAGTTAGTTTTAATGAATCAATCTGAGATTTTGGCTTGAATGTCTCGAGGTTGTATGTTGCTTATATATAGTTTTGGCAAAGCAACTGTTGTATGAAATCCTCGAGAAGATATGGTACATGGTATGTACTTTGTGGACTAGAATATATATACAATACTTTGGTTCTCTTTATAAGAATTTCCTGTGTTTGGATTTCTTTGTAAATGGCTTTAATTTTTAGTGATTTTTTTTTAATCCGCTGCTAATGATTGCTTTCGCTTAGTTAATAACATTTTGTTCAAATGTTGCGTCACAATTTAGTGGTATCAGAGCTCTAGGTTCGTTGAGTCTACAGAGACATAGGATTAAGGTGTTGAGTCTGTTCTAGTGTTCTCCAGTATATCTTATAGTGACTTCTGCTTATGCATAAGATAGAGTAAAGCTTAAAGATATCTGGAGAACTCCAGGAGTACATTGTTGAGAGCAATGTTTCTGCACCAATAGAATGTGCAAAGGGTCAGGCGAGAGGAGAACAACTGCCTGAGGATCCCCAAGATAATCCAACCATGATAAGGAATCCTTCTTTCGATATTACTATTGAGCAAGTTAGGACAACAATAATGAATATAGTGGACCATGTATTAGTAATGCAACCTAGATTACCAACCCCCAATGATGAAATTCTGGACCCCAACATGATTAATTCTTAATCAACATCAGCATGTTGGAGCAATAGAAAATGTTAAAAGAAATAGGTTACAACCCAAAATCAGGATCTGCCACAGGTGTGGGAAGCATGGACATATCGGAAAGAACTAACCAGAAAAGGATAAGAAAGAGAGAATTAAGAAGAGGCCTAACCAAACCCAAGATCAGAGTCCTAGTAGTTCCAAAAAGGGAAAGTCTTTTGTACCACCAGTACAACCATGGTCTAGTGCACTAGGGAAAGGGCTACCCAGAAAGGGTAAAGGACCTTTTAGACCATGTCAAGAGAATAGAACATGTCACCAGTGTAAACATGTAGGACATCTAGCAAGGAATTTCCTAGTTGGAAACACAATGGTAACCCAACCACCGAGGTAGAGACATCAAGGTCATCAGAGAAAATAGTTTTCTAGTGGCACTCGAGGATGTGGACAAACGACCTAGGCAGGATCAATTGTATTAAATAACAAAGCACAAAGTCAATATCAGGCAGCGATAAGATTCTATGAAGAGAATCAGCCTGAGGCAGTAAACAAACTGCGAGATGAGACAGGTCAGATGAAATAGTTTCATTCTGATATATTATTTCATGATTTCATGTGTTAAATATAAGAAAGTAGTTGTTTTTTAGCTTCCTTTGACTAGTCATATGAGGACACAAGGAAGATGAGGACTTATATTTTTACTCATTATTCTTTTAAATGTTTTATAATTTCTTTCATATGTATGAAAAAGGATGAAATATAGAAGTGATTCCTGAAGAAAATCTAGGAATGTTAAATCATGTGTTTATAATAATGAGAAAGTGAGGAACATGATAGTAAATAAAGTGCATACTATATAATCTCAGTACTTGTATACCCTGGCCAGGTTTATAATTATTGGAGATAGGGTAAGTATGGAACTCCTAGATTGTTATCTTTCTGATTACTCTGATCAAGTAGTCATTTTGAGACAATCTAATGAGTATAATAAAACTGGAAATGGGAAATGTGATGAAATCACAAAATGTTCATGAACATGTTAGAAAATAACAAAGAAAGGAATAATGACATGTAATCATCCTTATAATTCCTATGCTGGCGGCAAGGAACCTAAGATGAGACAAAAGTAAACGACTCATGAACAGTTGAAAGTTTGTGCAATAATTAGAGGAGATGATAGTCTCTTCTCTTTGATAAAAAAACCCTGGGTGATGATGGGGTGATAAAAGGAATATGTTCCTTTGTGTTCTTTCCCTTCAGGGACATGTCAATCAAGTGAGTCTTATGACACTTGATGTGCATGAGTCAAAAATGTTCAATTGATGGATACTTAGAAAAGTATCAGTTTGTCTTGGACTTTGGTTCCAAGATAAAGATATGTGTAACTTGTAATGTCCCAAGATGAAAGAAAGATGAGGATGTGATGTGTTTTCGACACATGTAATGGATACCAAGGTAAGGACTTATGGTATCTAAAAAATATCAGGTAGTATGGGAAAGTAAAAGCATAACTCCTAATCAAATGATTAATATTAGTTACCTGGAATGACCAATTGAGAAATCAGCTTAGTTACATAAAATAGTATAGACATCATATGTTAGGGGTTTATGCTCTGCATAAACATAATATCGATAAGGATGTATTAATTGAAGGAACAATTTTAATTATTGAGGAAAATAATTCCATAAGAATACCTCTATCAAGACATGTTAAAGCAACTTATATATATAATCTAGAGATATCTCTAAGATAAGTTCTTAATTGACAAGTAACCTCCCCGTATGAAAAGAAGTATGTATAACTAATAAGATAGTTGGTACAAGTGATAAGAAAGTTTAGTGTTGTGCCAGTAGATTGGATGGCACAACAGATGTATGGTAAGACTTGTAATCCCGAGTGGGTGACAAAATGTAACTCTGAACTTTCCTTGGGAGTGAAATACTAAACTGAATAAGAAATATGGAAGAACTTTGTGTTGATCAAAGTTCTATGGTATCTCCATGACATTAAGATGTTATGTGGAGATTTGATGATATGATGAATGAATAATATTTGTCTTCCCTTTTCCTGGGATTTCGGGGACGAAATCCTTGTTAGGGGTTTATAATTATAACATCCCTGACCTGGGTTAAGCTTTAACCCTAGATGTTTTGCTTAATAAAGTTAATTATATGCTTGCTCTTATCTCTTGAAAAGTAATTAAGGCTCAAGAGGAACTTATGTTTCAATTTTAGTCCTTTTTAAATAATGTTGAAACAATGTTTTGCCTGTTTTAGACTAAAGTGCAAATTACCCAAGTTGAGGGGTTAACTTGCAAATTGTACATGATAAAATGTTCCTCAAGTGTTGAAGAATCATAAGAATGAAAATGATGCAGAGGTATGGCTTGTGGAAGCATGCGTACCAAGAAAGAGCTTGTTGAACAATGTTTGTGAATTAAAACCTAGTTTTGGTGTAATGTGCAAATTACCCAAAACCTAGGGTTCAATATGCAAAATACCACCTCTAGAGAGTCCCTCATGTTTCTTATCATCATTTATAGAAAAGTAAATGAGAGGGGCATCTCATTTGAATCACTTTGGAGGAGAGAGAATCTTGATATTAAAATAATCAAGATTTAAGCATAATTAAAACCCTAATTCAATTTAATGCAAAAATAAATATATTAATGGAAGTGCCCTTCAACAAAAAATGTGATGTTTGAATTTACATAAGTGTGGACGTTCTTGTTCCTTGCAATGGTACCAAAATATCCTAAGTGAGTGGAGAGCCCACTCACATTAGTTAACTAAAAAGAAATATCCAATAATTTTGGATATTACTATTATAATGATTAAGGTGCTTAATTTGTTTTCTTTTAATTCATGGATAATGAAGAGGAATTAGAAGTTTAGGAAGATAGCTTCTTATTCAATGGTTTTAGGGGTATATGTGGCACAAAATTTGGGAGTTAAAGGATTTTTATATCACTTTCTCTCTCATTGAAATTCCCTTATATACATCCCATTTTCAACCCACATGAAAGGCTTTTTCGACCCTTCTTTCTTTCCTTGCTTTAGCCAAACACAAGGGATCTTAGGAGCAATAGGAGGACGTGACCCAACCTGTAGGTGAGCTCCTTAATCATATTCAACCTTGATTTCATGGTAAAAATCGAAATTCAATGCTTAATTTCTTCTTTTCTTCATTCAATCTTCAACTCTAGCCATTCATTTCACTCAAAGACTTGAGGACGAGCCTTGGGAAGTTGAGGAAGGTTCATTCACCATTAAGGACGTGAAGCTTGAAGCTTTGAAACCAACTTTGAAGGTGTGTTATATAACTTTAACCCTTAAATGTCATTATTTCCTGTATTTCTTCAACATATGTTGATTCTTTCTTCTTTTTCAGAATTCCTTTTGATAAGTAGATGAAATCACCACAAGAATCACAATGAATTTCGAAGGTTTGGAGCTTGAAGATGATGATTTCATCTTAAGCATACACCTCAACATGGGCAAACGGTTTTCAAAACCAAAAGAGATATTTTGGTTTCAAAACCGAAATGGAGGTTTTGGTTTCAAAACCAAAAGAGATATTTTGGTTTGAAAACCGAAATGAGTGTTTTGGTTTCAAGACCAAAAGAGATATTTTGGTTTCAAAACCGAATTGGGTAATTGGTTTCAAGACCAAATGGGTAATTGGTTTCAAGACCAAATGGGTAATTGGTTTCAAAATTGAAATGGGTAATTGGTTTCAAAACCGAAATGGGTAATTGATTTCAAGACCAAATGGGTAATTGATCTCAAGACCAAATGGGTAGATGATCTCAAGACCAAATGGGTAATTGATTTCAAGACCAAATGGGTAATTGATTTCAAGACCAAATGGGTAATTGATCTCAAGACCAAATGGGTAATTGATCTCAAGACCAAATGGGTAATTGGTTTCAAGACCAAATGGGTAATTGGTTTCAAGACCAAATGGGTAATTGATTTCAAGACCAAATGGGTAATTGGTTTCAAGACCAATTGGGTAATTGATCTCAAGACCAAATGGGTAATTGATTTCAAGACCAAATGGGTAATTGATCTCAAGACCAAATGGGTAATTGATTTCAAGACCAAATGGGTAATTGATCTCAAGACCAAATGGGTAATTGATCAAAACTGAAATGGGTAAATTGATCAAAACTGAAATTGTTGTTTTGGTTTCAAAACCAAAAATCATGTTTTGGTTTCAAACCAAAAATGATGTTTTGGTTTCAAAACTGAAAATGATGTTTTGGTTTCAAAACCGAATATGATGTTTTGGTTTCAAAACCAAATGGGATGTTTTGGTTTCAAAACCAAATGGGATGTTTTGGTTTCAAGACCGTTTAAATGTTCAAATGGTTTCAAACCATTAGAGATCAAATAGTTATGAAAGATGAATTAATCACTTGATTGTTAGTAATGTATATCCAAGTTAATTACAATGGTTGTACCTTTAAGGTACCAGGGTGATTAGTACCCTTAGAAGGGTTCACTTTTGATTCTTATGGAAGCAATACCTCAATACACTATGCTAACCCTTCAATCAAGTTGACCTAATCTAAACAAGCTTGAAGTAATCAACATCCTAGAGAGGATGAGAGAGAGAGGAATTCATACATGTATAATAATCATGTAGTGGTTAAGCCTTAACACTTTCAAAATTAATAGAATATGTAATTAGGGTATGATCCTTGATAAAGATATCATGAAACCTTAATCGAGAATGTTAATGAGCCCTAACCCTAATTTAGGGAAATACTAGGTGAAATCCTAATCTAGGGTGCTGGTGTAACCTTAGTCAAGAGGGATGATATGAGAAACCCTAACTCTGGGTAATATAATAAGAAACTCTAATTTAAGAGGATGATTCATGAAACCCTAATTTCGGGTAAGGCTACATGAAACCCTAATTTGGGGAAAAGTTACAAGAAACCCTAATACAGGGTAATGATGTGTGAAACCATAATCCAGGGTGATGGGATTACACTAATTTCGGGTGAAAGTAAATGAAACCCTAATCTAGGGTGACTATGAGATGTTCTGTGAAACACTAATCTAGGGTAATGGAAGGTGAAACCCTAATCGATAAGTAAAGAGAAACATTAACCTTAATGGTGGAATAGTGGATAATGCCTTGATAGGTGAAACACCTAAAGTGGTTGATAATAGACAACCTTATATCAACAATGTCTCAACTTAAAATGAGTTTGTATTAGTTGATGATGATTGGACAATTCAAATGTATAATTTATGACCAATACACTACATTATAAATGTAGGTTAGTGCATAAAGTATTAGGATGGAAAATACCCTAATACAATATAAGTTGATGAACTTAAGCAAGTCAGAAGTGAAGAGGAAAGTGATACATTCAAGATATGATAAGATATCACATTTAACACTTCAAGGTTGATATACCTCTATGCACTTCAAATCCAATATACTTGGATGAGTAACACATGAAGTGTGTCATGTCAATGTTACATTGAGATGTAATACTCTTTGATAAGTATAGGCTAACATACATTAAGATAAGGTTAAGCCAAGTTAATATAGTATGATGTAATCATATTCTGGTAAAGATGAGAGAGGAACTCATATCTTGTGTTAATAATTCGTTTAATGATAAATGATGAGAATAAATAAGTATGATTGAATACTTATGATATCAATGTTGTCTCGTAGATGTGTGGAGCAATGAATTAAGGTTTGATCATTAATAATATGATCTTAAAAACCTAAATGGATAATAATGAAAAACTCTAACCCAAATGAAGGGTGATGATATGTAAGAGAAACCCTAATCAACAAGAAAGAGAAACCCTAACCCTAATGATGGGAAGGTTGTAATTCTTTTATTGCATAAACCTTGTAAGGTATGTTAAATACTTGAATAAAAGTATAATGAACAATGGCCTTGTGAGCCATGTGTATGAGTTGTTACCTAGTGAGAGGTAACAAGATGTAATGGCCTTGTGAGTCATGTGATAATTTGTTACCTAGTGAGAGGTGACAAGATACTTAATAGGCCTTGTGAGCCATGTGAGATGCTTGTGTTTACCTTGGTCAGAAGACCTGAAGGTATTAGTTACCTGATAAGTGGTAACAAGTGTTCTTTGATGAACTGAGGGTTTGAATACCCATGATTCTAATAAACATGATGATGATATTGTTGAGGGATGAGAATGCCCATGATGTGATAAGGGATTGAGATCCCAATGTCTTATAATGCTTCAAAAAGTACTTGATAGAAATATTACACATTCTTTGTAGCATTTTGTTATGATAATTTATGTTTGAAAACTTGACTGATGCTAAAAGAATACAGTAATGTACTTAATTAATCAAGTGGAATCTTATCATGTAGTTCCCTGGCCATATAACCATCAACGTCAGGACTGCTGGATGGTGAAACAGGTTGCCCCACGGCATAACCCAGAAAGCATATTTTTGAATATGTGGGGGTGATGGGCAAAAATATCTGTATGCCCTAATGGAGGAATTGATGTGAGATAAACATTAAATCTCTCAATCCTTCATTATATATGTCGGGGTGGATGTATCATTAATCCCCCGATGCTGGGATAGATGTATCACGAATCTCCCGATGATGTTTTATGCCGAATCGATGTGAGATAAACATGAAATCTCTCAATTGCGAATAGAGTGCAGCTGCCGCTGTAGCTCTATAGAAAAGTTGCCAGTATACCCTGGAAAGCTATTTAGTAGAGACACAAGATGTGCTGCATGGAATCTCGTACTGACTGAGATAAGGGAGGTCATGGAGTCCGACTCTTCCATTGACCTTGTATGGTACCGATTTTGACTTCGCAATGGTCAGTTGGAGTATGAGCGGTATACCTCATCTCCTCAGGGCTTAAGTATGATTGTAAAATGTAATTATTCGTGTAGCGTATTTGCTTAAGGTTGAAATACGAGAACCACTGGTTGATGTTACATTGCTTAGCATAACCTAGATGGATAAATGTTATACATGTTCTTCATATTCCTTATTGGATAAGTGACATGTTGCTTTATCAAGTTATAGTTGAAATGCTTTGATAAAGAATATTGCACTAATCTGTTTAGACATTGGTTTATCTGTTGTTGAATACATATGATTCCTCTGCTCAGTTTTATTCTATTAAACTACAATAATAATGTTTTTGGCGGAGAGTTATATCTCTCACTGGGACTGGGTCTCACTTTGTTGGTCACCAACACTTTTTAGGTAGACGTGGGAGAAGAGATAGAAACCCTATAGCAGGGGAAGAGCAGCAGCAACAACAGCAGCAGGGATAGCACTGACTTCTCAGGTGGAGACATTGGCTGTCATGTCTTGTATATAGAGTCATATGTGTCGTCTCTGTACTCTCAATTCCTCAGAGTCAGTAGTTAGTTTTAATAAATCGATCTGAGATTTTGGCTTGAATGACTCAAGGTTGTATGTTGCTTATGTATAATTTTGGCAAATCAACTGTTGTATGAAATCCTTGAGAAGAGATGGTACATGGTATGCACTTTGTGGACCAGAATATATATACAATACTTTGGTTCTATTTTTAAGAGTTTCCTGTGTTTGGATTTCTTTGTAAATGGTTTTAATTTTTAGTGATTTTTGTTAATCCGCTGCTAATGATCGCTTCCACTTAGTTAATAATGTTTTGTTCAAACATTGCATCACAAATAGCTTCTTTAGTAAATGCATGCAAACTTACCTCACTTAGATCACTTACCTCACCAATGTCTTCACTTGTAGAGGCCATGAGAGCAAGGTGGCACTCTCCATCTTCTTTGGAGCTAGAGCTTCTTGAAGATGAAGCTTCCCAAGCCACATGAGCTGCATTCTTATGTCTCTTTTCCTTCTTGTCCTTCCTCTTGTGCTTGCTCTCCTTCTTATAATCCTCTTCTTTCCTTAATCTACTCTTGTGGTGAGACTTTCTTGACTTTGGGCATTCACTCTTGTAGTGCCCCTTTTGACCACACTTGTAGCATCTCGGAGTAGAGGAGGAGGAGGCTTGCTTTCCCTTAAAGTGCTTGCCCATGATGTAGTTGGCTTCATGCTCACTAAGGCCTTCATCTTCACTAGAGGAGTGGGAATAAGTCTGACAAGAAAGTTGTTTTTGAAGGATGACATCCTCCACTTATGCTTTGAAAACACTATCTTTGATCTTTTTGGCTTCCTTCTCTTCTTGCTTAGCTTCTTATTCTTGCTTGTCAAGTCTAGGCTCATGGGCTTGAAGATTGCCAATGAGTTCTTCAATTGAGATGTCACCAAGGCTCCTCACTTCTTTAATGGAGGTGACCTTCGCCTCCCATCTTTTTGGAAGAGTTCTCAAGATCTTTGAGTTGATGACGTCTCTATTAAAAGTGTTGCCTAATGCAGCCAGCCCATTGATGATGACATTTAGCCTTGAATATATCTCTGCAATGCCTTCTTTATTTTCCATCTTGAAGTTCTCTAGGAGGTTGTTCAACATGTAGATCTTTGCCTCCTTGACTTGCTTTGTGCCTTCATATGTGATGCACAAATTATCCCAGATCTCATAGGTGGTGTCCCATGATGAGATCCAGTTGAACTCTGTGGGAGTGAGGGCTGTGTAGAGGATGCTAATGGCCCTTACATTGAGTTGAGCCTCATTTAGAGAAGCTTCACTCTATGTTGCAACAACTCTGGTTGGCTCTTTGTAAGGTGTGACCATCACCTTCCACATATCAAATTTCATCCCTTGAATGTAGAACTGCATCTGTCTCTTTCTTCCAATAGAGGAAGTTGGTGCCATCAAAGACTGGAGCGCGCATGGAGAAGCCTCCCTCTAAGTTGAGTGAACCAAGTAGGTTGTCACCCATCTTCTCATCTCATAGGAGATTGTTGGAGAAGATCATTGGCTCTAATACCACTTGTTGGATCTAAGGGCTCTAGACAGGGGTGAATAGAGCTACAAAATTTCTCACAAAACATATTAGACCTTCGAATTATATTAATTAGGAGCAAAATCTTAATGCCAGTTTGAAGTCCTATCTAACAAGCATAGTAAGGATGAGAGAGATTGATAGAAAGCACTTGAAAAAGGGATGTAGAGTGGTTCCACACTTTAAACTAGAAGTGAGTCAATCCACTACATAGAGAGGTCAACCTCTAGGACTTTGCAAGTGCTTTTCTCTATTATATCACCATAGAGATTTACATCAATAGACTACCAAAGGACTTACCCATCCAACCATAAGGAGATATCCACATTAATAAGGAACTTACCCACTTAGCTTGAGTCCTCAGCCTTCACCTAGGTCTTACCCACTCAAGCTCAAGTCTTCCGCCTTGAAGGACTTTGCTTCTCCTCTTGAATCTTCAGCCTTTGCCTTCTCCTTCACTTGGATAAGATCACCACCTCTTCAACATCTTTGAAGAGGACCAGCTACATCTCCTTCTTCACTCGATGGAGCTTGCTTTGGCTTTTCTTCATGAGAGAAGGGGATAGGTAAGTAGTGGAAAATTTGAGAGCTTTATATGCATAAAGGTGGAGCTCTCTTACAATAATCCTAACTCACTCACAAATCATGAAATGATGTGTAAACTAGAGAGATAAAGGGGCTCAAGGAGTAGTAGCACATTCAACTATATCAAGGACCTTGAATCTAGTGAACGAGAAACCTTGGAATGAACTCCAAGGGGTCCTATTTATAGCTAGGGGTGCTCTCTTGAGTTGGGGAACACTTAGGGCCGAAATATAGCCATTTTTACTCAAGTTAACAGATCTATTTTCATCCAAATAAGTCACCAATGGTTAGGATCACTTTTTCTGCATTTTACGTACAATACATTCGGTCGAGTTTCAATAAAGATAATTCGACCAATCGGCAAAAAGACAAATCCAATTTTCAAACTATCGGTCGAGTTTGTCCTGTGAAACTCGACCGATCAGCTAAAATTGTATTTGGCCAGTAAGACGTTCAGTCGAGTTTTGTGAATGCACAACTCGACCGATGCACATCATCAGAAAATTAATCCAAGGGATCAGTCGAGATTGAAACTCAATTGATCAACAGTCTGTGATCAATTTTCTAATGTGATTAAAAAGTGACTAAAACTTGGTACTAGTGTCCCACATATTTTTCTCATCTTAGTTACAAGTCATATAATCAATACAAGTGATTACAAAATTCTTCTAAGGTCTATTGAAGGGATTTCCTTATTAGCAAACTTGCATTGCATTTGACTTGAACTTTGACAAGCTAGGGCTTGTGTAAATTGATTCTTTTCATGTACCTAAAACCTGAGATCAATCTTGAATACACATATTAGATACATATGAATGCAATGGTTGAGTCATTATCAAAATATGGACAATGTATAACCTCTAGGTCAACAGAGATATGGAGTACAAATATGACCAGAGAGAACAAATTCATGAATAAAATGGCAATCCACCTCTATATCCTTGGTGAGCTCATGAAACATTGTATTGCTGGAAATAAAATTGGAGACTTTATTGTCACAATGCATTGGAATAGGAGAAGAATCAGAGATATCGAATTCCTTGAGGAGTCCTTGGACCCACATTAATTTACAAAAAGTATGAGCCATAGCTATATATTATGCTTCAACACTAGACTGAGCAACCACAATATGTTTCTAACTGCTTCATGTAACTATATTTCCCTCGACAGAAGTATAGTAGCTAGAGGTAGATTTTTTGTCACATCTACTACTAGCATAATTAGAATCAGAATATCTAGTGAGTTTACAATGCCCATGTCTTTGATACAATAATCCTTTCTCTGGAGAAGTTATTAGATATTTATATAACAGATAACATAAGGATGACATAGTTGAGGTATATCGAGATACCTATTAACAAAACCAACAACATCAATAATATCAGCTCCAGTTACCAAAGATAAATAAGCTTACCAACCAATCTTTTTTATTGGTGGTTATTAGGATAAGGTGGTGAAGATTCATCATCCCAATTGGTATTGGGATCCAGAGAAATATTAACATGTTCAATACCAAGTATTCCCATTTTTGTGAGTAGATATAGAACATATTTTTGATGTGAAAGAGAGACACCAGAAGAAGATCTGGAAACTGTAATTCCGAAGAAGTATCGGAGTTTATCAAGATCTTTATTAATAAAATGTTGTTCTAGATATCTTTTGGTAGAAACAATACCTTCTGAATGATTACTACTATATTATCCATATAAACAATAAGAGTAACAAGCCAAAAAAATGGTCTTTTTAATAAAAATAGAATGATCTGAATGTGAGCGCCTAAATTGAAACTTGAAAAGTATCTAACTCAAATTATCAAACCATGATCACAAGCTCTATTTTAGGCCATAGATCACTTCTTAAGTCTGCAGACTTTAGAACACTCCCCTTGACTAGCAAAACTAGTAGGTTTCTCCAAATAGACTTTCTTACATAAGTCACCACACAAGAAGTCATTTTTATCATCAAGTTGAAAAAAGGGACCAATCCTTATTCACATCAACAAATATAAGCATTGTTATAAAATTGAGTATGTCAATAGGACAAAAAGTATCAAAATAGTCAACCTCATAGGTTTGAGTGTAACCTTTTGCTACCAGTCGAGCCTTTAGCCATTCAATCGAACCATATGGCTGACATTTGATAGTAAAATCTAACGATAGCCAACTGTTAGACAATTTGCATGACAATCAACAAGATCCCAGGTCTTACAATCTCGAAGGATAGTCATTTCAGTTTCCATAGCTTGATGCCAGACTGGATGTTGAAGAGCTTGTGTAGCATTCTTTGGTGCATAAATAGTAGAAAGAGAAGTAGTAAAGCAAGAAAGCGAGTGGAAGAGAAAAAATTATTAATCAGATGTTGAGTGCAAAATGAACACATTTCCTTTGACAAAGAGGAAGATGTAGGTCAGAGAACACATGTGAGGTGTTGTGATCTTCCAACGAGGGAGGAATTAGTTGTTGAGGGCCCATAGAGGAGACTATAGTCGTGGGTCTTCTCGTATACACCTTGTCAGCTACTTCAACATGATCATTCTACCACCTCATGCAAAGAAGTAGCATCCAACAGACCACTTAATAAAGTAGACCCTTGGTTAGAGTAGTATGGCATGTGTTCAAAAAACACAACATCTGCACTAACAAACCATCGTGGTTTGACAAGGTCATAACACTGATATCATTTTTGAGTCTATGAATATCCCATAAAGACACACTTAGTGGAGCAGGGTCAAGTTTATATCAATGTTTCAGACCCGACCCAGAGGTCGACCCATAAATCTCTTGGGTCATAGGTCTCTGGTTCAACCGTCAGGTCGACCCAGTTAACCCTGGGACGTCATCATGACACCATATATAGAATATTATTATATACATGTATATATGCATGTATGCTGCAATAATAGGTATGTCCATGCATATATTACTATATAAGTGTATATATATGTACATAAACTACTGTGCGAAACCATGAGATGATGAATTAAAAAATATCAAACATAAAAAACCAAATATCTATTCATAAAGAAGCAAACAAAATTGTCTTACAATACTTAAAAATAAATGAATATATCAATGGAGGGAATAGTTGGGGTTGCACGAAAGGACATTAAAATCAGTCAAATGGTCATTTAGGGGAGGAAAAAATAAAACCAACAACACTCGATCTGGTCTTTGACCTGACGGTCGGGTCACTGGGTCAGTGGTTGAACCAACCAGGTCACTAGGTAAACTCTAGGTCTTGGCCAAAAACGAGTTGTAGCCCCACCTGACCCACAAAACTTGACAGGTGGAGGTCCATCCGGTTCAACCAGGTGGGTTAGGTGGGGTTCCAAAATTATGGTTTATGTATCATAAGGTGGAGATTCTTAACAAAATAGGTTCTTCCAAACATACGTGATGGAATAAAAAATAAACTCACATTGGGATACATAAGAGAGACAGAGAACTTATTATGCAACACAGGAGAAGGGATACACTTATTTACTAAACACACAATAGAAGCATCATCAAGCTAGAAATGTTAAGGAATATGATGGTGAAGAAGAATAGTATGTGCTACTTTAAGAAGATGGAAATTCTTCTACTCATCCACACAATTTTTTCTGTGGTGTGTAAGACCATGAAGTTTGATGAATGGTAATCTGGGAGGCACAAAATAGATCCACAAATTTTTGCATAAATTCCAAGGCATTATGAGTTCTCAAGATTTTAATAATTGTTTTGAATTGGGTTTTGACCTCATTGAAAAATGTGGTGATAGTTTGCAAAACATTATTGTGATCTCTTAAGAAAAACAACCATGTTGCCCTAGAATGGTCGTCAATAAAGATCATAAAATAACGAAAACCAGAAAAACTAGTAACTGAATAGAGATCCAGATATCAACGTGAACAACATCAAAAGGGTTTTTTGAACTAATTTCATTATTTTTATGAAAAACAGTCCGAGTCTATTTGCCAAATTGGCAAAATTCACACAAAAATTATTTCTTATAAATATAAGAAATTAAACATTGCAGTTTTGCAAAAGAAAGATGTCAATGATGGGTGGAGGTCAATGCGACAGAGGTCAATGAGGGGTGGAGGTTGATGACAGGTGGAAGTTGGTGAGAGGGTGGAGGTCAAGGAGTGGTGGAGGTCAAGGAGGATTGGAGGTCGATTAGGTGTTGGAAGTTGAGGAGATGGTAGAGTTCGATGGGGTGAGATCGATGGCTTTGGAGGTCGATAGGAGGTCAATGGGGTAGAGGAGGTCGATGGGTGGTCGAGGTTGAAGGGAGGTCGATGGTGTAACGACCGATTTGCGAAAGCAAGATTAACTAATGCTGAAGCATTCACTAAGCAGTGGATTACCAAAAATCACTAAAAATTAAAACCTTTTTATCAAAAGATCCATTAAGTAAAAACTTTCTCACATAGAACAAAAGTAACACATTTACATTCTTATTCGAAGGTACATATTCTGTATCATCTCTTTCTGAGAATTACAAGCATTAACTTTCCTGTCAAGCTAAACACAGGTAGTATAAAATCTCGAGGGACTGAGCCAAAATCTCGAAGGCACTAACTACTACTCCGAGGACCTAAGAGTACAGAGACGACACATATGACTCTATATACATCTATACAAGACATAACAACCAGTGTCTCCACCTGAGACTTCACTGCTGTCCCTACTGCTGCAGTTGTCCTTCTCTTACTGAAGGATTCATGTCTCCTCGTCCGCAACCACCTAAAAATGTAGTTTCCACGGGGGTGAGACAATTGTAAATTGCCCCAGTGAGAGATATAACTCTCTACCAGTAACATTATTATTGCAGCTTAAGAAGATCAATATGAACAGAGGAATCATATTTGTTTGACAGCAGTTACTTCAATGTCTATCAGATTAGAATATTAATCTTATTCAAGATTGCAGCTATAACTTGAAATAGCAACATATCACATATTCATTAAGGAATACGAAGAACATGTATAACATTTATCCACTACAGAATCATTATCACAGCATTAACTCTCTTCAGGATTAAATCATATATCTAAAGCCTGGCATTGCCATAGTGGAGTCATAGCATGTAACCACACTCTTTTATCAAAGTATTGGGATCTCAATCCCTCAACTCATCAAGTACAATTCCACTTCTTAACATATACATCATTATGATTATAGAATCTGGGTATTTAAACCCTTATCTCATCATAGAACACTTGTTACCACTTATTAAGTAAATTCATACCTTCAGGTCATCTGACCAAGGACATTATAATTCTTGCTACACAAAGTATTGCACATAGTTCACAAAGCTCATATCACCTCTTATTACCCCTTAATCGGCAACAAGGTATATGAAATCTTATAAGGCCTATAGAACATTTTCAATGTATAGAACATCATAGCCCATACCTGGCTATGCTCATCTTCTCATCATATCTGCATGATTAGTAATCATGATGCAATCACATATCAGTACCATGCAATACAAGGGTTATCTTATTATATTCATAACCCATTAGTCTATATGTGGGCTTCACATAGGATTACTCAGTGTTAGAACTTCACATAGCATCACCTTGTATTTGGGTTCCACATAGCAGTACCCTATATTAGGGTTTCACATAGCATTACCCTGTATTAGGGTTTCACATAGCATTACCCTGAATTAGGGTTTCATGCACCTTTACCCCATTTTAGGAATTAAGGTTTACTATTCACATCCAAGTAGAGTTTCTCTTACCTCATGCCCAAATTAGGGTTAGGATGTACAATTCCCATTAAATTAGGGCTTCTTACATTGTGACACTAAGATAGGGTTACATCATCACCCTAAATTATGATAACACTCAGTTTTGCCCTAGATTAGGGTTTCACACATAGCTTTTCTCTAATTAGGGCTTCACACACAACATTGCTCTAATTAGGGTTTCACACATAGAATTGAGTATCTAAATAGGTTCATCATATTGGACCTTCAATTACATGAGATATTAAAATGGATTAACCATGTTGATCTTCACAAAGTTACTTACTTAGACCCTCAATGATCTTGGTTCTCATACATCAATTGGTTGAAAACCATTTGAACAAGTTGTGCTTGAAATCGATTAGACAAAGTAGGTATTGAACCTATTTGCACTTTGGGTCTCCAAACGGTTTGGGATCATTTGGTCCCAAATGGTCTTGAGACCGTTTGGTCCAAACCTCCTCAAAACTGCATGGACCAAATATGGTCTCAACCGATCAAATCAATTTAGGGTTCTCAATGTTGATTCCTTCAATCATTGAATTCATGGAACTAATCATCAATTGGACATATCCTCATACTTCAATTGAGTTAAATAGGACAACCTACAACTGATTTAGCCCTCAATTGACCCTCAATTAGTCATCAACTAGGGTTTGAATCAATTGAATTAGGGTTTGGAATCGATGATCCTTCAACACTAATCAATGTAAGATTAGTTACTTGGAAACCATTGAACCATCATCCAAATTGAACATGACCTGACCCCAAATGGTCTTGAGGTCGTTTGGATGACCTCCAAACGGTCTTGAGACCGTTTGCCCATCATATCATCAAAATCCAAGTCAACCAATTAAGGTTTGGATCATTGGATTGATCACCAAATCAGCAATTGATTACACTTCAACTTAGTAACATTGGATCATCAATTGCTTAACCATACTCACCCCTAGACCTCCAAATGGTCTTGGGTGACCTCCAAACGGTCCTGAGACCATTTGGATGAGCTCCAAACGGTCTTGAGACCGTTTGGCTCATCCAACCCTTGGATTCTAGTGAAATTTCATCAAGGTTTGGTCTATTGAGTCGATCAACAAATCAACAATTGATTGCTTTGTAACTTGGTAACTTTGGACCTTAAAATAGGCAATCATGCTTAAACCTAGACCTACAAACGGTCTTAGGTGATCCCCAAATGGTCTTGAAACCGTTTGGGTGATCCCCAAACGGTCTTGAGACCGTTTGGGCTAATCAACCCAAAATCTCAAATCAACTCATTAGAATTTCAGCACTAATTTCAATTAGGGTTTGCCCAATTGATTAGCCTTCAACTCATGATTCCTTTGGAATTAATTAACCAAATTTGGTGGGTCATCAACCAAAATTATTAGTAACAGGATTCTCAAACGTTCAACCCTTGGTCAACTCTTTCAAATGGTTTTGAAACCGTTTGCCCAAAAAGTCAAATTAATCAAGTTGAAAATCAGCACTTAATCCAATTAGGTTTGCCTAATTGATTAGCCTTCAACTCATTATTCCTTTGGAATTAATCCATAAAATTTGGTGGTTTATCACCCAACATATTTAGGAACAGGAATCTCAAACGGTCAACCCTTGGCCAACCCTCTCAAACGGTTTTGAAACTGTTTTCTCTTCAAACGGTTTGGTGAAACCGCATGAGCAATTAACTCAAAACCGAATGGACCATGATTTCTTTGGAAAAGTGTCCAAGATGATGTCATCATCATGTACCTTCGACCCTGAAGTTCATAGTACCTCTGATTTCATGAATTAACCAATTTCAACCAACAATTCATCAAGATAATGAAGGAATCAATGAAATTGCAAGATTAATGGTTGAATAACAATGTAAAGGGGTTCAAGTTATAAAACCCGCCTTCAATTCTGGTCCCAAGCTCCAAGCTTCACGGATCCAATGGTGGTTGAAGATATAGCAACCTTCCAAGGTCGTTTCTAAAGCTTTTGGAGTAAAAGGATCGGCTAGGGTTGAAGATGGAGTGAAGAAATGAAGAAATCATGTACTGTTTTATGATTTTCACCATGAAATCATGAAAAACGAAGATCAAAGGCTTACCAACAGGTTGAGGACGTGCTCCCTGCTGTTCTTAGCCTTCTTGGTCGGTTTTTCAAGCAAGGGGAAGAAAGGAAATCTGAAAAAGTCCCTTGAGTGGGTTGGAAAAGGCTCTTTTATAAGAAATTGATGAAAGAGAAATTGTCTTTATAAAAATCAAATAATTCCAAAAATGGTACCACCTATTCCTCCTTAGTTTGCTTGCATACAAAGGCAACTCAAAGCCACCGAACTACCTTCCATTATCCATGGATTAAGGGAAAAGAAAATAAGCACCTTAATCCATTATAATATTAATATGTCTTTTTGAGTGGGAATTCTTTTCTTTATAATAAGGTGAGTGGAATTTCACCTACTTAAGATATTTTCGATCCTTGTAAAGCTCAAGGACGGTCACACATACATCTTAATTCTACCATTTTAATTTTGGTTGAAGGCCCTTTAATTAATACATTCATTTTTGCCCTAAATCGAGTTAGGGTTTCAATTAGGATTAAATCTTGATTATTTTAATATCAAGATTCTCTCTCCTCCAACTTAATTCAAATGAGGTGACCCTCTCATTTTATTTTCTATACATGATGCCAAGAAACATTAGGGACCTTATTGAAGTGGTAATTTTCATGTTGAACCTTAGGTTTTGGGTAAATTGCACATTACACCAAAACTAGGTGTTAATGCACAAGGATTACTTTACAAGCTTAATCTTAGTGCCCAAGCTTGTGAAAACCATACCACTACATCATTTTCATTATTATGATGTATCCACATCAGAGGAACATCTTATCATGCAACATTTGCAATTTAACCCCTCAACTTGGGTAATTTGCACTTTAGTCCAAAATAAGCAAACATTGCTTCAACATTGTTCAAACAGGACCAAAATTGAAACATAAGTTCCTCATGAGCCCTAATTACTTTTCCCAAGATAAGATTAAGCATCTAATCAACCTTATTAGGCAAAACATCTAGGGTTCGAATATAACCCAGGTCAGGGATGTTACAAATTATCCCCCCCTATAAGGATTTCGTCCTCGAATTCACTGAGAAAGTTCACTAAGTAATTTGTTTTGAAAATATCCATGGAGCATGTTCACTAAGTGTGTTGAAAATATCCACGGAGCAAGTTCACTAAGTATCTTGAAAATATCCACGGAGCAAGTTCACTAAGTATGTTGAAAATATCCACGGAGCAAGTTCACTAAGTATGTTGAAAATATCCACGGAGCAAGTTCACTAAGTATGTTGAAAATATCCACGGAGCAAGTTCACTAAGTATGTTGAAAATATCCACGGAGAAAGTTCACTAAGTATGTTGAAAATATCCACGGAGCAAGTTCACTAAGTATGTTGAAAATATCCACGGAGCAAGTTCACTAAGTATGTTGAAAATATCCACGGAGCAAGTTCACTAAGTATGTTGAAAATATCCACAGAGCAAGTTCACTAAGTATGTTGAAAATATCCACGGAGCAAGTTCACTAAGTATGTTGAAAATATCCACGGAGCAAGTTCACTAAGTATGTTGAAAATATCCACAGAGCAAGTTCACTAAGTATGTTGAAAATATCCACGGAGCAAGTTCACTAAGTATGTTGAAAATATCCACGGAGCAAGTTCACTAAGTATGTTGAAAATATCCACGGAGCAAGTTCACTAAGTATGTTGAAAATATCCACGCAGCAAGTTCACTAAGTATGTTGAAAATATCCACGGAGCAAGTTCACTAAGTATGTTGAAAATATCCATGGAGCAAGTTCACTAAGTATGTTGAAAATATCCACGGAGCAAGTTCACTAAGTGATTTGTTTTGAAAATATCCACTAAGCTCTTCCTATTTAATTCCATTATACTCTCTAGATTGTTTCAGAATGACTACTTGATCAGAGTAATAAAAAGGTAACAATCTAAGAGTTTCATACTTGCCTTATCTACAATAATCATATACCTGGCCAGGGTATACAAGTATTGAGATTAGGTAGTATGCACTTTATTTGCTATCATATTCTTCACTTTTCATATCATTAGACACATGATTTTCCATTCTTGACTTTTCTTCAGGCATCATTTCTATATCTCATCTTTCAACACACAGATAAGGAAGATTATAAAACATTTTAATGAACACTGAGTAAGATATAAATTCTCATCTCCCTTGTGTCCTTATAGGACTAGTCAAAGGAAGTTAAAAAACAACTACTTTCATATCTTTAGCACACAGAATCATGAAATGAAGTATCAAAACAAAACTATTTTATCTGACCTGTCTGGGACGTCTGTCCACGTCCTCTATTGTTACTAGAAAATTGCCTCCTTTGTAAGCCATATTGACTCTGCCCCTGAGGTTGAGTCATCCTCGAATTCCTGTCTGGACAATCCCTTGCCAGATGTCCTGGTTGTCTACATTGGTAACAGGTCCTGGGCAGAAATTGTCGATGAGATCCAGTCACCGATGTTTATGCTATGTCATAGGCTCTGCTTGGAACATTACTACGATCCCTATCCCTACTTGACATCCATTGTGTCTGGGTATGGAATCTTGATGATGCTGCTGATGCAGAAAATCTCAGTTTCTTAAAACTTTCAGACCTTTGTTCTTGGGTCTGGGTGTACACCTTCTTACCACTAGTCTGTCGTTTCTCAATTTCAGACCTCTCTATCCTCCTTACCAACTCCACAAAGGTGGCAAACCTCTCCCTGTTCTCTAAAGCAGACACATGAGTGGTTAGTTCAGCGTTCAACCCCTTCTCAAAACACCGAATTCTTTCCTCATCACTAACTGCCATTTGCAGACAAAACTGCAACAACTCCATGAACTTAGCTTCGTATTCGCTAACGTTCATATGTCCTTGTTCAATCCTCTCAAATTGAGATATCTTCTCATCTAGATACGTCTTAGGGAAGTATCTAGTGACGAATTCTCATCAGAATACCTCCCATCCAATTTCTTCACCTGGTCTCTTATCTTCCTCTATCATCCACCAATGGCCAGCACTTCCTTTTAGGAGGTATACATCATGTCTTACCTTTTCAGCTTCAGGAATATCAAGGATCCTGAAAGCCTTTTCCAGCTCTGTCAGCCATAGATCAGCATCTGCTGGATCAGATGTACCAGCATAGTCTATGGCTCCAACCTGGAGAAGTCTCTCGAAAATCTTGTCGGCTCCATAACCCTCATAATGGGCTGGTGCCCTAGGTGCAGGTGGTGGCATCCTGTCTTCCATATGTGTCATGGTTGTCAGGAATTTCTCAAATAGAGCATGGAGAGCTGGATTTTCTATCACAGCTGGGTCAATCTGGGGCTGTTAAGGTACAGGCTCTTCCCTATTCTGGTCTCTTGCACCTTCTCCTGGTGAAGTAGTGCAGCCCTCAGCAACATGTTCCTCATGTGGTCCAGACATCTTCAAGTTCTTCTTCTCCTATGTGAGCAGAAGATACTATCAGATAAACAGGAAGATACTTAGAACAGACTTTACAACCTTAGTCATATGTCTCTGTAGACTCAGTGAACCTAGAGCTCTGATACCACTATTGTAACGACCGATTCGTGAAAACAAGATTAACTAATGCGGAAGCGTTCACTAAGCAGTGGATTACCAAAATCACAAAAAATTAAAACCTTTTTGTCAAAAGATCCATTAAGTAAAAACTTTCTCACATAGAACAAAAGTAACACATTTACATTCTTGTTCGAAGGTACATATTCTGTATCATATCTTTCTGAGAATTACAAGCATTAACTGTCCTGTCAAGCTAAACATAGGTAGTATAAAATCTCGAGGCACTGAGCCAAAATCTCGAAGGCACTAACTACTACTCCGAGGACCTGAGAGTATAGAGACGACACATAGGACTCTATATACATCTATACAAGACATAACAGTCAGTGTCTCCACCTGAGACTTCACTGCTGTCCCTGCTGCTGCAGCTATCCTTCTCTTACTGAAGGATTCCTATCTCCTCGTCTACGACCACCTAAAAATGTAGTTCCCACGGGGGTGAGACAATTGTAAATTGCCCCAGCGAGAGATATAACTGTCACACCCTGATCTCACACTAACCACTAATCACGAGATTAAGGCGCGACGGAGGAATTATCACATAAACAAATCACTGAGAACTTTTTTCTTTCTTTTTAAAACCTCGTAATGATATCTGGATTATTGCTGTAAAATAAAACATAATAAACTATTGCGGAAGCATTTCAATTAAACTGGCTAGAGAACATAAACAGAGTTTACAACATGTAACATTGTTTAACAGAAAGTAAACATAACAGTTAATTTACATCTTTATACACATTCGCCATACATATTCTCTCTCACCCACACCATGTCCCAAGGACCGAGGGGAAAGGACTAAGAGACCTCTAACTAAACTAACTACATATACCTTCTACAGATTAATCGTTAGGATGAAAATATCCTTCCGATTCCTGGAATTGTCGCTGACCTGAAAAATGTTTGAGTAGAGGAATGAGCCTACTCACTCAGTGAATAGTATTTCACTTAGCCATCATCGGATAACTCCATATTTTACATTTAACAGGAATATGTGAATAAAATAACAAACTGAGCAGTTCTAATTAAACAGTGCAATTATCGCAGAAAAGTATACTGAACATTTAAAGAACAAGTATTATAAATTCTAAATCTGAACATACACAAGTTTCATATTAATCTACCTTAATTCTAAGTGATCATCTTTTAACTTATGCCCTGGTCATATGCAGTGTACTCTGCATATAAAGTCTCGTAGCGAACTACGAACCCACCGTACAAGACTTAGCGACACACCCGGGAAATGCTAAGTCTGACTGCTGTCCTGGTCTGTGTCAGGACTCTCAGGCTCACACGGCCTCACTGCACTCTCAAAGAGTGTACTCTAGACTCCTATAACCTGAGCACACAGGCGGAGAGTCTGGGTTACCACCGTGACACACACACGGATTATTGTTGAATAACCCCTATTTACTCGAGTGCCACCGTGACACACGCACAGATTATTGTTGAACACTGCCTCTCTGTCCTCGTGCCACCGTGACACACGCACGGATTATTTTTGAACACGAGCCACCGACCATCTAGACACACGCTAGGTAGGTCGTTTCACCCCTAAGGCACAGACCTCTCAAAGGGGTTCTACGGTGTCAGGGCATCTAAGTCTAACACATTTTATTATAACAAGAAAACTCTTATAACATTGTGTCTCTCTCTCACATATTCAACTACTGGAATATACTGTAATTCTGCAATTCACTAGCTGAACTAGAAGTTCAACTTTCATAACATTTCTATATATAGTGCAACAACTATTCTCTTATATCGCAATAACTCATAACTCAGCTATGCTTTCATGCAAACAGATTCGTTCACTGTAAATAGATTTCATATCTATTCCACGTCTCTATACTGATTTCATATTAGTGAACATTCAAATATACTGTATTGAAAGGAATACTCAACCTGAAATACTTTATCACATTTATTCGCATCTTACTGAAATTACACGTAAGGCATGCACATTTATATTACTAATCATTTCATTTCGTTTGAACTATGCAAATTAAAAGTCTAAGGATGCTAACTATGCTCGGCATCCGGGTAATCTCTATTACCCACATATACACATAAACATCATTTTCACATATGCAATATCTACAATTAAATGAGTTAAACCTTGATAATTAAGTGAGATAATACTCACCCAATTTGGTGTGTTCGTATACACCGAAAACGTCCACAAACACGCCTAATTCTGCTTTTCTGCAACTTTGCACACCGTGCAACTGATTTGCACCCCGTGCAACTGATTTGCACCCCGTGCAATCTGGGCAGAAACACTTCTGTTCTGTTTTTCTGCAACTTTGCACCCCGTGCAACTGATTTGCACCCCGTGCAATCTGGGCAAAAACACTTCTGTTCTATTTTTCTGCAACTTTGCACGCCGTGCAACTGATTTGCACGTTGTGCAACCTGCGTAGAAAACGGAAATCCCCGAGGAAGAAGGTGGATTTGGGGCCATTTCGCGGCCAATCTTCACCCGAAACTCCTTGGGAACTTCAAGACGACCTAGCAGCAACCCGTAGACGTTGCTTTTCATGCCTTAGGCCGCTCCCAGTGATATCCTTGGCCGGCCCCTATCTTGGTCGGGCTGCTTGGAACAAAGAAGAAAGGGGGGGGAGAAGATGGAGAAGATGACATAGCTGAAGGAGGGAACCGTGGCTGCTGGTTGATTTGGTTGGGAAACGATGAGGAATTGAAGGTGAACGGAGAAGGAGGGGCTTGATCTCCCAGCTTTCTCCTCTAGCTAGTTCTCTCCCTCTCCCTTCTCTGTTTTCTCAAACGGCAACTGAAGGAATGAACTTATCGTTCATTCAAAGTCGGCTAACAGGCTAATAAAGGGAAAATCTAAAGAGGAGATAAGGAAGGGCGCCCAATGGGCCGAACGTAAAATGCCCAAGAACTTTTCCGAAATTACACATAGGTCCCTAAACACTAAAAAGCTCATATCTTTTTATTCGTAGGTCGGTTTCGCGTGATTTCTATGGCAACGGATCAAGCACAAACTTGTCCTCAACCTCAGGACAAGAAAACAAGCTAATGATACATTAAAACTAGCTCAAAGCTCAAAACACTATTAACAAAAGCAAGTACTCATCTCAACATAACTAGTTCAATTATGCACTAACCAAGGTACTTACTGGTAAAACGAAATGTGGGTCATAACAATCTCCCTCCCTTATAAGAATTTCGTCCCGAAATTCCTAAAAGAGAAAAGGAAACTTGTTACGCATCTCTGATTCAAGCTCCCACGTAGCTTCCTCTATATTGTGATTCCTGCACAAAACTTTCACTAAAGATAACTCGCAATTCTTAAGCTTCTTGATTCGGTGATCAACTATCTGCACTGGTCCTTCCACGTAGGACACATATGTCCTAAGCTGCGCCAGTTCTGGATCTAAAATCTTTTCTGTACCGGGATGACACTTCTTCAACATAGACACATGAAACACATCATGAAGACTTGCCAACTCAGACGGAAAATCCAACCTGTAGGCTACAGGTCCAATCCTCTCAATGATAGGATATGGGCCCATATACCTAGGAGTCAATTTACCTCTCTTGCCAAACCTTAGCACTCCTTTCCACGGTGAAACTTTCAGATAAACCTCGTCACCAACCTCAAACTCAAGAGGTCGACGTCGTCTCTCTGCATAACTTTTCTGTCTGTCCTGAGCAGCTTTCAACTGCTCCCTAATCACAGATATCTTTTCCGTAGTCATATCGACTATTTCAGGTCCAAGAATTTCCTTCTCGCCAACCTCGTACCAACAAACTGGTGATCTACACTTTCTGCCATATAGAGCTTCATATGGGGCCATTCCAAGACTAGAATGGTAGCTGTTGTTATATGCAAACTCCATTAGGCTTAAGTGTTCTTCCCAGTTACCTCTGAACTGCAGAACGCATGCTCTTAGCATGTCTTCAAGAGTCTGAATGGTCCTCTCAGACTGACCATCCGTCTGCGGGTGAAAAGCTGTACTAAACCTTAGCCTTGTGCCCAACGCACGATGTAACTGATTCCAGAACCTAGATGTAAACTTAGGATCTCTGTCTGAAATAATGGAAACTGGAATCCCATGTAATCTGATTACCTCATCCACATAAATCTTGGCCAGCTTTGGAACATCAAAGGTTGACTTGACAGGGAGAAAGTGAGCAGACTTAGTTAGTCTATCCACAATCACCCATATCGAGTCTGAACCTCTAGGCGTCCTGGGTAACCCTATTACGAAATCCATCGTGATGTGTTCCCATTTCCATTCAGGTATAGGAAGCGACTGCAAGGTACCAGCAGGTTTCTGATGCTCAGCTTTAACCTGCTGACACACTCCACATCTAGCCACGTACTCAGCCACATCTCTTTTCATACCAGACCACCAGTACAGCTCTTTGAGATTCCTATACATTTTTGTGTTACCTGGATGCATAGCATACATAGAAGCATGCACTTCTTCAAGAATCTGCTCTTTCAGCTCATTGTTCCCAGGTACACACAACCTGTCATGAAGATACAACACACCATCGTCAGAAAACCTGAATTCTGACCTTTTACCTTCTGACATATCCTGCATAACCTGCCACAACTCGTCATCACACTGTTGCAACTCCTTAATCTGATCATAGAAAGTAGGTTTGACCTGCATCTGAGTAATCAACCCACTCTGTCCAGACACATCCAAGTCTAAGTTCAACTTTCGCATATCTACAAGCAAGTCTCTCTTGAAACATGCCATAGAAAATGCATCAGCTGTTGAGCTCGACTTTCTACTTAAAGCATCTGCCACAACATTCGCTTTACCAGGATGATAATCGATTGTCACCTCATAATCTTTGATCAGCTCAAGCCATCTTCGCTGTCTCAGATTCAAATCCTTCTGAGTGAAGATATACTTCAAACTCTTATGGTCTGTAAACACCTGACATGTCTCACCATACAGGTAGTGACGCCATGTCTTAAGAGCATGAACTATAGCAGCTAATTCCAGATCATGAGTAGGGTAGTTCTCTTCGTTCTTCTTAAGCTGTCTAGATGCATAGGCCACAACCTTTCCTTCTTGCATCAACACACAGCCTAAACCTCTCCTGGAAGCATCGCAGAACACTGTATAACCTTTATCTGCCTCTGGCAAAACCAACACTGGCGCTGTGGTCAACTTCCTCTTCAAGATCTGAAAACTCTTCTCACAGTTATCAGACCAAACAAACGATGCATTCTTCCTCGTCAAACGTGTCAAGGGTGATGCTAGCACACTGAAGTTCTGTATAAACCTTCTGTAATAGCCTGCTAAACCCAAGAAACTTCTAATCTCAGTAGGAGTCTTAGGCTGTTCCCACTGAAGTACAGAATCAACTTTCTTAGGGTCAACGCTAACTCCATCTCTCGAGATAACATGTCCAAGAAATGCTACCTCGGCCAACCAGAACTCACACTTGCTAAACTTAGCATACAACTGATGTTGCCTCAGCAACTGCAACGTCATTTTCAGGTGTTGCTCATGTTGTACATCATCTCTGGAGTAGATCAAAATATCATCTATAAAAACTACAATAAACTGATCTAGGAACGGTTTGAAAATCCGATTCATCATATCCATAAAGGCTGCTGGGGCATTGGTCAGCCCAAACGACATGACCAGAAACTCATAATGCCCATACCTGGTTCTGAAAGCTGTCTTGGGAATATCAGAGGCCTTTATTCTGAGCTGATGATATCTAGATCTCAAATCTATTTTAGAGAAGATCGTCGCTCCACACAACTGATCAAACAGATCGTCTATTCTCGGCAAAGGGTACTTGTTCTTAATAGTGATCTTGTTCAGTTGCCTGTAATCTATACAGAGACGCATGGTACCATCCTTTTTCTTAACAAACAGGACTGGAGCACCCCACGGTGAAGAACTGGATCTGATGAAACCCTTATCCAGCAACTCCTGCAGCTGCACCTTGAGTTCCTTCAACTCTACAGGTGCCATTCTATAAGCTGGCAGTGCAACTGGATGACTACCTGGATATAACTGAATCTCAAAATCAATGTCTCTGACAGGAGGTAAGCCTGGCAACTCTTCTGGAAAAACATCAGAAAACTCACTAACTACCGGCACATCATAAACACTGGCGGTGCTCTTCTCTGTTCTAGTGTCAACCACATGAGCAAGGAATGCTTCACATCCTTTCTGTAGCATCTTATCAGCTACTGCAGCTGATACAATGCACGTAGGCAGAACTTTCCTATTTCCAGTAAAGACACAAGAAAATTCACCTTGTTGAAAGGTAGCTTCCTTCTTCCAACAATCGAGTTGCACTCGATATGTCTCAAGACAATCCATACCCAAGATGACTTGAAAAGTATTTACATCCAAGGGTATGAGATTAGCAGCAAAGGTGTAACCTCCAAAAGATAACAAACATCCGGGACAGAACTCAGATAAAACTGTTGGTCCACCTAGTGGAACCCTCAACACTAACTCATCTACCAACTCTTGAGTTAACAGATTAAGTTCACCAACTAAAGAACGTCGTATGAAAGAGTGAGTAGCACCCAGATCTATCAAAACTGATACTGGTATACTATTAAACAAAAGCATCTCTCCTGTAACGACTTGTGAAAAGATTATACCTTCCTGAGGTGTCAAAGAGAAGAAACGCGCTGAAGCTCTCCCTCTGCCATGATGTCCTCTCTGACCACTTCTGCCACTGGGCACACCACCACCTCTAGAACCGGAAGCCACAGAATAACTCGATCCTTCCACTGGAGGTTGTCTCTGGACATCATGAAACTGGGGCTGAAAAACTGGTGATGTTGCTGGTTGAAGCTGAGGGCAAAACTTCTTTTTATGTCCCATCTGACCACAATAATAACAACCTCAAAATTCTGAACCCTGACACTGACCAGAGTGTGATCTTCCACAAGTATTACATACTCGCGTTTCCTGCCTCAGTGGACCAGTCACAGAGGTAGATGATCCAGATGGCCGCCCATAAGAAGAAGATGTCACCTCACCAGATCTTGGTCTGTTGAAACAACCAACACTGCGTCCCAGCTTGGAGAAGAAACCTCTACTTCCACCTCTGTACCCACTACTGGACTGTCTTCCACTAAAATCCGCAGACCTCTTCTTGGTCTCAGATATCTTATCAGCATTCACAGATTCTTCAACCTGTCTGGCCGCCTCAACAAACTCACCAAAATTCTCTCTGTTCCTCCTACTAGTAGCAAAAACTGTATGCCGAATCTCTGACCTCAGCCCTTCCTGAAACCTTCTACATCTCTCTATGTTATCAGGTACAAGATGAGGACAAAAGTTCGCCAGCCTGGTGAAAAATGCTTCATATTCTGTAACTGACATTCTTCCTAGCTTAATATTCTCCAGCTGTCTTGTTTTCTCATTAATGAAAGTAGGAGGATAATACTTAAGATGGAATTCTTCATAGAAATCCTGCCAAGTAAGCTCTGAACCTCTCCTTTTATCCTCCACACCGTGCCACCACAACTCTGCATCGCCCTTCAGAAGGTAAATAGCATGATTAATCTTCTTCTCTTCCGGAAGCTCCATCAGGCGAAAGACCTTCTCTGTCTGTCTCAACCACTCATCAGCCTCAGCGGGATCTGTAGTACCACTGAAATCTGTACCACCAAGCTTCTTCACAAGCTCATATGATCTCATCAGATCCTTACTGCTGGTAGAAGTAGAAGCTCGCCTATCAGCCTTGTATCTCTCTCTGGTCTCCAGAAACATCCTGTACATACGGGATGCTTCATCCACATGGTCACCACCACCTGGACCTATGTACAGAGGATCAGGGCCAACATGACTCTCGGCCTGGTCATCATGACCAAAACCTCTTCCTGCCATCTGCAATAATATAACAGAATATTTCCTATTAGAAAACTGCAGATAGAAGAAAGACACCTAAACCTTAATCCTATTGGTCTCTTATCGTCCCCTGACCTGGACTTAGAGTATTCATATACTCAACCTATGCTCTGATACCAAAAGATGTCACACCCCGATCTCACACTAACCACTAATCATGAGATTAGGGCGCGACGGAGGAATTATCACATAAACAAATCACTGAGAACTTTTTTCTTTCTTTTTAAAACCTCGTAATGATATCCGGATTATTGCTGTAAACTAAAACATAATAAACTATTGCGGAAGCATTTCAATTAAACTGGCTAGAGAACATAAACAGAGTTTACAACATGTAACATTGTTTAACAGAAAGTAAACATAACAGTTAATTTACATCTTTATACACATTCGCCATACATATTCTCTCTCACCCACACCATGTCCCAAGGACCGAGGGGAAAGGACTAAGAGACCTCTAACTAAACTAACTACATATACCTTCTACAGATTAAGCGTTAGGATGAAAAGATCCTTCCGATTCCTGGAATTGTCGCTGACCTGAAAAATGTTTGAGTAGAGGAATGAGCCTACTCGCTCAGTGAATAGTATTTCACTTAGCCATCATCGGATAACTCCATATTTTACATTTAACAGGAATATGTGAATAAAATAACAAACTGAGCAGTTCTAATTAAATAGTGCAATTATCGCAGAAAAGTATACTGAACATTTAAAGAACAAGTATTATAAATTCTAAATCTGAACATACACAAGTTTCATATTAATCTACCTTATTACTAAGTGATCATCTTTTAACTTATGCCCTGGTCATATGCAGTGTACTCTGCATATAAAGTCTCGTAGCGAACTACGAACCCACCGTACAAGACTTAGCGACACACCTGGGAAATGCTAAGTCTGACTGTTGTCCTGGTCTGCGTCAGGACTCTCAGGCTCACACGGCCTCACTGCACTCTCAAAGAGTGTACTCTAGACTCCTCCTCTAACCTGAGCACACAGGCGGAGAGTCTGGGTTACCACCGTGACACACGCACGGATTATTGTTGAATAACCCCTATTTACTCGAGTGCCACCGTGACACACGCACAGATTATTGTTGAACACTGCCTCTCTGTCCTCGTGCCACCGTGACACACGCACGGATTGTTATTGAACACGAGCCACCGACCATCTAGACACACGCTAGGTAGGTCGTTTCACCCCTAAGGCACAGACCTCTCAAAGGGGTTCTACGGTGTCAGGGCATCTAAGTCTAACACATTTTATTATAATAAGAAAACTCTTATAACATTGTGTCTCTCTCACACATATTCGACTACTGGAATATACTATAATTCTGCAATTCACTAGCTGAACTAGAAGTTCAACTTTCATAACATTTCTATATATAGTGCAACAACTATTCTCTTATATCGCAATAACTCATAACTCAGCTATGCTTTCATGCAAACAGATTTGTTCACTGTAAATAGATTTCATATCTATTCCACGTCTCTATACTGATTTCATATTACTGAACATTCAAATATACTGTATTGAAAGGAATACTCAACCTGAAATACTTTATCACATTTATTCGCATCTTACTGAAATTACACGTAAGGCATGCACATTTATATTACTAATCATTTCATTTCGTTTGAACTATGCAAATTAAAAGTCTAAGGATGCTAACTATGCTCGGCATCCGGGTAATCTCTATTACCCACATATACACATAAACATCATTTTCACATATGCAATATCTACAATTAAACGAGTTAAACCTTGATAATTAAGTGAGATAATACTCACCCAATTCGGTGTGTTCGTATACACCAAAAACGTCCACAAACACGCCTAATTCTGCTTTTCTGCAACTTTGCACATCGTGCAACTGATTTGCACCCCGTGCAATCTGGGCAGAAACACTTCTGCTCTATTTTTCTACAACTTTGCACCCCGTGCAACTGATTTGCACCCCGTGCAATCTGGGCAGAAACACTTCTGTTCTGTTTTTCTGCAACTTTGCACGCCGTGCAACTGATTTGCACGTCGTGCAACCTGCGCAGAAAATAGAAATCCCCGAGGAAGAAGGTGGATTTGGGGTCGTTTCGCGGCCAATCTTTGCTCGAAACTCCTTGGGAACTTCAAGACGACCTAGCAGCAACCCGTAGACGTTGCTTTTCACGCCTTAGGCCGCTCCCAGCGACCTCCTTGGCCGGCCCCTATCTTGGTCGGACTGCTTGGAACGAAGAAGAAAGGGGGGAAGAAGATGGAGAAGATGACGCAGCTGAAGGAGGGAACCACGGCTGCTGGTTGATTTGGTTGGGAAAAGATGAGGAATCGAAGGTGAACGGAGAAGGAGGGGCTTGATCTCCCAGCTTTCTCCTCTAGCTAGTTCTCTCCCTCTCCCTTCTCTGTTTTCTCAAACGACAAATGAAGGAATGAACTTATCGTTCATTCAAAGTCGGCTAACATGCTAATAAAGGGAAAATCTAAAGAGGAGATAAGGAAGGGCGCCTAGGGGGCCGAACGTAAAATGCCCAAGAACTTTTCCGAAATTACACATAGGTCCCTGGACACTAAAAAGCTCATATCTTTTTATTCGTAGGTCGGTTTCGCGTGATTTCTCTGGCAACAGATCAAGCACAAACTTGTCCTCAACCTCAGGACAAGAAAACAAGCTAATGATACATTAACACTAGCTCAAAGCTCAAAACACTATTAAAAAAAGCAAGTACTCATCTCAACATAACTAGTTCAATTATGCACTAACCAAGGTACTTACTGGTAAAACGAAATGTGGGTCATAACAATAACTCTCCGCCAGTAACATTGTTATTGCAACTTAAGAAGATCAATATGAACAGAGGAATCATATTTGTTTGACAGCAGTTACTTCAATGTCTATCAGATTAGAATATTAATCTTATTCAAGATTGCAGCTATAACTTGAAATAGAAACATATCACATATTCATTAAGGAATACGAAGAACATGTATAACATTTGTCCACTACAAAATCATTATCACAACATTAACTCTCTTTAGGCTTAGATCATATATCTAAAGCCTGGCATTGCCATAGTGGAGTCATAGCATGTAACCACACTCTTTTCTCAAAGTATTGGGATCTCAATCCCTCAACTCATCAAGTACAATTCCACTTCTTAACATATACATCATTATGATTATAGAATCTGGGTATTCAAACCCTTATCTCATCATAGAACACTTGTTACCACTTATTAAGTAACTTCATACCTTCATGTCATCTGACTAAGGACATTATAATTCTTGCTACACAAAGTATTGCACATAGTTCACAAAGCTCGTATCACCTCTTATTACCCCTTAATAGGCAACAAGGCATATGAAAGCTTATAAGGCCTATAGAACATTTTAAATGTATAGAACATCATAGCCCATACCTGGCTATGCTCATCTTCTCATCATATCTACATGATTAGTAATCATGATGCAATCACATATCAGTACCATGCAATACACGGGTTATCTTATTATATTCATAACCCATTAGTCTATATTTGGGCTTCACATAGGATTACTCAGTGTTAGAACTTCACATAGCATCACCTTGTATTTGGATTCCACATAGCAGTACCCTGTATTAGGGTTTCACATAGCATTACCCTGTATTAGGGTTTCACATAGAATTACCCTGTATTAGGGTTCCATGCACCTTTACCCCATTTTAGGAATTAAGGTTTACTATTCACATCCAAGTAGAGTTTCTTTTACCTCATGACCAAATTAGGGTTAGAATGTACAATTCCCATTAAATTAGGGATTATTACATTGTGACACTAAGATAGGGTTACATCATCACCCTAGATTATGATAACACTCAGTTTTGCCCTAGATTAGGGTTTCACACATAGCTTTGCTCTAATTAGGGCTTCACACACAGCATTTCTCTAATTAGAGTTTCACACATAGCATTGAGTATCTAAATAGGTTCATCATATTAGACCTTCAATTACATGAGATATTCAAATGGATTAACCATGTTGATCTTCACAAAGTTACTTACTTAGACCCTCAATGATCTTGGTTCTCATACATCAATTGGTTGAAAACCATTTGAACAAGTTGTTCTTGAAATCGATTAGACAAAGTAGGCATTGAACCTGTTTGCACTTTGGGTCTCCAAACGGTTTGGGATCGTTTGGTCCCAAACGGTCTTGAGACCGTTTGGTCCAAACCTCCTCAAAACCGCATGCACCAAATATGGTTTCAACCGATCAAATCAATTTAGGGTTCTCAATGTTGATTCCTTCAATCATTGAATTCATGGAACTAATCATCAATTGGACCTATCCTAATACTTAAATTGAGTTAAATAGGTCAACCTACTACTGATTTAGCCCTCAATTGACCCTCAATTAGTCATCAACTAGGGTTTGAATCAATTAAATTAGGGTTTGGAATCGATGATCCTTCAACACTAATCAATGTAAGATTAGTTACTTGGAAACCATTGAACCATCATCCAAATTGAACATGACCTGACCCCAAACGGTCTTGAGGTCGTTTGGATGACCTCCAAACTGTCTTGATACCGTTTTCCCATCATATCGTCAAAATCCAAGTCAACCAATTAAGGTTTGGATCATTGGATTGATCACCAAATCAGCAATTGATTACACTTCAACTTAGTAACATTGGATCATCAATTGCTTAACCATACTCACCCCTAGACCTCCACACGGTCTTGGGTGACCTCCAAACGGTCTTGAGACCGTTTGGATCATCCAACCCTTGGATTCTAGTGAAATTTCATCAAGGTTTGGTCTATTGAGTCGATCAACAAATCAGCAATTGATTGCTTTGTAACTTGGTAACTTTGGACCTTCAAATAGGCAACCATGCTTAACCCTAGACCTCCAAACGGTCTTAGGTGATCCCCAAACGGTCTTGAAACCGTTTGGGTGATCCCCAAACGGTCTTGAGACCGTTTGGGCTAAACAACCCAAAATCTCAAATCAACTCATTGGAATTTCAGCACTAATTTCAATTAGGGTTTGCCCAATTGATTAGCCTTCAACTCATGATTCCTTTGGAATTAATTAACCAAATTTGGTGGGTCATCAAACAACATATTTAGGAACATGATTATCAAACGTTCAACCCTTGGTTAACTCTTTCAAACGGTTTTGAAACCATTTTCCCAAAAAGTCAAATTAATCAAGTTGAAAATCAGCACTTAATCCAATTAGGTTTGCCTAATTGATTAGACTTCAACTCATGATTCCTTTGGAATTAATCCATAAAACTTGGTGGTTTATCACCCAACATATTTAGGAACAAGAATCTCAAACGGTCAACCCTTGGTCAACCCTCTCAAACGGTTTTGAAACCGTTTTCTCTTCAAACGGTTTCAAACCGTTTGCTCTCAAACGGTTTGGTGAAACCGCATGAGCAATTAACTCAAAACCTAATGGACCATGATTTCTTTGGAAAAGTGTCCAAGATGATGTCATAATCATCCAACTTCGTCCCTGAAGTTCATAGTACATCTGATTTCATGAATTAACCAATTTCAACCAACAATTCATCAAGATAATGAAGGAATCAATGAAATTGCAAGATTAATGGTTGAATAACAATGTAAAGGGGTTCAAGTTATAAAACCCACCTTCAATTCTGGTCCCAAGCTCCAAGATTCACGGCTCCAATGTTGGTTGAAGATCTAGCAACCTACCAAGGTCGTTTCTCAAGCTTTTGGAGTAAAAGGATCGGCTAGGGTTGAAGATTGAGTGAAGAAATGAAGAAATCATGTATTCTTTTATGATTTTCACCATGAAATCATGAAGAACGAAGGTCAAAGGCTTACCAACAGGTTGATGAAGTGCTACCTGCTGTTCTTATCCTTATTGGTCGGTTTTGCAAGCAAGGGGAAGAAAGGAAATCCGAAAAAGTCCCTTGAGTGGGTTGGAAAAGGCTCTTTTATAAGAAATTGATGAAAGAGAAAATGTCTTTATAAAAATCAAATAATTCTAAAAATGGTACCACCTCTTCCTCCTTGGTTTGTTTGCATACAAAGGCAACTCAAAGCCACCTAACTCCCTTCCATTATCCATGGATTAAGGGAAAAGAAAATACGCACCTTAATCCATTATAATATTAATATGTCTTTTTGAGTGGGAATTCTTTTCTTTATAATAAGGTGAGTGGAATTTCACCTACTTAAGATATTTTCGATCCTTGTAAAGATCAAGGACGGTCACACATACATATGAATTCCACCATTTTAATTTTGGTTGAAGGCCCTTTAATTAATACATTCATTTTTGCCCTAAATCGAGTTAGGGTTTCAATTAGGATTAAATCTTGATTATTTTAATATCAAGATTCTCTCTCCTCTAACTTAATTCAAATGAGGCTCCCCTCTCATTTTCTTTGCTCTAAATGATGCCAAGAAACATTAGATACCTTATTGAAGTGGTAATTTACATGTTGAACCCTAGGTTTTGGGTAAATTGCACATTACACCAAAACTATGTTTTAATGCACAAGGATTGCTTTACAAGCTTAATCTTAGTGCCCAAGCTTGTGAAAACCATACCACTACATTATCTTAATTCTTATGATGTCTCCACATCAGAGGAACATCTTATCATGCAACATTTGCAATTTAACCCCTCAACTTGGGTAATTTGCACTTTAGTCCAAAATAAGCAAACATTGCTTCAACATTGTTCAAATAAGACCAAAATTGAAACATAAGTTCCTCATGAGCCCTAATTACTTTTCCCAAGATAATATTAAGCATCTACTCAACCTTATTAGGCAAAACATCTAGGGTTAGAATATAACCCAGGTTAGGGATGTTATAGATGGAGTGATGGAAGTTGAAGAGGTTGATGTGATATTAGAGGTCGTTGGGTGATAGAGGTTGATGGAAAGAGATGGTGTTGGTGGTGGTGGAGGTCGATGGGTGGTGAAGGTGATGAAGGCGAAGGTGGAGGTTGATCAGATGATGAATGTGAAGGTGAAGGCGGTGAAGGTGGATGTAACATCCCTGACCTGGGTTATGTTCTAACCCCAGGAGTTTTGCTTAACAAAGTTGATTATATGCTTGTAATTATCCTGTGAAAAGTAATTAGGGCTCATGAGGAACTTATGTTTCAATTTTGGTCCTGTTTGAACAATGTTAAAGCAATGATTGCTTGTTTTGGACTAAAGTGCAAATTACCCAAGTTGAGGGGTTAACTTGCAAATTGCATATGATAAGATGTTCCTCTGATGTTGAGACATCATAAGGATGAATATGATGTAGTAGTATGGTTTCCACAAGCCTGGACACCAAGATAGAGCTTGTTGGACAATGTTGTGCATTAAAACCTAGTTTTGGAGTAAAGTGCAATTTACCCAAAATCTAGGGTTCAATATGCAAATTACCACTTCAACAAGGTCCGTAATGTTTCTTGGCATCATGTAGAGCAAATAAAATGAGAGGGGTGCTTCATTTGAATTAAGTTGGAGGAGAGAGAATCTTGATTTTAAAATAATCAAGATTAATGCCTAATTGAAACCCTAATTCGATTTAGGGCAAAAATGAATAAAAATAATTGAAGGGCTTTTAACCAAAATGTTTTGGGTTGATTTTGAATAAGGATGGACGTTCCTTTTCCAAGATAAGGAACGAAAATATCCTAAGTAGTTGAAATTCCACTCACCATTATTATAAGGAAAAGAAAACCCACTCACATATGGATATTAATATAATAAGCATTAAGGTGCTTAATTTGATTTTCTTTAAATCATGGATAATGGAGAGGAATAAGAGGAAATGAAGATAGCCTCGTCCTTAAGGATTTTGAGGAGAATTTGAGGGGGAAGAGGCGGCACCAATTTTGGAATTAAATGCATTTTAATAATGCATTTGCTCTTTCATTGAATTTTTATAAAAAGGCCTTTTCCTAGCCAAATGAAAGGCTATTTCGACCCCACTTCTTCTCTTAGCTTGGAAACCGACCAAGGAAGCTAGGGAGGACCAGGAGGACGAACCCCAACCTGTGGGTAATCTCTTGACCTTCGTTCTCCTTGATTTCATGGTGGAAATCGAAAATAAATTATGGATTCCTTCTTATTTCGATCTCCTCTTCAACCCTAGCCAACTTTTGCAATCAAAAGCTTGAGGACGAGCCTAGGGGGAGTTGCAAGAGCTTCATCCACCATTAATGGCGTGATATTGGAGCTTTGGAGCTCAATTGGAGGCGGGTTTTATAACTTAAACCCTTAAACATTGCTATTGCATCAATTCTCTATGCTTTGTTGATTGATTTCTTCAATTTGATGCACTCTTGTTTCTTGCTGCAATTTCCATCAAGAACGGTTTCTGTTCTTGGTTGTTCGAAGGAAGGGGATGATGACATCATCCTAGATGCTTATCCAAAGAAAATTACCAAGAAAAACCGTTTTGATAGCTACTCCAAATCGTTTTAATTTGATTGGCTATGCGGTTTCAGCAAACCGTTTAAGGGCAAACGGTTTGAAACCGTTTGGGAAAAAACGGTTTCAAGACCGTTTGATATGGTTGACCAAGTGTTGACCGTTTGGGAATTTTGTTCCTAATTATGTAGGCTGATAACCCTCCAAATTTGAGGGATTAACTCCAAATTAATCGAGAGTTGAAGGCCAATCAATTAGGCAATCGGATTGAATTATGTGCTGATTTTCAACCTGATTAACTTGACCTGGTTGAGCAAACGGTTTCAAGACCATTTGAGATGGTTGACCAAGCATTTACCGTTTAGGATTCCTGTTCATAATTACGTTTATTAATAACCCTCCAAATTTTAGGGATTAACTCCAAAGTAATCGTGAGTTGAAGCCTAATCAATTAGGGAAACCTAATTGGATTAAGTGATGATTTTCAATCTGATTTAATTGAACTTTTTGGGCAAACGGTCTCAAGATCATTTGAGTGCGTTGACCAAGCGTTGACCGTTTGGGATTACTGTTCCTAATGATGTGGTCTAATGAATAACCGAATTTGAGGGATTAACTCCCAAGGAATCATGAGTTGAAGGCTATTCAATTAGGCAAACCCTAATTGAAAACAGTGCTGAAATTCCAATGAGTTAAGTGGAGATTTTGGGTTGATTAGCCCAAACGGTTTCAAGACCGTTTGGGGATCACCCAAACGGTCTCAAGACCGTTTGGGGATCACCCCAAGACCGTTTGGAGGTCTGGGGTCAAGTATAGTTGACCAATTGAAGGTCCAAAGGTACTAATCATATTGCAATGTAGTGATGATCTGTTGATCAACTCGATAGACCAATCCATGATGATTTTTCACTAGAATCCAAAGGTTGGATGGGCCAAACGGTCTCAAGACCATTTGGAGCTCATCCAAACGGTCTCAAGACCGTTTGGTGGTCACCCAAGACCGTTTGGAGGTCTAGGGTTGAGTATGGTTAGGTGTTTGAAGGTCTAAAGGTACCAAGCTGTTATACAATGCAATGCTGATTTGGTGATCAATCAAATGATCCAAACCTTAATTGGATGGCTTGTATTTGAGTGATATGATGGGCAAACGGTCTCAATACCGTTTGGAGGTCATCCAAACGACCTCAAGACCGTTTGGGGTCAGGTCATACCCAATTTGGATAATGGTTCAATAGTTTCAAAGTAACCAATCTTGCATTGATGAGTGTTGTTGGATCTTCAATTCCAAACCCTAATTCAATTGAACCAAGCCCTAATTGATGACCAATTGAGGGTCAAATTAGTTGAAGGTTGACCTATTAAACTCAATTGTAGTATGAGCATAGGTCCAATTGATGATTGGTTCCATGAATTCAATGGTTGAAGGTCCAATGCAATCAATTGAAACACAATTAGTAGCATGATTGATGATCAACTTCAAAGCTCTAATTGGTGTTTATAAACCCTAATCCCATTGAGATCAGACCATAATTGAAGTCCCAATTGAGGGGTGAGCCATGATTCAAATGATGATTGAGTTGATGATCCAATTGGTTGAAGTTCCATTGATTAGAATTGAGTGTGGTTCAATTTGGTTAATTCAATTGGATACCTCATGTTATTGAAGGTCTAATTGATCAAACCTTTTTGAAAACCTAATGTGATTAGGTGGGAGATACCTTTAATGGTACTAGTCATTAATGCATAACAAATGTATGGACCCAATACATGATGTGAACCCTAATTGAGGCTGATTCAATGTATAACCTTAATAAGAGGTTGTCTACATGTGAAATCACTAATTAGGATGTTAGTAAACCCTAATTGAGGGTGTATCCTTGTGAAACCCTAGTGGAGGGTGTATCATTGTGAACCCTGGTTGAGGATGTAACCTTATGAAACCCTAGTGGAGGGTGTATCATTGTGAACCCTGGTTGAGGGTGTATCCTTGTGAAACCCTAGTGGAGGGTGTATCATTGTGAACCCTGGTTGAGGGTGTATCCTTGTGAAACCCTAGTTGAGGGTGTATCATTGCGATTTTTTATAGGAAACTTTATAATAAAGTTATGCCTTAAACTAAGATAAGTCCATATCATGTGAGATAGCTGGACAATTCTAATGTGTGGCCTATGAATTATATGCTAAGGGTGAGTATTATGTGATGGAATGTATTAAGAGGGGAAATACCTTAATACAAGATAAAGTTGGTTAACTCAAGAGGGTCTGAATTAATGAGAAATGGGAAACCCTAACCCTGGTAAGGGAATAGTGGTGTTACCCTTGAATAATGATGTTATATATTGTTTTGCATGGTGCTGATATGAAATTGATGTATTATCATCTGTACTAACCATGCAGGTATGATGTGATGATGAACATAGCCAGGTATGAGCTATGACATTTTATGTATTGACATTGTTTATTGGGCCTTATGTGCCATGCTATACCTTATTGCCTAGTATGAGGTAATAAGATAAGTAATGGGCCTTAAGTGCCATGAGAAGATGTTTATGTAATAAGTATCATATTTATCTTGGTCAGGTGACCTGAAGGTGATAATTACCTGAAAAAGTGGTAATAATGCTCAATGATGAGCTAAGGGTTTGAATACCCAGAACCATATGATTATGGCATTGAGTTGCAAAGGAATGAAAATTCCCAGTATTGAAATGAGGGACTGAGATCCCCATGTCTTATAAAGACTGAGAAGTGATTAATGGAAATAGTACATGTTTTCTTTATAGCATTTGTCTTATTAAGTTATGTTTGGAAACTTGGTTGATGCTAAAAGAATATGATAATGTACTTAATTAATCAAGTGATACCGTTTAATGTAGTTGCCCTGATCACAGATCCATCAGCGTCAGAATTAGCTGAATGGTGAAACGAGTTTACTCGGAACGCATATTTTTGAATATGTGGGGGTAATTGGGCAATTATATCCTTATGCCCCATAGGCATTGCTACGGGCTATGTCCTATGAACGGGATTGGTTACGGACCATACCCCAATAAGAGCATGGCTACGGGCCATGACTCCACAAAATAATACCGGGCATTGGCTACGGGCCATATCCTGAAGAGAGTATATGCTATGGGCTATAACTCTAATAGCGATGTTGCCAGTATACCCTGGAAAGCTATCTAGTAGAGACACAAGATGTCCTGCATGTTATCTCGTACTGTCCGAGATAGTTGAGGTCATGGGAATCCAGCTCTTCCATTGACCTATGTGTGGTACTGATGCTTTACGTAACTGTGGTCGGTTGGAGTATGAGCGGTATACCTCATCTCCTCAGGGCATAAGTATGATTGTAAAACGTAATCAGCCGTGTAGCATATTTGCTTAGGGTTGAATTGTGAGAATCAATGGTTGATGATACATGGTCTATTATATCATAGTTAGATAAATGATATACATGTTCTTCATATTCCTTCTTAAATGAATGACTTGCTGCTTAATCAAGTTATAATTGAAATGATTGCATAGAGAATACTGCTCTGCATATCTTATTCAATGATTTACCTACTGTTGAGTAAATATAATTCTACTGCTCAGTGTTATTCTATTATCGACAATAACAATGTTTCTGGCGGAGAGTTATATCTCTCGCTGGGACAATTTTTATAATTGTCTCACCCCCGTGGGATTAAATTTTTAGGTAACCGCCGACGAAAAGGCAAGGAACCTATTACAGAGGAAGAGCAGCAGCAGCAGTAGCAGGGATAGCAGTAAATCCCATGTGGGGATATGAGCTGTCAAGTTGTATATAGAAAGTCCTATGAGTCGTCTCTGTACTCTCGGGTCCTAGGAGTAATGTTTTGATGGATCGATCTGAGATTTTGGCTTTAAGCCTCGAGGGTTTTATACTACCTGTGTACAGTTAAGACAGAGTAGTTGATGTTTGTATTCCTCGAGAAGTAATAGTACATGAGATGTATATATGAACCAAGATGTAAGGTTTTACTTTGGTTCTGAATGAAAGAGTTTTCCTGTGAATGGATCTCTTTGCAAATAGTTTTATTTTTCACTAATTTTTGCTAATCCGCTGCAACTGATTTGCTTCCTCATGTTTTATTATTGTTAATGACACTTGTTATCTTAAATGATGGCGGTGTCGTGACAGTGGAAGTCGATGGGGGGGGGGTCTATGGGGCGGTGTTGAATTAAGGGGGATCGAACACGTCTAACACCATATACAAAAAAAATCTCAATTTGATACATTTCAAACAAATACAATGCACTCTCCTATATAGGATAAAAGAGTAAGTGATAAATAGAAACAAGCAATACAGAGTAAAAGAAAAGTTAAAGACAAGACAAGTCTATAACATAACAAAATACACAAGACAACATAATGCATAACAAAACACACAACACAAGATATAAGGCATATATACTAACATCGTGCATATTCCTAAGAATTGGGGGCACTACCACCACAATTTTGGCACGTTCACACTACAACTAGGTGTAGACCTATGAACGGATCAAATACGGAGCGAATAATACTATATTTGATATCCAAATTTGAAAAAAAAATTCAATCCGATATCTGATCCTATATCTGATGAATATCATGTAAAAATATCCTAATCTTATCAAAAACAATATCCGAATTCATATAGATATCCGATTCAAACCATAAATCATAAATGTATTGTTATAAATATATTATGCATAGAAAACATTAATATTACTATGCATATATATGATAAAATATCTATATTATATTTGTACATATAGATAATATATATTTAATAGTATATGTATATATTTGTCAGATTTGTATTTTTTCATAACAGATACAACTATATTCGATATCCTATCCAAAATTTTTGGATATAAAATTTGATATCCTAAATTCAATTTGGATTTTACGGATGTCAGATTTTTTTTAAAATTTCAAACTCGAATTCAGATTGAATGTGTGGATTCTAGATATTCATTTACAGGTCTAATTGGGCGTTTTACTACAAATAATGGGTACATTATGTTAAGAATTGTGCTCATTGCTATTATGTGTGTATCCTAAAAATTGGAAGCATTAGTAACATAACTGGATATTTTACTACAAATATTGGATGTTTGTGCTCATTTGCTATTATGTCACTATTAGTTGGTGCGTCACACAAGTAATAAACACATTAATACCACTATTGGGTGTGCGAAACACTTATATAATTGATGTGCATGTTACTTTAAGAATTTGGCACATTGCCATCATAATTGGACACATTAGTCCCATAATTGAGTACTTTGCAAGCGTATTATATTAAAAATATTTAATCTTTTATTATGTGCATACTCTAAGAATTGGACACATTAACACAATAATTGATCACTTTACTACTACTATTAAACACATTATATTAAAATTTGTGCTCATTTGTTATTATGCACATACACTAAGATTGGACGTACTATCACCACACTTGCACATTTTACTACAAGTATTACCGTATTAGATGCATTATGTTATAATTTGTGCTAATTTACTATTATGCACCTATCTTAAAAATTGAGCGTATTGACGCCTGATTAGAGACACATTATGTTAAGATTTTTGCTAATTTTCTATTATGCGCTTACATCGAACGCATTATGGCCAAAACTGAGTACATTAGCACCGTAATTGTGAACATTAGCCTAATAATAGTGATAATGCGCGTGTGTGGAGAGAGAAAGAGATATTGGAGAGAGAGTGAGAGAGAGGGGGGCGGGGCAGTTTGTAGGGGGTGGGATGCATTTTAGACAGAGAGGGAGCGGTTTGAGGCGTGTCAAATGCATTTTCTTCTTCACAGTCAAACTGATATGCTTAAACTCTGGGATCCCTGGATGACGGACCTCTAGCGCGAGGGATGGCAAAATAATATGCCAAGAACCATCCACCTGAACAAATCACCAAAATAATCTGTGGTGGTCGTGATTAGTTTTAGGTTGCGTTTGGGTGTGGTAATTCGGGGTGGTATTGTAATTCGCTGCGGTACTTGGACTACCGCATTTGTAAAGTCGTCGTTTGGGTAGCGGAATGGGATTTACGAAATTTAGCAGTTGGAATGCGGTATTTCCCTCACCTCACTTTCAGCGGACTTCACAAAATCCGCCAATATCGGCAAACTTTACAAATCACAGAGCGAGGGTTGCAACCCCGATCACCCCCGACTCCCGACTCCTTCGCCCCCGACTCCCACCCCGTCATCTTCTCCCCCGCATCCTTCCGCCTACCATGGCTCATCCTTCCACCGCCACCACAACCAGTACCATGCGATCTTCGTCGCTCCTCCCTTGCACCCAATCCTCTCTGGGGTCGCTAGGGTTTTATCCCTAACCTCTTCTCCTTCCCCATCTTCTCCTTTCCCCATCATCTCCTCCTTCCCCGACGAGGATCTGCTCACGATTGAAGTCGTCGCTGCTCGCGATTGAAGTCGTCAGGTGGTTGCTCGCATTGCTGCGGTGTTTGCTGCTCATGATTGAAGTCGTCAGGTGGCTTCTCGTGATCCGACTGCTGTTCTAGGGTTTGGCACATCTCGCTCTTCCTTGCGGAGCAGGTTAGTTCTCTACTTGTCTTGATCCTTCCCTGACTTCCTCGTCTTCACCGATTTTACCCGATTTCACCCCCTTTTGCTTCCAGCCCTAGATCTGTGTGCTAGGGTTTCTCTAATTTCGCCCGATACGCGGGCCACCAATATAGATATCTAGACGGAAGATTTATCATATTCTGTGATCTTGTTTCGAGTTCGAGCACAGCTGCACGGGGAAAGAAAACCAGTGTTTTAACTCAGACCCGTTTCTGCGTTTTGGGGTGACTTGCAGGCGTTTGCGACAAGCAGCTGAAGACAAACGAGGACTTCGTGTGGGTCATCGACGCAGTGCTCGCGGGGAAGTTCATCGTCGACGTCGAATTCGCGGGGAGGTAAGCTTACATATACCTTCTGATTTCGCCACCTCACCTCAGTTATCTATATCTCTTTCTGATCGCTTTAATTTCGTGTCGGTGATACACATTTCCCCCATTCTAATCAAATTCTTCATCACCCCCAACAACAGGGCGGCGACCCAACTTCCATCTGGTCCGGCAGCTCCATAACCCACCGATCAACAACTACCGCCCTCACCTCCCTCTCCCGCATGCTAACCGACGCAATCAACGCCGACATAAAAATCCACGCCTCAGACGGCGGAACCCTCCCAGCCCACCGCGCGATCCTCTCCTCCAGATCCCCTGTCTTCCTCCGCATGTTCTCCCATGCTTCCTTCCGAGAATCCTCCCTCTCCGCGGTCCACATCCCAGATATGTCCTCCCCTTCCTGCCGCGCCTTTCCCATTTCATCGCCTATATCACTGATCACTGGTCAGCCCTATATCCCAGAATCTTCCAGCCCAACCGCCCGCCTTTCCCATTTCATCGCCTGGTTGATCGATTCTACGGTTCCACTCTCCCTTCGTTAAGGTGATTCATTCTTCCATATCCCCTGTATCTATCTATGATCGTTGTATCGGCCCAACTACTGCCGCTGGTAACATTCCAGCAAGTTTCCCGACATTCCCTTCTCGTCACTCACAACTTCTGCAACCAGGCCGTCCAACTTGTGTGCCTGTCTATATCCAACTTCTTCCCGACAATTGAATCTGCCTTTTGCTCGTGCTTTTGGTGCTCTGTTTAGCAATGAGGACCCCAGTAATTTTTCTGCTTTCATTCATCCCACCTCCACACCCTCCTCCTCTAGTAATTATTAGAAGTGTGCTATGGTCCTTTCTGTACTATGGGCATGTGCCATTACTAATCATGTTTTTTGCCTGTCTTTTTTTTCTTTCTACAGGAGTGGTTGTGACTTGGGTTGTCTTCTAGGTGTGATTGTCTTGCACTTGGTTAGTAACTTCATTATTTGTCATTTGATTTTCTTTCTTTTTCCTTGCCCTTTTCTGGTATGATTCACTTGCACCTCATATTATGATACAATGTTGGTCTATAACATGCTCTTATGAATATTATGATACAATGTTGGATGTAACATGCTCTTATGAATATTATGATACAATGTTGTCTGCAACATGCTCTCATGAATATTATAATACAATGTTGGTCTGTAGTATGCTTTCATGAATTAGTTCCAATTATTATAATGCAATGATAGTTTTTCTCTCTCATTTAATACTGAATATAATGTATGGTATTATATAGTGTTTGATATGGCTTCACATGGAACGAGTGAGTTTTTAGAGCATCTCCGTAGAAAGAGAATGATGGATGAGGATGAGAAGAAAGAGAATGAAGAGGAGAGAAATAAAGTCATTGTTGGTGTTGCTACCATGACTGTGACTAGTGTGGCAGCATGGTACCATGATAGTTTTATGGTGAGAGATCCTCCTATTGATTGGGATGATGTAAGGAAGTGCTACTTGAATAGATTATACAATGGTACCGATTATGACTGTGTTGAACAATTGCGAGTAAGAAAAAGTGGATTCCATAGGTTGTGCGAAGTATTGACAGGGATTGGGGGTTTAGTTCCCACAAAGCATGTTGTAGTTGAAGAAGCTATTGCAATGTTCTTGCACATCCTAGCTCATAGTCTCAAGTACCGAGTAGTAAGGTTTCATTATCATAGGTCTCAGGAGACGATAAGTAGACAGTTTCAAGCAGTTCTGTGTGCCGTTATGAGAGTGAGCAAAGAATATATTAAACTACATGAGTGCACTCTCAATGGGATTGATGTCATGAGATGGAAGTGGTTTGAGGTATATATATATTTATTAAAGTATTACTTAAATATATATATATACTCGTATTTATTTTTTAATGAGTGATAACTTCTTTTTTTGCTTAACTAGAACGGTCTTGGTGCACTTGATGGAACTCATATTCCTCTGAGAGTTCCAGTCGAGAAGCAACCTGCCTATCGCAATAGGAAAGGAATCATAACCACCAACATGTTAGGGGTTTGTGATCCCAACATGATGTTCATATATGCACTTCCGGGTTGGGAGGGTTCTACAGCCGATTCAAGAGTTTTGAAAAATGCATTGTCTAGAAAGGACAATCTTTGCATTCCAAATGGTAAATATTTTTACCTAAAGCTTTTATATAAATATGATATAGAATAATTACATGACTTATAGTTTGTGATGATTCTGGTGTAGGAAAGTATTATCTTGTGGATGCGGGATACACGAATGGTCCAGGGTTCCTTGCACCATATCGAGGAACAAGGTATCACCTAAATGAGTGGGTGGGGAATAGGCCACAAAATTATAAGGAGCTATTTAATCTCCGCCACTCTAGTGCCAGAAATGTAATCGAGAGAGCCTTTGGACTTCTGAAGAGTAGATGGAGTGTTTTAAGGACAAGCTCCTTTTTCGGCCTCAAGACACAAGTGAGGATAATAAATAGTTGTTGTATGCTACAAAACTATATCCTACTTGAAAAACAAGACGATCCTGTATTAGAAGCCCAACATAGAAGAATCCTTGATGAAGTGGACAGGGAGATCATGGTACAAACACCTGCTGATGAGCTAATTACACATGTAGAGGTGACCGGTCAGTGGACAGGATTTTGAGATGCTTTAGCACAAGGCATGTTTGAAGACTATCTACAAAGAGGGATTGTTTGATGTTTTATCTTTTCTTGTGTACTAGAACTTATATGTAGTTCATGTTTTATCTTCGTATGTGTACTAGAACTTATTTGTAGTTCATGTTTTATCTATTCAAATGTATTAGACCCATATGTACTACGTGTATTGGTGTAATCTTTACTTATGTACTAGAACTTATTTGTAGTTCATGTATTATCTTTTGTTTTATTGTGTATATTACTAGAGTTTTGGAATGGCTTCCAAAAAAGGGAAGGAAAAGACTACATCACAAAATGACTACTTCCGTTGGGACTTAGCTAAAGAAAGAGCTTTAGCTAACATCCTAAGAGATCAACGGAGTCTTGGTCGTAAGGGAGATAATGGGTGGAAAATAGTTGCCCTAAATACAGCTGCAATGTCAATCAATAGCACATTTCACACTGAACTCACAATCAATAATGTGAGAAACTGTGTGAGAACATGGAAGAAGACCTATGCAGCCGTGAGTGATATTCTCTCACAAAGCGGATTTAATTGGGATGGCACAAAACAAATGGTCAGTGTGGATAATGAGGATGCTTGGAATGAGTATGTCAAGGTATATCTTGTTTTAGCTTTTCAACCTTTCACCAACTAAACTCAAACTACATTGCATCTATTAACATAACACTATTTTATAGTCACATGAGGATGCCAAGAAATACCGCTGGAAGGTCATTCCAAATTGGGATGACATTGTGGACTTGTGCGCAAAGGATAGAGCCACTGGGGAAGGTGCAGAAACGGCTGCTGAAGCAAATGAGGTGATGGACTTGGAGTCGGTGGATGAGATGGATACGACAAGCATAGATGAGGATACAATGTCCACCAGCTCAACTGAAAAAAGAAAGAAGCCATCAACTGAGTGTACACCCTCAAGGAAGAAGGGAGGCGGTACTTCAATTGCTGCTGCCGTGGACAAGATGGCTTCCAGTTTTGTTGACTACATGAAGGCCATATCAGGTCCAAAAGGTGTTGACCCACATGCTGTGTATGAGGAGGTGTTTGCCGTTGACGGACTTGATGATTCCCAGAAGATGAAGGCATGCATGTGGTTCATGGACAATGAAAAGCAGTTCTCTCTATTGAAGTCTCTGCCTACGGAGAGAAAGAAAGAGATGATTCTCATGTTAATCTAGGTATGATTCATGTTGATCTTTTATTATACCTTGATTTAATGGTGTTTTCTGCTATAGTATTATTACTGATATGTTTCTACATCTTTGCTTCTGTTCATGTACTGCCTATTATCACTTTGCTTCTGTTCGTGGATGGTGGTGGCTTTGTTGGGTGGCTGTTGGTGTATTGTGATGGTGTTGTTGGCTGTAGGAGGTGAGGTGTTGGTTTGCTGTATTGGTTGTGGTGTACACGGTGGACTGGATTGTTGATTGGTGTTTTGGTGGTGATGTGGGTTAATGGTGGTGTTGTGGGTTGATGGTGGTGTTTGGTGGTAGTGTTGGTTGTGGATGGTGGCTGTTATGTGCATGCGTTTGCTGGCTGTTTTGTGGTGGGCTGCTAGTTTTGTGGTGGGGGTGTTGGTTTGGTGTTGGAAGTTTCATCAAATCCATGTCTACTTGCTTGCTTATTGTTGGTTGCTTACTCACTTATTTGCTTAGTTGTTAGCCATATAGTTTTTAATTATCAAACAACAATATTGGTTGTTTCTATTAGCCCGTTTTGTCTGATTAGCCCGTTTTCTAATTGGTTCAGGTGAGTGAAGAGAACCCAAACAGCTACTGCATGGACTGAGAATCCAAGCTGCTGCTACATGGACTGCTGCTGCCCGTTTCTAATTAGCCCGTTTTCTATTTTGTTGGTGTTTTGTTAGGGGTTTATCTCAAGTTGTTGCATCATGAAATTTTCTGTTAAGAGGTTGTAGTCTATGTTTAGACATGGTAGAATGTATGATGTTATTTTGTGCAATTATGTAGTATGTTTGGAATGGTTAGGGGTTAAACGTGGTGTGCTATTTCACTCTTTTGATGTGGCTGTTGTATTCAAATTTGTAGTTGATTCGTGTGGTGATAGTGATGTGGTTGATCACATGAAGTTTTGTACTTTGTGTGAAATTGTATGTTTGATTACAAAAGTTGAATGGTTAAAATTCGAGAATGATCATGTCACAATTTGCATATCGTATGGGAAAATCATTGGTGTAAAATATTGATATGTATGTTCAGATTGCGCACATTATCAATTGGGTTGTGTACCTTGTAATTATATTGATACAAATATGTATAATTTTTTTTGGTTAAATTCACATCAACATAAAATATGAATACAGATGCCTCGTGTATTAATATGGATGGCTTGTAAACAATACAGTTGTATGTTTTTGTTGAATTCAAATCAACGTGAAATATGGATATGGATGCCTCGTGCCATTTAGCAGGTTAAATATATAATTATGTATTGATTTTATGAAAAAATAAAAAATGCTGTATTTCAAATACATAATTACCAAACAACGTAATCTGGAATGTCAGTAATCATAATTACTGCATTTCTGAATAACCACTCAACCAAACAATGTAATTAAGAATCTCGAGATTTATAACTTGGGTAATCAGAATCCCCTGACTTGCTGATTACTGCAGCAGTCACAAATGGGGCGCCCAAACTCAACCTTAGATAACACACGGAGACAAACCATATCCATCCGTTGCTGATGTCCTTTGTTTCTCACACCAAGTCTGTGGTCACGTGGAGCGGGCTCCTATAGATATTTCCTTTTTCTTTTAATGAACACCTCTGCGACGTGTTTATGTGGTTTAGAATTCCACTCTCAGCCTCCCCAAGTGGCAGATTTTACAAATAGCGGATGCCTCGTGTTGCTCGTGTTACTGAAGCCTGGCGCCATTGCATACAAGCAGGTGTACTGCCGGAGACTGGTGGTCGTGGATAGTTAATCTTTACCGGCCAGGAGAACAGCTATTTACCAGAGTCCATTCCGCTCAGAGAGGCAGGGGAGAGTCCAGTCTCAGAGATCAGGTACAGTTCTTGTTATCCATTTCGCTCGTCATCTCTTCTCTGTTCTTTGGCCGGAGACGAAATCTTTTCAGAGTTAGGTCCACTTGTCAATCCAGCCCACACTAATACAGTTAATACTGATCTACATTTGGACTGTGGCCGTTGTGACTGGATAGGCGCAGCGTTTTCTTGAGTTCCTTCTCCAACTGGAGTTCCAATCGCCAGTTTCCATGAGTTCTACTCTTGCTTCTGCCTTCTCGTTTGTTGATCATGTGAGAAGTTGAAATGTCTTAATATCTGAATAAGGAATAGCTAAAAAAAAAGAACACAGAGTCAAATTCTCATATATATCTCGTGACTCTGATCTTGACTGTTAGAAAAAGAGGCAAAAAAAGGTCACAGTACCAAATTTGAGTTAGAAGTTAGATGATGCTTTTAACTAAGTTTAGAGTCCTACGGAGGTGGGTTCTGCTGTGCATTTTGCGAATGTTTCCAAGACGTACCTTGTCAACAGATGATGAAGATGAAAAAGCCTTCTTTTTAGAGAAAAATGGTGCGTAGAGGAGAGCGAAAGGTTATAGATAATATATCGGATTCGAGGCCTTTTTTATTAACACGTCATGGTAATCAAGTTTCATTGCTGTCTTTTGGGTTTCTCTGACTTATATACAGTTTGGGTTTCTTGGATTGAAGCAAGCATGACTGAAAGTCAATAGGATATCCTAGGGTGATGTTGTAGTATAGAAATGTCTTAGAGGGTATATCTGTTCAGTTTCTATACCTATTACGGTGTTAAAAGTTCCATAGATACCACAAGAGTTTTAATAAGCCGGAATTTGACAACGCGCATGAGGTGCTAATCTTTTTCAGATGGGAGCTGTTGGATTACATTTCTTTCTTGAAAGAGTTTTCATTTAAATTGCATTGCCTGTTCATTCGATAACTAAAATGTGTCTAGCATGGAGAGAGGATCAAAGACCTTGATCAGTTATACTGTCAATGATCCCATGGGAAAGAAAGACACACGGAATATTATTAGACATGTTTTCAACTGACTTAGGTTGTCTGCATGGTTCACGATAAAGGGAAAGGATCACACCTTGTGTTTCAAGGCTAGACGGGGGAGAGAATTAGAAGAAATCGGAGCACAGAGACCTAATTCTAGTCAACAAATGTTCAGCCTTGTGTTTCAAGGCTAGATGGGGGAGAGAGCTACATGAATAACCTTTGCTAGTTGTTGTTCCATGTTAACCCTTCGATGCTAAAATAAAATAAATTCTGCACTACCTGGCGTGGACTATAATATATGCTATTGTCTAAGAAAAAACATGAGCAGATTTTGACATTTCTTTATTTTGTTAGAACAGGAAAGCCAGAGTTGCATGCGCATCTTCTTTGGTCTAACGATTTTTGTAATTTCAGGATCTGTCAGGAGGAGCATTTTAGAGGTGTAGTCAAGGACAATGGCAGGAAGGGCTATCCCTCAGCTTTTGAAGAAGAGGTTACTATCCCAATCATATGTAAGAATCACTTCTCTCAGCCTTACTCTCCCATCAATGTTTCATGGTTGATGAATGAAACCATCCTTGTACTTTTTGCTATTGCATGTGTTATGCTTCACTTTTAGCTTTTGTTCTACGTTTTCAGTATGTTTCATTTTTTTTATTCATCTTACATTGAAAATAGTGGGGGTATTCAAATCTAACTTGATAATATTCTCAATGTATATACTTTGGATAAAAGTGAATGACGAGTTAATAAACAGAATTGAGTTTTTATTTTTGGTGTATGGCATTATTTGCTTGGAAAAGTTGTAAGGATTTCAGTATGCATTGCATCCTTTTGTATTTAAAAGTGGTAATAGAAGCCTTCCTCTTGCGAGGATGGCGGCGGCTCTCCCGAACCCTAGCCACAACGACGACGCTCCAACTGGAAGCAAGGGCTTCCCTCAATACGACGGGGACGGAGACCCATCCCGACGCCCCCCTCTCTCGGTCCCCCTGGGCACAACGGGGATCAACCTGGATTTCGGCACCACGCGCACTTCCCCTCAGGTAGCAGGCCAGGCGGCTATGCTGTCGGAAAGACCTCGTCGGAGGACCACGGCTATATCAAGATCGACGCGGAGGACTGCGACATCTGCCTGAACAAGGAGGACATACACATCTCTGTCGAGGAGGGATACCTGACCTTCTCCATACTAGCGGAAGCTAGAAAAGAACTCCTTTAACCCTGGCAATTCTCGGTTGTGGTCAAGCTCCTTTCTAAAGACATTGGATATCTCACGTTACGTGACAGGATCCGCATGATGTGGAAGCCACATGAGGCTTCAGCCTGATTGATCTCACCAACACTTCTTCATCGTCCAACTCCAGCGCGAGGATGACTACATACACGCCCTAACCGGAGGCCCATGGCCGATCTTCGGCTCTTATCTCACAGTGCAAAGATGGGATCCCGAGTTCTCATCGGAATCAGCGAATGCATCGAAACTGGTAGCATGGATTCGAATCCCTTCCTTCCCTATCTATCTCTACAGGGAAGTCCTACCCGAGGGTATAGGCAACACCATCGGGAGAACGATTAAGGTGGACGTCAACACTATAAGCTAACAACGAGGCTGCTTTACTCGGGTCGCAGTGGAACTGGACCTCTCCAAGCCTTTGGTCCCGTTTGTGACGATCGAAGGCACGAGATACAACCTTGAGTATGAAAACATCCCTTACATATGAATGTACTGTGGATGCGCTTGTCATCTCGGAAAGGATTGTACCAAACACATCACCGAGGAAAACACGGCTGCGAGAGCCAGCGAGGCCGCGAGCACCAACACTGTTCCCCCACCCTCTCCCATGCAGGGCTTCATCGATTTCATCTACGCAAAACCGATCCAAAGGAAGCCAAGGAAGAACCCGACCGACCCTCCTTGCAAGGACAATGGGCACAACTCAAATAGATTTCAATCTCTCGAAGATCCAAAGGAAGACGACCTTCAAGAGCTTATTGGCGTTGACACCGTCGCTGAGAGGGTCACCAGCGACATCGACTGGAGTAGCAGGAAGAAAAACTTCAACTCCAAGACATCCGAGAAATCCGGAGATCATCACCGCAGCTCACAAACCCAACAACAACCTCTAAAGGTCACTCAGCGCTGGACTGCTTCGCCTCAGCAGAGCTCTGCTGACCATACTGCTCATGTGTTGACGGGCGATCAAGTTACTCAAGAAAGAACAACCGACCACCCGTTCGTCACCACCTCCTTCAACCTGGGCAACCAAGACAAAGACAGTCACACACCCCTTTTGCTCTGAAGCCCTGCTCGGAACTCGGTCGGTATTCACCTCCGTAACCGGAAAATTATCCACTCTGGCGAGACAAGCTCCTCATCGACTAGAAAAAGAGGGAAAACATCTCTCTTACATGACCTAGAAAATGAAGCAAGGGCGATGGGAGATTCCACCCTCATAGACCCTGAATAATGAATGTCCTCTCATGGAACACACAGTGTATTTGCGACAAGGATACCCTGAACAATGTGAAAGAACTTGCCCGGAAATACAACCTATCGGTGGTCAGCCTTCTGGAGACTAGGTGTAGTGGTGCACGCGCCTTCGGCATCATCAAGAAGCTGGGCTTTGGACAATCCCATAGAGTGGAGGCCACAGGCTTCTCGGGCGGCATCTGGGTTCTGTGGAACCACAGGACCCCTGTGGAGATCATTCACTCACACAAACAGTTCATACACTATCGGATCAACAACTCCCTCTTCACCTTCGTATATGCCAGTACCACTAGAAGCGGTAGGAAGGTACTCTGGGGACAACTCCAATCCCTCTCCTCCACCATCACCGAACCATGGGTGGTCATCGGTGACTTCAATGTTGTCATGTACCCCTCAAAAGAGTTCGACAACAACACCTTTGACAGTGCCAACAACATAGACTTCATCGAAGCTACAAACTCCTGTCTCCTCTATGACCTTGGAGCCAACGGCGCACCCACTACGTTCAGACGAGGCCTTCTCCACAAATGCCTGGACAGAGCACTGAGAAACAGACAATGGCTGGATTGTGCAACACCCCGCTCAGTCTCTATTCTCGAGAGAAATCATTCAAATCACACCCCTATCCTGATCACCGAACATCCTCCCTCAAGCCCACACAAGCGCCTCCTTCGCACCTCTATTAGATGGGCATCCCCACCGGGTTTCCACGACTTCCTCAACAACAACTGGGACCCCAACAAACCCCTCCAAGCTGCGGCTGCAGACTTCTTAAACAAATCTTATCTCTGGGATCAGACTGCCAAAAAGGCCGATCACGCTACCAAAGAACACCTATCCAACAATATCAGATGTAACCAACTTCAGATGTCGCTCCGCCACAATCCTGAGATCGTCGTGGACACCATCGCTCTACAAACTCAACTTGACGACATCCTACGTAGAGAGGAGATGGAGTGGCAGCAGAAGGCGCACTGTGACTGGCTACATCTGGGAGACAACAACACTCGCTTCTTCCTTAAATGCTAAAAGCTAGAAGATGCACAAACAAGATTACCCGCATCCAAAACCCATCCGGAGCATGGGTGGAGGACACAGATCAGATTAAACAACTAATCATCTCTTTCTTCTCCAATGTCTACAGGGAAACATACGACGATCTCTGTCTCATGGCTAGCATGGCTTTTATAGGTGCCTTCACCCCTCTAACCACAGACGAGCTCGTGACTATGGCGGCTCTCCCCAACAAGGATGAAATCTTGGGCCGCACTCAAGAAGATGCCACCCCTCAAAGCTCCTGGACCTGATGGTATCGACACCTCCTTTCTTCAGAAGCATTGGTCGACCCTCTACCAATAAATCACATCCTTCATTTCTGGTCCTTTTGCCGATAACCCACTGGACCCGTCGGTAGCAGACTCACTTCTTATACTCATCCCAAAGGTGTCCCCTCTGCAGGCGTGCTCACAGCTCCACCCCATCTCCCTCAACAATGTCTGCACCAAGCTCCTCTCAAAAATCATAGCCGAACGGATCAAGCCATATCTCAATAACTGGATTTCCCCCTTCCAATCGAGCTTTGTTCCCGACCGCCGTATTGGGGATAACATCACTTTAGTTCAAGAATTAGTCCACTCCATGGAATCTAGAACAGGGAGGCGCCATCACATGGCTCTCAAGCTCGATTTAGTCAAAGCTTTCGACAAACTCAGCTGGAGATTCATAGAAGACACCCTTACTAGGACCTCCATTCCGCAACAGATCATCTTGATTATCATCCAGATCTTCTTTGGAACGGAGAAACTATTGGTTCCTTCAAACCATCCTGTGGCGTCAAGCAAGGGGATACACTCTCTCCATACATCTTCGTTCTCTGCCTTGAACGACTTAGCCAATTGATTGAATCCGAGGTTCAACAACAAAGATGGCAACCTATCCTCATTTCGCGATCCAAGCTTCAGTTTACCCATGTGTCCTTTGCGGATGACATCATTCTCTTCGGAGAGGCCTCTGTGTTGCAAGCCACCACGATGAAGAGATGCCTTAAAATGTTCAGCTCAGCTTCTGGCCTTTTCCTCTCTAACGAGAAGTCCTCCATCTTATTTTCGCACAACACGCCCGACTCATGAGAGCACAGATATGCAGAAAGTTTGGAATTGACGAAACACCCAACTTCGGGAAGCACTTGGGTGTCCCGGTGATCCATAGACGGAAAAGCAAGGACCACTTCAACTTTCTTATAGAAAAACTCCACAAGAAGATATCCTCCTAGCAAAACAACTTCTTATCCTTGGCTGGACGAATAACTCTGGCTAAATCAGTCCTACTCCCTCAGGCTTGCTACAATATGCAAACAATTCGACTTTCAATCTCAGTCTGCGAGAAGATCGACAAAATCACCAGGAACTTTGTTTGGAACGGGGGCTCTCCTAGTCGCCGTACACACTTAGTTGCCTGGAAACAACTCACACAGCCGAAACACAGAGGAGGACTAGACATCAAAGGCGCGCATGAGTTCAATCAAGCCCTGCTCATGAAACAAGCTTGGAATTTCATCAAGAGGCAATCCATTCCCTAGGTACAACTCATGGAAGCCAAATACACAGGGAGATCAACTTCATCCTCTTTGGGCTCCCATGTCTGGAGAAGTATTACACACTTCACCCCCATTCTGCTACAAAACTCAAGGATAATAGCTATCTCTGGAGATACCACATCAACATGGTTCGATGCCTGGATCGGTGAGGGGTTCGCCCCTGTCCTCAAACCCGATCGCCCCATTCCCGAAGACCTCAGGGACCTGAAGGTTGCAAGCCTGGTCCTCGACGAGGGAACATGGGACACCGACTTCCTCAATCATTGGTTCACCCAAGAATCAGTCTTTATCATCCAGCAGATTCCCACTCCATCATCGACAGCAGGAGTCGACACCCACATCTAGAAATCCACTGCAGACGACAACTTCACCACGAGCTCCGCATATCGCTTCATCACCCAGGTTGTCAACACCAACCTCGAGCACTACAACGTCATCTGGTCCTCGCCACTGCCTCACATAATCAAGATGCACCTGTGGCTCATTCACAAGAACCGCCTTCTCACCAACTGCTTGCGCCGGCAAAAGAAAATGACAGAGGTGTCCACATGCCCAAGATGCAACAACGAGGATGAGGACTGCCTTCATGCCATCCGCGACTGCACCTTTGCCAAAGCCACCTGGTCTCTCCTACTGCCTCAAGACTCTTCCCTCTTCTTCGAGGCCACGACGCCTGCGGACTTGCTGGGCTACAACCTGCGTTCCCTAAAAAGCCACACTAAATGGAGCACTACTTTCGCGGTGGGTAGCTGGTTCATATGGAAGGCCTGTAATCTGTTCATCTTTGAGCACAAGGCGACCCCGACCAGGGTTCTCGCGATAAGCATCCTCGCCAAAACAAAACACATCATTGCAGCAATGTCCTCTCCAAACACGGAATTACCTTATAACGATGCCACCACCACCTCAATCCAACCCGTCCATATCCAACACCAAGCCACGATCATCCATGTGGACACATCTACCTCGAGCAAAGATAACAAGAAAGCCATTTGCGCAGTCGCTAGGAGCTCAAAGGGCGAGTGGATCCTGGGAACAACCAAGGTTCTCACAGGCACTGGCCCTATGGAAGGGGAACTTCTTGCAGTCCTCGAAGGCATCCTTCTAGCTCAATGTCTGAAACCTTCAAAGGTGCATCTCTTTACAGACTCCAGGAATGCATCCCGCTGGCTAGTCAACGCCGACCCAACCCCAGACAAGTATCGACTCTTGGTAAACAAGATCAGACAAGCGAACACTTCAACAGAGATCAAGGAAGTTGCCTACTATAATAGGAAGCACAACATGCTCACTGACCAGCTTGCAAAGTTCTGTCATAAGCAACCAAACCAGAATTTCATCCGGCATTCATGTCAACCGTCTGCTCTAGCTACTTTCTAGAGGATGTTAGAAATTTCCCTTCCTTTTTCCCGCATGAACCTTTGATGTAATTGTTGTTCCTTTTTTTTAAAAAAAGGTGGTAATAGAAATAGAACTCAGGACAAAACAAATCTTGTTATCGCCTTTTGGGATTATTTGCGTTTTGGGATTAACTTTTTCTAAATAGTTATTTTTATATAAATTTCTTAAAGAACTAAGATGGAATGCTAATGAATTTTGTTGTTTCTTGCTTTGTTAGACCAATATCACAGTCTTATATATAGGAAAGAGGGGACACTTACAAACTTGTGACTTGAGCATGCTTGGGACTCAAGTATGGATTCAAGACAATCATATGGGCTAGCCCATTTACTTATTAAACTAAATAACTAATAACCTTTAACACTCCCCCTCAAGCTGGAGTTTAGGAGAACCCCAAGTCAGCTTGCAAAGATATAGACTAGATAAAAAATTAAAATCAAACTGACATAAGAATGTTACTTCTCAATATTACAATCAAACACTCTTCCCCTTAAACATATAATCAACATGTCTTCAAGTAGCAAATGAGGAAGCGAGTATAATGTCAATTGTAGCAATAAACTCTATAACGGTCTAAACAAGTCACAATGAAGTTATAGGACTTTATTGATTTTAATAAAGATAAGTAGCATAAGTAGTATGTAGCAGAAAGTCAAAGCAAGTAACATCATCTAAGTCGCTAGCATCATAGGTGTAATTTAGAGAGTGCCGAGTCCCAAGTAGAGTAGTAATCAACATGCAAAAGCACAGACAAGACCGAGAAGTGGTAATGTAGACGGAATTAATCTTAGTCACTAGCGTCGTCGAGTAATCCAAAGAGTATTGGGTCCCAAATAGAGTAGTAGTCAACATGCACAAGCACCAATGAAAGAGATAGAGTAGAGGTGACATAGTCAGAATGAACAACCTCTTGCGCAAATCAACAAGCAACAATTAGCTTTAAGATGCAAAGTAGCAAATTCTTATTTTTTTTCATTCTTCATCTCTTCCCATCCTTCATCTCCTCTCTTCCTCCCCCTCACGCCAACCACAAAAAAAACCAAGAGAGTGGTTGAAATGGAGAGTCATAAATCATAGTAGATGAAATAGATATATAGAACATATCGAGATGAGGGTAGCTGATAAATTGAGTCAATCCATTTAAGATCTAACTTGGTATATACGAGGGGTAGTAGATTGGTTGAGGGGGATAAAACACATGTACGTAGGGGCGGAAGGGGGCACAAAATTTTTTTGTATATGAAAGATAAATATTTCTGGTAGAAATAATACAAAAATATCGGCGGCAATGGGGGCCTTTGCTCTGATACTATGTGGAAAAATAATATTGGAGGCTAATTTGTTTTTTTTTTTTGTTTATGATAGAGACTGCTCAATAGAGTTACTCCAAGAAGATGCAGGGGATGAGCATCCCTGCGGGCAACCGAGCAATATCTAGCAGCGGCGGCCACCCGCAAGAAGAGGCTTCTCTCTTTTGCTCTCTCTTAAGGTTTAAGGGGAAGCAAGAAAGTCTAAGCCAATACCATGTAAAGAAATAAGATGAGATACTAAATAGCTTCGTTGTTTCTTGCTTTGTTAGACAAATCCCACATCCTATATATAGGAAATAGGGGACATTTACAAACTTGTGACTCGAGCATGCTTGGAACTCAAGCATACTTGTAACTCGAGCATGCTTGGGACTCAAAACAACCATATGCGCTGGCCATTTACATATTAAACCAAATAACTGATAGCCTTTAACACTTTTCAAGACGATCATTTCTTGTTAGTGGTGCATGATATTAAAGTTGTTTATTTCTATAGAGCATTTACCAAGATGAAAATGTCTCGATTCCATACTTGTTTAAGGCAGCAAGGTGCTAGGCACCTTTACCAGTTCTTAGCCTGAATGATTATGTGGCCTGGGCAAACCACATGCCGGTGTCTATCCTTAAACGCTCTCAAGTGGGTGGCTAGGGACCATTTTGGGTGGCGGGAACTGATGGATGTTTAAGAAAAATCTTGGACAGTTGACGCTTTAGTTTTGTGATTTCTTTGCATAGGGATGTTTGGTGACATTCTTCCCTCATAGGATACAATATTTTCTCTGATGCGTGCTCCAAGGATGGAAGGAGATTGTCAACTATGCAGGCAAGTATACACTATACTGGAGGAATGCACTCTTACTGTGCATCCATTGGTTTGTTCAAGCTCAGAATCAGTAGCTGTTGGTACGAGAATTAGTATTTTCGGCAAATGGTCATAGAGACCGACACTTCCGTCTTTTCCATTTATGTGTGGGACAATGGCTAATGCCCTTCTGGTTTCTAGTGGGTTTTACCATTCAATTTCCGGACATCTGTCTGTGACTATTTAATATTTAATTTCTTTTCAAAATGTGGGTTTTATGTGAATCTCTTCAATGCCCTGTATTTTGTAATTATGCAGACTTCTCATCCGTTGTCATCTGCTTTGCAGAAGCAGGAACTAGTTGTCAGTGAGTCTTCAGGCGCACAGCCACTAAGAGCATTGGCACTTCTTGGTGCAGGTGCTTTTGGTATATTCGGTATTGCTCCAATTGCTTATGCTGATGAAGCTGAACATGGACTTACTTACCCAAGCTATCCTTGGCCTCACAGTGGTATTCTCAGTTTGTTTGACCAATCATCGTAAGTAACACACCACTTAAACTTCTTTCCATGAAATAAGGTTGAATCAAGCTACTGAAATTTGTTATATTTTAAATAGAATGTATGAAGCATCTAAATTTCTTTTCAACCGTAACTTCAATTTGTTGTGGCCATTACACGAAATATATGGTAGTGGTTTCAGCTTGAGGCTCCCGGCTGCTGGGCAAGAATTAGGAATGTTAAGCTGTCATTTTGATTGAACTCTGATTGCAGATTGTCATATTAGCTGCGATTAATTCATTATAAGCACTCTAATTATACGATTAACCTAGTTTAAAGATGCTAGTTAAAGGTGTTTCTGATCAGAAGGCAGAAATTTATGCACAACGCTAGCACAGTTGTTGTACTGAAGGATGGTAGGGGTATGATTGCTTGGTTACTGCATCCGAGCTTCTCTGGCATGGCTGGTGTGGAACAAGGTCATAGGAGAACCTAGAATCATTCAATCCTCTAATGACCGTTTGAGAAGGATATTGAACCATAAGTTCGACATGGCGAATTTGGAGCAGGGGCATAAATTTTTGCGCTAGGGAAGCCTTGAGCATTTGCTTCTAAAGTCATTTTGTAATTAGCTGCACTTTTGTTTAAAAATCTGAACCAATTTTGGCTCCTTCAAATGCCAATTCCACAAAACTCAATATAACTCGAATTTGCGATTTATTATTTAACCAGTTCAATTTCATCAACACATCTAATTTATCCTATAAATCTTTTTTTTTTGTCAGTGGTCTAGCTCTTATCTAGGTAGATGGATTGTGTTAGAAAGCTCATTGATCATGTCCAAATGTAGGTGTAGGGTGGTCCTTAGTGGGCAAACTCTCCTTTATTCTTAATGATTTCATTTATGACATAGATGATCTTGAACAATGATCTTACCTGTAGCGGGCTGGACTGGCCTGGACTGGACGCATGCTACTAAGTAATAACTGTTGTTTTGTTGAGAATCGTACTGATGTTAAGTCTACATGACAGAATCCATTGTTCTGGTTTATTGGAATCTTGTGGAAGTTAGTGTGGCAACGTCAAAATCAGTACAATATTCTATATGCAGATTTTCAGAAGACAACATTCTCGATATGCTATAAATCTTATTTTAATTAGTTTCTGAGTTTCTATAATTTGTTAGTCAAGATAATTAACTAGTTAGTTTATTATTTAGTAGGTTCAGTGGAATTAATCGGTAGAGCTGAGGTTAGACATTGATATAGTTTTGTCATATGAGATTTTAGCCTTCGTGCATTATCCGTGCAATTGATGAATTTGAACTTTCTTTATGGTTTCCTTTGTGCATTCCGGGCCTCTAGGGGACATACATGTCTCTTCTCCTGCTTCCCTATTCCTCTTCTCAATTGGTAAAAACACTTGAGATAATTCTTTTGATTTTGATCCAAATTTTTCTCTATTTTCATCATTCACTTCACTGCCTTCCACCTATCCATTGTTTGTTTATGGAGATAAACAAAAGTCTCCATCTATTTCTAGTGAACCAGATCACAATGATTGTTCAAGCTACTCATCTTGCGATCCCGCTGTGCTGCTAGCTCTGCGGCTTCTGTTGAACTTGTCTTGTCGCTCAACAACATCTGTAGGCCATCTCACCAGACGCTCAGCTACTACCATACTCTTGGGTACCTTTTCCTACAATCAGGTGGTGTTGGCCATTCAGCTCATGGCCGATTGTTTTGATAAACTTGTCATGAATTAAAAACCAGACACCAGAAAATGTCAACAATAGTCTGAAAATTACACCAACAGAAACAAAGGAGAAGTGCCCCTTTCTATAGTAAACAGCCCATAGCGAATAAAACCTTAATCATCGTGGGGTTAGGCAGTCCGGTAGCCAGGCCCAGTAAGAACTGAGATAAATGTCCAAAATGGGGGTGGGATCCCCTTAATCAACTCACAAAGAAAAGAATTAAATAAAAAGTTAGGGAGCTGACGAAGAACAACCAGGAGAAGCCATCACTGCATCATCTTCAGCTTTAAAATTTGTCATCCCCGAAGGAGATGATGGAGGCAACTAGACTTGTCCCATGTTGCACCTTAGCCATGCCCAACAACAGGCTGGGAGTGCACGTGCCTCTGTGCCTGCCTTCCATACTTGCAGTCGCGGATTTTCTTTCCCATAGTTCCATGTTTTGACCGAGACATGCAGGCTGCTGCGTTGAATACTGGGCCAAACTCGTCCATTGCAGGCCCAAGTCAAGCTGCATTCCCATGCTGATGCTGAAAATTCGGGGAACATATTAAAACTTCCAGAATAGTATCTCCTTGATCTTCCACTGTTTTTTAAATTTGACCGTCATGATCTCCATAACGAAGAAATTCATGCGTTATTTGACTTGACGTTCACGGCTTGGGGTTTGACATTAGTATTCAGATCTGAGTGCTGTAAGGATACGTATTTTCTTTCCAAAGACGGAGGTGTCATCTAACTGTTCCTCTGGATGAGTGTTATACTTCTACGCAAACAGGGTACCTTTTTATTTTTAAGAGTATCAATTTTCGGATTTGCTTTTGTCCGCAGCAGCGAGAACTAAGAATGTTAGCTTATCCAAACTAAAAAAAATGAATATTCATGATGTATTTGATCTTGTCAGGATCCGGCGTGGTCAGCAAATCTACCGGTCAGACTGTGCTGCTTGCCATGGATCGATGATGGTATCATATAGAGATCTTGCTGGTGCTCCTTACACGGAGGAGGTCAAGGCGGAAATCGAGGTATTTGATGTGCCGAATGTCGAAGGTAAGGTGTGTACTCGGCCCGGTAATCTGAGTGACCGGTTCCCGAAGGCATATATAAATGAACAGGCTGTAGGATTTGCCAATGGAGGTGCATATGCTGCTGATTTAAGCATCATCACTAAGGTGACTTTTCTAATGTGTTGTTCATAAAGTCGCGCTTACTGGCTAGTAATAGCATTATTATAATAGCCTGTGTGGAACCAACCTCCTAAGATATGCAGATCCTCTTTCCTGGTGTAAATCGTCTTCTGAATCCACAACTGTTTAGACTTTCCAGTCATACTTACTTCTATCTGTAACGCAGATCAGGGAGAAGCTGCACTACAATCCTTATTTTCCTGGTGGGGCGATCATATTGCCGAAGATGCTCAATGATGGCCCAATGGTTTATGAAGATGGAAACCCCACTACTGAAGCTAAGGTTAACGTGTTGTCACTTTTTTTTTTCTGGTTAAAAATGAAGAAATTAAGGAAGCAATCTAACTTGACGAGTTATATCCATGTGTAGACGGTGAAGATGTTTCCTTCTCTCAGGGGCAACTGAGCCTTAGATGGAAGACAGAAAACTGGTATGTGTCTATTGGTTGGAATATGGATATTTAGTCCGGATGATTGTATATACTTTCTAATAAACGTCATTGTTCGGTTCAATATGTTCCATGCAGACGAGACTCAAATGGATCTTCTTGCGCTCACTTGCCCTTTGCAAGCTGCATTTACCGTTCTGTGAAGTGCTCTGTCCTCAAATCTCACAAAGTAGTAGTTGATGTGGTCAACTATATCAATGTGTAAACCACATCCGACTTTACTTCCCCATTACTCAAAACTCCTATTAGACATGTGTGGTAGAAAAGCTTCACTTCGTTGGTTGAGAATCACCTATGATTCATTAAGTTGGTTTCGTTCGTGTTCCGGTAAGTAGTAATATATAGAATACATAAGTAGGTTCCTGGTGGCAATACCGTATTTATGGATGGCAAACAACACATGTTGAGATGATGCTATTAACACAAATTCCCAAGGAAGATTGCATCCTATTAGATAGGATCAATAAAGAAATGTTTCTCGCAACCTTACCACTACCACAATACGGATGCATCCATTTGGATAAGGTTAACCATAAGAACATCAATATTTTTAATGTGATGAAGGACGATAGCACTACACACATTCAACCAAACAACGTGAAGGATCGTGTTGGGGTGGTTTGGGGGGGAGGGGGGAGGCTATCACTACTTAAAATGAACAAGTGTAAGCCAAGGCAGGTCCCAAGACTTTTAATATCACTATTTTTAGGAATTGATCGACTTTTTATTTAAATATTTAATGTCAGTTTTACATACTTGACGTATATATTTTTCATGCAATTTTAATGTACTACTTCATTCTTGCGTGATTATTTAGAGTGCAGGTTAGTCAATGATTACTAAGAAATTTGTGTGTATGTATACATGTGTGCATGTGTATAGGGACCTAGGCTCCTAACCGAGCTAAGGAATATCTTGGTACCTTGACAATCATGTTTGCAACATGTATATGGGTCCAATGCATTCAAGAACATATTGAAAAATGAGGAACCTATAATTTACATGATAACAAGTAGTTTGAACGAAACCCAAGCTTTTAATAAGTGTGTGTTCTCAGAAAGCTAGTATGCGCATCTAGAATGGGTTTCTGAATCACTACGGTTAAATATAGTCAATTAATATGATAGGGTACTACGATTTAAGGGTGTATACGGGTTGTAAGAAAATATGACATCAGAATAGTAGTCCAGCTAAAATTTTAATTGCCATGTTTTCCTTTAAGAGATGATCTTGCGAATAATTATGTAATGAAAATGATGGTTTTGATGTAATATCTGATCTTGGAGTATGTTCAGTGATAATTCTTTCAATATAGTGTCCAGTTTTCTTCAAGTCACACTTGAACAATATTTGCAACAACAACTGGCTGATAATCATAGACAACATGTTGAAATTGTCCTCCTAGTGACAGGAAACAACCCTCTCGTCTCTATAGTAGTTCACACAATCACTGAGAATTCCTTTTGTTTAGAAGAATTGACAAGGAGTTGTCCCTTCTTGTTGGTGTACTAGCACCAACTTGCTCTCCATAATTGTTCTCTCTTTTTATCCCCCCTTTATCGGACATGACTTACTCGAATATTCTCAGTTACCACAACCAGAGATGACAACAATTGTTAGAGGCAATTGATGTGTCTGAGAAGTCTCCAGTACCTCTTTATTTATAGGAGAGTCAGGGTCAAGATTTTTAGTATATCTGGGAGTTGAAGGGAATGAGATTTATGAATTTTCGCATCCTATAAGCTACGAAATGGTTGGTTCACATGTGAACCGATCGATTGGCATGCGAGCCGATTGGTTCAACCCTTGAACCGACCGGTTCTTTATATTTTTTTATGGTATTTGTATTGACAATTAATATATGATTTAATACACAACATGACGTCAATACTAATTCTTAAATCAATCAAATTGATTCATCAAACAGTCGTTTCATAACACGAAACTATCGATTTATTGAGCTGAGCCGATCAATTCACTTTCTGAATCGACCAGTTCATTGACCATGCGAATATTGGTTAAATTGACATGACATCGTGAAATGATCAATTCAAAACTTGAACCGGTCGGTTCACAGTTCAGTCAATCAACTTTTAACCAATGTTGTTTAAGTTGAATACCTAACTCTTAGGTAATCAAGTTTTATTTGTATTCATGAATGAACTCATATTCCAAGTGTATCCTATGTGTTTAGTCTTATAAGTCCCAAGTTACGTTGACACTGAATGTCCATAACTAATTTAAGACATCACAAGCAATGAGTGGTATCTATCAACACATTATTACTATCCAAGTAATTCGGGAAGTTGGAGAATAACTTTAACAAACAATTGTGATTGATGTTGTATTGATTGTATAATTCCTTTGTCAATGATGTATGAGTTGAACTCAATGCATGGAACCGTTATCCTCTCAATATTCAATTCATGTTCCTTGAACTAGAGTAAACTATCTGAGATATATGTGACCTCAATATTATATATCGATTCACATGTACATGCACATGTTTTTCTCAGTCTCACTTATCAAGTGGCCTACATATCAAACTCCTATAGGAGGGACACATTCCATCTACATCACTCACAGTCATCCCTATGTGTCATAATGTACCCAAGCACCACCTTTATGGTAACCTTTATTAAAGGTCACAGTGGAAGATGTCAAAGTACACCGAACGTCATGTGACAAGTATCGTGACCTCAGGTTTAAGAACTACAATTACTACCATCACTATGGGAGATTATTTTGACTATCAATTAGACTTTTGTGTGTCACTTCTAAGGCAATTCTGTCTGATACACTATTCTCTAATAAGTACATATGTGTTCGATATGATATCACATATCATGAATGATAAGATTTTGTCATCAACTAACACACACTCTAGTTTTTTGTGTCATTACTATCTATCAACCTTCCACAATGACATCCTATTAGGGACATAACAAGAATGTACATACTCTTGACACTTGTATGATCTCATTATTTAAATCTTCAACCTGAAGACATACGTCGTTGAGTAATATCACTCTTTAGACATTTATATGTTTTATCATTACATCATTACGATTAAAATAGAATAAATCATAAGATTGCTTTTATTATTAATCAAATATTTGTAAGATATTCCATCACAACCGTCATACGATTGGCTCATTGGGCATATATATCAACATACTCCCACTTGTACTTAAAATCAATCACCCATGAATCTTACTTTTAGTGATCATAAACATGTCCATCATGTTTCTGCTGCACAAGTACTAATCCAGCGTGTTAGCAACTATTTTCCTTTAGTCTTTGTATTGCATGTTTCACATGTCCTCATTTTATAATCTCTCATATGAGATAGAATCATTGTAGTGTGCTATATGATATTCCTTGCCTAAATAGTAGCTCAACTGTTGTCATAGTATTTGTACCTATGTCATTAATGGTTGGAACATCCTTCAAGTTCATCTATATGAACTTTTAGATCCATACAATATCCTAGTTGTGCTCATAATACTAGGATATTCGACTTTTATTGTAGAATTTAAACAATAGTTTGTAGATCGAAACTTTTCCAACTTACAACTCTTGCTTGGTGGTCAAACACAAATTTCAGATTGTGATCATTAATTGCTAATTTAGAAACTTACATCTGTGTAATTCCTTACACCCGACTCTTCCGTATCACCATAACTTAGCAACTAATCCTTAGTGCTTCTCAAGTACTAATGGATGCTCTTTATACATTCAAATGACCTTCATTGGAATCTTACTAATATCATCTTATCATGTCCAATACTTACAAGATAATGAGATGGATACATTATATAGCATACATGATAGATTTAATGGCATATAAAATCTTACTCATATTTTTCCATTCTTTACAAGAGCTAAAATATAGGTTTTTTATAGACTAATCCCATGTACCATGGACATATTATCTCTCATTGAATCCTTCATGCTAAACCCTTTTAACAGATTGTCAATATATGTATTCATACTTAGGTCATGAAGCATTCCAGATTTATCTCTATAAATCTCTATTCCTATCACATAGGACACTTCACCTAAATCCTTCTTAAAGAATGTGCTTTCCATACCAAATTTCAATACTTATAGGATTGGGATGTTATTCACCATCAATATGTGGAATATAAATATGCTGCCACTAAACCTCTTATAACCATAAGTTTCATCTTTATTTTAACTAAAATCAAACTCTTTGACTGAAGATTCCATCTCTGAGATGTTTGCTTCAATTGCATTGATTGGTCGTTGTAGCTTACAAACTTTATTTACATGAATTGAGTTATAAAACCTTCAGAGTGTGCCATGTGCACATCCTCTTATTTATTCGTTTTAAGTAATGCAGTTCTAACATCCATATGTCAAATCTCATAGTCGTAAAAAGCTTCCACTAAATCTCATTGAATCATTCATTTTAAACTCTTTCAATATATTGTCAATATATGTGTTCATACTTAGGTCATGAAGTATTCCAAATTTATCTCTATATAATCTCTATTCCTATCACATAGGATGCTTCACCTGAATCCTTCTTAAAGAATGTGATTTTCATACCAGGTTTCAATACTTATAATATTGGGATGTTATTCACCATCAATATGTGGAATGTAAATATGCTCCTACTAAATCTTTTGTAATCACAAGTTTTATCTTTATTTTCACTAAAATCAAACTCTTTGACTGAAGATTCCATCTTTGAGATGTTTACTTCAATCACATTGATTGTTTGTTGTATCTTACAGACTTTATTTACATTAATTGAGTTATGAAACCTTGAGCGTGTGTCATGTATACTCCCTCTTATTTATTCCTTTTAAGGAATGAAGTTCTAACATTCATATGTCAAATCTCATAATCATACTAAGCTTCAACAACAAACATGATCCTAATAGATATAACCATGGCAATTGATAAACATATTTCATCATATTCAATGCTTTGAATTTGTTTGAAAATATTTGCAACCAATTTTCTCTTTTAGGTTATTCATATCAGTCTTCCTTTTAAAAATCTAACTACACCCTATGAACTTTATCCCTTTAGGTGGTGCCACCAAGGTTATACATTGGTGTACATAGATTTCGTTTTGGATATAATGGCCTCAAGCTATTTCTTAGACTATGGTCTCTTAATAGCATCTGAATAGATTGCTGACTCACAATTTTATGACCAGCTCACCATATTTCTTGAGTTATGAGATATCACAATCTTTTAAGCTCATGACATGTTCTACTAGAACTTATGAGTCATGTGTTATATAAGGAATTTGATATTACACAACAATTTATGATTTTCCTTCTTCCCATGGTATCTTCCTAGGTTCAATGTTTTCTTACTTATCTTGACCTTTCGAGTTTTGCTTTACTCCCACTTATTCCTTTAAAATTAAAATCCTCTCAAGGAATTAAGTTATCCAGGTAACAAATATTATATTAGTAGTGTTCAACAAACTAACATATATGTGATTTGAGGATAAAACTTTTTTAAAAACTATTTTCTTGTATAAGTTTCAATCCTTATCTTCATAAAATATATATCATGACATTTCTCATACTATATCTCATATGGAGTCTTTAATACAATTTTAGACAATACATCATTTTAGTGTTAAGCATGTACCCAGAAAGAAATTAGAAGATTATGTTTGATTTATTGAAAATCATACCATGAGTCATCAGGGAGTGACACCTTCTTTCTGATATATCATTATATTTTATATAGAGTTCCTTGTGATACATTATCACAGTCTCTCCAGAAGATTCTCAAACTATTGGTTAAAATACTTCAATATTTATCATATCAAAGTGTCTTATCAAGGTTATAATGTACTTTATTCATGATCTTCTTGAACACTTCAAAAGATTAATATTTCTATTTCATTAAATACTAATTATCATATCTACTAATATAATTAGTAGATATAATGAGGTACTAGTAACTATTCATAGCATTTCTTCTAAAAAGGTCTATGTACATTGGTATGTGCAAGTCCTAATAGAATGCTCACTCTCCCATTACATCTATTGAATTTTTTTGTCATATTGTCTAATAAATAAGACATGTATGTATTTAATGGTTCAATAATCAAAGAGTCTAGATAAACATCATCATGGATTCTAAAAATGCATTTCTCATTTATTTGCACCAGATGACAATGCTATATGTATTTATTGTTTGAGTTATCAAGTTTTAATCTTTTGATATTTACATTACAACCATCTATTTTTAGATCCAACAAACAAAGATCATAATATATTTGGGGGACTTGTCATAGAAGATCACATATTTAGAAATAAAACATTAACTATTATTCATAATCATCTTTGTCCTTACAAGATGCAAAAAGTAAAATGTTTCGATTATCGACATGAATGAAATAATAGTTCATTAACTCTATTATATGTCATGTGGAATGAGATAAATATGGGTTCTGACTGTAGTGAAAAAAACTCTTTATCTATTTGTGGTGAACAGTCAGATCTCATCTTTTCATAAAGGCTTATTTCTTTTCATATCCTGCATATTCAAACATATGTGAGATGTACATCCGGTATCATATACCTAAGATGAAGAAGTAATTGAATTTATCTCATAATTGTATATACCAGAAGTGGAGATCTATATCCCCTCCTTATTCTTCAGTTCCTCCAAGTTCCTTCTTATTCTTTAGTTCCTCCAGGAGGAGAGGATAATTCTTGTTCCAGTGTCCAAGCTGGTGACAATGGTGACAATTACCTACCTTATTCATACCTCCCTTTTCTTTGAGTGTTGAAGACTTGGACTCCTGGCCATATTTAGAATTCTTCTTATCTTTACCTTTGCCTTTAGACTTTCCCTTGGATCTACTGATCATCATCACAGACTTGGGTCTATCTTTCTTCATTTATGATTTAGCTACTCTCAACATGCCAAACAACTCTGTCAATGGCTTTTCAAAGTCATTCATATTGTAGTTCATGACAAATCAATTGTATGCCTCTGGAAGTGACTACATAATCACATTAGTGGCCAACTCTTGACCGAGAGGAAATCCCAGTCTAAAAAGGTTCTCCACATACCCAATGAGCTTGAGCACATGAGGACCTACTAGATCTCCTTCTATCATATTATATTTGAACAACACCTTAGAGACATCATATCTCTCTTATCTTGTTTGATCTTGGGACATGTTTTTAAGATATGTTACCATCTCAATAATATCTATGTTTTCATACTATCTTTGCAATCCATAGTTCATGCAACACATCATTAGGCATTGACATCAATGATATCTTTAGTATAATTTTTCTAAGCATCTTTGTCAGCCTTAAGTGCATTGGGAGTAGGTTCATCTGTTTCTGGTGCCTCCAAAACTTAGAGATTGTGCTCTTGTATGAGAACAATTCTCAACGTCCTATACTAGTCATGGAAGTTATTCACATTTAACTTGTCCTTCTCAAAAAATGATCGCAGAGAATATGTATCATTTATTGCATTTGATACTAAAATATAAATTTATAGTTTTTTTAAAATATTTTTCATTTGATTTGATTGAATATATTTTTGACAATATTTAATTAGGCATGTAATTAATTATCTCTCTTGATATATTGTTCAAATTAATAACCCTCACTTATCAATTCTAAAGATTGCAACACTCAAACTTTTATTGATTCAAGAACCAAAATAATTTAGTTATTACCCGACCACGTCAATATCCATAATCAATCATTAAGGTAGACAACTTTTTCTAATTATATATTATACAATTCTTGGGTAGATGGTATGCACAACTCTTTGTCATAATCATTTCTATGCCTCTAAGTGCTTAATCCCATTAAGATCACTTAGTTAAGTATGACCCAAGAGCCAACATGATAAAAATGCACCCCGCTTGATAAGCCACATAGCTACCATCACACTTCCACGATATGGATAGTACACCACGCTTGGCATGCTCATGTATAATCAATCAAACTTTTCATGTGTGTTGCTAATGGAAAGCATCTTGGACTTAATATTTTTTATTGAGAGGTTTTATATAAATACATATCCAATCACTAAATACATATAGTACATATTGTATACATGTTATATCCCACAAATAGAAACATAAAATTAAAATATACATTTATGACCATATTTTTATAATTCTTTAGAGCTACAAGGAATTACTACTACCTGAGGTCTACATCACATGCATCAACATGTTGTCAGCGAATATCTATGCTTGAATCAATCTGGATTGATCGATTCAACCCTTGAATCGGTTGGCTCACTTTTTGATCACTCGGTTGGTCTATCATACCGGTCGACTCACTTCTTGGTCGGCCAGTTGGTCTATTATATCGATTGTCTGTTCACTAGCCCACCATCTTCTAGACATCTCCCGTGGATCAGTTCCTCCTGTTATCAGTCTTCCTCGGTCCTCCAGTCGATCGGCTCGTTTGGCGTTGACTTCTCATTGTAGTAACAAGAATTATACTATCCTAAAGATATTAAATTTACTACTTGATAATGGGGAAACCTCGAGTTACATCTGGGAGAGCATAGGAAGGAGAGAATAATATTTTTACATATTGGAGAAGAAGGTAGATGTTCGGTATGAAAACTGAGATATAAACAAGAATAAGCAAACCACACAACCATACACATATATCTGGGTTACTGGCCATAACCATGATACACATCCACCTTCAAATTCAATTTTAGGGCGACATATGTAAATTGCATATATGTTATATCATATATATATATATATATTAGTTTGAGATTGTATGTGGTATTTAATCAAATATGTCATTAACCATTTTAAATATTCGTGTTGTATACAACAAACAAAAGGAGAAAATCAAAATCTGACCGTATCGATTAAATTCTAAAAAGTAATTGATTGACGTGGCTCTGATACTAGTGTAAGGAAATATGACATCAGAACAGGCATCGGAATTAAAAAAATGAACGGTCATATTCTCCTTTAACAAACAAACATGTCAATAACTATGTATTGGGAAATATAGCTTCGAGGTAATACATGGTACTAGAGAAAGTCCAACAATAATTCCCTCAAATGCAGTATACGAGTTTCTTCAAGTCACACTCAGACAACGTCTGTAGCAGCTCCTAGTTGATAACCACAGACAACAGTTTGACCTTTTCCTCCTAGCGACAGACAACAACCTCCTCACCTCTATAGTAGTCCACAAGGACCACCAGGGTTCTAGAAGTCCTTCTCGAAGGTGTACTAGCCTCAACTTACTCTCCTACAATTATTCTCCCTTGCTATCCCTCCTTTAATTTGATCGAACTTACTCGGGTTCCCTCAGTTATCACAACCAGAGACGATAATAATTGTTAGAGGCAATTAATGTGTCTGAGAAGCCCTTAGTACCCCTCTATTTATAAGAGAATTGGGGTCAGAGTTCTCAATCTATGCGAGAGTCGAAGGAGACGAGATTTTATGAATTTTCACATCCTACGAGCGGCAAAATGGTCAGTTGTCTGGTGAAATGATCAGTTGTTATGTGAGATGTCCAGTTCAACCCTTGTACCCATCATTTCATCATGGTTCCCAATCTCATTTGTATTGGAAATTAATATCTTATTTACTGTACAACATGACATCAACTCTAATCCTTGAATCAATCGACAAATGGTCAGTTCATAACATGAATTGGTCGGTTCCTTGACGTGAGTCGATCGGTTCACTTCCTGAACTGGTCAATTCATGAATCAAATTGGAAATATTGGTTGAATTGACCCGACACTCTAAAAGGATCGATTCAACACTTGAACTGGTCGATGCACATCTTAATCAGTCAATTTTGACTAAATTTATTTAAGTTGAATGCCTAACTCTTTAGTAATCAAGTTTGAACTATATTCATGAATGAACTCATATTCCAAGCCTATGTGTGTGGATTTATAAGTTTCAAGTTACGTTGGTAGTGCATGTGTATTACTAATTTATGACATAACAAGAAATGAGCGGTATCTAGCAACACATTATTGCTATCTAAGTAATTTAGAAAGTTAGAGAACAATTTCAACCTGCTATCTATAATTGGTGTTATAATGATTGTCTAATTCCTTTGTCACTGATATCCAAATTGAGCTCGAGGCATGGAAACATCATCGTCTCAATGTTCAATTCATGTTTATTAAACTAGAGTAGACTATCAGGGATATATGTGACCTCAATATTATATATTGATTCACATGTGCATGCCTGTGATTTTCTCAGTCTCACTTATCAAGTGGTCTGGATATCAAACTCCTATAGGAGGAACAAATCACACTCTACATCACCACAATCATCCACATGTGTAACAATGTACTAAGTACCATTTTTATGGTAACCCTTATTTGAGGTCACCGTGGATGATGTTAGAGTACATCAAACACCATCTGATGAGTGTAGTGACTTTAGGTCTAAGAACCACAATCACCACAGTTACTATGAGAGATGATTCTAACTATGAATTATGGTTTCTATATGTCACTCTCAAGGTGGGTCTGTCCATACACTATTCTCTAATAAGTATCTATGTGTTTGGTTTGATATTACATATCATGAATAATAAGATTCTATCATCAATCAACACACACTTTAGTCTTTTCTGTCATTGTTGTCTATCAACCTTCCACAATAATATCCAACTAGGGACATATTAAGAATGTATATACTCTTGATATCCGCTTGATCTCATTATTTAGGTCGTCAACCCGAAGACATACATCATTGAGAAATGTTACTATTTAGACATTCTTATGTTTCATCATTATCTTATAATTGTTAATAACAAAATAAATCAGAATATTATCGTTTTTTAGGGGAAGAAGATGGTCTTTATTATTAATTAAATTATTTACAATATATGTCATCACAATCATCATATGATTAGCTCTCTGGGCATACATACCAACATGGGTTGGATAAAGTCTAAGAGAAATGATATTTGCCAAGATAACCAGAAAACATCATATATGACAGGGGTGAAAAAAACATCCACCAAGTGGTGTGTAGAACAATGATGACATATGTTTGAGGAAATATGTTTTCAGTTAAGAAAATATGCAATGGGATGTGAGAACCACCTTTTGGAAAAGATTTCGATATCATGATCTGCTTCGGCTTCCAAATCTTTATCTAGTTTGTTAGATGCTAATTTCTCCATAAATGCACGCACTTGAGATTTATTTAGGGGGACTTATTTCATCATGATAATGTAAATGATAATGACATCAAAGACCCTTAAAAGTTTGTGTTTTTCTCCATGTTGAGTGAGGGGTTCTCAAATGGTTTGATGATTTCTTAAGGACACAATTGATGGTTAACTCATGTGTATATTAGTGAGAGATATTGGACCATTCCATGTACCAATTGGTTCAAGAAGAGGTGGGCAATGATATTTGAAAATTTAAAAAATGGTTTATTAGGGAAATGGATAATGACCTTGGAATGATAATAAGTTTTCTTTACAATTATGATAATAAAGTATCTATTTATTATTGACCCAAAAATTTATTCTTTGTCTATTAACATGACTGTTTAAATTAGTGTATGCTAATGGATGCCCCTATTGATGCAATGAGAGATGAAACCTCCAATGATGACATCGGCCATATGCCACGACCACATATGATTGATCTCATTAATATTTTGCATATATATAATATACATTTATTACCTTATTGTGTGATTATTGGGTCAAAATATTGTATTTTATTTTTATCTAATTTGATTAAAGAACTCTATAAACTATGATAATTCTCTACTCTTATATGGGTTAGTTAGCATAAATACAACTTACAAAATTTGAAGAAAACTAATAAGTTATAAGAAAATAAATGACCACATTTTTGTTTCAAAGAGAAATGTATGCAACTTATATTGGTCCATCACTTTTCGTAATGCTTCCCAATCCAACATTGTAGGATCTAGATAGGAATATTGGATTTTCCATATTCAAGCTTCATGCATGCTGAAGCGGTGCAACTGGTGCAACAACATAATGTCAAGACATGGAAAGAGAGAACCAACTTCCCTTAAGATGGGACAAATATGCAGTGATTTCCCAAGATATTAGCAACAAAGTATGTTTGAAAAAACAACAAAGATTGTAAAGTATGGAGTCATAACTAAAGAAGGAACAACAATATCCACCCACAAAAATTGTGCTTCATGAGTTCTAGAACTGTTTAAAGAGTTATTATAATCTTCAAATAAATAAGAATCAAATTGGTATGCAAGAGAGCCTGCATGTAAGTTAAAGGAAGGTGACACTACACCAAAATTGCCTAGTAGTGGCATTTATTCTAGTGGCTTTTATAAAACAAAGCCACTATCTTTCTAATATACAAACATTTTTAATTAAATGCCTCTAAACCACCTATTATAGAGTTTCTAAAAAGGACATATCATTAAAGGTATTTTTATTTTTAATTAGTGGCAATCTTAAATTGTCATACCAAATTAGAAAGTAATTGGTAACGCAATATTTACTTCCCGCGCTCCAAGTTTTCCCCCTCGTGCTCCAAAAGATCGTTACTATTTGGAGTCCGATTGATCTAGCTCTCCCGCTATCTCCCTAATTTCTCACACACTCACGAGCTAGACCAGCACGTGGAGCATCTTGGCCGATCGTCGCCCTAGCTGGGTGCCAGTGGATCGCGTGGAGATTGGTGGCAACACGCTGTGTGCCAGTTGCCAGTAGCGGAGTGCCAACTTGTCGGCCGCACGTAGAGTGCCAACCATCTGTCGTCAGGAAGAGCATAGGCAGGCATCATTCGACCTTCGCCCGCCATCTATTTGGACCGAGCCCAGCCGAAGCACCACCACATACTCAATCTGTCCCTTCGGCGCCGGCGAGCTCGAGTGAGGGACTCCGATCACCTGAGTCCAATTCCTCTTCAGGCAACCATCCAAGCTTTGCAACTTTATGAAGAGGTATGTTGTCGTCGATTGGTTGCATTTCATCTATTTTTGGTTGCATTTCATCAATTTAAATGTACTTCTTCCCTTTTTTACTAATCAGACCTGCCACATTTCCTTGTTTGCTTCTTTTGGTTGCATTTCATCAATTTAAACGTACTTCTTATTTTTTGGTTGATTCATTCATCATGGATGATGTATCCATGTTGATTCATTCACAATGGATGGTGTTTGCTGATTCGATGGTGTTTTTTGGCTCCTAACCTCGTGCTCAGATATTTGCTCATTGTGAAAGCTTTCTTCCCTTGGATTGAGCCCAATTAATAATGTTTCTCTAGTTTGTATTTGGATTATGGTTAAAATCACTCTTGCTTATTAGACAATGATCTCATTTGGATTTCATTGTGAACATGATGTTGTTCATAATGTTGTTGTTTGCAAACGAATTTGCTGTTAGAATAGTCAGTCATGTTGATTTTTGATTTCACCCATCATTAGATAATATAGAATATGCCCTATGCTCCACATTTGTCATTTTGTATAATAAAATTATCTGGTGTGGGTGTGAAATTATCCTATGTTTTGATTTATAAAATATCAAGGAATAGACTTTAAAAATTTATGTTATCTTAGAAAACTAAGTGGATGTTCTGTTTTGAGTAAGGATAAGTGAAATTTTGGACATAAAATAGAAAATGCAATCGACATGATGGGAGTAATATATCTAGGTTCATTCAAAATAATAATAATAATTTATATAGAAATGAACCATTTATAATGATAACTAAATAGATACAAGACATAAAAACGAATTACGTCACACTTATTTGAAATTTCCACAGCTATGTAAACAACTCAATTTTCACCAATAGTTTTGGTGTTTTTTTGGACCGATTAAAGTTAACAAACATATTGAGAAATATATACTAAACCAAAACCAAATAATGAAATCAAAGGACGTCTACATACATGATCGCCAACTAAACTAAGGATATGTGGTCCACCATTATAATACGGGGAACACTAATGTGTTCAAATTTCAACTTTCAAAAAAATGAATGATGAAATATAATCATACCATTTTCGAAAGTTTTGATGAATTAATACCAGAGATATATAAAAAAACCTAATAAAACCTATATTTTTTGTTTTTCTAATTAAACTAATATTGGTGCCTTTTGGAGCATGTCATGTAATGACCAACATGGTAATTTAGTCAACCATTCCCTGTGCATTTAGGTCTATCTTTTTGATGTCTCAATAGTAGGTTGCTTTTTATTAACAAATTATACTGATATGTGTTTAGTTTTGTGTTTTGTATATAGTAGGTTGTTTTTCAAATGATGGGAACCCTTTTGACATAAATATTACAAAATATTATACCAATTTGTGTCTAGTTTTGTGTTTGACTTTCCAAATAGTCTGAATTTTTTTTGCCCATGCAATTGTACTTTGATGTTTAATGTTCTGAAATGCATTGTGATGATTTTTCAGATGGATTCAAACCATCACTTAGTTTGATGCCACATTTTCCTAAATCGTGGAGTCCTTTATATTTGACCCATGGTCAATATTATTTGACAAATTAAAGTTAGGTAAAACTAACCTAAATACATGGACGTATGACTCATGTATTTTCCAATATTTTAGGTTACTCTTTAGAGCATGGTTTATAATTGATTGGTATGCATTCCTTAATGTTTGTGGACATGTTCATAATGTTTTTGGAAAAAATAAATGTGTGCTAATGTAACCTGAATCACCGTCCCTCGCTACCTGGCCTTGATTTTTTGTGGGACTACTACTTGTTGACCTGGGGTCAGTATGAATTTTCATATTAGTATGCATTCCTTCACATTCATGGACCTGTGACCTGGATAAAAATGTGGCCCCTATGAATCACATGTGGCCAACATATTTGTCTCCCTATTTTTACTTCAACATGCATTGTCATTTAAAATGTATCCCTATATAAGCAAAGGAGGCTTTTCCTAAGATAATTTAAACCTAAATTCCTTAGCATTGTCCATTTTTAGTTTAAAAACACGCCCAATCCATACATGAATGTATTTCCCACAAATGTCAAGCATGTTTTCCATGTTACTTTCAATCATTCTAGGTTGGGTTCAAAATATTTTCCTAAGCCAAATTATACATGATTTCAATAGAGATTTTAATTTAAGATTTACTGATTTTTTCCCACACTTAGCTTTAGTTGTGTTTTTCTATATGGATTGGATTGATGTGATTTTCTCCATGGATATGAATCACCACTTCGTTTCATGTCACATTTTCCTCAATTTGGGTCATATTATTGTTTTTGTAGTTTCATCTCATAATCCTGATACATTCAGGCCTGACCACATTTTGTATGCTTAGTTCATTTTTTGCTAAGTTGTTTGCTAAATTGTGGCTATCAGCAGGATTTAGACCTAACTTTAATAGGGTTTGGTTTCCATTTGAGCCAATGTAGCTAAATATGGCTATTTTTCATGTGTAAATCAAGTTGCATGACACACTTTGCAGTCATTGATACATGTGTTAGGAGTCTGCAACTGGTCTCTAAATCATGATGAGGCTTTACTATGGTTGTTAATGTGTGTTGACTTGCCTTAACCTATTTTCTAAACAAGTAGATGTCAATGGTAATTCAGTTAACCAATCCCTATGATTGATCCTAATTTAGTTTAGTATTGTTTTGCATTCATACACAATCGTGCTAAAATTTATAGTGTGCATTTCTGGTTTTAGGTTTGACTTTTGTTGATGTCACAACTTTACTGTGTGGGCATGACATTTTCAGTACATCCAATGCAATTAGTTTAGGACAGACCACAATTTGTATGCCTACTTTAGTTTTAGCCAAAGTATTTGCCAAATAGTGCTTGTGAGTCCGATTTAGACCTATCCCTAATAGGGTTTGCTTTCTACTTGGGCTAATACAACTGAACATGTCTCTCTTTCATGTGCCAAGCAAGATGCTGTTGGGTTTTAGGGGAGACAGAGAAGGCAGCGGAAACAAAAATTTCTCCCACAACCCATACCGAGGAAACGCGTCAACGTCTATATAATAGGAAAGGATGGTTTGCAGAATCATACCTTGTCCCGAGGCTTGCTCGGCGACAATACCTCGCGCAATGCGCAATCTTCAACTCCGGTCTTTGACGGTGTCTGTGCAGCTCATGGTCGCACCGGGACTGACGACTCCTACTCGAACCGGACTGTCGGATGACAGTTGTCCTCCTAAGCGGCAGTGTCCTCCCGCCTCTGTAGTAGTCCACACGGACCACCTGGAACTCCACACTCCTTGTCCCACAAGGAAGTGGAAGGAGTCACACCCTCCTGTTGACGTACTAGTCACCAACACGCTCTCCTGCCTCCTGCTGCAACTGCAGTTGTCCTTCCCTTACTGCACCTCCCTTTTGCGGGAAGCACTTGCTCGGGCTCTCTCACGGTTACCAAAACCAGAGAGAACGACAACTTGCAGAGCAACTGGTTGCACTGAGCTGTACTGTGAGAAGCCCCCAAATACCCCTATATATAGGAGAGTCATGGGACAGGGTTCTCCATCCCGGGCAATGCGGGACTAAAAGAAGGAGTAGAAGGGTTCGGGATTTTCCACAAAAAGCAACCATCTCGCAACCTGAACTGATCGGTTCACTGCTGAACCGGTCGGTTCAGCCACTGAGCCGATCGGTTGGACCTGAGCCGACCGTTTGGGGCACTCCAACCGATCGGTTGGTGCCCTGAACCGATCGGTTCATGGTCCTAATCTGGCTCGAAAAGACTTTCCTTGTTTCTTTCCCAATTGGTATCGAAATACCAATACTATTTCCAATCAAATTGGAAATCCTATTTCCAATCATATTAGAAATTGAAACGAAAGGAAAATTCTCACCAATCCTACTTTCCCAAGTTGCTCGATTGCACAAGTTGAACCGATCGGTTCAACACTTGAACTGGTCATTTCACTCTGTGCATGAGCCGATCGGTTCAACAATTGAACCGACCGGTTCAGCAACCTCAGCCGATCGGTTCATCACATGAACCGATCGGTTGGGAGTGCAGGTTGTGCAGAATCAGTCAAATGCGATTTCAATCAATCCGATACTCCAATCAATGCGTCCAACACCTTGAACCATATGATATTGAGTCATCGACTGATTGATGTTTAATTGAACTACTAAACTCCTTTAGTAATCAATCTAAACATTGCTTTGTGGACAAAACTCCCTTTCCAGGTTAAATCCTATGTGTGTGACCCTGCAGATCCATTTCACGTTGGCAGTGAAAGTTCATAACACTTATGACTTCACAAGCAAAGAGCGGTGCCTAGTCACATATCAATGCTACCCAAGTGAAAGTAGAAAGTTGGAGAACAACTTTCATCCTACAATCCGTGAATGGTGTTACAGCGAGTGTATAATTCCTTTTTCACTGATATCCCGAATGAACTCGAGGCATAGAACAGTCATCCTGTCAACGTTCATTCACTTCCTTGATCTCAGAGTAGACTGGAAGAGATATGTATGACATCAGTATCACATACTGATTCACACATGCGTGCACGCCTTTCTCAATCCTACTCATCAAGTGGCCATGGATATCAAACTCTCTTAGGAGGGACAAATCCCATATCTATCACTCACCCCTCAAAAGCCCCATGTGTCAAAGCCACCCAATCATCACCTTTATAACAACCCATGTTTCAGGACTGCGTTTGATGATGTCAAAGTGTGCTCAACGACATGTGTTGAGTGCAGTGATTTCAGGTCTAAGAATCACACTCACCACCATCACTGTGAGTACTGACTGTGACTACCATCTCATGGTTCCATGTGTCAAACTCACGGTGGGTCTGTCCGGTAACTTGTTCTCTAACAAGTACCTATGTGTTTGGTTTGATATCTCTATATCATGACTAATGAGATTCTGTCATCAACCAACACCACAATCTAGTCTTGTGTGTCATTGTTGTCTATCTACCTTCCACAATGACATCCGACTAGGGACATAACAAGAATGTACAAAATCTTTAGCATCCGTATGATCTCATCGTTCAGGTCCTCAACCTGAAAGCATACGTCATTGAGTACTGTCATTCTTTAGACATTCAATCTGTTCTATCACTATCTCATATGACTGAACCAGAAAGAATTGGAAGCTTGCCTTTGATGTTTATCAAATCAACCTCAATGTATCCCACCAATAATCCCATGATTGGCTCTCAGGACATACATACCAACAGACTCCCACTTGCACTGCGAGCCAATCACCCATGAATCATATTCATAGTGATCTTCAAACATGTCCCACATGTTACTGTGCTCTAGTGCCAACATAGTGAGTAATGGAAACACCTTGCCAAAGTCTGTACAAATTGCATGTCTCACATCTCTTCACTGTACGTCACACGTATGAGATGGAGTTGCCGTAATATGCGATCTAGTATTCCTTTGCTAACCTTTAGCCACATTGCATGATCAAGGATTCCAGACTTGTCATCAATGAGTGGAATATCTATAAGTTCATCTCATGAACTTCCAGATCCATAAAGTATCCATTGCTGTTCATTAACACATAGATACTCGACATTTCCTTTTTAAATGGTTTTATTGGAACACTTCCAATTATCAACAAACTTTCACTTTTATACATCTTATGTATATTTTGCGATTAATTTTCTGTCCTTTCGGAAGTTCGCATCAATGTAACTCTTTACATCGAACTCTTCCTTTGCTCCATAGAACTAGTACTTCACAAGCACTTATCAAGTTCTCATGGTGTTCCAGTAACCCTTACTGGAAACAGACAGACATCCACTCATCATGTCCTACATACGAGTTATCAGGATGAGCACATCATATTGTCATGTCCTACATACAAGATGATGAATGCATTTTACTCTTGCCATGTCACACATGCAAGAAAATGGGATGATAACATACATGATAGATCCATATCTATTCTTAGTGTTCCCATTCTTCATAAGAATTGGACACTTGGCTTTGGGATACTAACTCCATGTAACATGGACAAGTTTTCTCCCACTGAATCTGTGCATACTGAACACTTCAGTACAGATTGCCAATGTATGCTTTCTCTTTCCAGGTCAAGAGATTTTCAAGAACTATCTCTATAGATCTCTATTCCTATCACATAGGAAACATCTCTATCTTCCTTAAAGATAATTTCCACTTTTGGATTTCCAATCTAGAACATATCCATTTCACATCAATATGTGGAATGTGAATACGCTCCCACTAAATCACAGATCCCTTCTTTATCTTTGACACATCAGTCAAACCCTTTGACTATATTATCGAAGTAAAGATCCAATTTTGAGTTGCTTGTACTCAATCAATCACATTGATTAGTCCATTGTAACTTATAGACTTCATTTGCATTAGTGGATTCATAAACCTTATAGGCTGTGTCACGTACACATCCTGGTTTTATTCCTCATAGGAATGCGGTTTTAGTATCTATATGCCAAATGCCTTAGTCATTAAATTGCAATCAACAAGCATCATCCTTCTCAAAATGTTATCCATGTGTCTTAACACTTAAGACTCATTTGCACTTATGGATATGATCCAATGAGTGCTACCATTAAGGTCATACCTTATGGCTCACATGGAAGTCATTTAGGATGTAATGGTTTTTAAACCATAACTCAAGATTCGGTTCCTCATATTCATCTTGATAGTTGACTCATCACATGAACAACTAATCACATAGATAATTGAGGTGTATCTATTAAAGATATAAGAACTCACAACCCTTGTGATTCTTAATTTCTTTTATTAGTGTGGGGTATTCATTTATTAAAAAGAATTCAGTTATTTGATAATCATTCTCTAACTCCTTAGAGTATGATTCCTTCTTGATTCAGACATCACCATGCCTTAATCATGAGTTCATTATGATACACTATCATAATCACTCATAAGGATCTCAAACATTTGGTCCAAGTATTTCATTCATTGATCTCATCAAGAATTAATACTTTACCAAATTTGTACTTCATTTATGATAATCTTGAACACTTCAAGACATTCATATTGGTATTTCTCTAAACACCATTTGAAGTATTAGCATTTGTTCCAATAGGTATGTAAATACATCATATGTATTATACCTAATAGGATAATCACTCTCCCACTACATTAGTGAAGATTGATTAATCATGTCCAAGATATTCATGTCTCTTACTGGTTCTCTAACCAAAAGAGTCTATTTTTATCCATCATATGGAAACTAGAAATGAATTTCTCATGATCAATGCTAATTAGATTGTTTGAGTTATCTATAACTTTTAGGTATCATCTTATCTTATGCATATCAAATATGACAAGATAAATAAGGCATTGCCACAAAGATCACATCTTTAAGATTGAAAATACAACTTTATTAATTGTCATCATTGTCATACAATATGCAAAATAAAATGTTTCTATCTATTGGCAAGTATGAAATAGCAGTTCATAACTGTATTACATGCCTTATTGGCTGAAAATAAACTAAAGTACTCCTATCTATGAAGGCAACACTTGCCTCAAATAAGAATGCTTTACACTTTACATCTTGATATCATATATCTCAGAAGTGTTACAAGTTTACTTTCATGACACCTTTAAGTAGAGGCTTCAGTCGCCTCCTTCTTCTTTTGTTCTTCCAGGTAGAGAGGACAATTCCTTTTCCAATGTCCTGGCTTTTGACAATGGTGACAATTTTCTTTCTTGGTCACGCCTCCCTTGGCCTTGAGAGATGAAGGTGGCTTGGACTCCTGGCTAGCTTCCGAACCTTTCTTAGCTTTGCCCTTGCCCTTGCGCTTGGACTTGCCTTTCTTGCTCGTGATCACCATCACAGACTTAGGCTTGTCCTTCTTCATCTGTAACTCGGCTGTCCTCAACATGCCCAACAACTCTGACAGTGGCCTATCAAAGTTGTTCATGTTGTAGTTCATCACAAACTGACTGTAAGATTCTGGCAACGATTGCAGTATCACGTCAGTAGCCAACTCTTGGCTCAGTGGAAATCCCAGTCTCTGCAGGTTCTCCACATACCCAATCATCTTGAGTGTGTGAGAACCAACTGGATCTCCTTCTGTCATGACGCACTTGAACAACGCCCTAGAAACATTGTACCTCTCTTGCCGTGCCTGATCTTCATACATGTTCCTGAGATGCAGAATCATCTCTATGACACCCATGTTCTCATGTTGCCTCTGCAACTCATGGTTCATTGAACATAGCATCAAGCACTTTGCATCAATGGCATCATCAGAATGCTTCTTGTAAGCATCCCTTTCTGTCTTTGGTGCATTAGGAGCGGGTTCCTCTGGAATCGGAGTATCCAGGACATAGAGCTTACGCTCTTGAGTGAGAACAATTCTCAATGTCCGATACCAGTCGTGGAAGTTCGTCCCATTTAGCTTGTCCTTGTCAAGGACCGATCGCAAAGAAAAGTTGTTGTTTGTTGCCATTTGAACTAAAAAAGGAAAATATGCAATTTTAGTCCAAAACTCATTTTTGACTTATTTGATTGATTTGAAAATTTGACGATATAATTAGGCCTTTAATTAATTATCACTCCCACTATTTTAGTTCAAATTGACAGCCCTCACCATCAATTCGGAAGATTGCAACGTACAACCTTCTAGTGGGCAAGATCCTGAAATCCTCTAAGCCATGGACCAGCTAGGGCTGTCACCCACAACATAGATCTCTCAGGTAGGCAACATTTGCCAATTGCATCATATGCAACTCTTGATAAGATGTCATATACAACTCCTTGCAATGATCATCTCTATGCCTCAAGGCGCTAGATCCTATCTAGGTCACCTTGTTAAGTGCGACCCAAAGCAAACACGATGAATATGCACCCTGCTAGGGCAGACCCAAACATTCATCCTTCACGCTTCCACGAGATAGACGGTGCACCACGCTAGGGCGTGCCCACACTTGGTCGATCAAGCTTTTCACGTGTGTCGCATTTGGAAGGCATCTAAAACTTAATATTTTAATGAGGGATTTTGTTTTATATACATATACATATCCAATCACCACAACACATAGTACGTATCATATACATGCTATATCCCACAGAAAACATGCACAAACGATAAAAAGTTATGATTATGGCCATCCTAATGTGATTCCTCGAGCCAAGAGGAATCACAGTCATCTAGGTCAACATCACATGCAACCTGTACAAGATGAACATCTGTGCCTTGCCATCCGAGTTGATCATCTCATCACATGAATGATCTGTACTCTCCAGCCGGTCGTCTGAGTGCCACCAGCCGATCGGTTGGCTCCTCCAACCGATCGGTTCGCCTGGTCGTCATGCATCTCGTCATGTCCGCCACCCGCTCGTCTCGCTCCTCGAACCGGTCATCAACCGATCGGTTCACTCCTTGAACCGACCGTCTGAGCAGTCGTCTTGATGTCCACCGGTCTTCGACATAACAGGAAATAAAATCCTATTCTATTTATTACATTGCTTTAAAAAGGAAAACCCCGATTTACATTCGGGGGGAGCAAAGGTAGGAAAGAATCTCGAATTATTTCGAGTTACATCAGGAATAAAAGAGGGAAGATCGGTGCGCAGACCGAGATGCAAGCAACCACACACAACCAATCACAGATAGGTGTTTATAGGCCATAATCACGCCACACACATCCACCACAAAACTCGTTTAAGGGAGACGCGTATTGAGTGCATTAATGATACATATCATATATGTAATTAGGGATTTGTGGATTTAAGATTGGACATGCATAAAGCCGATATTATTCGCATCGTATGCAATAAATAAAGGCGACAAACCAAAATCGATCATATCGATATTCCTAAAATATAGAGCAGTTGACGTGGCTCTGATACCACTGTTGGGTTTTAGGGGAGACAGAGAAGGCGGCAGAAACAAAAATTTCTCCCCCAACCCATACCGAGGAAACGCGTCAACGTCTATATAATAGGAAAGGATGGTTTGCGGAATCATACCTTGTCCCGAGGCTTGCTCGGCGACAATACCTCACGCAATGCGCAGTCTTCAACTCCGGTCTTTGACGGCGTCTGTGCAGCTCATGGTCGCACCGGGACTGACGACTCCTACTCGAACCGGACTGTCGGATGACAGTTGTCCTCCTAAGCGGCAGTGTCCTCCCGCCTCTGTAGTAGTCCACACGGACCACCTGGAACTCCACACTCCTTGTCCCACAAGGAAGTGGAAGGAGTCGCACCCTCCTGTTGACGTACTAGTCGCCAACACGCTCTCCTGCCTCCTGCTGCAACTGCAGTTGTCCTTCCCTTGCTGCACCTCCCTTTTGGGGAAGCACTTGCTCGGGCTCTCTCACGGTTACCAAAACCAGAGAGAACGACAACTTGCAGAGCAACTGGTTGCACTGAGTTGTACTGTGAGAAGCCCCCAAATACCCCTATATATAGGAGAGTCATGGGACATGGTTCTCCATCCCGGGCAATGCGGGACTAAAAGCAGGAGTAGAAGGGTTCGGGATTTTCCACAAAAAGCAACCATCTCGCAACCTGAACTGATCGGTTCACTGCTGAACCGGTCGGTTCAGCCACTGAGCCGATCGGTTGGACCTGAGCCGACCGTTTGGGGCACTCCAACCGATCGGTTGGTGCCCTGAACCGATCGGTTCATGGTCCTAATCCGGCTCGAAAAGACTTTCCTTGTTTCTTTCCCAATTGGTATCGAAATACCAATACTATTTCCAATCAAATTGGAAATCCTATTTCTAATCATATTAGAAATTGAAACGAAAGGAAAATTCTCACCAATCCTACTTTCTCAAGTTGCTCGATTGCACCAGTTGAACCGATCGGTTCAACACTTGAACCGATCGGTTCAACACTTGAACCGGTCATTTCACTCTGTGCATGAGCCGATCGGTTCAACAATTGAACCGACCGGTTCAGCAACCTCAGCCGACCGGTTCATCACATGAACCGATCGGTTGGGAGTGCAGGTTGTGCAGAATCAGTCAAATGCGATTTCAATCAATCTGATACTCCAATCAATGCGTCCAACACCTTGAACCATATGATATTGAGTCATCGACTGATTGAGTGTTTAATTGAACTACTAAACTCCTTTAGTAATCAATCTAAACATTGCTTTGTGGACAAAACTCCTTTTCCAGGTTAAATCCTATGTGTGTGACCCTGCAGGTCCATTTCACGTTGGCAGTGAAAGTTCATAACACTTATGACTTCACAAGCAAAGAGCGGTGCCTAGTCACACATCAGTGCTACCCAAGTGAAAGTAGAAAGTTGGAGAATAACTTTCATCCTACAATCCGTGAATGGTGTTACAACGAGTGTATAATTCCTTTTTCACTGATATCCCGAATGAACTCGAGGCATGGAACAGTCATCCTGTCAACGTTCATTCACTTCCTTGATCTCAGAGTAGACTGGAAGAGATATGTATGACATCAGTATCACATACTGATTCACACATGTGTGCACGCCTTTCTCAATCCTACTCATCAAGTGGCCATGGATATCAAACTCCCTTAGGAGGGACAAATCCCATATCTATCACTCACCCCTCAAAATCCCCATGTGTCAAAGCCACCCAATCGTCACCTTTATAACAACCCATGTTTCAGGACTGCGTTTGATGATGTCAAAGTGTGCCCAACGACATGTGTTGAGTGCAATGATTTCATGTCTAAGAATCACACTCACCACCATCACTGTGAGTACTGACTGTGACTACCATCCCATGGTTCCATGTGTCAAACTCACGGTGGGTCTGTGCGGTAACTTGTTCTCTAACAAGTACCTATGTGTTTGGTTTGATATCTCTATATCATGACTAATGAGATTCTGTCATCAACCAAAACCACAATCTAGTCTTGTGTGTCATTGTTGTCTATCTACCTTCCACAATGACATCCGACTAGGGACATAACAAGAATGTACAAACTCTTTAGCATCCGTATGATCTCACCGTTCAGGTCCTCAACCTGAAAGCATACGTCATTGAGTACTGTCATTCTTTAGACATTCAATCTGTTCTATCACTATCTCATAGGACTGAACCAGAAAGAATTGGAAGCTTGCCTTTGATGTTTATCAAATCAACCTCAATGTATCCCACCAATCATCCCATGATTGGCTCTCAGGGCATACATACCAACAGATGCATGTTAGAATTTGCAGTCATTGATATGTGCATTAGGAGTCTGCAATTGGTCTGCTACACTCATTGCATATAATTTCCTCATTATATGTTTGTTGTAGTTTTTCAAAATTGTGGTCGTGAACGTGTGCTTGCTATCATGGTTTATTATCAAATTGCCAATGATTTGTTGTCTAAGGATGTAGATTTTGATGGCAACTTCTTTGGTTTAGATGTTGAAAACTTGGTTATGATAACTAACAATATGGAATTCCATCAATTTGAGTGGGACTAAATAAGAGGAGTGGTTGGAAATAGATCTTCATTACCAACTGCTAATCACACAACAATGAAGGATTAGTGAACATTGGACCAATTGCAAAGATATAGGACATGATCTCCTCTCTTATATTTCTTTTTAATCTATCACGTCTACCACAATAAAGTTGGTTATGACAAGAAAAAAAGGTTAACTGATGTTATACTACTTTTTCTGAAAATATATAACATCGTTATATATACTTATAATTGTTAGTACTTATATTTTTCAGTCTTTGTTCACCCACAACAGTGACTATGAACTGAGCCTCTATGCCAATGCTAATGTTCCCTAATGAAGAATAGTTGGACATCATCCTAGATGATCATTCCTTAAACCAACTAACCATACCTGAACATTGGCGTTTTCTAAACGGAAGACAGTACATGACTGGTGAAATGACCCTAAAATTTGGCAATTATTCACATGTGATCGAGTTTGAGTATGATTTGGTGGGAAATATTGTATCAAAATCTAGTTGGTGCGATTGGATTAGAAAGATGCTAGTGGATCGTAGCGACAAGCTTTTTCTCCATCCAGTTGGCCATAAAACCATCAATGTTTGGATAACCAACATCAACAACGAGACCCCCGACCAGCTATGGAGGTATCAGTGCACGATGGAGCTAACCAGCTCAGACAAATCTGATGATGAGTTCCCTGTCAGTTCAGATTCGTCTAAATACAGTGAGGAGCTCCGCGACACATCATCATCATCATCAAAAAGATCACGGTAGGTCCAATTAAAAAATATAATTGTCCTATCTTGTTTGTGTTTACACTTTTTGTCTTAAAGTAATTAATCCTCGTAGATACTTTCTTTTCTAAACTTTAGAAGAAGATTGCCACAATGAAAAGGCCTCAAAGTTACTAATGCATGACCATGTTGGTGTAATATTTAGTTGTCTATCTATCTAGACTTGTCTGTATTAATAGTTATGTTAATTATGCGCATTTTTAGGGGTATACCAACCCCTTTGTTTAGTTCCTATTTAGGGGTACACCCCTGTGTGTGGATGTAAAAAGATATTAATGAATGGAACTGTCCCCAAAAAATAAATGACGTGTGTGTTCCCATGAATGTTCCAAATTCACAAAACTATCCTATCTAATGACACATTCGAAACCCAACAACAAGATAGAAATATGCATATCCTATTATGTTACAAATTAGTGATAAATTTCATTATAAATGTTCTTTTATCCTTATTATAACTATGCTCTTTTATCATTATTATAAGTATTTAAAAAAATGCTTGGGCGCCCTCCTAGTCGGATAGGCTCACGTGAACTTCATTTGTATGATTATACTAGTATTTTCTCATATTGTATAGTCTTTTTTGATATGACATACTTACTCATATATGCTATATGTTTTACTATTTTTATAGAATGGATAAGTCTTGGATAGCATAGGATGACCGAACGAGCAGTAAATACTTATGTGGGGTATCAAAATTTTTAGATTTCACTTTTGAACATTCATCGATTGGAGACAAGATTGAATGCCCATGTAGAAAGTGTGCTAATGTATACCAGGTCACCAGAAAGACTGCATTGAGCCATCTATTATGATATGGCTTGTTACCAAGCTATATTTCTTGAGCTTTTCATAGTGAAGATGTCGATGTTCAAATGGATGCTCCTACTGATCATGGAGATTTCCTGAATGTTGAAAATTTACAAGATATGTTGTATGATACTTTTCTGAGCTTCAGTGAAGACAGAAATATGGAAGGAGTGGAGCAATCTAGTAATCAACATTTCAATGCTGATAAATTTTATATCTTGTTAAAGGATTCTGAGACAGAATTATATCCAGGGTGTAAGAAATATAGCAAACCTGCTTGCATCCTTAAATTCCATCACCTAGTTTGTCTTAATGGATTGAGTAAGAAAGCATCATCTATGTTTCTTACATTCTTTAAGAAGATGCTACCAGAAGGAGAACAGTTACCTAATTCATTTTATGAGCTAAAAAAGATGATTATTGGGTTGTGCTTAGATTGTGTGAAGATTCATGTTTGTCCAAATGGTTGCATATTGTTTTGGAAGGATTCTGCTGATAAACACGTCTGTGATACATGTGGAGCATCAAGATGGAAAATGATTACAATCCCAAATGATGATGATGAGCTTACAAAAAAACCCAAGAGAATACCTGTCAAAGTGTTCAGACACTTTCTACTTATACCACGCCTAATGCGGTTGTTCATGTCATCAAAAACCTCTTCCTTAATGAGGTGGCATGCAGAAGAATATGAAAAAGATGACAAGTTAAGACACCCGGTAGATTCACCTGCATGGAAAACATTTGATGTGATGCATCTAGAATTTACTGCAGACACTAGAGACATTCAATTGAGACTTGTAATTGACGGTTTAAATTGTTTTGGGACAATGAGTACTTCTTACAGTACATGACCTGTTGTGATTGTTCCATATAATTTATCTCCTTGGTTGTACATGAAGCCACCATATTTTATGTTGTCCCTACTCATTCCTGGACCAACTTCAACCGAAAATATAGATGTGTACTTGCGTCCATTGATTGATGAGTTGAAAGAACCATAGGATACTAGTGTACATACACATGACATTAGAATCAAGGAATTCTTTCTGATGCGTGCTTCTTTATTATGGACTATTAGTTCTAGGATATGCACATCTATATGGTTGGAGTACTAAAGGCTACAAAGTATGTCCTTATTGTAATAAACATACTGTCTCACATTGGTTGCCACATAGCCATAAAGTTTGCTACAGAGGACACCATAGGTTTTTCCCAACTAGCCACAGATTCCGAAAAGAAGAAAAGACATTTGATGGTGAGCAAGAATTTAGGTGTGGACCTAAACCTCCTTCTAGAGCTCAAATCTTGTCACAATTGGAGGACGAAAGAACTATAATTGGTAACAAAAGGCCAAGAGGTAAAGATTCAACACACAATTGGGAAAGGAAAAGCATATTTTTTGAGCTACCAAATTAGAAATCTAACATTGTAAGGCATAATCTCTATGTCATGCACATTGAGAAGAATATATGCGAGAGTATTGTTGGAACATTGCTAGGTTTGAAGGATAAAAGTAAGGACAACTTGAATGCAAGGAAGAATTTGGATGATATGGGAATCAGATTTCCGCTTCATCCAAAAACTGTTGGTAAATATACCATCCTACCTCCAACTTGGTATACAACGAGAAAAGATAAAAAATATTATTTTGCAACCTCCTAAAATCTGTCAAAGTTCCAGACGGGTATGTGTCTAATATATCTAGATGTGCATGGCCGAAGGATCAAAAGATGCTACCAATGAAAAGTCACGATCATCACGTGTTGATGCAACAACTTTTTCCATTAGATGTCTGTGATAACCTAGATTTTCGGATTCTCAATTTTCAAATTATGTAAGATTCATATATGATATTTTGATCTAGATGTATGGGTGGATACCTAATTGTTATAAAAAGGTTTTATCTAAGATCACAAATATATGCTGACGAGATTTATACACATTCATTATCATTTGGGTACTTATGAGGCTAAGGGATCCTATTTAATAGTCTCGATGAACTCAAGTGAAAATTTGACGAACAACGAGGTTATGAGGATCATAAAAAGTCCGTTGGAATTTAGTTGATGAAGATTTAATGATCAATTAAATTTTAGTTGAAGTTGATAGACATTTATAAGGTTAATTTAATAATTTATTTACATGATCATATGATGGAGTTTTGGCCTCAAGATTTTGTTGATATTGAAATACCATGGAAAATGGGCATACCTATGAGTTTTATTTAAGTATGTTATTTGGATATTTAAGTATGTTGGTGAGACACGTGCTGGGTTCATGGGGAACTACATGCGATCAATTCTTTTTTTCTTTTGTTGGTGATTTACAAGTTATGGAATCATCAAAATAGAAGTATACCGGGAATTTATAGTTTAACCATGGTGAGGTGGCTCTCGTGATTATACTTAGTGCATGCAGTATCGACTAGATTGGTTGTAGTGGTCGACATTTTCGGATCTCAGTAACCTCCTGCGCTAGATATCATCAGGATAGGAAGCAATAAACAGAGTCACTCAGCTTGTTACACATGCCTCTTGATTGGGTATGCCACAATAGGGAGGAGTTCCACGAGGCTACCAGGAGGATCCTGTTCACGCACGCTAAGACCCTTGGCTACCAGCTTGACCTCCTCCTCATTCTTATTTTCTCCAACGCTACCGAATCATAGATCACACCAAATCGTGAAGTACTTGACATGGGGCTTAGATCACGAGAAAGGAGGAGTCGACGACCTGTGCAGCAGCACTGACAGTGTTGTTCTACCGCAATGTTGATCAATAGATAGACCTGGTCCACCTGGATTCTATAGACCGTGACGTAGTGGCGCTTGGGAAAAAGAGAGGACGAACCTCTAAGGACTAGGGGACAACCGATTGCATTATAGATCTTCTCAACAGCGGCAAATTGGGTGGAGGAGAGCCCAACACGTACGTAGCCGTAGGCAGCGACCAAGCTAATCTTGGTCACGGCGACACTAAGCACTGGCTGGCGTAGTGCACGGAATACCGAAGGACGACAATGTCACTGAGAACAGAGGAGTTGGTCGTGGAGGGTTCTGGCGAGCGAGAGGAGGACCCCACACACACGTCGACACCTGAGCGAGGCGAGAAAGCCGACGCAAAGAGAAGAGAAGCTGGCGAGCTTCGGGGGTAAGAAACCAGTGGAACTCGTACATGACCTGATCTTGGCTACAGAAGAGAGGTCAATGGGGAGAGGAGCACAACTTGTTCACCGCTGGAGCAGATCCCGACGGCGACACTCGGGGAATCGGGCTGCGGGTGCCGAGCGTCCTGGCGTTTCACGCGAGAGGGAGGAAAGGAAGTTCTGAAACGGTCCAAGTCCTCAAATCTGATGTGAACTGGATATTGGCACCTAACCGGATCTGCTGAACCACGACTGAGTGTGAGTCCAGGAGCCATGAGCCACGGCCTCCCTAGAGCCATGTGGCACATCCTGATTGGCTTAGAAGGTAAATACTTTACGTAATGTGCAAATATTTGAAATAGGTTTAAAAATAGCTCCATTGGCCAATAAATTCCCCAAAAATATCCCAAGACTTGGAAAAATGTCCTCTACATTACTGGACCCTTAGATCAGACATTTTATGAACAAATAATGACGATATTTAATGTAGATGATAATACTTCTTTTTTAGATCACATTATTGGTATAATTAGGATATCATGGAAATTAAATATGAGAAAAATATTACTGAACCCTAGTATGTTTTGAAAACCAAATATGAACTCAAATTTGACTATTATGCCAAAATAAAAGGCCATTTCTCATTAAAACCCAATTTCATGTTTGTAACCTCATTTTAATTCTAGAAAATAGACCAGTCATTAGAAAATTACAAAAATTGGACCAGAAATGACACCCTAGTCAGTAGAAAAATATCAAACACAAGTTTAGATCAGTTTGAACCAAGGTTTGGCCTAAACCCTAATTTGGACTTAAAATACCAAGAATATGGTGTACCTATATTAATGATGATTAATTTCTTTAAATCAGGTGCTGACCGTTTATCTAGATGACCCTGGATGTAAATAGGAATCTCTGAATTCAGGTACGTGAGTTTATTTAATTATATGACTATGGTTTTCTTGCTTGCAATCAGGATATGTATGTATGCTATCTTCTATTTGTAAATATTTGATGTAGTATTGCTATGTAGTACTCGTTGTTTTGTCACTTGAAAACATAAATTATGAGTAGATGTTTTGTAGTTATTTAAGGTATTCATTATCCCCCTTACGAGGGAATAGATTAATGTTGGCTAGTACACCTCCCTAGAGCACACAGTGTACAGGGAGTTTTCCTAGAATACTTGGTACACGGAGATGGGCCCAATATTTATGTTTTGGTACTAGTCCACCTTGATAATGCAATTCATCTAGGAAAATGACTTAAATTGACGTATTTCGCTTAATAAAGAAGTGTTTTCTATGATTTTCTTTCCTTCTGTAAATCTTTTTCAAAATTATGAAAGCCATAAATATATGTATCTTTCTGCCCATGTACACAACACCTTGTGTGTTGATTTGTTGTTTCACGTATGTTTTAGGTTCAGAGATAGCATGGGAGAAAAGTACAGGATGTGAGCAAGTTGTACAGGTTGTACCTATTGTGTTAAGATCATGTTAGCATACATGTTATTAGACTTGTAAATTTTCATTCAATATGTAAATGTAAATCATTTGTAATAATTCATATTTTATAAATATACATGTGAATGTTGAGTATGTTATGGTTGTATGTTCATGTATGCATATTATGCTTCCGCATCGCTCTCTGATATGATTGCTAATGTTTTCGAATTTTGTCTTCTCATATCCATGGGGTTTTGAGAAGGTGAAAATCCAGGGACGTCACAGTTGGTATCAGAGCATGAACAATAGCTACACCTGACAATTTCTCATCATGAAACATAAAACTAATTTTCACCTTTCACCTTAAACCTTAGAAACTTAGTAAGTTGTTCTATAGGAATAAGTTTTGACTTAGCCTCTAGGTTAGAACCTAGATGTTCGAGAATTAGGTTTAGACAAGTGTGTGAGACCCTTTCCATATAGAGATCATATGTATGGGGTAGCTACACTAATCTACACCATGTTCTCACCATTTCACTAGGTGACATAGCACTGGACTATCTACTATGTGTGGGACACTCGTTTTGCTGATTTGGTTTTGTTTCCCAATCGGTTCGAGCCTCGACAGTTTTATCCGACGTCTTCTTTCTCGGAGGAAAACTATATAATATTTTATTAAATATATGTAAATATAAAATGTATCCCTCACACTGAAGAGTAGTTAGTGCTCATGCAATCTAAGTGAAAGGGAGTGACATCAGTCTAGAAGAGAGAATAGATCTAGATTAGATGTCTAGAGCCTCATAAGGTTATGTGATAGATAGATAGACAAAAGAAAGATGAAGGAAATAAGTATATAGAATCTTACCTAAGTTGATCTATGATGGTATAAGTTTCCTTATTAAGACTTGAGTTGTATATGAGCCGAATCCACTCTTAGAGGATCTATGCTAAGTCATGATAATGAAAGTATATTCCCTTTTCCTACTTAAGATAAGCTAAGTTAAGATAGAGATGAGTGTGCATGAGCCTCAAGCTCTTAAACAAGGAGGATATGTCTAGTGGTAGGATGAGATATGTGGTGAACTCTAGAGAGAGTAAGACCCACAGGGAGAAGGTCATAGGACCTAGCCTCCAATATATGAGATATGTGTTAAAAAAATGTCCTACACTAGATTACTCTTGGGTGTTGAGTTGAGTCCTTATGCATGATTCAAATCTATATGTGAGAATTGGGTAGATGACCCATATGATAAATTCAATCATTTGGCTGAGTTAGTTTGTAGCTGGAGTGACATATTTTTTGAATCTCATCATTAGTTGCAAGTGAGGTAATATATGAACTCTAGTTATGAGAGTATGATGCTTTGTGCAAAAGATACTCAAAATACATGTTCTCCCTTCTTCTTCTCTTTCTTAATATACGATGATAGAAACCTCACTTGAGCTATATAGACGATTTATATATGAGGAGTCACTCGTATAAGCTTGACCTATTCTATATCCCCCCCTATATCATACATGTAGTACCCAAGGTTGAAATTATGATAAGTTTGACTTTAAAATATTCCCTTCCCCTTCATATGAAATACGAAAGATACGATGCTGAGATTATGGGATAAACTTAGTATATTCTCTTTTTCCCTTACATAATACATGCAAGACATAAAAATTTGAACTCATGAACTTGATATAAAGATATTTTTGGATCATAGGATATATGATCAGAAATATAGTTCATAACTTTGTTCCTTCTCAATGTATGCTTCTAAGTTGAGTATGAATATCACACCATAGGGTGAAACCCTAATGGTCAAACATGTTACGTAAGCCCTTCTTAAGTAGAAAAATTCTAATACCATGGATGAAGATAAATCTCCTCTAATGCTGAAATCATTGTAAGATGTTAATGATGTTATATTTGAACGATCTGAATACCATGACATATAAACGAATTCCTCTTGAAATTTAAAAGTATGAACAAAACATGTATCCTTAGGGGTGATGTAATCCTAAGATATCATAATGTCATGTTATGGCTAAGGCTTTAAGTGATGCTTCCACATATATAGGGTAGGGTGGACACACCCAAGAATCTCTAGACCCTAAACTGAAAACTTAGAGTGCATGCAACTATGGTGGTCTGGGAACCTAAGCGATGATGATGTATATGAAGTTGAACTCCTAAATAGCCTCTTAAGAATGAGATTAGTTGATTTTCGAGGACGAAATTCCATCTAAGGTGGGGTGAATGTGATAACCTAGATTTTCAGATTCTCAATTTTCAAATAATGTAAGATTCATATATGATATTTTGATCTAGATGTATGGGTGGATACCTAATTATTATAAAAAGGTTTTATCTAAGATCACGAATATATGATGACGAGATTTATACACATTCATTATCATTTGGGTACTTATGAGGCTAAGGGATCCTATTTAATAGTCTCGATGAACTCAAGTGAAAATTTGACGAACAACGAGGTTATGAGGATCATAAAAAGTCCGTTGGAATTTAGTTGATGAAGATTTAATGATCAATTAAATTTTAGTTGAAGTTGATAGACATTTATAAGGTTAATTTAAGAATTTATTTACATGATCATATGATGGAGTTTTGGCCTCAAGATTTTGTTGATATTGAAATACCATGGAAAATGGGCATACCTACGAGTTTTATTTAAGTATGTTATTTAGATATTTAGGTATGTTGGTGAGACACGTGCTGGGTTCATGGGGAACTACCTGTGATCAATTCTTTTTTTCTTTTGTTGGTGATTTACAAGTTATGGAATCATCAAAATAGAAGTATACCAGGAATTTATAGTTTAACCATGGTGAGGTGGCTCTCGTGATTATACTTAGTGCACGCAGTATCGGCTAGATTGGTTGTAGTGGTCGACATTTTTGGATCTCAGTAACCTCCTACGCCAGATATCATCGAGATAGGAAGCAGAGTCACGCAACTTGTTATACATGCCTCTTGATTGGGTATGCCACAATAGGGAGGAGTTCCACGAGGCTACCAGTAGGATCCTGATCGCGCACGTCAAGACCCTTGACTACCATCTTGACCTCCTCCTCCTTCTTTTCTCCAACGCTACCGAATCATAGATCACAACAAATCGTGAAGTACTTGACATGGGGCTTAGATCGCGAGAAAGGAGGATTCGATGGCCTGTGCAACAACACTAACGGTGTTGTTCTACCACAATGTTGATAAATAGATAGACCTGGTCCACCTGGATTCTGTAGACCACGTCGTAGTGGCGCTTGGGAAAAAGAGAGGAAGAACCTCTAAGGACTGGGGGACAACCGATTGCATTGTAGATCTTCTCCGCAGCGGCAGATTGGGTGGAGGAGAGCCCAGCACGTACGCAGCCGTAGGCAGCGACCAAGCGAATCATGGTCACGGCGACGCTAAGCACTTGCTGGCATAGTGCACGGAATACCGAAGGACGACAGCGTCACTGAGAATAGAGGAGTTGGTCGTGGAGGGTTCTGGCGAGGGAGAGGAGGACCCCGCACACACGTCGGCACCTGAGCGGGGCGAGAAAGCCGACACAAAGAGAAGAGAAGCTGGCGAGCTTTGGGGGCAAGAAACCAGTGGAACTCGTGCATGACCTGATCTTGGCTACAAAAGAGAGGTCGACGGGGAGAGGAGCACAACTTGTTCACCGCTGGAGCAGATCCCGACGGCGACACTCGGGGAATCGGGCTGCGGGTGCCGAGCGTCCTGGCGTTTCACGCGAGAGGGAGGAAAGGAAGTTCTGAACCGGTCCAAGTCCTCAAATGTGATGTGAATCGGATATTGGCACCTAACCAGATCTGCTGAACCACGACTCAGTGTGAGTCCAGGAGCCATGAGCCACGGCCTCCCTAGAGCCACGTGGCACATCCTGATTGGCTTAGAAGGTAAATACTTTATGTAATGTGCAAATATTTGAAATAGGTCTAAAAATAGCTCCATTGGCCAATAAATTCCCCAAAAATATCCCAAGACTTGGAAAAATGTCCTCTACATTAATGGACCCTTAGATCAGACATTTGATGAACAAATAATGATGATATTTAATGTAGATGATAATACTTCTTTTTGAGATCATATTATTGGTATAATTAGGATATCATGGAAACTAAATCTGAGAAAAATATTACTGAACCCTAGTATGTTTTGGAAACCAAATATGAACTCAGATTTGACTATTATGCCAAAATAAAAGGCCATTTCTCATTAAAACCCAATTTCATGTTTGTAACCTCATTTTAATTCTAGAAAATAGACCAGTCATCAGAAAATTACAAAAATTGGACCAGAAATGACACCCTAGTCAGTAGAAAAATATCAAACACAAGTTTAGATCAGTTTGAACCAAGGTTTGGCCTAAACCCTAATTTGGACTTAAAATACCAAGAATATGGTGTACCTATATTAATGATGATTAATTTCTTTAAATCAGGTGCTGACCAGTTTCTCTAGATGACCCTAGATGTAAATAGGAATCTCTGAATTCAGGTACGTGGGTTTATTTAATTATATGACTATGGTTTTCTTGCTTGCAATCAGGATATGTATGTATGCTATCTTCTATTTGCAAATATTGGATGTAGTATTGCTATGTAGTACTCGTTGTTTTGTCACTTGAAAACATAAATTATGAGTAGATGTTTTGTAGTTATTTAAGGTGATCATTATCCCCCTTACGAGGGAATGGATTAATGTTGGCTAGTACACCTCCCTAGAGCACACGGTGTACAGGGAGTTTTCCTAGAGTACTTGGTACACGAGGATGGGCCCAATATTTATGTTTTGGTACTAGTCCACCTTGATAATGCAATTCATCTAGGAAAATGACTTAAATTAACGTATTTCTCTTAATAAAGAAGTGTTTTCTATGATTTTCTTTCCTTCTGTAAATCTTTTTCAAAATTACGAAAGCCATAAATATATGTATCTTTCTGCCCATGTACACAACACCTTGTGTGTTGATTTTTTGTTTCATGTATGTTTTAGGTTCAGAGATAGCATGGGAGAAAAGTACAAGATGTGAGCAAGTTGTACAGGTTGTACCTATTGTGTTAAGATCCTGTTAGCATACATGTTATTAGACTTGTAAATTTTCATTCAATATGTAAATGTAAATCATTTGTAATAATTCATATTGTATAAATATACATGTGAATGTTGAGTATGTTATGGTTGTATGTTCATGTATGCGTATTATGCTTCTGCATCGCTCTCTGATATGATTGCTAATGTTTTCGGATTTTGTCTTCTCATATCCATGGAGTTTTGAGAAGGTGAAAATCTGGGGACGTCACAATGTCACTATGTCTTTGTCCAGTAAGAATGCTAAGTCATGTATTATTAATCTTTGTCGCTATTTTTAAAGGTTGTGCACTAAAGTCATAGATCCAATGATTTTACTGCATTGGAAAATGCAATAGCTGTGACACTTTGTGAGATGGAGAAGATATCCCCTCCATGTGATTTTGACATAATGGTACATCTATCAGTCCATCTCGCTTATGAAGCTAAGATAGACGGCCCTGTTTAGTATTGTTGGATGTATCTGATTGAAAGGTAACTTTTCATACATCGTGATGACTTTACCTATTGGAATGTAATTTATCATAATATTTTCCTCAGATTTTTTATGAGGTATCTAATGACCCTAAAAGGATATGTTCGTAATAAAAGATATCCAGGAGGATCAATAGAAGAAGGATATATAGCCAAAGAGTGTCTAAATTTTTGTTCAAGATACTTGGATGGAGTTGAAACAAAATTAAATCGACCAAATAGAAATGATTCTGGCAAAGCAAATTTGGAAAATGAGCCAACACATGACAGTGATGATTGGTCTATTTTCTCGATAGTAGGTCGTGGTATTGGTAAAATGGTAACATATGTCTTGAATGAACATACATTGCAACAAGCCCATAAATATGTACTATACAATTGTGAAGCAATTGAACTCTACATTAAGTAAGTTAGTGACAATTGTCTTCTATTAATAAAATGCTATAACATATTCCAATGACATATTGCACATATTTTGTATTCAGGAAGCACTATGATATCATTAGGCAAAAAATTCTCAGAAGTCCTTAAAGGAGGTTCAGAGAATATATAGTAACTCTTTTGATGCATGGTTTAAGAAACATGTAAGTTTAGTTGTGCTAATTAAATTTGTTATGCTTCATGCATAAAGTCTAACAAACTTTTCTTTTGTTAGATTGAGATACTCTTAAAAATAGAGATGGTGGATGATAAAATCAAGTTTCTTTCTCAAGGTCCACATCAACTGGCCATTAAGTACAAGGGCTATATTTTCAATGGTCATAGATTTCATACCAAGGCAAAAGATGCAAATCGAACAACACAAAATAGTGGAGTCTTTCTGGTAGCTAAGACTGATTGTTATTATAAAACCACTGACTACAATACAATTACTAGAGATGTTACCTACTATGGTGTTTTGAAGGATGTTATTGTGCTCAATTATTATGAACACTTTAGGGTGACATTATTTAAGTGTGATTGGGCAGACACCTACTCAAAGAGGGGAATCAAGCGTGATGAACATGGGTTGACTCTTGTTAATTTGAGATGACTTCAATCTACAGGAGAATCATTTGTAGTGGCATCTCAAGTTGGACAAGTATTTTAGGTAGAAGATATCACTGTAAAAGGGTGGCATTTTGCTGTAAAGATTGCCCCACGAGATATGTTCAACATAGAAGAACAATCTTGTATTGAGAATGTCGAAGCTTATGTACAAGGTAAAACTAGAGGTGAGCCATCAATGACATCAGAGGATGAAGATACTGATTGTGACATAGTTAGATTGGATATGGAAGGAATCACTGGTGATAGTTCAACAATTGAAAAAGACCAATCCCAAATTCAGCACGATGATAAAAGTATATCTCGAAGTGATGATGACGACAATTTTAAATGAGAAGGAATCAAAATAGCAACCAATGTTTCTTTTAGTTTGTCATTATTATTTGACTTATATAAACCTTTTTTGGCTCAACGTATCTCTTTAATTTCATGTCTCACATTATGCTCTAGCTAGGTGTATGCATTTTGCATGTCTAACATTCTTCTTAATCAAATTTATCCTTGTCTCTGTTGTTGTTTATAATTATATTTGATTAAATATCTCTGGCTTTTGTTTTTAAATATTAATTATAAAATTATTATTATGTTGTTTATTTTTTTTGTAAATGTCTTCATTTATATGTGACTTGATATACTCAGGATGAGAGAACAGTACAGTGACAGCTGCCATAACAAGACAACCACAAAGAATGATAAAAATAACAACAATGACTCTTATACAATGACTCATTTATCTAGCATTACTCGACATGGTTGTTGGCAATCTTTGAAGTTGTCATTCTCAATTCGTTCTAAAATTTTTTCACTTCCCTTCCAACTAAAATTCAAAATGATAGAGCAAAGAAATTCAATAAAACTGCTGCTAGCTATGCAAAAACTATCCAATTAGCCACGTCTCCCCAAGACTCTAATATGGTTGGTGGTTCGAAATCCTCTCAAACATGCACAACTGAAAAGGAGATGGGAACAATGTTCCAAAATTAGCACAACAAAGAAAGTGGTGATAAAGTTACAAGATCAAGAAATTCACAACTATCTCATGTGCCCAATGTCAATACTTCTGTGTCTATTCATTCAAAAGCTGTACAGAATAGAGTTGTCAGTAACCAAAATAGTAATACATTTCCTGATAACATGGACCAAAATGACATCTCTGATCACCATGTTGAGTCATTGAATGTTACAACAACACCTTCTGATGGGCTAGGTAATCATTTTATTCATATCATTGTATTTATAGTGATGTATTTAATGATATATAATTTTCTATATATATTTTATCCTTTATGAATGAATGAATGCTTAGGTCAAAAACATCGATCACGTGGCGGAACACAATGTTTGAAAGTCTGGAAAAGAAAGCCCGACGATCCAATTCCCATTGAGAAAAATCAATTTGGACAACCAGTAGGTGAAAACCAATGTCACTTATAAAGTTTTCTGACAACCATTGTAAGAGATCCCAATCTTTTTCCACTAAACTATGAGGACTGGAGACAATTTTCAGCAAATAAAAAAGATTCTATATGGAATTATGTGAGGTATATTATTAGATTTTATTTTTAAATGGTTAAATGAAGCTTCTAATTGATTTCCTTTATGTCGGTAGAGTAAATTCAAAATGGATTCAGATCTAAAAGAGTAGACAATGAAGAGACTAGGAAAGAAATGGAAGGATCACAAGTGGGAGTTAAGGAGACTATACTTCCTAGAAGATAGTTCATACGAATAACAACTTGAACAAGTTGTTCCCCGCGTGGACAAGTCTCATTGGAAATTTCTTGTGGATTATTGGAGGAATAATAAAGAAAAGGTAATATTTTTTTTCTTCTATTCATTGATACTTAATGTACGTTACAGATAATTACTATGCACAATATTGTAATGTTTTCCACAAAGGAAGTCTATAACTAACAAGACAAGTAGAAAATTTCAAAAGGTTAGTCACACAATGAGAACCAAGTCATTTGTATGTCTGAAATATGATGTAAGTTAGTAATTTTTATGATCCATTTAGACAATTTAATGACATCCATTTATTTGATTTACAATAACCTTGTTTGAATGATAAAGATGGAGAAGGAAACAGATGGAGAAGTGGATCTCATAATATTTTTTGAGAAAACTCATCGTAAAAAAGATGGGAGCATAGTTGATGTTAAATCCGCCAAAATTTTGATACAACACATCCTATCCTATAGTATTATGTTACACATACTAATTGCAAAGAGGTATATATTTAGTATAAAATTCATCTCCTATGATTTGTTGTATGCAAAAAAAAATTTCTGAGGCAGGAGAAGAGATGTGAAGAAAACAACCTAATATTACTTCAGATGAAATTTATAGGCATGTTATGGGAGAAGAGAGACCAGGATATGTTCATGGTTATAGACTTGGACCATCACCTTCTAATATGTGGGGCAAGAACTGTAAATCCCGAGAAGCTGAAGAAGCGCAAAGGAAGCATTTCCAGGATAAGCTTGAAGAACAACAGTTGGAATTTGATGCAAAAATTCAAGAACAAAAGGATGAATTCAACCAAAAATTAGAGGAGCTACTTTCCTTAACTAGAGCAGGAAATAGTAAATAACAACATGTTGGCACTGGCCAAGTATGAATACATTTTATACAAGATGTGTGGTATCAATTATTTTCTATGTTGACTTTTATGGACTTATGACAAAAATAAAATAACTGTGCAGACAAACTTATCAATACAAACTCCACTCCATTTAAGACATTCATCATTTAAGAAGGGACAAGTATGTTTGTATATGTGTAAATTACACTTCATTTTATGTTTATATAACTTTTTTATGTAAACTGTATTTTATTTCTAAGATGTGTATCTACTAACTTTCACAGATCCAAATGCTAGAATAGCATTCAGTCGAGTATCTGAGGTTGACCCCATGAAAAGGGTGGGCGGTGCAATTTTAGGCTCATCATTTGTTGGTGTTTTTGTAGAGGTTGTTTTTTTGGACAACGATCCTCTAGTGAGACCTTATGATAAATATCAATCTTTTGATGATGTTGTTGGCAACGTCATAGCATGGCCAAAAATACATATATTGCCAAGGTGGACATAAAGTATGCTTATAATAATATATAATTGAAAATAAAAGTAGTATCTAAAATCATTTTCGTTTGCTACAGGACATGAAGATTAAACATAACTGCATTCTTAGATACTGTCTAGAGAGATGACATATATAGTTGTTTTTCTTTAATTCAATTTTTTATTAGTACATGATGATCCAAATAATGTTGTTTCATGTCCATTTTCATAGAAAATGTTGACAAATGACAATCCTATTTTGTTTTAACCTGCTTTTGATTTTGTTACGGAGAATCTTAGTATTATGGACAATACATTCACTATGAATGGTTTGTTGTTTTTAGATATGAGCAATGTTTGAGCATCTTGTTTGTGAGATTTACATCTGAGCAATGTTTGAGCTTCCGAGTTAGGTTCTCAAAACCTATATCTATAGTGAAAGTGTGTTATTTTTCTGTTAGATGCTTCAATGTGATACTTGCAGGGCATTCTATGCTAACAACAATATTCATAAGCTAGATGGTCTAGTTCATGAGCTATGGGGAATGCTTGTTTAATCTTACACTCTATATTGTGGGGTTTTTAGTCCCACGCTACAATTGATTTTCTGCATTTAGATAAGCATGCAATAGTCATCCTTTACAACTAATTGGAATTGAAAACAAGAGAGAATTTTCTATAAGAGAGAATGTGAGTGTCTGAAATCCCCGTGTGATGGATCATCTATGCATTTGTGATTTTTTTTGCTTCAAAATCTAGTTCCACATCAAAATTACTCTTAAGGTAGTTATATTTGTGTGATTGGGTCTGTTCTTGAGAGAGATGCCTTCACACTTTGCTTCTTAGTTGCTTATGGAAGCTGCATCTTATGGGTATCTACTCCATGAGAAGTGTAACATCCCTGACCTGGGTTATGAGTTAACCCTAGGTGTTTTGCCTAAACTATGTAATTAAACATTTGTGATTATCCCCTGGCATGTAATTAAGTTCCTGAGGAACATACATTTCCATTTCTGTCCTTTTTGAACAATGTTTTAGTATTGTTTTGTAATGCAGGGACCCATGTCCAAATTACCCAGTCAGAGGGGTTAACTTGCAAATTTCACATGTTGAGATGTTACTCTGATGATATGACATCATATGAGTGAATATGATGAGGTATGTTGGATTCTCCAAGCTTGGGCATCAAGATGCAACTTGTGGAGCAATCCTTGTGCTTGAAACCCTAATTTTGGAGTAAAGTGCAATTTACCCAAAATGTGGGGTGCAACTTGTAAAATATACCTTCTAGAGTATCTTTTGTGACTCTTAACATCATTTAGAGTAGAAATGATGAAGGGGGCGCTTCAATTAAATAATCAGATAAGAAGAATAACCTTAGTACTAGAATCACCAAGTTATAAGTTAGGAAACCCTTATATATGTGCACCTTAGTGATAAGACGACTTTCTTTGTCTTTAGTTCTTAGTTCCAAAAAGAGTTTTACCTAAGATGGGAGGAGGAGGGACGTGCAAGAAGAAAGGAGGGACCTAGATGAGAAATGGAGAAACTGGAGGTCCTTATGGTGGAAACTTACGCAAGCTATATAAGCTCCTTCTTTGCAAACCAAGTAAACGTATTTCCTTCACTTCTTCACTTATCACCTTGTTTGGACCGCCCAAGGCAGATCTCTGGAGCTAGAGAAGACGACCAACTTGTTCTAAGGTAAGAAGAGACCATCTTCTAGCTTGGGTTCATGGAGGAAGTTGGTTTATAAGGTTGGTTTTATGGTTACCTCACTTAGGTTTCTTGTTCTAGTCGATCTTCCCCAACCTTTTCTTGGAGAAATCACCTTTGGCCGACCTGTGGAGCTTAAGACGCCATTAAAGGCTAGAGAGCTTGGAATCTTGGAGCTCTAGGAACGACCTTTTAGGTGGGTTTTATATCTCTAAATCTTTTTCTCTCTTATACATATATTTGTTCTTGCATGTAGTAGTTAGTTCTTCTTCTTCCCCATCTTTCCTTGCTTTCTTGCAAGCAAATCCGTGAAGTAACCAACCTGTTTTGAGGTTGAAGATGGTGGGCGTGATTTCCTAGGTAACTTTACCAAATGACCTTGGACCATTTGGTCTAAACGGTTTGCAAACCGTTTGAAATCAAACGGTCTCAAGACCGTTTGATCTCATGCGGTCTTGTAAGACCGTTTAGAATCAAACGGTCTCAAGACCGTTTGGAAAGTTTGACCAAGGGAAGACTGTTTAGAGGTCTTCTGTACACATGTTGAATTTATCATCTACAAAGAATTGTAACCTAATTGCAAACCAATCACAAGTTGAAGTTACCTCAACCCTCTAAACCCTAATCGGGTGAAATTGCTGATTTCATTGACCAATTTTGGTGAACTTTGGGTTGAAGGGCCCAAACGGTCACAAGACCATTTGGGAGTTCACTCAAATGGTCTCAAGACCGTTTGGTGAATACCCAAGACCGTTTGGAGGTCTAGGGTTCAGATAATTTGATCAATTGAGGGTCTAATCACAATAGGTTGAAGAATTGATTGAAAGTGCTGATTTTACCTCATCAACTTGACTTAGATTTTGATCAAACTTTGGGAAAACGGGCTCAAGACCTTTTGGAGGATGTCCAAACGGTCTCAAGACCGTTTGGGCCCAATTGAGTGCCAATTGATAGGTTCAACTTCAATTAGACTCATGATTATCAATGTTGATGGTTAATTGATTACAAACCCTTATTCAAATGGTTTCAACCTTAATTGGCTAGCAATTAAGGGTCAATTGAGTGTCCAATTGGTTAAGGATAACCCTAATTAACTCAATTGATAAGTGTTTAGCAAGGATATGGCCAATTGAAGGCTTCAACATGGAAAACCCTAATCGATTACAACCTTTGAATCACCTTTGAGCTCCATGCAGTTTTGAGCCCATTTGGACCAAACGGTCTCAAGACCGTTTGGGGCCAAATGGTCTTAAGACCGTTTGGGCTCAAATGATCTCAAGGTCATTTAGATCCAATCAATCTCAAGGTCGTTTCATCTCATGCGGTTTCAAGGTCGCATAGGCTCATGCGGTTTCAAAGTCAACTTTTTCAAACGGTCAACCCACTCATGCAGTCTTAGAGGTCATGCGGTCTTGTTGGCCATGCGGTCTTGGTGGTCATGCGGTCTTGGAGACAAAGTGTCCAAACGGTCAACGCCCCCAAACGGTTTCAAAACCGTTTGGAGGTTGAAGGGTGTAATCGTTTGGGGATCTTTAGGGCTGTGTTTGCTTAGTAGTTTGAGGGCTTAATTGGTCCAATGGTGATCTAATCCAAACCCTAATGGTACCCTAAGACATTAAGGGGATAAATGCATAATAGATTGAACCATGTTGGGAATTAATGGTGTACATTACCAATGTTCCCTTGGAGGGTTCAAGTAGATGACACCTTTGTTTAAATCCAAACCCTAATGACATGATAGTGGTGGATTAGCTTATGTTAATTAAGATTGACTTGACCTAACTTATCTAGAGTGATGTAATCACCATCTATTAGTAAGAGGAGAGAGAGGGTCCCAATTATGGTTGAAATTCAAGTAAAGTACCTTCAATGTATATGAATGTGCATGATTAGGGTATGATCCACCTATGTGAGATCATGAAAACCCTAATTATGATAATTGATGAATCTTAACCTAATTCGAAGGCATCAAGGATGATGATTTCATGCATGGTGATGCTATGAGCTCAAATCACTATGTAGTGAATAGTAGACCCTAGCCCTAGGGCAATAACAGAAATGTGAATAGTAAACCCTAATTGATATTAATAAGGGAGCCTAGCCTTAGTAAAGGCATAAGGAACAACCCTTGAAATAGAATGCTTTTCTTGTCTTATAAAATGCTGATCTAGAAATGAAATGTATTATTGTCAAGTTGAATTGACTATGTAGGTTCTTATGAGAGATTACTCATAATCAGGTAAGGGTCATGATAAGGTATTCATTGAAGGTATGTTGTAGAATTTATGAATAATGATACATGCTATGTTGTTTATGATCAAGTGACAACAGATAGAGATGATGGGCTGTAAGAGCCAAGAGTAACATCAAGGTCTTGCTAGTTAGATGACTTGTGATGAATTAACATCCTTTTGATAACTGATGAGAGTTAAACTTGATTCATTTAGTATTCTTCTGCTATATCAATCCTTTTATACTTAAATGCTTGGAAACATGCTTGATGTTAAAAGGATACTGAAGTGCACCTAATTAATCAAGTATAACCATACATGTAGAGCCCTGATCATAGATCCATCATTGTCAGTAGTTAAATGATGGTGAAATAGGTTTTCCTAAGGGAACTCCTGGATCACATACTTTTGAGTATGTGGGGGAATATGGACGGGAATATCCTTATGTCCTAGTGTAGGAGTTGATGTAGATGTATCTTAATCTATCGACCCTACACTATGTGTTTATGCCGGGATGATGTATCACTAATCACCCGAGGAATCTTTTATGCCACACCGATGAGAGATAAACATGAGATCTTTCGATGGTGAAGAGAGTACAAAATGCCACTGTGACTCTAATAGCGAAGTACCAGAATACCCTTGTGAGCTATAGTAGCAGAGACACTAGATGTCCTGCATGTTGATCCTCATTCTGACTGAGGAAGTTGAGGTCATAAGAATCCAGCTCTTTTGATGACCTAGTATGATACCGATGCGACTTACTAGTGATCGGTTGGAGTATGAGCGGTATACCTCATCTCCACAGGGCATAATATTGTTTGTAAAACATAATCAACCGTGTAGTATATTTGTAAAGCATAATATTGAACTACGAGACATAATTATTGATAATACACTGTTTCTTTTAGCATACATGTTCTTCTTGTTCTTTAAATAAAGCTGCTTTACATAATACCCAATTTGATGTTGAGTAACTTAGATTACTTGCTCATGTTTTACTTATCTATTATAACAAAGCTTCTGGCGGAGAGTTATAACTCTCGCTGGGACAATTATTCAAAATTGTCTCACCCCGTAGGATTCAATCTTATAGGTGGTCGTTGAGGACGGAGGAACCAGCCTGCAGGAGAGCAGTACCAGGAGCAACAACACCAGGGGCAGCAGTGAGCCTCAGGTGGAGATCATGGCTGTCCAGTCTGTTAGTTAGAAAGTCTTATGTCATCTCTGTACTCTCAGTTCCTTGGAGTTTGTTGATCTGAGATCCTGATTTTCAATCTTGAGATTTTGTATCTTGTTGTATATAATCACTCAAGAAGTGATTTAACAGAGATGTAAACTATTTATCTTGCTTTTATGAAAGAAGTTTCATGGTTTTAAGATCTTGTCTCAAAAAGTTTTAATATTTCATGATTTTTCATATTCCGCTGTTATTCGAACGCGTCCGCTATATTTATATCGTGTTTTGGAGATCGGAGCCCACAATTAAATGGTATCAGAGCTCCAAGTTCGCTGAGTCTACAGAGACATAGGACTTAGAATGTCGAGTCCATCCTTAGTGTTCCTTTCTTATCTAATAGAGTCTTCTGCTCCTCAGGAGAAGAAGATAACTAAGGATGTCTGAGCCACATGAGTAGTACGTGGCCGAGAGTAGTGTAGCTGCACCCCGAGTTGGTGCAAGAAACCCAGAAGTGGAGCAGCCTGTACCTGAGCCACCTGTACAACCACCTCAGTTTGACCTAGCTGATATGGCAAACCCAGCTGTTCAAGCTATGTTCGGGCAGTTTATGGCTGCCATGACACACATCATCGACAGGATGCCCATGCCTGCACCTAGGGCACCTGCCCAACATGAAGGACAAAGTATCGGTAAGATGTTCGAGTGACTTTGCAGAGTCCAGGCGACCGAATACTTTGGCACCGCTGACCCCGCAGATGCCGATCTGTGGCTGACCGAGTTGGAGATAGTTTTTAGAATCCTAAACATCCACAAAGCTGAGAAGGTTAGACATGTCGTCTATCTTCTTAAAGGAAGTGCTGGTCACTGGTGGAACATGGAAGAGCAAAAGAGGCCTAGAGTGGAGATCTCGTGGGAAGACTTCCGTCGGGAGTTTGTCAATAGATACTTCCCAAAGACATTCCTGGACGAGAAAATCTCTCCGTTCGAGAGATTAAGGCTAGACATGATGAACATTAGCGAGTATGAGGCTAAGTTCATGGAGTTGCTGTGGTTTTGTCCGCACATGGCTGCCACAGAAGAAGAGAGGATCAGAAGGTTCGAGAAGGGTTTGAACGCCGACTTGTCTACTCTCGTGTCTGCCCTAGAGAATCGAGAGAGGTTCGCTACCTTCGTTGAGTCAGTCTAAAGGATAGAGAGATCCGTAGTCAAGAAGAGGCAAACCCATAAGAGATATCTGCAGTTCTAGGGTTCTTCATCTAGAGACTTTAAGAAGCCTAGATTCTCTGCACCTACACCTCCACCACCCAGATCTAGTTCTCAGACTCAGTGGACACCAAGTAGAGGTAGAGGATGGAGCCAACTGCCACAAGAGACTCACAGTTCAGCATCAATGTCAGTCACAGGGCCACCTAGGCCACAACAAGACAACAGCTGCTACAACTGTGGGAAAGTAGGGCATCTGATGAAGGACTGCAGGTCTAAGCCTATCAGTGTGACACAACCTCAGTGACAGAGTCAACAGGGATCCCAAAGAAGGCAGTTCCAAGGAGCAGCTAGAGGACGTGGACAAGCATCCCAAGCTGGATCGTCAACATCGACTCAACCTCAGGCGATAGCGAGGTTCTATGCTATAACCCACCAGATGCAGTGATCAACCCACGGGTTGTGGCAGGTCAGATGGAACTATTATATTATGATATGTCTAAATCATGTGTTGTATCTGTTTTGATTGATCCGGGTGCTACCCACTCCTTTATCACTCGAAGAGTGATTCGTAACTGCAATATGACAGTTAGTCATAGGGCAGATAGACTGTTGCTTGAGACTCCGTTGAGTGGGTCTACTGTGTTGTAGGAGGTATGCTCTCCCTGCATCCTCTTCTTTTCTGATTATCACATTCAAGTGGACCTTATACCACTTGATATGCAAGGATTTGATATAATCCTCGAGATGGATACCTTGGAAAGGTATAGAGTAGTCTTGGATTGTGAATCCAAGCAGGCTGTATTTGCTGATGATAGCAACACATGGATCTTTCAAGGAGAGAGAAAGATTCTACCTACCTGTCTAGTGTCAGCTATGGTTTCTGAGAAGCTGCTGAGGCAAGGATGTTATGCATTCTTAGCCCATGTGGTAGATACTACCATGGAGAGTCCCAACCTTGCCGAAGTTCCTATTGTTAGGGAATTCAAAGACATATTTCCTGAAGAACTTTCAGGTATACCACCGCCTCGGGAAATTGATTTTGAAATCAATTTGATCCCTGATACACAACCCATAGCCCAGACACCATATAGGTTGGCGCCTGCTGAGATGGCAGAACTCAAGAAACATCTTCAAGAGTTGCTTGAGAAGGGTTTCATCCGACTGAGCACTTCACCTTGGGGTGCTCCGGTCCTGTTTGTTAAAAAGAAAGACGGATCAATGCGGTTGTGCATTGATTACAGACAACTCAATAAAGTAACAATAAAGAATAAGTACCCCCTGCCGAGGATTGATGATCTCTTTGACCAGTTGCGTGGTGCAACCATCTTCTCAAAGATAGACTTGAGGTCTGGTTATCATCAACTTCGTATTAAGGACAATGACATACCCAAGTCTGCCTTTAGGACAAGGTATGGTCACTATGAGTTCATAGTTATGTCGTTTGGACTAACTAATGCACCAGCTGCATTCATGGAACTCATGAATAGAATCTTTTGACCTTTCCTCGATCAGTGTGTTGTCATCTTCATAGATGACATTCTGATCTATAGTAGAGATGCTCAGCAACATGAACAACATCTTCGCCGAGCTTTGACCTTGTTAAGAGAACATAAGCTATACGCTAAGTCAGCAAGTGTGAGTTTTGGTTGCCGGAGGTGTCTTTTCTTGGACATGTGATATCTGCCTCGGGTATTCGTGTTGACCCTAAAAAGGTAGAATTTGTTTTACACTGGGAACAACCGAAGACACCGACGGAGGTTCGTAGTCTTTTAGGGTTAGCTGGCTACTACCGGAGGTTCATTAAGAACTTCAGTTCTATAGCCCTACCCTTGACCAAGTTGACCCAAAAAGATGTTCCTTTTGTTTGGAGTGATAAGTGCCAGCAGTCTTTTCATTTTTTGAAGGAGAAGTTGACAAGTGCACCTGTACTGGTGCTACCTGAGCAGGGCAAGGGATACATAGTTTTCTGTGATGCCTCTAAGAATGGACTCGGATGCATGTTGATGCAGGATAAACAAGTGATTTCTTTTGCTTCCCGACATCTTAAGAAACATGAGGAGAATTATCCGACACATGATCTGGATTTTCTGCCGTGGTTCATGCCTTGAAGATCTGGAAACATTTTCTCTACGGAGAGACATTCCAGATTTTCATTGATCACAAGAACCTTAAGTATATCTTCTCTCAGCATGAACTTAACATGAGGCAACGTCGCTGGATGGAGTTAATCAAGGACTACGATTGTACAATTGATTACCATCCAGGGAAGGCAAATGTAGTTGCAGATGCTCTGAGTAGGAAATCATCAACACCATCCTCTGGTAGGGCACAACTAAACTCTTTAGTATGCCCTAGGAGAGATATGTTTATCTCCTTAAGGCAAGACAATGTACAGTTGAAGGTGTCATTATTAGCCGGGTTGTTGGCTGAGATGCACATTAAACCTACCCTAAGAGAGAAGATTAGAGAGGCACAACAAGTTGATGCTGCAGTTCAGCAGATCAAATCAGAGTATGGTAATGAGAAGCGAGATGGTTTCCATGACTCAGGTGATCAGGTGGCATGTTATCATGGTAGGATGATAGTATCGGATGTGGATGACTTGAGGAAGTTAGTTCTGTAGGAAGCTCATTCTTCGATGTATGCCATGCATCCAGGGAGCACGAAGATGTATCGAAACTTAAAAGATATGTATTGGTGGCCTGGGATGAAGAAGGATGTTGCTGAGTTTGTTCTGAGGTGTCCTGTATGTCAGCAGGTTAAAGATGAACACCAGAAGCCTGCAGGGACAATGCAACCTTTACCCATACCCCAGTGGAAGTGGGACCATGTGACCATGGACTTTGTTGTTGGCCTACCTAGGACAAGCAAAGTACATGATTCCATCTGGGTAGTTGTTGATAGGTTGACAAAGACAGTGCATTTCTTACCTGTCAAAACAACCTATTCTGCTGAGAAGTTGGCACAGTTGTATGTGCAGGAGATAGTGCGTCTACACGAAGTTCCAGTCACCATAGTATCAGACAGAGGTCCCCAGTTCACGAGTCATTTTTGGTAACGAACGCACAAAGCTTTAGGCACCCAGTTGAGGTTTAGTACAACCTTTCACCCACAGACTGATGGACAGTCGGAAAGGACTATACAGACCTTGGAGGACTTGTTGAGAACATGTGTTCTCCAGTTTACAGGGAGTTGGGATCTGCACCTAAGATTGATAGAGTTTGCCTACAACAATAGCTATCAACATAACATTGACATGGCACCCTATGAAGCTTTGTATGGTAGACGTTGTAGATCACCGGTATGTTGGTATGAAACTGGTGAATACCAGCTGTTAGGTCCTGATCTTGTGTAGCAGACTACAGAGAAGATCAAGGTAATACAACAACAGATTAAGACTGCACAAGATAGGCAGAAGTCATATGCTGATAAACGTCGTAGACCCTTAGAGTTCCAGGTTGGAGACAGAGTGTACCTCAAAGTCTCGTCTTGGAAAGTAGTTCTTCATTTTGGAAGGAAAGGGAAGTTAGCTCCTAGATTTATGGGGCCTTATCCAATCATTGAATGGGTTGGGAAGGTAGCCTATAAACTAGAGTTGCCACCAGAGTTATAGAAGTTACACCCTGTGTTTCACATTTCTATGCTGAGGAAATGTCACCCTGATACCGAGTCAGTTCTGCAACCTATGGAGGTAGAATTGAATGATGATATAACTTATGAGGAAGGACCAGTGTCGATCCTTGATAACAGAACTAAAAATCTTAAGAAGAAAGAGATAAGTCTTGTGAAAGTCCTATGAAATCATCGTGGAGTCGAAGAAGCCACTTGGGAACTAGAGGAAGAAATGAGAAGGAAGTACCCTGCTCTTTTCTCTTAATATGCTTTATCAATTTCGGGGACGAAATCCTTGTAAGAGGTGGATAATTTGTAACATCCCTGACCTGGGTTATGAGTTAACCCTAGGTGTTTTTCCTAAACTATGTAATTAAACGTTTGTGATTATCCCCTGGCATGTAATTAAGTTCTCGAGGAACATACATTTCCATTTCTGCCCTTTTTGAACAATGTTTTAGTATTGTTTTGTAATGCAGGGACCCATGTGAAAATTACCCAGTCAGAGGGGTTAACTTGCAAATTTCACATGTTGAGATGTTCCTCTGATGATATTACATCATATGAGTGAATATGATGAGGTATGTTGGATTCTCCAAGCTTGGGCATCAAGATGCAGCTTGTGGAGCAATCCTTGTGCTTGAAACCCTAATTTTAGAGTAAAGTGCAATTTACCCAAACTGTGGGGTTCAATTTGTAAAATACACCTTCTAGAGTATCTTTTGTGACTCTTAACATCATTTAGAGTAGAAATGATGAAGGGGGCACTTCAATTAAATAATCAGATAAGAAGAATAACCTTAGTACTAGAATCACCAAGTTATAAGTTAGGAAACCCTTATATATGTGCACCTTAGTGATAAGATGACTTTCTTTGCCTTTAGTTCTTAGTTCCAAAAAGAGTTTTACCTAAGATGGGAGGAGGAGGGACGTGCAAGAATAAAGGAGGGACCTAGATGAGAAATGGAGAAACTAGAGGTCCTTATGGTGGAAACTTACCCAAGCTATATAAGCTCCTTCTTTGCAAACCAAGTAAATGTATTTCCTTCACTTCTTCACTTGTCACCTTGTTTGGACCACCTAAGGCAGAGCTCTGGAGCTAGAGAAGATGACCAACTTGTTCTAAGGTAAGAAGAGACCATCTTCTAGCTTGGGTTCATGGAGGAAGTTGGTTTATAGGGTTGGTTTTATGGTTATCTCACTTAGGTTTCTTATTCTAGTCGATCTTCCCCAACCTTTTCTTGGAGAAATCACCTTTGGCCGACCTGTGGAGCTCAAGACGCCATTAAAGGCTTGAGATCTTGGAAGCTTGGAGCTCTAGGAACGACCTTTGAGGTGGGTTTTATATCTCTAAACCTTTTGCTCTCTTATACATATATTTGTTCTTGCATGTAGTAGTTAGTTCTTCTTCTTCCCCATCTTTCCTTGCTTTCTTGCAAGAAAATCCGTGAAGTAACCAACCTATTTTGAGGTTGAAGATGGTGGGCATGATTTCCTAGGTAACTTTACCAAACAACCTTGGACCATTTGGTCTAAACGGTTTGTAAACCGTTTGAAATCAAACGGTCTCAAGACCGTTTGATCTCATGCGGTCTTGCAAGACGGTTTAGAATCAAACGGTCTCAAGACCGTTTGGAAAGTTTGACCAAGGGAAGACCATTTAGAGGTCTTCTGTACACATGGTGAATTTATTATCTACAAAGAATTGTAACCTAATTGAAAACCAATCACAAGTTGAAGGTACCTCAACCCTCTAAACCCTAATCGGGTGAAATTGCTGATTTCATTGACCAATTTTGGTGAACTTTGGGTTGAAGGGCCCAAACGGCACAAGACCATTTGGGGGTTCACTCAAACGGTCTCAAGACCGTTTGGTGACTACCCAATACCGTTTGGAGGTCTAGGGTTAAGATAATTTGATCAAATGAGGGTCTAATCACAATAGGTTGAAGAATTGATTGAAAGTGCTGATTTTAGACCTAATTAGGGTTCAACCCTCATCAACTTGACTTATATTTTGATCAAACTTTGGGAAAATGGTCTCGAGACCGTTTGGAGGATGTCCAAACGGTCTCAAGACCGTTTGGAGGATGTCCAAATGGTCTCAAGACCATTTGGGCCAAGTTTGGGCTGAATTGAGTGCCAATTGATAGGTTCAACTTCAATTAGACTCATGATTATCAATGTTGATGGTTAATTGATTACAAACCCTAATTCAAACGGTTTCAACCTAATTGGATAGTAATTAAGGGTCAATTGAGTGTCCAATTGGTTAAGGATAACCCTAATTAACTCAATTGATAAGTGTTTAGCAAGGATGTGGCCAATTGAAGGCTTCAACATGGAAAATCCTAATCGATTACAACCTTTGAATCACCTTTGAGGTCCATGCGATTTTGAGCCCATTTGGACCAAACGATCTCAAGACCGTTTGGGCTCAAACGATCTCAAGGTCGTTTAGATCCAATCGATCTCAAGGTCGTTTCATCTCATGCGGTTTCAAGGTCGCATAGGCTCATGCGGTTTCAAAGTCAACTTTTTCAAATGGTCAACGCACTCATGCAGTCTTGGAGGTCATCCGGTCTTGTTGGCCATGCGGTCTTGGTGGTCATGCGGTCTTGGAGACAAAGTGTCCAAATAGTCAACGCCCCCAAACGGTTTCAAAACCGTTTGGAGGTTGAAGGGTGTAGTCGTTTGGGGATCTTTAGGGCTGTGTTTGCTTAGTAGTTTGAGGGCTTAATTGGTCCAATGGCGATCTAATCCAAACCCTAATGGTACCCTAAGACATTAAGGGGCTAAGTGCATAATAGATTGAACCATGTTGGGAATCAATGGTGTACATTACCAATGTGCCCTTAGAGGGTTCAAGTAGATGATACCTTTGTTTAAATCCAAACCCTAATTACATGATAGTGGTGGATTAGCTTATGTTAATCAAGATTGACTTGACCTAACTTATCTAGAGTGATGTAATCACCATCTATTAGTAAGAGGAGAGAGAGGGTCCCAATTATGGTTGAAATTCAAGTAAAGTACCTTCAATGTATATGAATGTGCATGATTAGGGTATGATCCACCTATGTGAGATCATGAAAACCCTAATTATGATAATTGATGAATCTTAACCTAATTCGAAGGCATAAAGGATGATGATTTCATGCATGGTGATTCTATGAGCTCAAATCACTATGTAGTGAATAGTAGACCCTAACCCTAGGGCAATAACAAAAATGTGAATAGTAAACCCTAATTGATATTAATAAGGGAGCCTAACCTTAATAAAGGCATAAGGAACAACCCTTGAAATAGAATGTTTTCCTTTCTTATAAACTGCTGATCTGGAAATGAAATGTATTATTGTCAAGTTGAATTGACTATGCAGGTTCTTATGAGAGATTAATCATAACCAGGTAAGGGTTATGATAAGGTATTCATTGATGGTATGTTGTAGACTTTATGAATAATGATACATGCTATGTTGTTTATGCTCAAGTGACAACAGATAGAGATGATGGGTTGTAAGAGCCAAGAGTAACATCAAGGTCATGCTGGTTAGATGACTTGTGATGAATTAACATCCTTTTGATAACTGATGAGAGTTAAACTTGATACATTTAGTATTCTTCTGCTATATTAATGCTTTTATACTTAAATGCTTGGAAACATGCTTGATGTTAACAGGATACTGAAATGCACCTAATTAATCAAGTATAACCATACATGTAGAGCCCTGATCATAGATCCATCATTGTCAGTAGTTAAATGATGGTGAAACAGGTTTTCCTAAGGGAACTTCTGGATCACATACTTTTGAGTATGTGGGGGAATATGGACACGAATATCCTTACGTCCAAGTGTAGGAGTTGATGTAGACGTATCTTAATCTATCGACCCTGCACTATGTGTTTATGCCGGGATGATGTATCACTAATCACCCGAGGAATCTTTTATGCCACATCGATGAGAGATAAACATGAGATCTTTTGATGGTGAAGAGAGTACAGAATGCCACTGTGACTCTAATAGCGAAGTACCAGAATACCCTGGTGAGCTATAGTAGCAGAGACACTAGATGTCCTGCATGTTGTTCCTCATTCTGACTGAGGAAGTTGAGGTCATAAGAATCTGACTCTTTTGATGACCTAATATGATACCGATGTGACTTACTAGTGATCGATTGGAGTATGAGCGGTATACCTCATCTCCGTAGGGCATAATATTATTTGTAAAACATAATCATCTGTGTAGTATATCTGCTAGGTTTGAACTATGAGACACAATGATTGATGATACACTGTTCTTTTTAGCATACATGTTCTTCTTGTTCATTAAATAAAGCTGCTTTACATAATACCCAATCTGTTGTTGAGTAACTTAGAATACTTGCTCATGTTTTACTTATCTGTTATAACAAAGCTTCTGGCGGAGAGTTATAACTCTCGCTGGGACAATTATTCAAAATTGTCTCACCCTATAGGATTCAATCATTTAGGTGGTCGTCGAGGACAGAGGAACCAGCCTGCAGGAGAGCAGTACCAGGAGCAACAACACCAGGGGCAGTAGTGAGCCTCCGGTGGAGATCCTGGCTGTCCATTCTGTTAGTTAGAAAGTCTTATGTTGTCTCTGTACTCTCAGGTGCTTGGAGTTTGTTGATCTGAGATCCTGATTTTCAATCTTGATATTTTGTATCTTGTTGTATATAATCACTCAAGAAGTGATTTAACAGAGATGTAAACTATTTATCTTGCTTTTATGAAAGAAGTTTCATGGTTTTAAGATCTTGTCTCGAAAAGTTTTAATTTTTCGTGATTTTTCGTATTCCGTTGTTATTCGAACGCTTCTGCTATGTTTATATCGTGTTTTGGAGATCGGAGCCCACAAGAAGAGATCATGGGAGAGAATAAAGGAAGGATGTCACTCCATAAATGTAGTCATTGCAATGAACCACACGATGAAGAATGTGTGCATCCATTGGCTGATAAGGAGCGACAGAGGTAAGTGGTTACAAGGCATCACTAATGTCTGGTCTTTATATAGATTTGGGTTTTCCTTCTTACTGATGTGTGCTAGGTTCTACTATTATACTGCAGGTTTTCCTTCTTACTGATGATCTTTATGGATAATCATATGGCTTCATCTTGCTATGGCTCTTGTGCTTCTTCCTGAAATCTACTGCCTTTTGTTAGCAGGGTGTGCTTGAAGATGGCAGGGTTTCTTGGTGGAGAGAGAGCACACCTTTCTCATTGTTTTTGTTGGGATGGTCTCGATTCGGAAAGGAAAAGAAACCAGTTGTTTGTTAAATCAATAATTTTATAGTATTTCATGAATGGCAACACGCCTTCTTGAATTTGTATGAACATTGCTTTATTTTGTTCAATCCTCGGTCATACCAGTCGTTCCATTACTTGTTATTTTTATTCTGTCTTCTTTTTATCTGGATTATGGTGTTTCACTCCCTCTTCTTCTCCATTTATTTGCCCACCTACTACATGGTGTCTTATCCCTCTTCAGTCATGATCAACAATGTTCAGGGATTAGATACTATCAAGGCGTCTTTGAAATGCCATGAGTGGGCCTTTAGCTCTAAAATCACTCTAGATAATGATTGAAAAAGTCTTTACAAACTTCCTGGTGTACTTTGCACTATATGAACAAGCTGACTTATTAATATATTCTATGACTGCAATGTAGTTAACATTTTATTATATGGTTAATTTGTTTGTTACTGAACCATCTATATAAAAACTCATTTATCCTACATTGTGTCACCTACTATTTCAGCTGGAAGGTAGTGAAGGATGTTCTCCTATCTCACCACAGAAGTTGACACCCACAAAGCTTTATGAAGTCATATATGTTCTAGTGGGAATCAACTATAGGTCATCAGGGCTGAAAATAGACAAGTCATTTGGTTCAATGGGGTAAGGAAGGTATGTGTGGTTGGCAGTGCTTCAACAAAGATGTGCTTTCTAATGTTGATGTAATTATTTTTTGACAGATTAAGTTGATCTTTCTTGTTGTTATTTAGTTGCTTCCTTCTGTTGGATTGTTTGTGGCTCAGTTTGTCAAGCTAATCTTTTTAGCATGCCAATGTGTCAATGTACATAATGAACCAAAGTCTCCATATTACAAATTCTACAGATGGGGCTACTGAATAGCAGGTCTGAGATGATCTAAGATGACTAAGATGTATGTCAAGACATAATGAACCAATGTACATAAGCTGTCAGACGAACTTCTCAGGAGGTGGTAAATGAACCATAGCATGTATGGCATTGTTCTGATGGTAAAATGAAGTGGTTGATACTTCTTTTTGTTAATAATCACTTTGTACAAGTATCTCTCGAGCATACTTTATTTGGTATATTGGTATATTGGTTCTGTTTTTCCATTTTGAATGCATCTGCAATCACATCTCTTTTTTATGCCTTATTTAAATGTAAATAATGGGTACTATCTGATTTTTCTTCTTCTATAAAGGCTCATCAACACAATATAATGTATGTTATGTTTCTAATATGCAGGACAACCTAGGAGGCATCTCGTCACCACTGTATGGAGTATCTTTGTGAGCTCTAAAAAATTGGTAGTTGGAGAATATCTTGAGGTTGATTCTGGCCGGGGACTATCTCATTCAACTTGGATAAGAGGTTCATGAAGAATGTGAAAAGTCACATAAATCACATCCAAGTACATATCTATAAGGCTCATTTTAATTGTTATCATGTTTTATATCAAGTTGTCCCTAGTATTAATATAATAGATTTACAAGAGTGATCTCCCAACTAGTAAGAAGAGAGATAATAGAAGATATATCTTAATTTGGATACTAGTACATAAAGGCATTCCTTGAGGGACAAATACACATTTTGGAATGATCTCTATTTGGTCATGTTTGGTGTAGGAGGATATCATGTTAAGATCCTATTCAATAGTAGATTTTTTTATCAGCTCACTCACATGAATGAGGACATACCTGAAACAAATTAAGTATTGTGTCCAAAAGCCAACCTCTCAAGTATCCAATTTTCATTCCAAATGTTAGCCTCCGATTTGGCATTAATGTTCCACCCATATGCTCTCCACATGTATCTTGGGCCAAAAATTCACTGGGCATTCAAGAGATCACATACCCTATAGTACCTAGCTTTTAGTACTGAAGCATCAATCGAGTCAAAACTTTTGAAAAAAAGTCAAACTGGTTTTGCAAGGAGAAAAAAATTAAAGATTTTTGGAAGTTTGAATCCTAGGCCCCAATTGCTTTTTGGTTGACAAAGTATTGTAAATTTGGTGAGAATTTGGCATCCCTGCTGTAAGATGGCCACAAAGAGACAAAGCTTCCTCCTCTTGCCTCCCCATATATTTTTGACTAAAATTCAATATTATTTTTTGCAAAGGCTTTCTTGGTTTGAAGAGTTTTCTTCCTGATTTGAGTTAGTAGCTAAGATGCTGAGTAGTGATCATTCTTGCTTCTAGTTTTGATGATGGAATGCTTTCTATTTCTCTTGAGTTCACATATGACTCTTATGGTTCATTGAAACTTTTGATTTTGGTTCTTTTCATAAGTCAATTGAAATATTTATTGTTTCTTTCCAATACTAGTGTTAGTGTGCTTATGTTTGGAAGCCTATAATGGTAAATCTCTACTCTAAAGGCCTTCTACATTACTATTATAATCTTCACTAATAAATAATATTTATTCTTAGATTTTTTTTTTCCAAAGACTGGTGTTAATTGGGAAGGGTGAATCATTCAGAGGCAATTGATTAAAAGTAGGAAACATATTATATCTAGGATGAACTCTTTTTGCCATTCCACTGAAAATGAAAAATATTTAGATTCATTCGTCAGACAACCTACATATTTACACAGACACCACACAGACACCATTGTATGGATAATTATTAGGTTGGTTCAATTTACTATACATTTTAGTACATTATTAACATGATTTCGTTTAGACATGTGGTTTAATCCCACATAGGATACCATGAAGGTATGTCAAGGACCTAGCTAGCATTTGTAAGCCTCATTGGAAGACATGCTAGTTAGTTATTTGCAATTTTAGATTCTACTTTTTCTATATACAGTTGAGTTCCATGTTAGCTTCACCTGACAGTTAGTCAACTGAGTTACTTGTTTTCCCTTTTGGCACTCTGTGTGTAGCAGTAAAAGCTTGTTAACATGTCACCTTAAATAAATGGTCAATGAAGTATGTTTACAAAATCTTATGATAGAAATTGGTCCAACTTTTGCATAAACAGTTCTTATGGTTATGATATCTTGACATCGGCTTGAGGAGGAGTAGAATGTGCAATATGTATATTTACTTAGTGTGTACAACATGAGTTTGTACACATGTTTAGTGTTCTACGTTTATATCTTTTCTAGATTCTTGGTTTTATGTACTAAGTGATGATTTCTTCTCAACTATAGGAAGAAGGTCAATCTCTTGTTTCTGGTTTGTTGTAAAACTTAATTAAAAGTTTAGGAACAATTACCTTGTTCCACTTAATCTCATAATTATCTGATGGTTTTTAGCTTCATACTTGCATTTGTTGTTTTGATGCACTACAAGCTAGACCCTATGGTTGCAGACTACTTTGGTAATGGAAATTGAGGATATATGTGCTCTGATATCATGAAAACTGATGTTAAATCTGGTAATTGGCATTCTAGGATGAAGGCAATTATCTCCATTATGGTGAGTTAGGTCTGCGTCAACTCGATGTCATTGTGATGCACTGCAAGCTAGACCCTATGGTTGCAAACTTTAGGAAATTCTTTTGTATCCAAGAAATATACAAGTCAGTGGGAGTGCTCTCAATCCATATATTTGGTTTTTGAACTTTTATAAATTCAGTATACCTCACTAAAACCAATTTTTTTATATTTTGCCAGGTATGCTCTCATGGAGATGGGTGATGATAGTCTAGATCTCTCAATGGGCATGTTATTAGAACTTCAATTTAGAAAATGTACTTAGATCCTTAAAGAATTCGTGGAAAAGATTCCCTTACCTCTTGAGTATGCAAATATGTCCTTCATACTAGTAGCTCACCGTTCAAATGAGGTATTCAGTATTTTCTGAGCATTACTCTTTTGCATAATTACTATATCTAAATATATATACGTCGATTTCTACCTAGGTATTTATCGCAATTATCCCCCATTCTAAGCCCCTCATATACACTATCATCTCAAGTCAATATTTTTTCGTGTGAGATTACTCTGTTGGATTCGGTCATGCACATAGAAGCTTTTTTGAGCAGATTGTGCTCCTCTTCATGCTTGCTTGCACAATGAAGGTGTCTGTCATATTTTTTCTCTTATATTAAGGATCATCAACTTAATGATGGTGTTTTTGGTGGTGTTGAGGACATTCTATATATTGTCGTAGGCCTTCTTGTATGGCCAACAACATCATACAACTATCACAATGGCTCCAAGCAATATCAAAAAAGTGTTGCACATAGTGTAAAGATCTACCATGATTGAGTAGGTTTGTCTCTGTAGTTCATATATTGCACATGGTGTTGGGTTTTAATATAGCTCCCCTATAAATGCACCAAAGTGCGTCTATTTTTCTGGTTATTGGTGTCCAACAAGGAAATCTACTTAAGCACTCCTTTTCTTGTTGGATTTGCATTATGTTATTTTATAGGTGAAGAAGGAATGTCATCTTGGACTCCTTTCACTCTATCACAATGATGAAAAACTCATTGGAGACATTGGTGTTGTTTCTCAGTCTCTATCACTTATCCTAGATCCAGGCCCAATCTTTGGTCTTTATTTAAGTATCATAAAGACATAAATGATTCATCCTTTTTTTGCCCCATACAAGACCTAGATCTGGGATTGTTCATGCTGACATTTCTCATTTAGAGCATGAAGGCAAGATTTCCATAGACCTCTGTATTTCCAAGGAGATTCTCAACAATATATCACCAACACTCTTGCCACGATGGATAATTTTACCTTAGGATATGACCCGTACTGTGAGATCTTCTTCTCCAATCATATTTAGAGGCCTAAGATATTTTTTGGTCTCCAAACAACTACCCATACTTTTTTTGCATATGTATTAGATGATTTCCATTAAGCAACCTTTGGCACTGTCTTAAACACATTACAGTTGGTGATGAATTGATACTTGGTGATAAATATTTCCTCCTCTATGAAATTTTGTACCTCAACACCTAGGGTGATAAAGATGTACATCTTCATTCAAAACTAGATTATAAGTTCCATAATTCTAGGTTATAAGTTCCATAATTATGGCATTTGTTCTCACCTAATTGCTAATACAATAATAGTTAAACCAGCTTGTATGTGGATAAAGCAAAGCCATGTGCATGTGCATAAAACTGAACACTTCTGGAATTGATGAATTGATAATTGCTAATACAATAACAGTTAAGATCTGCCTTGGCTAGAAAATGTATAGTAAAAAATCTCATTTAATAAAATAAGAAATGTTATACAACATTTTCCATGTGGGCATATATACAATATATAAAAGATCTGCCTTGGCTGGAAAATAGATTTGTCTTTACAAGTTTTGGTTTAGATTTTTAGTATGTGTTCTGACTTGCTCATGTCGTCACTTGAGTATGCTCTTTGAATCTTATCAAGTGGAATCACTATGTGAATGAATGTCCGTCCAAGTCACTGAATATTGCATAAGCTGGAGATGTTATGCTCCTACGGCTGTTGTAGAGTGCTAGCTATAGCTGTGCTAGTAGTAGCAGCAAGAAACATAGGACAACTGCCATCAGATATACCATGGGTAGAAAACTACTACCATGTGGTATGGTAACTAGAAACCACACACCAAGAACATTGCACATCATCTCTGTGAAGGAAAGTGTGTGTCATGATGCGCTGCAATGCAATAGAAGGTTGGATAGAGAGAATAGCAAAACATATCATAACCATAACCATAACATAGTAGAAATTGTGCATATCTAAGATTAACAAACAACCAGTCACTATTGAGGATATATATCTTATGTTGTGTTCCCCTAACCCAAAAACTCAATTCAACCTAGAATATGGCATCCCTATTGTCATTTAGGGTCAACTTTTATGAATTGTTATTTCATAAATGTACTTGTCACACAACCATTTGAAATAAAGAAATAGGTAAATTTTGAGTAAACCATTACATCTTCAGGCAAGACAATTTTTGTAACAAGTAGGGAATAACCACTAAAAACCCCAATTTGTGTGGTGTTCTTGGCGTCTGTTAGCTTTACTAGTATGCTCCAAATGGATTAATCATTGTTTTCAGTTAAGAATTTCTTGCTCCTGCAAGTGATGGTATACATTTAATTTATTTTTTGTGCTGCTAAGGATAGAATATAATTAACTTTTCACCATAATATTAATTATCTGAATACATAGCAGGAAACAACTATAATTAATCAGATTTACTTAACATGGCTTTCATTACTTCTCTTACAACCTTTATTTGGTCATGTTCTCGAGGGTAGAAACTTGTCAGCAACATGTAGTATATCTAGGTTGAACAAATAATTTGATCAAAGATTATTCAAGGTTTGAGTTGAAAAGTGAATCATACGTACGCTAAATGATGTGTATTCTTCATATAGGGTCTTCGATCTCCCAAATCATTTGTGTTTGTTGTGTGTTGCAACAGGAGGTGGTTGTACCATGAACACTCTAGGGACATTGACGAGAAGTGTAGCCCTATTCTTGACAAACCTGCAGGTACGAGAAAGAGCAGATCTGATGTATAGCAGACCTAATTTCTTCTCTAGCTTTTGGAAATGAGGTTTGAAGTCAAGTAGTCAAATCAACTGATTTCTTCTCTAGTTGAAATAGTAGATCTGATGTATTAGCACCTGGTAGATCTAAAATAGCTAAAATAGTAGATCTGATGAAATAACAGAACTGATTTCTTCTCTAGCTATTGGATTTTCAGAAATGTACAAAACATGTTTGCCATGACCACCGTTTCTATGATATTAGGGGAACCTAGAGTGTGGGGTGTACATCAGAAACATGCCCCTACTGGCTCTGATATCATGTGGTTTGATTTCGGCAACAAGTGGTATACTATAATGCATTCTAGTAGACCATTCAGAATTAGGGACAACAAGGACCTTGAGAACAAGTGGTATACTAATGGCAGTGACAAATGTGAGACTCCAACTATTACTGACTAATGGTAGTGCCATGGAGGGGATGTCTAGAGAATAAAGTAGCCGACTACAAGTTATCCATTATCCTATCTAAAGTACAAGGAAACACTCCTATCTATGTTTGATGCATTAATTCTTGTAGTTTACATCTTCAATAACACAAAACTTGTATCCTTTGACATGTTTTCATGCACAAGGACATGTGTGCATGCACATGCACACTTAAATATGTAGTTATACTGCACTTGGATGATTCTTTGGGTGGATCTCTATTGGTTCAGACTTGGAGTTTCTTATTAGTGGATTTCCAAATATTGATTGTTAGTATATGTTGTTTGATATCCGCGCTTTGCAATTACGTGGTTATATTAATTTCTAATTGTCTTATGGTTTATTGTAGTGAAAGATTTGAGGGCAAATACAGAATACTATGACTACAACAATAAATCACATGTTATCTAGTGGTTCTGGGAGGTGGTTCAAGGATTCCACCATAATGTAAAGCTATTTCTGAAGGAGCTCTGAAGTCAGCATGCTGAAAAGTAGATAGTCATATCAGGGAAGAGACAAATCTAATGATGTAGAAGTTATTGTACTGAATATAAAAATATTGTATGAAAGTATATCAATGGTGTTGTATTCAATATAAGGGGCAAGGTAAAATATCCTCCCCATGTAATTGTCATTTGATTATAAATAAAAAATCTTCATACTTTTGGAAAACTGAGTTCGGATACAATTGGCATTCAATTAGAAAACCTGATAATGAACTGAAAATTGAATGACTAAAAGCCATAAAAATGTAGTAATACAGAACTAGTATGTCATTAGTGACTTTTTTATAAACCATTACACTAAAAAGAATCATTTCATAAAACAACACAATACAAAATAGTGGCATTTGTATAAAAGCCAATTGATGGATAGTGGCTTTTTTATAAATGCCAAATGATGTTTTAGTGGCCTTTATTTGGCATTTTTTGGAAGCCACTAAAGCCAAATGTTTAGTGGTGTTTACAACTTACGCCACTATCTTTCTAGTGGCATTGGTACTAGAGGCATTTTTTTAAGTGTCAATAAATGTCACTAAACATGTTTAGTGGTGTTTTTTTTTTTTCAGTGGCATTTCTTAAAGGTCACTAATGTGAATGTTTGATGTAGTGTGATAGATATACTTCCAATTTATCAAAATTTGATAATAAAAAAACATTGAAAAGTGTGATGTCAAAACTAGGAAGGAACAAGAATCCACCCACAATAGTTGTCCTTCATGAATTCTATAGATATTGAAGGAATAAAAAAAACTACAAATAAAGAAGAATCGAATTGGTACCCAAGAGAGCATGCATGAAAGTTAAAGGAAGGTGATAGAAATACTTCTTGATTTTATCACAAATCTGATAATCAAAAGAAGAACCATACCATATATAAGGGATTTGATGGACGACAATGATATGTGGAATGATGAAGAAGAACAAGGTGAGAATATTGTTACCATCTATTGCAAGAAAGTCTTCAGACTAGGAAGCATGACCATAAAACAAGGTTAAAGTAGGTATAGTTGCACTAACTGGAATATTAAAAAGATCAAAAGGTGAATGAAGAACCTACCCCGTAAGAGATACATGCAACTCTTATGAGAATCTATCCCAAGAAAGTGTCTAGTCCAAACAGTTTTCATGCTTCATCTTTTAAAAATGTAGTGGCATTTTGTGAGTAAGAATCTAAATACTTACATAAAAATGGTGGCAAGGGAAGAAGACCCAACACAAGTGTATGATTTTTTTATCATCCTTACTCAAATGACAGGAAAAAAGTGCATGACAAACTTCCACCCCATCAACCTCTTCACTATTATACATAGTTTTTCTCAAAAATGTTGGAAAATAGACTAAAAGATTGCATGTCTTGTCTCATTACTATATGTTATAGAATGTATGCCCTAGAAGGCAGACATTGACAATATAATGATGCCTTTTGAAATGTTCCACACTATGAAGTGACACTCTATGGGGAAGGAGGGTTTAGTGATGATTACACTTGATATGACAAAAGCATATGATTGCATGAAATGATCTTTCACAACTTTAGTAATGTAAAACCTGGGTTAGATAAGGAAGATTGCAAGGGTCATTCAGAGTGTTAAATACCCTATGATTATTGCAGGCAATAAAGTAAAGAGTTCATCAAAAGTTCATGCTTACATCATGAGGAGCCTATAGAGTCCATCATGCATCACAAAGTTATGTAACATAAAGTACATGTCATAATAAATGGTTTGTTTGAGAAATTTTAGTTAAGAATAAATGGTAAACTGATCCTGAAGAAAGATCATTTTACATTGATTGTCAATCATGCGAAATATGACTACATCCTATTAAAATGTTCATTATTATTCCTAAAAATGTGTAATGATATTACATGATGAAATGTATTTCTTGAAGTATTTGTATAATTTAATTCCATTTATTATCAAATTAATAATGTTGGTCCTTAAAGTGACAAAGGGATACTAAATGGTTAAAAGTCACTAAAATATAAATATAAACATTTGACAATGTTCTATTTATGAAATTAAGTGGATCAATCTTGGTGAGGTTTGGAGTTTCTATAACAAGGAATAAAATTAAGACACAAGATCACGTGATTTTTGTATTTCATCGATATATCTGTTAATTTGGAAGTATGACTGATAAAATAAATCTCAAATATTAGGTATGAAATTTTTACCAAATGTAAAGGGAATGTGTGGGAGGATACCGTGATTCAGAAAAATATTTATGGGACGTTTAGATAGTTTTTATCATTTATTCAGAATGCATAATTTTGTAGTTTGGGGATATTTTAATGATTGTTAATTATCAATAGTATTAAATTAAGACGTAATTATTCAGGGTTTGTAAAGAAAGAAAAGAGAAGTTGGTAGTGTGTATAATTTTCTAATGTTAAATTACTAAAGAAAGTAGGCTAATTGTTTGGACGTTCTAACTTTTATTAGGAAAATAAAAAAATGATAGTTGTCATATTGTAATCTCAAGTTGCGACATTGGCATAGTTTGAACCAAATACAGAAGGTGAAAATATTATTGAACCATTTGAAGTTGTTTTAATCCCATTTTCCTACAAAATAAGGGGTATGGGGTAGAGCGTGGGAAATCACGATTCCTTTTTAACCATTGATCGACAAGAAAGAAGCCAAGACCCTACTATGCTTGCTACTTAATCTGAAATAGTTGTTGGGGGGGGAATGGATTAGTCATATGGAACAATCACGAGAGTGGATTGGCTAAGAAGGTGCATCTAAAAGCCACAAATCTTTTTGCGATACTAGAAGGTGAGGAGGGAAATCATATCTTGAGATGTTATTCGTTAAGGGTGACAGATGCAACTACACATCCCCTAAATTGGAGGAGGTGTATGAAGGATGAGGAAGAGTCAAAGGGGCTACATCTTGTGTTAGTATGAACAAAGATGGATTTACATTTTTCCCTGGCATTAAAATCCATCTATCTAAATAAGACCATACATGTGAATTTTTCTATATCTTGTATCTAGAGTTTTATGTATATGAATTTTATAATTTAGGTACAAATGAACATAACTAGATGCATACTATCTTAGAAAAGTTGTACATCTAGGTTTTACAATAATTATACATGCAGATTAGATTTTGAAGTAGGACGAGGATGATCAAAGTTCTATAGAGTATTATGTAAATATGATAAAAATGAATAATGAATTCCTATAATTGCCTAATAGTGGTAGAATATCATATTCTAGGAAATTATAGGAAAATTATTAAATGTATTTAATAAATTTGAGGATTTATATTTGATTACTTTTAACATATAAAATTGATACGTATACGAGTACATCATGGATTCATTGATATTTATTCTATATAGATCAATTGTAAACTATGCTAATACATGATATCTCATATATATTGTATCAAGACTGAGAAATTTAAACAATTGTACCCTTATAAATACTACCACTACATAAAAATTCACTTACTCAATCGGTATTTATTTTAACTAAATTAATATGATATCTTGTATCTAGTTGTCTATCATACTAATGCATGAGCCAATAATGGATATAAATAACTGGTTGGATATTATTGGTATCAATATTGGTAAGTATATACATGAATGAATATAAAGGGGTAAATATAAGACTACATAAGATTTATAATTCTTTTGGGCATGAAACTAATCAAAATAATCATGAGAGGTATGGTGAGAGTACTCTAGATATAGATGTAAATAATATTTTATATAGTGAAACAAAACATGAACTTATCAACTTAATAATTCTATAATAAATATAAAAAACTTCCATGATATTTTAAGAATTATAAGGGTCATTAGACCTCAATGGAAAATATGGAACACAGAATCCCATTTATTATTATATACTAAGAAAGGATAGTGTGGTAAACAAACTTAAAGTAGTAATAGAAAGAAAACAAAGATAAAAATTACCATAATAAGGATATTTAAACGTAAGCCAACCTAATATGTTTGGTTATGAAGATAATCTATAAAACTATTTTTTCTTATATGAGGTACATTTGTCTTTTTGAAATATGAAGTGAAACTAACGACACAAATAAACATATGTAGATGGTCACATACATGGTATATCTTTACTAAGATGATAATTAAGTAGTTATAGTATCAATTATTTTAAGACAAATGTTATATTTTAATAGTGTTACTCCATTGATCTTCATTGCATAATTGTGATTATATAGATACTATATTTCATATAAGGAGATACCTAGAAAAATATAAAGGACTATAAGATTTCCTAAGATGCTTCATGTGTGTGTAACTTGATAATTCAAAAACATTGAAAATGAACTTCTCTAGGGTCCAAACAAAGCAAACTAACTCAACCACAAATGTATTATATTGTGATATCAAACTCAATTCAATCATATATTAAATAATCACCTAAATTTCACATTGAATATTAAAATGTATCGAAATTTAGTTATATCTACTCTAGCCAACCGTCCAAAAAATAGAGTTTTTACCACCACATGCAAGTATAGTAGTTTGGTTCCTAATCCCTTGGCAACGCCTCCCATATCAAGACCTTAAATTTTACACAAGAAAGAAGAAAAAGGAAATCAATTTTCTTATCACATTCACCTTCCCTCTTGACCGAATGACTGCACTCCTATTTGTAGCCCAGTCACATCAACAATAGGGAAAAGGAAACTGAGATTGACTCCCAAATAGTGCGACAAATATTTTCAACTTGACCATTAATGGGAGCACACTATTTAAGCTATTGGTTAAACCTTAAAATTTAGAAAGGGGATGGAGTTAAAAGAACCCATTTCCTTTCATGTTCCCTATGAAGGACCGTTGTTGATAAAGCTTCTTGGTGAAATATTCATATAACATACTAGTAATGATTCCAAATGCCAAGTTACCGATGTCTGAGTTGAGCTTGAGGAAGCTTTGTATCCACTCACTGCCACCTCAAAAGTCATTAGAAATAGATCATGTAGACTCTCTACACATCACCCACATTCATTTAAACATTGACTTGGATAGATAAAAGAAGAAACAACTATAATAACACACAATCTAGTGTTACTAATTAGACAAACATCCATTAGCCTTACACAAAACTACCTTCGCTACATAACCTAAAACCTTGTCTTAATATCAGGTCCTATGTAACTACGAAAATCATGCCAAGGATGTATACAACAACTGATGCACGATGATTACACAATAAATTTACATGAGAAATTATCCTTATATTTAAACCTTTTAATGATAAACAACCCACTTGTAAATAAAAAACTACAATTTTAGTTTAGAAAGGTATTACTCCTATGGAACAATATTTTTATGAGTTCTATTTGAAAAAATGCTATGAGTAATATTTAGACTCTGATTTATAGAGCGTGATTAAAATAAAATAGAAATAAAAGTTAATATAATTTAAGATTTAATCAATTCAAAAGGTACTGAGGTTCTGGGTGTTAACCACCATAGACCGTGTATTAACCTGAGTTGATTTATATCCTTAGTTTTGATTAATTAGAACAGGACTATGCAAATTTATGTCCTCACAGTACACAAATCTATCCAAGGTCAAGCTTCTCTCAAATCCAATATTTTAGTTTTTTGATGATTATTATTCAACCATCCAATAAGGTGTTATAAGGGATTTTGTCAAGAGTTGTGTGTTCCAACTGAGGTTCAAACCCATAGACCAAGTTATTTCATTGCCATGAATTATAACGAATGAGAAAAATGAGGGATTAGTTCATTAGTCAAGTATATGAACATATGGAAATACATCTATTAATACTATGGGGTTGTTCCCTATGACCAAGTATATAAGGAACTAATCCATCATTGTGATAAAAGAAAAGATGAGAAAGGGGGAAGGAATCATGTTTCCATAAGGATCCAGTGTACTTTGATGGCCTCCTTGAGAAATGCACCATCTCCTCCTTTGTTCCCTTGCTTTCTGCACCCGAGGGATGCTTTAGAATGATATGATATGAGATGTCTTGGTTTGGCACTCCACCCTCATATTGCAGGGAGGAAAATGCCCAAGAAATCATAAAAGTGTAGCTAGCAAGGAAAGGAGAGTCTGAATTTGGCACTATAGTTGGTCGGTTGATGGTCCAACCAATCGAATGGGAGGAACTGATGCATTGCCTTTGAGTAGATAAGTTGAGAAATTGTGGGTCAATTGGTCAGTTGACCAGAATGGTGCTTTGACCTAATGGTAAGTCAGTCAAGTGACTCAAGGTGAGTCGCTCAATTCATTGATGAAAAAACACCTTCTTGATTGTGTTTTGTCAGTCAGATGAACTATCATTCAACTGGTTTGGGTTGTGGCTCCTTCCTTCTCAGTCTTTTGAGTCAGTCGACTAGAGAGGGCTAATCAACTAACTTGTCTTCTGGGGACTAAAATTATGCAAATATAGCATCATGATCTTCGGATTCTTGAGTAATCATTGAGAGTTCTTGATCTTTGGGAGTGAAGGAGCAAATTTGAGTTGCTTTTCTACAATTAACAAAGAAAATTAAATTAAATTCCATTCAAGGAGACAAAAGAAAAACAAATGCAACAAATTCCTAAAACTGTGAAAAAAGAACAAAACCCTTAAAAATGATGTAATATATGTTGTAAAAAATGATGAATATGCATTCATAAAAATACCCCAAACTTTAACATTGCTCATCCTCAAGCAACACAAAATTATACACACCTACAAGTTAATGTTGACATCTTGTCCTCCTCACTTGCATACCACTACTTTGTCCTTACCACCTTTCATGGCTAAGAAATTCTGATTTTTAGGAAACACAAAACACAATTTTGAATATTTTTTACTCAGATTTGTTTCACAACTTACTTCCATTTCAAGACTTACAACAAAATTAATATTATATCCCTTCTATTTTTGACACTTTCACATATTCTTTTGCGGTTTTGCACAAGGTTAGGGTTTATTTGTTGGTAAATTGGGGGTATGTAGATTCCCCTAGGTAGAAATTTTAGTGAATGGAGGTGTAGAAGAAGGTGATCTCTCCTCCATCTAACTCAAGATCTTTTATTTACTTTTTTGCACTTATACATATTGCATTTTTCCATGTGCACTTCTGTATCTTTTTTATATGGTACACTCCTATTAAATAGGAGGGGCATGTGAGAAGCGAGAGGAGGAGAAGGGATGTGCCAACCCAAACTTGGAGTTTGGCACATTTTTCACTTTTGATTTTTTTGTTGTTTTTTGAATGGTGAGATAAGATGGTGGCAGAAGAAGTGTAGAAGAGACTAAAATTGTACGTTCTCATTTTTTTTATTTTAGTGCTTTGGGAATATTATAACATCAAATCAAATCATTCTATAATAAGAAAAAATCAAGAAATATGACAAGTTATTTCCACAAATTGGATGAAGACACGTTTCATTTGATTCCTATATTTCCATTAAGGCTTGTAAACTTTCTAAAGAGTAGTGCTACTTAAGGTCTTAGGTGATATATGATTATAACAAAGTAGTGTTATATAAATGTTTCAAGAAACTCACTCCAATCAAGGATATATATTGACTACATGCATATGTGACTACTGGTTGACAAGATATAGGCCTTAAGGCATACAATAAAATCTAGAAAATTAAAAAATTTCAACTAAAACTATATGTAAACAAGATATCAAACTAGAAATGTTGAAAAGGAAAATGGAAGATTGAGTGGGTGGAATGTGTACGTACCACCCACCTTCACCCCAAACTTATAATTTTTCTCATCTTGAGCAAAGCCTAAATTGGAGATGGAGGAAACATAACTAATTTGTTGGCCACCATGCACCATGGTCTCCTAGTGATGGTGGAAGATGTGGAGGGAAGAGGGGAGTAGGTGATGCATCAGTCTCAGATGTGGTGCCATGCAATGCCCCTTGGGGACTAATTTTCAGGAAAGGGCTCATTTTAGTCATGTCCCCACTACTTGGAAGTAGGACTATAGTAAGGTTGGTGAGCCATATACTCCTCATAGTATGTCCTGGTAGGGTGGTAATGGTTGCAATTGACTTGGAATTGCATAAGATACAAGCGAGTAAGTTAGTGTCCTTGTCAGTACTTCTCATACTCCATGAACATATGGGAATGATCAATGTGGTCCAACTACTTTTGGATCTTGTAGAAGTTGTAAGGTCCCTCAAGACCTACATCCTCATTGCTCCATTGCCTAGTGTGGCATAGGAGTGGCAGAGGAGGCCCTCTCAAATCATCATTTGCCTCCAAGGAGACACTTTTATGTTGAGTTTTAGGATCTGGAATGACATCCTCTGGGAGTGGATGCTCATGGTGAAAGTGATGTATCAAGACTGAAAGGTTGTCTAGATCATACTAGTGGTCACTGCATGGTGTGAAGGGGGAAACGTGATCTGGATAGTGTCACAAAAGATGAGGGAACGCATCTTAGATGGATGGCTTGTGGCTTAAGGGGTTAGTCTTGATGATGATGTTGTTGTGTTCAGTGGTGGAGAAAATGGAGTTGAGGTTCGGATGAGTAGGTCTTTGCGAGGTTTCCGTCTCGCCTGGATTTCAGCTCTTTACTTTCATGGTCGGGCTATAGAAATTTATATATAGATGAGGGGAATACCTCAAATGGTGGCTAGGATAGCCAAACGACAATGGGAAGGCGGTGGTTGAAATCTGGCATTTTGTTAAGTAATGACAACCTCTTTTTATGTTCTTAGTAGAACAAGATTATATATGACGCTTGGAGTCCTTTGACGTGGTTTTAGTGTAGCGTGATTGATTGGTGAGATGAAGTGCCCACAAACTAGAATTAAATTAAGATCGTTGAGCTTCAATTTTCTTAGTCGATTCCTTTACATAAAAGTTCCTTGCCAGCATGAAGGGAAGGGGATAGCAAAGAGACAAAGTCGAGGAGACGTGCATACGCGTGCATGCCCACAATATGATTCCTTAAAACAAGTGACGCGTCTATGCAAATTGGATCTAAATTAATTTATTGGTATTATAATAACAATCCACCCACCATGACAACGTGAAGATGGAAACACATGCTTTGTATTCATTAGGTAAAGCATTCCAAAGCATATTCTAACATAATATAAATGAAGTGTATGTAGTGAAACATCAATATAAATGATTGGTTCAATCCACTGATTACTAGTTGCATTATATTCGTTCGAGTGGATATATCTAAAGCTATACTTACTATCGACCAATTAACCAAATTTATTATTTATAATATATCTCAAAGTCACATGACTTTAGTCGATGCACATTACCACTAGTTGTAGTCTAATATTTCTAGTGATGCGAGAAAAATATAATTTCAAAAATTAAAATTTCACTCAACAATGTGCAATGAGCACTTTCTCATAAATTTCAAATATGATCAAAAAAAGATTAATATACAATTTATTCAACTTCAAGTTTCAAAAGATTATATAAACTGAAATATACCTTAAATAGGTCAAAATTGAGTATGTTACAACTCTACCACCCTTACGATGGATTTCGTCCCCGAAACCCATTCCCTCCTAGTGAAGTTATTATTGACTAGGGTTCAATTTGTATTATTTCTTTCAAGCAAATATATATTTCTCTACTTACGTATGAAACTAAAGTTAGAGAGTCTATCACTAGTAAAAAGAATTTATTGTAACCCCTAACGGGTCAGAGAGAATCTACTAGGTCTCTGTCATGGTAATCATACATTTCTTTCTATTCTTTGTATAATATTGAATTGGACAGAACTATGAATCTACCTTATATTATCATTTTCATGGAGACATTATCCAAGATTTCATAATGTGTGTGACAGATAAATGATTTTATACTAATAAAATTATTCATCAATGAGTAAATTCTAGATCCCAAATAGAGAAAACCAAACATTCATATGAAACCTTCAAGATGGGGAATTTAGTCTAACGATCAACTTCTTATATAAGAGAATTATGTTACTTAAATCAAATTATGCTCAGACAGATCAATATGAAAATCTCGATATCATGTTGCATATCACAAAGAAATAAAATGGCAATATTTCCTCAAAAATAACAAGCCAATCTATTTTGAGTATGATTTATTTTTAGAATAATAAGTTACTCAATATATCAATTTATGTATATATGAACTAGTTTTTGAGCGGTTGTTCCCTCTCGGAAGCTAGTTTTGTCGACCAAAAAAATTTATGTACATATGAGTGGAACTTATATTCTCTTTTTAATTCTAAAATTGCTATTTACCTATAAGAAATATCATGAAGTTAATTTTTTTTTCTCTCAATAAAAATGGAACACGTGGTCTACACTATGATGTGTAGGATCTTGAAGTACATCCTTTTTTGAAAGAAAGTTAGATTCATCTTAAATAGACCAAAATTGTCGTAGAGAATCGTGTATACTCAGTTGGGTTCACAAATAATGAAACATTATATCTTTGGAGGCATTACTAGAAAAAGATATGTTGTTTTTAAGAATGCAATATTCAACAATACCATATGATATATCATCATGAAAAGTAAAAAAAAACTCCGTATAAAAGGCAATCAAATCTTGCTTTTATTAGGCAATTAGCAAGGCTGATACATATTCAAAAGATCATAATGTGTCACTACTTCCCTTTCCTCCTTATAAGGCGATTTTATCCCCAAAATCAAATAATTTCTCGACAATGTGAGACTTGGTAGGATGATGAATATAATTTATGAAATGTCACCATACAATTTGAACGAAGATCAAGTGATATTATTTTTACCAAGCTCAAAAATTTCATTCATGTTATATAGGAAGTTTTACAAGATAGAGAGTAACAACACATATATGAAACAAATATGATACAATATTCAAGTTTCATATTACTAACTATTATCCATCTTTCATATAAGTAGCAACATGCTAGAATGATCTACCCATATTGCTATCATGTGGTTTGGATATTATATATATATATATATTATATATATAAATATATATATTATATATATATATATTCAGTAATTGTTATATCCATTATTACTATTAACATGTAATCGGAATTACTATTACTATGGAAGAGGTATTATGAAGATTATTTGTAGTGAGTAACAAGATACATAATGAACTCTACACTTTAAAACAATAGGATTTGGGAGTATTTTTAACATCAAGAAGTAAGGTGATATATATGCTAATAAGTCAATTTCACAACATGAAAGCTTATATATTTGGTAGAGTTACAAAAAAAGAAAGATCATTCTACAAGAGGCATTACCAGAAATTACACTTATTTTGTGCATTAAAAATATGCCCAAGTATAACAAAAAGATAAGTCTACCAAGTAAGAAAGTAATTTTATATAAAAATATAAGTATGTTGAATCAATTTTCTAAAGATTAATAAACATGAACATGATAATATAGAAAATAATATCTAATATGTCGTTACTTCACTTTCCACTTTGAAAGGCAATTTTGTCCTTAAAATCATTTTCTTTAACAAATATGGGAAGCTCACTGCAATATAGTCATTATTATGCTAAGAGAGAAAATTACAACTTGATAAAAAAGACATGTATGCTACTAGATCATGCCAATTTTTAGGTAGCGAGAGACCACAAATCTATTATTAGCGCATGCAACCATATGATAGAATCTAAACTAAGAAAAAGTTACCTAATCTTCATCAAACTCAAAATTTGGCTTTAAAATTTATGTAGAAATTTATACAAACAAGAGATAAATGAAACAAAAATGATACAATGGTCAAATTTCATATCACTGTGATTATTCATCTTTCATATCACTTAGAGGAAAATTAGGTGATCTACCCATTTTTTTTTACCCTCCAAGGTGCTTGGGATATCATATGGATTCCCAAGTTGATCATATCTATGATATATGCTTTCCATTGCACCTCCTAGAGGTTCATGCACATGAGTCCATTATAGGAAGTTTAATATTGTGTGATTGAGATAAGCTATAGTAATCGACTAAGATGTGAGGACGAGTTTCCTAGGTTGCTATTACATTCTAAAGACATTCTAGGCATATGGACTATATTTTGTTCATGTTATACGATATGTTTTAAATAAACTATATGTGAACTCTATCCAAACTCTAGAAGAATTGCATGAGTGCCAACTATTTGTGGCTCCGATACCATCACGTAAAGACCCGATCTTTGGAGATCAATTTTTTTGCATAATTTGCTTTAGAGAAATAAACAATCTTCACATTCATAAAAATATTAAGAATACATGGAAGTTAAAAAACTTATACATCAAATACTAGTGATTATACTTTTTTTTCTAATTTATTCATCATCTTGAACAAAAGCCAACTCATGCGATCTTCTTATAAGTCTTCTTCTGATTCTTTTCTTGCTAACCCCATGATAGGCCTGATGTATTCATACATTCTCCCAGGGAACACATCATGTATGAACACATATAAGAGCATGGGTCAGTCTAGAAGACTGGTACAAAATCTAGTTTAAGTAAAGTTAAATGAATGTGCTCTATCTACTCAAGATTTTATCAAAGAAGATATAAGGAAATATAAAATATAATCAAGTAGTTCAAAAGAGGAATATAAACGGGTCTCAAATTTAAATCAACTAGTATATCAATTTTGGAAGAGTTCTCAAGCAATTTAGGCACTTGATATACACTGTTTATGCTTAGGTTACCATATGTTCTATCATCCAAAATAAGAACGACCACATTAAGCTGAATTGCTAGTAGACTAGGGGACCACAGTCCCTAACCTCTGCGCAGAGTCGTGGAAGCATAATTCTACTAAATAACTAGGCCTCAGTCCTAAAATCTGACAATACCAATTATTGTGCCGAGTCATCAAATAGTCTAATTGGAGATCTTTCAAGAATAGGCTAAAAGTTTAACAAAATAGATTCTCTAATATTTCTTACACATCCATGATATTCAAAAGGGATGTAAACTTCATTTTAAATAAAATAGAAGATTTTCATACCTTGATTCAAATAGAATCAATAAATAAAAAAATCTTTTGCAAATATTCGACCGGATGCTACATACAAACATGAATATTGTCACAATCATGGCCATGTGCGTGAAATTTTTCTTCTTCTCATTTTTGTTAAAATTTTACATCACTAGTTTAATCAAAACGGTATTGTTCGTATATGTTACACTTTAGAATTGATATATGAATGTAGGATCCTAAAGGATATTTACAATAGTTAATATTTTAATCTTCCGTGATTTTGAAGTACATCAAATCATATATACCTAGGATTAGTTCCATAATCGGTATGACTTGAATTAAACTAATTTTAACTGTACCATACACTAATTTATTAACCACTAAATTATAGTATTTCACCGTCTGATAAAATTACATCACACCTATATAAGTAAGATTTTGAAATTCAATGATAAGAAAGTTGTACATTCAGAAAATTTCGACCCCACATTCTATTACGTACTAACCTACCAATATGCAACTACATATAAATAATGTTAATGACATTCCTCATAAGCATGCCACAATGCATGAATGTAGGCTTATTTGTTCTCATGTATTAATACGTGCATGTGCGTTTTCCTTAGATAAACAAATTAGTCTTCTTTAATAGCTGTGACGATGAGTTAGACATACTATTTTCATTAGTTGTCAAAATATTGATAGATATACACAATAATACATGAATTAAATTACTAGATAAAAGAATAACGTCATCAAGGTTGAGTTTATAATCATATATAATGTTTTCCAACTTATCAAGTGGACGTTCAAATAACACTATTCACATATAGGAGCATACATTTCATGATAAAATTCATTATTTGAATCACCGTCAACAATATCTAATTTAGATTACCTTTTGATTATAACCAAAATTTCAGTTTCAAAAATTATAGAACGACTAACCTACTCATCACCAGCATTCGTGCATCGATTGTTCTCCTAGTCGAATTTAGTCTATTTACTTGCTTTTCGGTCCAGGCCAACTGTGATCGGGACCAGGTCATGACAAATTGTATTCGACGTTTCGCGAAACACACAATGGCTCTGTAATGAGGTGAATTGTACTCTGACGTTCTGGGTTGACAAAGTAGTGAAGTTGCAGGTCTCATCATGGTGTCGGCGTCTCAAGGGTGAAGTCCTTGACCTTCAACAAAGTTTTTGGTTCCCAGTGCGGGTCAGAGGTGGCGGCAAAGGGACATAGATGTGGTGGAGGGAAACCATAGGTAGCGGTCAACACTTCATCAAATCTGCGGCATTCAAGGTGCAATCTCCGTCGTTGGTCATGGTTTTGGCAGGTGATTGGGGTGGTGGGAACCTGGTTCGGTTTTGACGGAGATGAGAGGGGCTATGGAGAAGCATCTTAGATGGATGGCTCGTGGCTTCGGGGGCTAGTCTTGATGACTGTGTTGTTGTGTTCAGTGGTGGAGAAAATAGAGTTGAGGTTTGGATGAGTAGGTCTTTGTGAGGTTTCCCTCTTGCCTGGATTTCAGGTCTTTACTTTCATGGTTGGGGTATAGAAATTTATATATAGATGAGGGGAATACCTGAAATGGTGGCTAGGATAGCCAAACAACGGTGAGAATGCGGTGGTTGAAATCTGGCGTTTTGATAAGTAATGGCAACCTCTTTTTATGCTCTGAGTAGAACAATATTATATATGACGCTTAGAGTCCTTTGACGTGACTTTTAGTGTAGCGTGATTGATTGGTGAGATGAAGTACCCACAAATTAGAATTAAACTAAAATCGTTGAGCTTCCATTTTCTTAGTAGATCCCTTTACTTAAGGGTTCCTTGCCAGCATGAAGGAAAGGGGAAAGCAAAAAGACGAAGTCGAGGAGACGTGCATACGCGTGCATGCCCACATTATGATTCCTTAAAACAAGTGACTCGTCTATGCAAATTGGATCTAAATTAATTTATTGGTATTATAATAACAATCCACCCACCATGACAACATGAAGATGGAAACACATGCTTTGTATTCATTAGGTAAAGCAATCCAAAGCATATATTGACATAATATAAATGAAGTGTATGTAGTGAAACATCAATATAAATGACCGGTTCAATCCACTGATAGACCTGTCAAACTGGGTCAAAATCCGCGGGCGTCCATGGGTCGACCCGTTTAAGTTGGGTTTGGGTGGCAAAATTTATCACCCGCTGAAAATTACCCAACCCATACCCACCCGTTTATTAAGCGGGTTTCGCAGGTGATCCGCGGGCACCCGCGTGTGACCCAGTTAATTGAAGCAAATATATTCATATACATAATATACACATACACCTACTAAAAGATATTGCTTGTTTTGTACAAGTTAATTCTTTACCTTTACAAATAACAATTGTATTCTCTTTAGTTTGTGTTTGCAATAGGCAATAACAAGTACTTGTAATATTAGGAATGCCTAATGTTACATGACAAAATTATGTATTTTTCTTGTGATATTTATCTATGAAAACTACATCAATTTTCCTAATTTATATCAACATACAACTAGCTGCTACTTTTTCATATATCAAAAACTAATCGAATAGTTTGACATCAAACATAGTAGTTGGTTGGTTCTTTTGCACTATATTTGATATAAAAACAATAGTTACAAGCTATTTCAAATGTTGTTTTTAGTGTTAAAGAAAGCAACTGGTAACTTATTGTTGATTGTACACATTTTAGATGGGCATCCGCGGGCAACCCGCAACCCGCTGGGTCGGGTTTGGGTGTACTTTTCTTCCACCCGTTTAAAAGTGTATCTTTTTGACCCGCACCCGCCAGACCCGCACCCGCAATGACCCAACCCAAACCCAACCCACCCACCCGTTTGACATGTCTATCCACTGATTACTAGTTGCATTATATTCGAGTGGGTATATCTCAAGCTATACTCAATATCGACCAATTAACCAAATTTATTATTTATAATATATCCCAAAGTCACATGACTTTAATCGATGCACATTACTACTAGTTGTATTCTGATATTTCTAGTGATGCGAGAAAAATATAATTTCAAAAATTAAAATTTCACTCAACAATGTGCAATGATCACTTTCTCATAAATTTTAAATATGATCAAAAAAAGATTAATATGCAATTTATTCAACTTCAACTTCCAAAAGATTATATAAACTGAAATATACATTAAATATGTCAAAATTGAGAATGTTACAACTCTACCACCCTTACGAAGGATTTCCTCCCCGAAATCCATTCCCTCCTAGTGAAGTTATTGTTGACTAGGGGTCAATTCGTATTATTCTTTCAACCAAATATCTACTTCTCTACTTACGTATGAAACTAAAGTTAGAGAGTCTATCACTAGTAAAAAGAATTCATTGTAACCCCCAATGGGTCAGAGAGAATCTACTAGGCTTTTTTCATGGTAACCATACATTTCTTTCTATTCTTTGTATAATATTGAATTGGACAAAACTACGAATCTACCTTATATTATCATTTTTATGGAGACATTATCCAAGATTTCATAATTTGTATGACAAATAAATGATCTTAGACTAATAAAATTATTCTTCAGTGAGTAAATTCTAGATCCCGAATAGAGAAAACCATACATTCATATGAAACCTTCAAGATGGAGAATTTAGTCTAAAGATCAACTTCTTATATAAGAGAATTATGTTACTTAAATCAAATTATGCTCAGACAGATCAATATGAGAATCTTGATATCATGTTGCATATTACAAAAAACTAAAAACGGCAATATTTCCACAAAAATAACAAACCAATCTATTTTGAGTGTAATTTATTTTTAGAGTAATAAGTTACTCAATATATCAATTTATGTACATGTGAGTGGAACCTATCTTCTCTTTTTAATACTAAAATTGCTATTTACCTGTAAGAAATGTAAAGAATTTTTTTTTCACTCAATAAAAATGGAACACATAGTCTACACCATCATGTGTAGGATCTTGAAGTACATCCTTTTTTGAAAGAAAGTTAGATTCACCTTAAACATACCAAAATTTTCGTAGAGAATCATGTATACTCAGTTGGGTTCACAAATATGAAACATTATATCTCTGGAGGCATTACTAGAAAAAAATATGTTGTTTTTAAGCCATGTGAAATATCATCGTAAAAAGTAACAAAAAAACCCCATGTAAAGGCAATCGAATCGTGTTTTTATTAGGCAATTAACAAGGCTGATACATATTCAAAAGATCATAATGTGTCACAACTTCCCTTTCCTCCTTATAAGGTGATTTTGTCCCCAAAATCAAATAATTTCTCAACATCGTGAGACTTGGTAGGATGATGATATATAATTTATGAAATGTCACCATACAATCTTAACTAAGATCAAGCTATGTTAATTTTATCAAGCACACCAATTTCATTCAAGTTAGATAGGAAGTTTAACAAGATAGAGAGTAACAACACATATATGAAACAAATATGATGTAATATTCAAATTTCATATTACTAACTATTATCCACCTTTCATATAAGTAACAACATGCTAGGATGATCTACCCATATTTCTATCTTGTGGTTTGGATATTATATATATTAATTTATTATTATATCCATGATTACTATTAATATGTAAACAAAATTACTATTACTATGGAAGAGGTATTATGAAGATTATTTGTATTGAGTAACAAGATACATAATGAACTCTACACTTTAAAACAATAGGATATGTGAGTATATTTCACATCAAGAAGTAAGGTGATATATACACTAATAAGTCAATTTCACAATATGAAAGCTTATATATTTGGTAGATTTACAAAAAAAGAAAGATCAATCTATGAGAGACATTACCAAAAATTATGCTTATTTTGTGCATAAAAAATATGCCAAAGTATAATAAAAAGATAAGTCTACCAAGTAAGTAATTTTATATAAAAGATAAGGATACCAAATCAATTTTCTAAAGACTAATAAACATGAATACGATAATATAGACAAAATATCTAATATGTCATTACTTCACTTTCCACTTTTAAAGGAAATTTTGTCCTTAAAATCATTTTGTTTAACAAATATTGGAATCTCACTGCAATATAGTCATTATTATGCTAAGAGAGAAAATTACAACTTGATAAAAAGACATATATGCTACTAAATCATGCCAATTTTTAGGTAGTGAGAGACCACAAATTTATTATTAGTGCATGGAACCATATTACAGAATCTAAACTAAGAAAAAGTTAGCTAATCTTTATCAAACTCAAAATTTGGCTTTAAAATTTATGTAGAAATTTATACAGACAAGAGATAAATGAAACAAAAATGATACAATGGTCAAATTCCATATTACTGTTATTATTCATCTTTCATATCACTTAGAGGAAAATTGGGTGATCTATCCATTTTGCTTACCTGCCAAAGTGCTTGGGATATCATATGAATTCCCAAGTTGATCATATCTATGATATATGTTTTTCATTGCACCTCCTAGAGGTTCATGTATAGGAGTCCATTATAAGAAGTTTAATATTGTGTGATTGAGATAAGCTTTAGTAACCGACTAAGATGTGAGGAAGAGTTCCCTAGGTTACTATTACATTCTAAGGATATTCTAGGCATATGGACTATATTTTGTTCATGTTATATGACATATTTTAAATAAACTATATGTATACTCTATCCAAACTCTAGAAGAATTGTATGAGTGTCGACTGTTATGGCTCTGATATCATCATGTAAAGTCCCGATCTTTAGAGATAAGTTTTTTTTTCATAATTTGTTTCAGAGAAATAAACAATCTTCACATCATAAAAATATTTAGAATACATGGAGGTTAAAAAACTTATATATAAAATACTAGTGATTACATTTTTTTTCTAATTTATTCATCATCTCAAACAAAGGACAACTCATGCGATCTTCTTATAAGTCTTCTTCTGATTCTTTTCTTGCTAACCCCATGATAGGCCTGGTGTATTCATACATTCTTCCAGGGAACACATCATGTATGAACATAAATAAGAGCACAGGTCCGTCTAAAAGACTGGTAGAAATTCCAATTTGAGTAAAGTTAAATGAATACACTCTATCTACTCAAGATTTTATCAAAGAAGATGCAAGGAAATATAAAATATAGGTAAGTAGTTCAAAAGAGATATATAAATGGGTCTCAAATTTAAATCAACTAGTATATCAATTTTGGAAGAGTTCTCAAGAAATTTAGGCACTTGGTATACACTGTCTGTGCTTAGGTGACCATGTGTTCTCATCATCCAAAATAAGAACGACCATGCTAAGTTGAATGGCTAGTCGACTAGGGGACCACAGTCCCTAACCTCTGCATAGTGTCGTGGAAGCGTAATTCCACTAAATAACTGGGCCTCAGCCCTAAAATTTGATAGTAATAATTATTGTGCTGTCATCAAATAGTCTATTTGGGGGTCTTTCAAAAATAGGCTAAAAGTTTAACAAAATAGATTTCCTAATATTTCTTAAACATGTATGATATTCAAGAGGGATGTAAACTTCATTTAAACAAAATAGAAGATTTTCGTACCTTGATTCAGATGTAATCAATCAATAAAAAAAATCCTTTGCAAATGTTTGACCGGATGCTACATACAAATAGGAATATTGTCACAATCATGGCCATGTACATGAATTTTTTTTCTCATTTTTGTTAAATTTTTACATCATTAGTTTAATCAAAATGGTATTGCTCATATACGTTATACTTTAGAATTGATATATGAATGTAAGATTCCAAAGGATATTTACAATAGTTAATATATTAATCTTCCATGATTTTGAAATACATCAAATTCATATATACCTAGGATTAGTTTCATAATCGGTATGACTTGAATTGAACTAATTTTAAATGTACCATCCATTAATTTATTAACTACTAAAATATAATATTTCATCGTCTGATAAAATTACATTACACCTATATAAGTAGGATTTTGAAATTCAATGATAAGAAAGGTGTACGTTCAGAAAATTCCGACCCAACATTCTATTACGTACTAACCTACCAATATGAAACTACATATAAATAATGCTAATGAAATTCCTTATAAGTATGACCCAATGCATGAATGTAGGCTTATTTATTCTCATGTAGCAATACGTGCATGTGCGTTTTCCATGGATAAACAAAGTAGTCTTCTTTATTTAGTTGTGACGATGAGTTAAAATCTACTTATTATGTAACATCACTATGGAGCATTAAGTACATGATATCTGTAATCGTAAGTAACGTGAACAGTAGGAGCATACATTTCATGATAAAATTCATTATTTGAATCACCGTCAACAATATCTAATTTAGATTGCCTTTTGATTATAACCAAAATTTCAGTTTAAGAAATTATAGAACGACTAACCTACTAATCACCAACATTCGTACCTTGACTGTTCTCCAAGTCAGATTTGGTCTATTTAATGGCTTTTCGGTCTAGGTCAACTATGATCTCTTTGTACGGTGGGACCAGATGCATGAAAAATTGTACTCGACGTTCCGGGAAAGACACAATGGCTATGTAATGAGGTGATTTGTACTCTGACGTTCCGGGTTAACAAAGTAGTGAAGTTACAAGTCTCATCATGGTGTCGGCGTCTCAAGGGTGAAGTCTTTCACCTTCAACAAAGTTTTTGGTTCCCAGTGTGGGTCAGAGGTGGTGGTGAAGGGACATAGATGTGGTGGAGGAAAACCACAGGTAGAGGTTGGCACTTCATCAAATCTGCGGCATGCAAGGTGCAGTCTCCAGTGTTGGCCACGGTTTTGACAGGTGATTGGGGTGTTGGGAACCTGGTTCGGTTTTGACGGAGATGAGAGGGTTTCTGGGACGCATCTTAGATGGATGTCTCGTGGATTCAAGGGCTAGTCTTGATGACGGCGTTGTTGTGTTCAGTGGTGGAGAAAATGGAGTTGAGGTTCGGATGAGTAGGTCTTTGCGAGGTTTCCGTCTTGCCTGGATTTCAGGTCTTTACTTTCATGGTCGGGCTATAGAAATTTATATATAGATTAGGGAAATACCTGAAATAGTGGCTAGGATAGCCAAACCACGGTGAGAAGGCGGTGGATGAAATATGGCGGTTTGATATGTAATGGCAACCTCTTTTTATGCTCTTAGTAGAACAAGATGTATATATGACGCTTGGAGTCCTTTGACGTGGCTTTTTTAGTGTAGCGTGATTGATTGGTGAGATGAAGTACCCACAAATTAGAATTAAACTAAGATCGTTGCGCTTCCATTTTCTTAGTCGATCCCTTTACTTAACAGTTCCTTGCCAGCATTAAGGGAAGGGGAAAGCAAAGAGACGAAGTTGAGGAGACGTGTATACGCGTGCATGTCCACATTATGATTCCTTAAAACAAGTGACACGTATGTGCAAATTAGATCTAAATTTATTTATTGGTATTATAATAACAGTCCACCAACCATAACAACGTGAAGATGGAAACACATGCTTTGTATTCATTGTAAAGCATATTCCAAAGCATATTTTGACATAATATAAATGAAGTGTATGTAGTGAAACATCAATATAAATGACTGGTTCAATCCACTGATTACTAGTTGCATTATATTCGAGTGGATATATCTCAAGCTATACTCACTATCGACCAATTAACCAAATTTATTATTTATAATACATCCCAAAGTCACATGACTTTAATCGATGCACATTACCACTAGTTGTAGTCTGATATTTCTAGTGATGCAAGAAAAATATAATTTCAAAAATTAAAATTTCACTCAACAATGTGCAATGATCACTTTCTCATAAATTTCAAATATGATAAAAAAAGATTAATATGCAATTTATTCACCTTCAAGTTTCAAAAGATTATATAAACTGATATATACTTTAAATAGGTCAAAATTTAGTATGTTACAACTCTACCACCCTTACGATGGATTTCGTCCCCGAAATCCATTCCCTCCTAGTGAAGTTATTGCTGACTAGGGTTCAATTCATATTATCTCTTTCAAGCAAATATCAATTTCTCTACTTAAGTATGAAAATAAAGGTAGAGAGTCTATCACTAGTAAAAAGAATAACCCCTAATGGGCTAGAGAGAATCTACTAGGTCTCTGTCATGGTAACCATACATTTCTTCGTATTCTTTGTATAATATTGAATTGGACAAAACTATAAATCTACCTTATATTCTCTTTTTATGGAGACATTATCCAAGATTTCATAATTTGTATGACAGATAAATAATTTTAGACTAATAAAATTATTCATCAGTGAGTAAATTCATGACCCCGAGTAGAGAAAACCAATCATTCATATGTAACCTTCAAGATGGAGAATTTAGTCTAACGGTCAACTTCTTATATAAGAGAATCATGTTACTTAAATCAAATTATGCTCAGATAGATCAAATATGAGAATCTTGATATCATGTTGCATATCACAAAGAAATAAAAATAGAAATATTTCCACAAAATAACAAGCCAATCTATTTTGAGTGTAATTTATTTTTAGAATAATAAGTTACTCAATATATCAATTTATGTACATATCAGTGGAACGTATATTCTCTTTTTAATACTCAAATTGCTATTTACCTGTAAGAAATATCAGAAGTTAATTTCTTTTCACTCAATAAAAATGGAACTCATAGTCTACACTATCATGTGTAGTATCTTGAAGTACATCCTTTTTTGAAAGAAAGGTAGATTCACCTTAAACAGACTAAAATTGTCATAGAGAATAGTGTATACTCAGTTGGGTTCACAAATGATGAAACATTATATCTTTGGAGGCATTACTAGATTTTTTTGCTGTTTTTAAGAATACAATATGCAACCATACCATATAATATATCATCATAAAAAGCAATAAAAAAACTCCATGTATAAGGCAATCAAATCATGTTATTATTAGGCAATTAGTAAGGCTGATACATATTCAAAAGATCATAATGTGTCACTACTCTCCTTTCCTCATTATAAGGTGATTTTGTCCCTAAAATCAAATAATTTCTTGACAGCGTGAGACTTGGTAGGATGATGATATATAATTTATAAAATTTCGCCATACAATCTGAACTAAGATCAAGCTATATTATTTTTATCAAGCTCAAAAAATTTATTCAAAGTAGATAGGAAGTTTTACAAGATAGAGAATAACAACACATATATGAAGCAAATATGACGCAATATTCAAGTTTCATATTACTAACTATTATCCACCTTTTATATAAGTAGCAACAGGCTAGGATGATCTAGCCATATTTCTATCATGTGGTTTGGATATTATATATAAACATATATTCAGTTATTATTATATCCATGATTACTATTAACATGTAAATAGAATTACTATTACTATGGAAGAGGTATTATGAAGATTATTTATATTGAGTAACAAGATACATAATGAACTCTATACTTTAAAATAATAGGATCTGTGAGTATTTTTAACATCAAGAAGTAAGGTGATATATACACTAATAAGTCAATTTCACAATATGAAAGCTTATATATTTGGTAGATTTACAAAAAAAGAAAGATCATTCTACGAGAGGCATTACCAGAAATTATGCTTATTTTGTGCATTAAAAATCTGCCCAAGTATAATAAAAAGATAAGTCTACCAAGTAAGTAAGTAATTTTATATATAAAGATAAGGATACTAAATCAATTTTCTAAAGACTAATAAACATGAACATGATAATATAGACAATAATATCTAATATGTCATTACTTCTCTTTCCACTTTGAAAGACAATTTTGTCCTAAAAATCATTTTCTTTAACAAATATGGGAAGATCACTGCAATGTAGTCATTATTATGCTACGAGAGAAAATTACAACTAGATAAAAAGACATCTATGCTACTAGATAATGCCAATTTTTAGGTAGTGAGAGACCACAAATCTATTATTAGTGCATGAAACCATATTATAGAATCTAAACTAAGAAAAGTTAGCTAATCTTCATCAAACTCAAAATTTGGCTTTAAATTTTATGTTGAAATTTATACAAACAAGAGATAAACGAAACACAAATTATACAAAGGTCAAATTCTATATTACTATAATTATTCATCTTTCACATAACTTAGAGGAAAATTGGGTGATCTACCCATTTTGTTTACCCACAAAGGTGCTTGGGATATCATAAAGATTCCCGAGTTGATCATATCTATGATATATGCTTTCCATTGCACCTCCTAGAGGTTCATGCATAGGAGTCCATTATAAGAAGTTTAATATTGTGTGGTTGAGATTAGCTATAGTAATCGACTAAAATTTGAGGATGAGTTCCTTAGGTTGCTATTACATTCTAAGGATATTTTAGGCATATTGACTATATTTTGTTCATGTTATATAGTATGTTTTAAATAAACTATATGTGTACTTTATCCAAACTCTAGAAGAATTGTATGAGTGTCGACTATTTATGGCTCTGATACCACTAAACTCTACGTAGAGTCGTGGATGCGTAATTCCACTAGATAACTGGGCCTCAACTCTAAAATCTGACAGTACCAATTATTGTGCCGAGTCATCAAATAGTCTAATTGGGAGTCTTTCAAAAATAGGCTAAAAGTTTAACAAAATAGATTTCCTAATATTTATTACACATGCATGATATTCAAGAGGGATGTAAACTTCATTTAAACAAAACAGAAGATTTTTCGTACCTTGATTCAAATGGAATCAATTAATAAAAAATTCTTTACAAATGTTCGACCAGATGCTACATACAAACAGGAACATTGTCACAATCATGGCCATGTGCATGGAATTTTTTTTCTCATTTTTGTTAAAATTTTGCATCACTAGTTTAATCAAAATAGTATTGTTCATATACGTTACACTTTAGAATTGATATATGAATGTAGGATCCCAAAGGATATTTACAATAGTTTATATTTTAATCTTTCGTGATTTTGAAATACATCAAATTCATATATACTTAGGATTAGTTCCATAATTGGTATGACATGAATTAAACTAATTTTAAATGTACCATACATTAATTTATTAACCACTAAATTATAGTATTTCACCGTCTGATAAAATCACATCACACCTATATAAGTAGGATTTTGAAATTCAATGATAAGAAAGGTGTACGTTCAGAAAATTTTGACCCAACATTCTATTACGTACTAACCTACCAATATGCAACTACATATAAATAATATTAATGACATTCCTCATAAGTATGAAACAATGCATGAATGTAGGCTTATTTGTACTCATGTATCAATATGTGCATGTGTGTTTTCCTTGGATAAACAAACTAGTCTTCTTTAATCAGCTGTGATGATGAGTTAAAATCTACTTATTGTGCAACATCACTATGGAGCATTAACTATCAGATATCTATAATAGTAAGTAACGTGAACAGTAGGACTTGAAAAGACATACTATTTTCATGAGTTGTCAAAATATTGATAGATATACACACTAATACATGAATTAAATTACTAAATAAAAGAATAACGTCATCAAGGTTGATTTTATAATTATATATAATGTTTTCCAACTTATCAAGTGGACGTCTATATAACAATATGCATATATAGGAGCATACATTTCATGATAAAAGTCATTATTTGAATCACCATCAACAATATCTAATTTAGATTACCTTTTGATTATAACCAAAATTTCAGTTTCAGAAATTATAGAACGACTAACCTACTAATCACCAGCACTCGTACCTCGATTGTTTTCCTAGTCAGATTTGGTCTATTTACTGGCTTTTCGGTCTAGGCCAACTGTGATCTCTTGGTTCGGTGGGACCAGGTGCATGACACATTGTACTCGACGTTCCGGGGAAGACCCAATGGCTCTGTAATGAGGTGAATTGTTCTCTGACGTTCCAGTTTGACAAAGTAGTGAATTTGCAGGTCTCATCATGGTGTCGACATCTCAATGGTGAAGTCCTTGACCTTCAACAAAGTTTTTGATTCCCAGTGTAGGTCAGAGGTGGTGGCCAAGAGACATAGATGTCGTGGAGGAAAACCATAGGTAGAGGTCGACACTTCATCAAATCTACGGCATGCAAGGTGCAGTCTCCAGTGTTGGCCAAGGTTTTGAGAGGTGACTGGGGTGGTGGGAACCTGGTTCAGTTTTGACGGGGATGAGAGGGGCTCTGGGGACGCATCTTAGATGGATGGCTCGTGGCTTCGGGGGCTAGTCTTGATGACGGCGTTTTTTTGTTTAGTGGTGGAGAAAATGGAGTTGAGGTTCGGATGAGTAGGTCTTTGCGAGGTTCTTGTCTTGCCTGGATTTCAGGTGTTTACTTTCATGGTCGGGGTATAGAAATGTCTATATAGATGAGGGGAATACCTAAAATTGTGGCTAGGATTGCCAAATGACGGTGAGAAGGCGGTGGTTGAAATCTGGCATTTTGATAAGTAATGACAACCTCCTTTTAAGCTCTTAGTAGAACAAGATGTATATATGATGCTTGGAGTCCTTTGACGTGGCTTTTAGTGTAGCGTGATTGATTGGTGAGATGAAGTACCCACAAATTAGAATTAAACTAAGACCGTTGTGCTTCCATTTTCTTAGTCGATCCCTTTACTTAACAATTCCTTGCCAGCATGAAGGGAAGGGGAAAGCAAAGAGACGAAGCCCAGGAAACGTGCATACGCGTGCATGTCCACATTATTATTCCTTAAAAACAAGTGACACGTCTGTGCAAATTGGATCTAAATAAATTTATTGGTATTATAATAACAGTCCACCCACCATGACAACGTGAAGATGGAAATGCATCATTTGTATTCATTAGGTAAAGCATTCCAAAGCATATTTTGACATAGTATAAATGATGTGTATGTAGTGAAACATCAATATAAATGACTGGTTCAATCCAGTGATTACTAGTTGCATTATATTCGAGTGGATATATCTCAAGCTATACTCACTATAGACCAATTAACCAAATTTATTATTTATAATATATCCTAAAGTCACATGACTTTAATCGATGCACATTACCACTAGTTGCAGTATGATATTTCTAGTGATGCAAGAAAAATATAATTTAAAAATTAAAATTTCACTCAACAATGTGCAATGATCACTTTCTCAAAAATTTCAAATATGATAAAAAAAATTATATGCAATTTATTTAACTTCAAGTTTCAAAATATTGTATAAACTAAAATATAACTTAAATAGGTCAAAATTGAATAGCTTACACATGCCTGGTGGGGAGGGCGTAGATTGTAGGCTTGAATATCGACCTTAATGGAATCACTTTTTGGATCTTGAACAATAGGAGGTTTGTTTGTACTAGAATCAGAAATGACTTTAGGTATTTTTTTCTTTCTCAATCATCACAATATCTTCATCATTGAAGTCTATGAGCATGGTAGACGGATTCTCAGGAGGGGGAGGAGGTGCATATGCATTGCCAGAATGTGTAGAGATGATCTTTAGCTTCCCAGGATTCATGGGTTTATTTTCAAACTATCCAACAAAGGTTCATGTAGAAGGGAATTGATTGGCTATGATCTGAGCCAACTAGAAATCTACTACCTTTTCATGGGCCATATGTGACTGGATTAATCATCATAGCTCAGTAATATTTTCATGTGTGGAAGAACTAGGAGTGGATTGCTACATTTGTGGGGCTTGATTTAGGTTTTGAAACTACTATCCACAGTGTTGCAGATTACCCCAAAAGTTGCCTTGGTTCCAGAAATTTGTTGATTGTTGTATTGGAAGCCTAGGGGTGGATGAGCTTGGTAGTTTATTTGAGGAGGTTGTTTTTGTTCCACATTGTTTGCACCACTTGTGTTGCCATATTGGAACTAGGGTTATTTTTAGTTTGGTTTATATTGTTATAGGTTTGGTCAGGAATGTCATGGATGGAGTTGAGATCCTCCATTTATTTTCCATCCTCTAGATGTACTGGAGAATGTAGAGAAGTTTCCACTACTACATGCAATGATCATAGCTTGGCAAACTCCATAAAGAAATTCTACATATTTTACTTGTTGTTGTAGGTATTGAGTTTTTTTGCGGTTGTCCCCTTCTTTCTTAGGCATTGAAAGAAGACTATAGTCGGTCTTGCTTATGGGCAAGCATCATGTGTCTTTTGACAATGGACTTGATGTTGGAACTATATTTAGCCTTGGCTACCTTGAGAACTCTCCCTTGTCCTCGATTGGATTTGTCTTGGGTCTAAAAATTCCTTTAGCAACTTCCCATGCACTGTTGAAGTTTGGAGTATGAAGTTACCTCTGGATGAAGGTCTTGGTGTTGTTGTCAACATCCCAATAAAACATTTTAATCAACTGTACTAGGGAGATGTCAAAGGACTTCTTTAAATTTCTCCCAAGGTTTTCCTAAGTTTCTCCTAGAACCATGGCGAATTGAATAATTTTTCCCCAAATTTTATAGATGAGGATGGGGGTAGTAGTTTTCAAAGAATTTTGCATGGAGGGCCTCCCATGTGGTAATTAGATCTCCCTCTGTAGCATTATACCAACAACTAGCTAGATTTCTTTGGGAATATTTGAATAACCGTAGTTTGAGAGCGTCATCCAAGACACCTGTAATCTTGTAGAAGGCACACAGATCGATGAAGCATTAAAGATAGTCTTGACAATTTTTTCCCATCCCCCTAGAAAATGGATTGCCTTGGAGGATGGTGATATGCAATGTGTGGATATTGAATTGTGGAGTAGTGATAGAAGGAGGAAGATGGCATGTAGTGTGTTGGTGGTTGTAGGGAATGAGAATTCCTTAAGTTGTTTCTGCCACTCTTCTTCATGTCAGGCGACGTCTCAAGCTTTTGGTTTGGCTGTTGTAGCTACCTTTGGCTCCACCAAAATGGCTTCTCTTTTTGTGTCTCGGGCCTGTTCTATCTTTTGGTTGACTTCCTCATCATCCATCTTGTACTGATGAATCTGATTCAGGCGATGGAAGGTCTTGTTGATCTCTAGACTGAATACAAATGGTGTAGAATCAACACCTTGGGAGTGTCACTTAAACCGTTAGTATCCGAAAAAGAGGTCAACAAACATCATTTTTTAAGGAAGGAAAGATTCAAAAAGATAATTATCATTATTCAATTGAAAAGAAAAAGTCTTAATTATTCAAAGCTAGGGGGTTCAAAAGAAAATTGTTGTACAAAGAAATGGTGCCAAAAATTTTATTATGCGTCAATTACACAACAAATTCACCAACAAAATTATCCCTAGAGTTTAACCTTTTAAGGAAAACAACCCACTTGCAAACTAGAAAGTAATTTTTTGGTGTAAAAAGTATCAATCATGGAACAAATTTTTTATGAGTTCTATTCGAACCAATTTCTATGAGTAATGGTTACAATCAGATTTGTTGAGAGTGAATAAACTAAAATTGAAATAAAAAATAGTAGATGTGAAAACATATTAAAATCTAAGATTTAATCAATTTTAAGAGATATTAGGGGTATGTGTGTTCACCACCACCGACCATGTATTAACCTTAATTGTTTGAAGTGTTGGCATGTATGCCCAAAGAGCTAATCAAATGATGATTGTATTGGCATTTCTTGTAAAGGATTTGATTAACAATAAAGGCAATCTTCTAATTTATTCTATTTCATTTAGTTATGAGATAATGGTGAAACGTAATGAATGTCTAAAGAATGCCATTACTCAATGACGTATGTCTTTGGGTTGATGACATGAACAATGAGATCATACAAATGTAAGAGTATGTACATTATTTTTATGTCCCTAGTCGAATGTATTGTGGAAGGTTGATAGATATTATAACACACAAGACTAGAGTGTGTGTTGGTTGATGAAAAAATATAATCCGTCATGATATGTAATATCAAACAAAACACATAGATACTTGTTAGATAAAAATGTATCAGACAAACCCACGTTGAGCGTGATGCATGGAAACCATGATTGGTAGTCATAATCATCTCTCAGAGTGATGGTGGTTATTGTAGTTCCTAGACTGGAAATCACTACACTCATATCATATCATTCAATGTACTTTAACATCATCTACCGTGACTTTGAATAAGGGTTTCCATAAAGGTAGTGGAGTGCATTGTGACACACGGAAATGACTGCGAGACATGGTAGATGGGATTTCTCCCTCCTACATGAGTTTGATATCCTGGCCATTTTATAAGTGAGACTTAGAAAAGCATGCACATGCACATGTGAATTAATATATGATATTGAGGTCACATATATCTCAGATAGTCTATTCTGGTTCAAGGAACATGGATTGAACATTGAGAGGATGATGATTCCATGCCTCCATTTCAATATGGATATAAATGACAAAGGAATTATACATTCACTATAACACCAATCGTAGATTGTAGGTTGAAGTTATATCCATTTTTCTGGATTACTTGGGTAGCGATGATGTGTTTCTAGATAGTTCTCATTACTTGTGATGTCATAAATTAGTTATAGACATTCATTGCCAATGTAACTTGGAACCTGAAGGGTCACACACATAGGATACACTTGGAAGAGGAGTTCATTCATGGATATAGTTTAAACTTGATTACTAAAGAGTTAGGTATTTAATTTAGACAATGTTAGTTGAATATTAACTTAATGAACTATGAATCGACAAACATTGAGCAAACCATTTCAGAGTGTCAGGTCAATTGGACCATGAATTGACCGATTTAAGAAGTCAACTGATTGGTTCAGATCCATGAACCGACTGGTTTAGGTTCTAAACCAACTGTTTGGTTGTTCAATATGATTGCATCAAGGATTAGTGTTGTAGTCATGTTGTGCATGAGTTGTATATTAACTGCCAATACAATTGAGATTGAGAAACATGATGAAACTTACTGGTCAAGGGTTGAACTGATCAACTAACATGCCAATTGATTGATTACCCTATGAACTGACCATTTTGCCACTTGTAGCATGCAAAAATTCATGAAATCTCATCTCGTTCGACTCCCGCTCAGACTAGGAACCATGACCCTAACCCTCCTATAAATAGAGGAGAATTGGGGGCTTCTCAGATACAACATCAATTGCTCTACCAATTGTTGTCTTCTCTAGTTGTGGTAACCAAGAGAACCCAAGCAAGTCCTATCCAATAAAGGGAGGGATAATGTGACACCCCAATGTCACATAAATGAGATTACTAAAACAAATTGTGTGATCAACAGTTAAACAACCACATAACAACAAAAGTAGGTAAATTAAAACCAATCTTATATAACCATCACTATGTGGAACCATATATTTCAACAAGATCCATAAACCTATAACGCATCACATACCATACTAGATATTTACATCTCTAGTTATGTGCAGTTGCCATCTGCCACACACCTATCACAAAAGATCTATTTACACATGCAAGCCACTTATATACAACAAAGGCATACTGCTAAAACCACACATCGAGATACATCATCTACAAGGAAAAAAATCTCTCTCGAACCTGAGAGTGTACAGACGACACTAGGACTCTACTACACAACACTAGAAACTATCCACCTTCAACAACTACTGATCTCCATGCGGCTCTTCCTCAACAACACAATCCTACCCACACCATTGATGACCACCTAAAAGATGTGGCAAGCCATGTAGGTGAGATCCATGTCCCATCGAGAAATATAACTCTCAACCAAAGATTATTAAAACATAGAAGGATATATCATTAGTAAAAAAATGAGAAGATTAAAATAAATGAATAATGTAAATTAATTAGACAAGTTAAGAAGAATAAACAATTCTATTAGATAAGTACATAATCATATGCTTTTAGAAGGAATATGAAGAACATATATAACAATTGATTTCTCTTACTGCATTATATACCAACTAAGTAGTAATCAAAACAAGGCAAGGGTGGACATCTAAGGTGAATCATGTTTAACCAATGGTGAACATCTAAGGTGAATCATGTTTAACCCTAAGAAGATATACTTCCTGACTATATTGCATCTTTTAAGCCTTGAGGAGATGAGGTGTACCACTCATACTCCAACTGTGCAGTGTGAAGTGAAAAATAGTGCCATACAAGATCTAGGAGACACAAACTCCTATGATCTCATCCGCCCTCGGCTAGTATGAGCCCTCTGTAGTGACATATAAAGTCCAATTGCAAATCATCCTAGTATGCCTTGGTATATAGATCACGACACTAGTGAATAGGGTATACAATCCCAATCAACCTTAGTTGTCCACTATCACATCATATACACTAAGATACAACCACATCCGTTCTCCTACCAAGGCATGACCGTAGACATCCTCAATACCTTGGGATCAAGGTGACAAGGACACACAGTCACTTGCACCTCGCACACTCAATAGTATGTACTCTGAGTTTCCATTTAGGGAATACTCATTTCACCATCCAACAAGTTCTAACATTGGAATGGATCTATGACACATGGAACTACATGGTTAGGGTTCCACTTGATTAGTTAAAGTCAATTGAGTGCATTTTAATTGCATCAATCAAGTTATATACAAACCCTAAGAAGATTCTACAAAATATAAGGTAGGTTGCAACTTCAGAAGATATAGGACGTATAAAGTATAAACTTGTAACATCACCACATGGTACTAATGCACTGTCATACACATGAGTCCACACTCATCATTACATCATAATGGGATATTAATCCCTCAACACATTACTAGATATATCACCTCAATTAGGGCACAAAGCCTTTAACAAGGTCATAAGACCATTCACATTATTTCTTACAAGATCATCATTATCTCACCATGCCTCATCAAGACTTATAGTCATTACACACGTGCCACATAAGAGATACCATAATCAATTATTAGCTATGATGCTTATTCAACAACATATTAGGGTTACATCATTAAGAGAGGAAAAGTACTTCATCATTATGCTGAATACTCAAGAAAATGAAGCAACATCGTTATGTAATTACAATTAGGTTTAGGGTTTGAACATATCAAACCAAAGTAGGGTTTCAAAATAGTAAGAAGAAGTAAACCCTAATCACTGCCATCTTCAACATTCCTGGAAGCATGTAGATCAACTATCATGATCATAAGGTCAACCACATAAAACTGTTACAAGTCCAAAAATCTTCATTGATCATCAAAGGTTAAACACATCATAGGGCACTAAAACTGGGTCATATCATCCTTGGTGACTGCATAGACTAAGCACCATCATCGATTGTTGAAAACACATGATAGGTGACCACTGAAAACTAGGGTTTGACCCATTCATTGACTACTGAGAATGTCTTTCTTCAGCTACCATTGAACTAGGGTTAACCACCCTCAACAACTACATAAAATTCTAAGGTTCATCGACCACATAAGAGAAATTTGAGTGACCAAGAAGCATGAATAAAACTCGTTGACCGAAGAGAAGGCCCTCAACCTTAAAGACCATCACACCAGTAAACTCAACAATTTTGAGGAGGTGAGAACTCATCGACCACTTAACGAAGAAGATTCTTTGTGACCACTCAACATTACACATTTTGGCAACCACATGCAAAGGCAGAGAAAACTCATTAACTGCAAGATCATCAAGTTGATCATCACCATGAAATTGAAACATCCAGGTGTAACCACATGAAGGAAAACAACAACAAGGTTATAATTTCAATCATCAATAAGTTAAGGCAAAACCATGTGATGAGAGAGAAACCATCATTTAGGACATGCATGTAAAAATCAACACTACCATTATCAATAGGGTAAACATGTACAAGATTAGGGTCTCATCAAAGAAGGCTTATCAACACAAGAACCACCATTAAAACATAAACCCTAGAGCATAGGTAATATCACCATTCAACTTAGAACCATGTTTAAAGAGTAAATTACTTGCATGCAATGTAAATGTAAGAAATAACCTAGGAGAAAGTTATATAACTTTCCTTGGATGTGAAGAAACATCTCCAAAAACAAGGATGATCCAAGAAAAGAGAGGAAACCTAACTTGATCACCACCTCATAGCCAATCTAGAACCACCTCAAAGAGAGAAGAAAAACCATAGGTTAAAGGAGAACATGATGGGGAGAAAAACCCTAGGTCAAAAAGACAAGAAAGAGAGAAGATCTCAAATTCGGATTGAGCACTACCATGGAGGACCATGGATTCGTCCAAGAAGTGAGAAGTCCCTCAAGAAGCACCACCATGGAGACCCATCGATTCAGCTAAGAGAAAGGAGAAAGGTCGGGTTGTAAGAAAACGACAATGATGAGAGGTAGATCATTTACCAAGGTCAAGAAGAGAGCAAAGGATCACCAAACGATCTCTAAGGAAAGGTTGCTCTAAACTATAGCTCACAAGTAAGATGGATCGGCCACTAGAGCTCCACCTTCATCAACAAGAACACAAGGGCCAAGCTCCAAGAAATAGGAGAGGCAGGGAGGGTGTAAAAGGATCACTTGCATGGAAAGAGGGAGGTAATGGTTATAGAGAGGATGGAGGTTAGGTGTCAAACTAAGCATGCCATGTGTCAACCATATCTCGGCCATGAAAGCACCAAACACATGCACTCAAATTAGAAATACAAGCAAGTAACATGTTATTCAAGCACATAACATGATTAGATTAAGGTTTAAACATCTAATTATGATAAGAAAGCAAGATCAACAAAATAGCTAGGTCAGGGGTCTTACAACCATAAACCCCTAATAAAGTTTTCACCCCTGAAATCCTATGCGAGCAAAAATGGGTACTTCTTATGCATCTCATCCTCTAACTCCCACATGGCTTCCTCCACACCACGGTGATGCCACAAAACCTTAACCAACACTATATCCTTCTTATTCAACTTCTTCAGCCTCCTATCCAGTATCAACATAGGACCTTTGACATACGACACATCCTCCTCCAACTCAACCTCCATTGGATGTAACACTTGCTTTGTATCTGGATGGCACATCTTCAATATAGATACATGGAACACAAGATGCAACCTATACAACTCTAGTGATAACTCCAATCTGTAAGCCACCTTTCTAATGTGTGCCACCATAGGGTATGATCCCATGAATCTGGGAGCCAACATACCCTTCTTACCAAACCTCAACACACCTTTACAATGAGATACCTTCTGATACAACTTATCTCCCACTTAGAACTCCAAAGATCTTCAATGGTTATTAGAATAAGACTTTTGTCTATCCTAGAGTACTTTAGATATTGATGTGTCAGTTTGATCTTCTCTATAGTCTGTTGCACTAACTCAGGACCAAAAAATTGATACTCACATGTCTTATAGCAACAGATTGGTGAGTGACAATGCCTCTCATACAAGGATTCATACTGTGCCATATCTATGTTTCTATGATAATTGTTATTGTAGGAAAGCTCTATCAAACTAAGGTGCACATCCCAACTTCCAAGAAACTGCAAAACACAACCTTTGAATAGATCCTCCAAGATCTGAATGGTCCTCTCTGGCTGACCTTCTGTCTGTGAGTGAAATTGTATACCGAACCTCAATTGTGTACTCATGGTTGTATGCATACATTCCCAAAATGACTGGTAAATTAAGGACCTCTATCAGACACTATGGTAACTAGAATACCAGGCAAACACACTATCTCATCCTATAACATATTGAATCTTGGGTTTATTTGCAATTTAAACCATTTTTAAGATTTTATTTGCTTCATGTCCTTTTTGTCTTTTTCCCTAAATTTTCTTATCTTTTCTATCCTCTTTAGCCTCAATGTTGAAATTGAGCAATACTTAATGATGTGATTTATATTTAACCCACATTCATTTCAATGAATGGGTTTCTGCACAAATATCTCAACTAATGTGTTAATTAGATTCTAATAATGCAAAATGACCATTAACGAGAGATAATTAGTACATTATATTAATTTAGAGTTTTTATGGCTTTTTGGGACAAGATTGAGTAATAATGTGGGGTTGAGTTAATTAATGAGAGAATATATCTCTTTTCTTTTCTCTCTTCTCCTAAATGTTAATAAAGCAATAAAAGGAGAATAGGAGGTGTGACATGACTCTTGACTGATTTTATAATATCCATTTCGAATTTCTACTTAAGGAATTTCTAAGAAATGTCTTTTAATATTAATTCACCCTTAAAAATACATTAATATATACATTAGTGACCAATATGATGATTGAGGGACAAAGCTTTTGCAAAATGAAATTCAAATTTCATAGCATTAATCTAGGCATTAATATTAGCCTATGATCCAAATTTGGAGTCAATTGGTCATTGTTTGACCCTCCAAATCAATTGATTGAGTTTTCACTAAAGTATAACTATGGTTTTAATTCAATTTACATTCAATACAATTAATTTCCTATAGTCTGCGATTTAAATTATTGTCACACATTACTTAGATTTCATTTCCTCTTAAACGCGTCATCCGACGACCACACTTCAATCATCTGAGATCCTATCTGATCCAACGATGCTCAAGTCATCATCTACCCCCGACTGTTACCCAGTTTAGAGCAAAATATGTGTGTGGCCCCTTCCTCCCTCGTCAATGAGCCATTTTGCAAGATTTCTTTGGCATCAGTTTCTCCTCGTCGTCGCAAACCTAATCAGCCTTTACTCATATCCTCTTGTAACTGGACGAATAAACACCCATTTAGAATTTTCTCCTTCTTTCCAGTGCCATTTTACAAAGGGAGCTCTCACAACCCTCTCTCCTATATAAGGCCGAGGCGAGCACCCTCATACCACAAGCATCACTACTCCTCTTCCAATTTCTCGACCAACTCAATTCTGATCTCCGACAACCTTGGTTTCACCGTCGCCACCTTTTCTCCCTCCTATCCAATTGACTTCTCATTAAGCATCCACGACACCCCTCTTTTATTATCGCATCATAAATTTCCTTAGCTACCCCCAAATGTTGTGACCTATAACTCATCCTCTGGACCGTCGACGCTAGGTCACCATGGAGACTTAGTGAGCCCACGAGGCTGGGAATTAATTGGTCAGCATCGCCTTGCCTCCTTGAAAGGTTTGAGAACATAAGTGGAGTCATATATCCTTGTTTTCTATGATTTTGAACATTTGGAGCCTTCCCCAGCTTCTCGCAGCCTAAAGCTTCGTGTTCTACCAGTTATGAAATCCCAAGTCCTGAGTCTTGATCCCTTAGCATTGACGTCGAGCAAGGAAGCCCCAATTGTCTGACTTTTTGCTCACATGATCGTGTTTATTTATTTTGATCTCTGATTATCCCCTGTAGGTAGTGAGCACTCGCCATGGATGCGATGGTGAAGAAGATCCCAAGTCATCGAATGACCTTAGCATCCCCACAATGTCAATTGAACGATAAATCTCACAACGACATTCTCGTCATTTCATGTTTTCTTTTCGTCGAACACTAGCCCGTTGGGGCGAGCCCCGCTTTGTTAGCTATCAGATTCTGATTGGCCCAGGTCAGAGCGAGCCTAGGTTCATTTAGTGAACACACGTGGCTTTTTCCCAAATTATCATTGGTCAGCTTTTCAATAATTCGTAGTAAATCATAGGATTATCAAAAAAATACAAATAACTAGTCGTTGGAAAGGAATTTTCACAAGGAATACGAATTTTAGGTTTTTAAGCATTGATTTTCATCCCTATTTCGATGTTTAATATAAACACCATTTTAATTTTATAAAAAACCTCAAAATATGTAACTAATTTATTTTAACTCTAAATTTAAGAAATATATATGTTTTCTTAATTAGGAGAATTCAAGTTACTGATCGGTCCAAGTTTTAAGTCCTAAATCAATGGTTTTCATAGGAGGTTCAAAATTAGGGTTTCTCACATGATATGCTTTATAAACCCTAATCCATGCGTATAAACTTGTATCTAGGGTAAAAGTGACATTGGACACAATTAGTTGGTGAAAATTCTTCACTAGAAATCTCAAGTGAGGTGTGTGCAATTATATATATATGAGTTTGAACATTGGTCCTTAGTTGGGCATTTTGATATCCAACCCTAATATTCCCAATGAGGCATTGTCAGCCTTTATTCTCTTTATTACCTTCTTGTGGAACCTTTACTTCAATTATTCTAGGGTCTTGGACCCCACTTGCAAAGTTTTCAATTTCTTAAATCTGCCATTAAATTATTCTAGAATGATGATGTAAATAACTAATTAACTAATGTAGTATACATGAGTACAAACCACCCATAGTGGGCATGTGTAAATTTTCCTAGGGGAATGTAATAGTTATGCCTAGTTTATATATATTTGGGTGCTTGGGAATGTGTTACTCTCCCTCACCCAAAGGTTGAGGTTAGGTAGGTGCCTCAGACTTATATCATCTTAATGTAGTCATGTTAAATCATGCATGCAAACTTTATTATTATTTGACTTGGTAGAATTCTTATTTATTTACTTGCCTCATACTTTTTACCCTCTTAGCATAGTAGTTCTTTATTATGCAATACTTTACTTTATGTTTGCCCTTATTCCTTTATTTGACACATACTTTTATCTCCTCTTATTGGGTGATCCCAACCACCTAGGTTTAGGATCAGAGTGTGCAACAAGAGCATGGTGAACCAGCCTAAGACTAGGAAAAGGAGTTCATTCTTTCATCATGGAGTAGTTGTTTAGTTATTTTGTTGGAGACATATTGATATACTTGAGTTTCTTGTTGGCTAAATTGGACATTATTATAATCCCTTTGTTTCGATGAGTGTACAAGCATATAATGTACAAGTACTTAGATATCATGTAAATCAAGCGTTTAGATCTTCACTAGTCAATCACAACACTTAGATAGGTCATCCCCTACAATAGTGTCACAACTGCACACTCATACACACACTTAGTACTTAGTTTAAAACATTGAAACAGAGTCGTTCTCGGTCGACAAACTTCTCGACCGAGACACTCTCAGTCGACAAATTCCTCGACCGAGAATGACCCAAGTAGTCGTTAGACCCAGCAGACAAGGTAGTTGGGAGTTGAAATGAACGTTGTAAAAACTTTCTCTAAGACGTCCCTCGGTCGACAAATCCTCGACCGAGAAGGACTCTCGATCGACAATTTGTCGACCGAGAAGAGTTTTGTTTGCACTTTTTAGGATTAATTAACTAGTCATTGCTAAAGCAACGAATGGATACCTAACGGCTAGTTGATCACTAAGAACCCCCTAGAAAGTGTCTAGAACGTCCTTAAGCATTCATAGGCCATTCCTATAAATAGGACAAGCCTTAGGACACCTAACACACACTTGTACAACACTTGAGCATAATACTTGCAATTGGTTATTCATTCTTGTGAGCAATTGAGCAACTCCAACATTGGCTATTCATTTCCATTGCTCCAAATTCGTTTCCTATAGGCTAGCATCTCCTACACTGCACCAACACTTCCATATAGATTGGTTAGGAGATCAAAACGCTTGATATAGGAAATCAAGCCTTGTGCTACAATGGTATTGTAATTTCTGTTTTTCCTTCTTGTTCCTTTATATATTTTATACTCTCCTTGCTACTCCTAGGGTTGGAGGCTGCGGATTGGAGAGAGTTTGACTTCTCAGGTAGAGAAGGGTCTTCTCGATGGAGAAGGTGGACTTTGGACTACTTCAAGAAGGTTGTCTCAACGGGAAACTACTTCAAGAGGAAGGCTACTTCAAGGGGGAGCTTGAGGTTACTTCAAGGAAGGCTGCTTCGAGGTTGGTGAGACTACTTCTAGGTGAAGGCTGTCCAAAGGGTTTGGTGAAAGTATTTGTAATTTTATGTAACATCCTTGCGAGGTAATAAAATTTAAGTACTTTCAAAATCCCGGTTGGGTAAGCAACTGGGTAGTGGATTGACTGCCTTAGTATTTGCTGAGGTTGGAACCACTCTAAATCCTTGTCCCCTTATCCAATATTTTTGTGGTTGATTGCTTTGGTTGAATTATTAAAATATTATAAAACCCTATTCACCCCCCTCTAGTGGTTTTTCAATTGGTATTATAGCAGGCTTCAAGGATCTCTAATCGAGTCTTGAAGAATGAAGGGTGGTGGTGTCTACAACCGCAAGCAAAGGAAAAGCATGGACCAATCTTCAACAAGTTGTAATTGGTGCTTAGGAACAAGGCACACAACATCTAGCTGTTAATGGAGGTCAAAGATGGAAGACGTGCATAAAGAATGTCTTATTGCTACAATAAGTGAAGAAGAAGAAGAGGTAAGCCTTTTTTATTTACCTAAAGAAGAGCTAATTGCTAGTCTTGAAGAGACACATAATAAGTATATTGAGTGCAAGAAGAAACTAAAGAAATCTAATAAAACAAATGATGAGTTACATGCTAAACTTCTTGCTCTCACATCTAAAAATGAAGATCTCAAAAAGACTATTGAAGATTATGATATTAAGCTGAAATCTGTAGAAGCAAATTGCAATCTTCTTTCCCTAGAAAAGATAAACTTGCAAGCTCAAGTAAATGATCTTCAAATACAACCTGTTTTGTGTACACATCTAGATTATGATATTATTGTGAAAGAAAGATATTCTTTATTATCTAATCTAGATCAAGGAAAATTAGATATCAAGAAGAGAATGGATGAGATTGTTAAGTTGCAACAAGAAGTTAGTAGTTTTAGTAACAATGATATTCTTGATAAAATATTAAATGATTCTTATTGTCAAATTGGAAGGAGAGGATTAGGTTATAAGCCTAAAAGAAAATATTATCAAAATCCTAGTTGGAGAAGGACACAAGTGCTAGAGAATCAATCCATGTATGTACTCAAGAACAACTCAACTCCTAAAAAGAGAAATGAGATTGACTCTATTAGTTGTCATTATTGTTTGCGTCTTGGACACTACTCTTTTTCATGCCCATACAAGAAAAGGAATGATGATCTAGCTTGGGTTCCTAAAACTTAGAGGTTTACATTTGACTAGTTGAGATTTGACCTAAAAAGTTATTTTGATATACAAATGTCATATCTCAACAAAATTGAGCTTTAACTTTCATATTCTTGTATCTTGTTTGGAAATAATATCTGAAAACTAGTATAGAAACATTCTCGGTCAAGAAACTGTTCGACCGAGAACACTATCGGTCGAGAATTAGTCGACCGAGCAGGTTATTGTTTTACAATTTGCAACAAATCTGATAAAACATGTACAAATAGCAGCATTCTCAGTCGAGAAAAACGTCGACCGAGATAAATTTGGTCGACAAAAAGTTCGACCGAACCAAATTCTGCTGAACCTATTTTAATTAATCTAGTTTGGTATCAATTTGTTGTTAATTATTGATTTAATATGCAAATCAAGAATGAATCTTAGAGACCATCTTAAAATCAAAACATATTGATCTCTTAAATCATAAATTGTTGAAAGAAGGTATAACATTATATGAAATGTTTAAACATATTGCAAAAATGCTATATGAAGACTGATATTGAATATACCTTATTCATTGCTTGAAAGATTTATTAAGCATGTTCATGGTTTGTCTTAAAGTTGAAAATTTATGAACCATGAATGAGATTATTTTGGTTTATCCTCTACATGGTTGGGCTTAAAACTGAAAACTATGAACCATGTTGGTTTAATCAAGCAAATTACTATTTATCATAATCCACATGGTTTTTTTCCTAAAGAATTCCTTGGTCTATCTATATAGGAACCATGCGTATTGAAATTTAGTTTAAATGATCATAATCATCGTATTTATATGCTTCTATCTTGATCATTGTATTGTGAATATACTTCTACTGTTCTATTATAATTATTGTGTCATAATCATTGTGTTTCATTGGTTTGTCTAAAATAGTCTTTGATCCATATATACAAACCATGAATGGATATTGTTTTTTATCATTGTGATTCAGCTCATATGAAGATGCCATTTTGTATAAATAGTAAAACTTCATGGCACAAATGCATTTTAAATTGAAAATCTACAAAAATTATACTTCACATATAAGTGTTCAAATTGGAAATCTACAGAAATTGCCACTTGGTTGAAATCAAGTTTGACCAAGGGGCGCTATGGTCGAAGTCAAGGTCGACCTAAAATAAGCTTGACAAAATGCTTATTTGTACATCATTTTACTGCACTTAACCTTAGTATCTTGATTCAAAATGTGTTCATCATATTGAAAACATAAAGCTCTAATAAAAGGTCAAAAACAAATCTAAAAAACCATTTGTGACCTTAGAATCCTTAAATTATCTTAATTACAAAATTAAGGGAGAGCTCACAAAAACTATTTTGATTATAAGATTAAGAAGCTTACAAAACTTTGTAAATATTATTTGAAGCTTTTTATGACCTTAGTATACTTAAAAGTAATTTTGGTAATGAAAACAAAGAAATCTAGAATATTCATGAATATGACATATATCTTGTTCCTAATGCAATTCTCTAAACAAATTAGGGCTTAACATCCCATGTATTTGATTAGAGATACATTCTACTATAAGCTTAAAAGAATCCCATATCATTTTAGGGCTTAACATCCCTTGTAAATGGTTGAGAAACTATTAAATATATTCATGAGCTTAAAGGATTCTCATATCATTTTTATGGATTAACATCCCTTACAAAATGGATGAGAAATCAATATGTATCCATCATGATCTTAAGGGAATCTCATTTCATTTTCAGGGCTTAACATCCCTTGTAAAATGGATGAGAAATCAATACACATATGCCATGAACTTAAAAGGAACTCATCATTTCAAGGCTTAACATCTTTGCAAATGATTGAGAAATAAATTGTGGCTAAATTTAACAATAATTGGTTTGCATTAATCCCTTGCTTTTAAATTGAATATCTCTTTAAGGGGGAGCATAGCATAAAATTAAGGGGAGAAATAAAAAGTCATACTAAATGATTATCTTGGATATCTTTTTTAAATGACAAAGGGGGAGAAATAATATAAAATCAAAAACATAAAATAAAATGAGTTTCATAATATCTCGGCCAGCACCCACTTGCAAAACAAGAATGGCTACAAAAGGTAAACTTCAGGTATGAAACTCGTATGATTTATATTTCCTTATTTTATATTTAGGAAATGTTTTTCATCTTCAAAAAGGGGGAGATTGTTGGCTAAATTGGACATTATTATAATCTATTTATTTCGATGATGGAAAACATTTCATTCTTGTGGATCTAACGTGCTACTTGAGTGTTGCAGGAACTAGGTGGATGACACAACTTGGAAGATCTATATGCTCAAATTGCTTTAATTCATGATTGTAATCAAATGTAAAAACTTGTACGAGCATATAATGTACAAGTACTTAGATATCATGTAATCAAGTGTTTAGATCTTCCCTAGTCAATCACAACACTTAGATAGGTCATCCCCAACAATAGTGTCATAACTGCACACTCATACACACACTTAGTACTTAGTTTAAAACATTGAAACAAAGTCATTCTCGGTCGACAAACTTCTCGACTGAGACACTCTCAGTCGACAAATTCCTCGACCGAGAATGACCCAAGTAGCTGTTAGACCCAACAGACAAGGTAGTCGGGAGTTGAAATGAACATTTAAACACTTGCTCCAGGACATCTCTCGGTCGACAAATCCTCGACTGAGAAGGACTCTCGATCGACAATTTGTCGTCCGAGAAGAGTTTTGTCTGCACTTTTCAGGATTAATTAACTAGTCGTTGCTAAAGCAACTAATGGATACCTAACGGCTAGTTGAGCACTAAGAACCCCTAGAAAGTGTCTAGAATGTCCTTAAGAATTCATAGGCCATTCTTATAAATAGGACAAGCCTTAGGACACCTAACACACACTTGTGCAACACTTGAGCATAATACTTGCAATTGGCTATTCATTCTTGTGAGGTGTTTCAATTATTTATAGAATGGTATAAGAGCCAATGGTAGTTGGAGTCTTGATTATTTAAATTTGTCTCCTTAGTTAGAAACCCTTACCTCAAATAGTTTCCCTTTAGTTCACCTTAGAATTGACGTATGGTAAAAGGTTGATTTAGGACCATAAGAATTTCATGTTAGAAATATCTTTAGTCATGTTTTAGGTGATTAGCCTATTAGGTAGCGACTAGGACATAAGTTGAAAGCAAGGGTACCTAGAAAGGGTCAGGGTCTGGTGGATGGAAACTTTTTCCTCTGTGCCACAAGCTTGGTTTACTAGGAATCTCAGATCAATATTACACTGGCCCGACCTGAGGTGATATTGATTGTCCGAAATAGCATACATTTAGGCAAATAACCTCAATGTTGAGTATCCTTAGGATCATAATATATGATGATTTGGTTACCTAAATAAAATCACCTTATATCCCATAACTTTCTTATATGAGCCATAGATTTTCATGTTTAGGGGTAGTCTACCCTATACTAAACTTACAAGTTTGGTAATAGTGATTAATAAAATAATTAAGTGTTGGATCGTATACATGAGTTGATTAGACTCACTCTTTTACCTCTAGTTTAGTTTTACTTGGTAGGCCAACTCTTTTAAGGGGTGGATTAGTAGTACCTTGATAGATTTTGCATTTGCTGATTTCGAGGACAAAATCCCTTTTAGGGGGATGGAATCCAATAACATAGAAAAATCTAGCCTCTTTGGAATTGGAAACCCTAACTCCATAAACAATAGATTAGTGATCTTATATGATTAGTATTCACCAAAACAAATTATAATTATAATTTAACTTATTTGTTTGTATTCTAATGAATATATAATTATTCATTTAAAAATAGTTCATATGCTTGAACCCCAACAAATACTTAATGCACATAATATGAGTAACTCACTAATTGTGAATACACATAATGTTGACCATGTCACCCTAATGATATTATAAAAGGAACTAATGCATGCTAAGAATGCATAACATGTAATGGTCATGTTGACCTAAACCCTAATATGAAATCATCTAACCTCAACATATATACATATGTATCCTTAATGCCTTCATGATATATTAGTGACATTAGATGTCAACATCATATAATATACCTTGATACATATAAATGGAATATAACTACCTAATCATAACTTGGTATATGAATCAATTCATTAATATCAATGTGTTCCACCTTATTCACTAAAATACATATAATAACTCAAATGTGATAAGGAGTAGTTGGATTTACATAAGCATGATTATTAAGTTTACAATAAATTCAAATACCTAATGTGATCTTAAATGTGTAATTTATAATATGAAGTGTAAAAAGGAGAAAATGGTTAGTGATGAAGTTAATGCGAGTATTAAAAGTGATGTTACAAAGTGTAATATAGGTGTAAGAAATTAATGTGACATTATTTAGACTTAATAACTTGTTGGATAATATTATTTATTTCTTATAAAATAATTTGTGACAATTATATATGATGGTAATGTGAGGATAATGGAGAATAAATTCAAGTTATTAAGGATTGTGACCTAATACATTAATAAATATTAAGATGATATAGTAAACCCTAACTGTGGTTAAAATTCTTAATTAGTACATGGGAAATACCTATGACTTTTGCATAATGTTTTGACATGACACAATTAATAGCATAATAAGTCTGATGTAATTTTATAATAAATATAATGCTAGCAACCAAAAATGTCTATGGTGTTATATTTGATAAAAGGTAATATGAATAGTGGAAACCTTAGTAAAACCTAACTTATGAGTAGAGCATGTGAAGTACCATAGATTAGAAGTAACCTCCTAGTTGCTTAATGTTGGGATGTTATGTACTCACCCTCCCCTCTTGTTGAGATTTCGGGGATGAAATCTTCTTTAAGGGGTGAAGTGTTGTAACATACTAAATCTTGGGTTTATTTACAATTCAACCCATTTTCAAGATTTTATTTCCTTCATGTCCTTTTTGTCCTTTTCCCTATATTTTCCTATATTTTCTATCCTCTTTAGCCTCAAATTTGAAATTGAGTAATACTTAATAATATGTTTTATATTTAACCCACATTCATTTCAATGAATGGGTTTTTGCACAAATATCTCAACTAATGTGTTAGTTACATTCTAAAAATGCAAATGACCATTAATGAGAGATAATTAGTACATTATATTAATTTAGAGTTTTTATGGATTTTTGGGACAAGAATGAGTAATAATGTGGAGTTGAGTTAATTAATGATAGAATACTCCTCTTTTATTTTCTCTCTTCTCCTAAATGTTAATAAAGCAATAAAAATGAGAATAGGAGGTGTGATATGACTCTTGAATGATTTTATAATATCCTTTTGGAATTTCTAATTAAGGAATTGTTGAGAAATGTCTTTTCATATTAGTTCACCCTTTAAAAAACATTAATATATACATTAATGGCCAATATGATGATTAAGGGCCAAAGCTTTTCCAAAATGAAATTCTAATTTCATAGCATTAATCTAGGTATTAATATTAGACTATAGTCCAAATTTGGAGTCAATTTGTCATTGTTTGACCCTCCAAATCGATTAAATCAGTCTTCACTAAAGTATAAGTATGGTTTTAATTCGATTTACATTCAATGCAGTTAATTTCTTATAGTCTGCAATTTGAATTATTGTCACACATTACTTTGATTTCATTTCCTCTTAGACACGCCATCTGATAGTGCAGTATGATCATCTGAGATCCTATATGATCCAATAATGCTCAAGTCGTCATCTACCCCCGACTATGACCCACTTCAGAGATAAATTTGTCTGCGGCCCCTTCCTCCCTCGTCAATGAGTCGTTTGGCAAGATTTCTTTGGCATTAGTTTCTCCTTGTCGTCTCGAACTTGATGAGCCTTTGCTCGTCTCCTTTTGTGACCAGATGAAGAAATGCCCATTTAGGGCTTTCTCCTTCTCTCTAGTGCCATTTTACAGAGGGATCTCTAGCAACCCTCTCGCCTATATAAGGCCGAGGCGAGCAACCTCAGACCAGAAGCATGGCTCCTCCTCTTACAAATTCTCCTCAACTGTCCTGAAGGCCATGAACCTACTCAGTTCTGATCTCCAACGACCTTGGCTTTGCTGCCACCACCTTCGCTCCCTCCTATCCAATTGACTTCTCAGTAAGCATCCACGACGCCCCTCTTTTGTTATTGCATCATCAGTTTTCCCTCAGATACCCCCAAATGTTGTGACTTGTAACTCATCCTTTGGACCGCCGATGCTAGGTCACCATGGTGACTTAGTGAGCCCACGAGGTTGTGAATTAATCAGTTTCTATCGCCTTGCCTTCTCAAAAGGTTTGAGAACATTACCGGAGTCATAGCTCCTTGTTTTCTATAGTTTTAAACCTTTGGATCCCTCGCTTATTTCTCGCAGCCTGAAGCTTCGTGTTCTGGTGGTTATGAAACCCCCAAGTTTTGAGTCTTGATCCCTTAGCATCGACGTCGAGCAACGAAGTCCCAACCGTCTGAGTTTTTTCTACGACCGTGTTTTCAAGTTTTGGTCATTGATTATCTCCTACAAGTAGCGATCACTCGCCATGAATGAGATGGGGAAGATCCTAGGTCATCAAATTACCTTAGCATCCCCACAATGTCAATTGAACAATAAATCTTGCAGGGGCATTCTCGTCATTTCATGTTTTGTTTTTGTTGAGAACTAGCCCACTAGGGTGAGCCCCACTTTGCTAGCTGTCAGGTGTTGAATGGCCTAGGACAGAGCGGGCCTAGGTTCATTTAGTGAACACACGTTGATTTTTTTCAAATTATCATTGGCCAGCTTTTCAATAATTCATAATAAATCATAGAATTATCAGAAAATAGATATAAATAGTCATTAGAAAGGAATTTTCACAAGGAATACGAATGTAAGGTTCTTAAGCATTGATTTGCATCCCTATTTTTATGTTTAATATAAACACCATTTTACTTATATAAAAAGCCTTAAAATATGTAACTAATTCATTTTAACTCCAAATTTAAGAAATAAATGTGTTCTCTTAATCAAAAGAATCCAAGTAACTTATTTATCCAAGTTTTGAGTCCTTAATCGATGGTTTCATAGAAGGTCCAAAATTAGGTTTTCTCACATAATATGATTTATAAACCCTAATCCATGTGTATAAACTTGTATCTAGGGTAAAAGTGACATTGGACAGAATTAGTTGGTGAATAGTCTTGTTTAGGAATCTTAAGTGAGGTATGTGCAATCCTATTTATATATATGAGTTTGAACACTTATCCTTGGATATCCAATGACGCATTGTCTTAGCCTTTGTTTTGTTTATTTCCTTCTTGTGGCACCTTTACTTCAATTATTCTAGGGTCTTTAACCTCACTTGCAAAGTTTTCCATTTCTTAAATCTTCCATTAAATTATTCTAGAATGATGATGTAAATGACTAATTAACTAATGCAGTATATATGAGTACAAACCACCCATGGTGGACATGTGTAAATTCGCCTAGGGAAATGTGATAATTCTCCCCATTTTATATATATTTGGGTGCTTGATAATGTGATACTCTCCCTCACCCAGAGGTTGAGGTTAGGTAGGTGCCCCAACTCTATATTATCTTAATGTAGTCATATTAAATCATGCATGCAGACTTTATAATTATTTGACTTGGCAGAATTCTTATTTATTTACTTGCCTCTTGCTTTTGACCATGTTAGCATAGAAGTTCTTTATTATGCAATACTTTACTTTATGTTTGTCCTTATTCCTTTATTTGACACATACTTTTATCTCCTCTTGCTGGGTGATCCCAACCACCCAGGTTTAGGATCAGAGTGTGCAACAGGAGCACAGTGAACCAGCCTAAGACGAGGAAAAGGAGTTCATTCTTCCATCATGGAGTAAATGCTAACTTCTTTTGTTAGAGACATATTGATGCATTTGAGTTTCCCTCTACTTAGATCCTTTATTTGTATAAAGAATGTACACCCTTATTGGAAATTTTTGATGTACTCTTTATTAAATTGAATATAGTCCAAGTTTTAACTTCTGTTGCTATTCATTGGATTTTGTTTACCATTTTTAGTAGAAATGTGTTTCATTTCTTTACACATCCACATATATTTGTGCCACCTTTTTAGTTGTATACATCATCTTGATTGGAAATAAATGAAATGACTTGGTCAACCTTCCAACTTTCACCAAAATGGAATCATGACCTTTGGCTGCCCTAGAAAGACCAACCACAAATTCCATAGTGATATGATCCCATTTCCACTGTGGTATAGGCAACAATTCAAACGTTCGTACAGGTTTCTAATGCTTAGCATTGACCTACAACATGTAGGACATCTTGCCACAAAATCAGGCATGTCACACTTCAATCCATGCCACCAATACACATCCTTTAGGTTATGGTACATCTTAGTACATGCATGGATACATCACATACATCGAGGAATGAAATTTCCTACCACAGAAACAAATTGTCCCATCCTCTGTCTAATGTAATCCCTCATGCTTCTCATTACTGAACTCTAATAAGGTATGCTATATCAAAATGTCATCATGTTGTTCATATCTAATCTACTGTATCAATGTGGGCTTCACTTTCAACTACACTACCAAGCCTGCCAACAAGGAAACTTCCAACTAGACATTCATTTTCCGCAACGATGCCAACATGTATCCTTAAGGCACACCAAAGAACACAATTGTGCCTTATGAATAGATGATAATGAAGACTTCCCACTCAACGCATTGTCTACCATGTTCACCTTCCCTAGATGGTATTCTATCACACAATAATAGTCCTTGTCAATTGCATCCATCTCCTCTATGGCATGTTCAACTCTTACTTTGAGAAGATATACTGAAGGTTCTTGTGGTCTGTGAAGATTCGACAATTCTCTCCATAAAGGTAGTGTATCCAAATCTTTAAAGCATGGACCACAACTTAAAGCTCCAGATCATGTGTCGGGTAGTTCTCCTCGTGTTTCTTAAGCTATCACAAAACAAAAGAAATCACATTCTTGTCGTGCATCAACACACACCCCAAACTATTCTTTGATGCATCACAAAATATGCTATAACCTTTTCCTTTCTTGGGAATAATTAACACTGGTGCACTGGTCAACTTTCCCTTCAAAATCTAAAAAGAACAATGACACTTATCATCCCAGATAAAAGGTATACCTTTCCTCATCATCTTGGTTAGGGGTAACGTCACAACACTAAAGTTCTTGATGAACCTCCTGTAGTAGCCTGCCAAGCCTAGAAAATTGTGAACCACTATCGGTGTCTTATGTTGCTCCCACCCTAGCACAAACTCCACCTTCTTTGGGTCCACACAAACACCCCTAGAAGATATTATGTGTTCCAGAAAATACACCTCCTTCAAGTAGAATTCACACTTACTAAACTTAGCGTACACCTTGTGCTTCCTCTACAACGTCAATGCATGTCATAGATGTTGCTCATGATGCCAATTATCTTTAGAGTATATCCGGATGTCATCAATGAACACCACCACAAACCGGTCAAGATACAACCTGAACACATGGTTCATTAGATCCATAAATGTTGTTGGCACATTGGTCAACCCAAATGGAATAACCACAAACTCATAGTGACCATACCTAGTCCTAAAAGCTAACTTGGGTATGCCATCCACCTTGATCCACAACTGATGGCATCCTGACCTCAGATCTATATTTGATAAAATTGCAACACCTCGTAGCTGATCAAACAAATCATATATCCTCAATAAAGGGTACTTGTTCTTGATTGTGACTTTTTTCAACTTCTAGTAATCGATACACAACCTCATAGAACCATCCTTCTTCTTCACGAACAATATAGGAGCACCCCAAGGGGAAGTGCTCAGTCTAATAAAGCCCTCTAATAGCTCCTGCAACTGCTTCTTCAGCTTTTACATCTCTTTTGGTGCCATCATATATGGTGACTGTGCTATGGGTTGCGTTCCAGGAACCAAATTGATCTAAAAATCATTCTCTCTAGGAGGTGGAACATCGGGAAACTCTTCAGGAAAGACATCCTCGAATTAGCAAACCACATACACCTCCTGAATACTATGACTCCTCACCTTGTTATCCACAACATGTGCCAAAAAGCCTCACACCCCTACCTCATCAGTCTCTCTGGCATCATAGCTGACACCAAGCACGTTGGAAGAATCTTCCTATATATTTGGAAGACCCACGAAACATCACCCTCATGGAATGTAGCCACCTTGGACTACAGTATAAGACCACATGGCACTTTTCTAAGGTATTCATCCCAAGGATTACATCGAATCTATGTCTGTCAAGTGGCATAAGGTCCACTTGAATGTTGTGTCCTAAGAAAGAAACAACACATGATGGACACACATCCTACAACTTGGGGGAACCAACAAGAGGGGTTTATACAAGGAGACTATCCAATCTACTACAAATAGGCAAGGAATAACTTTGTATCACCTCTCTGGTGATAAAAGAGTGCATCATATCTGGGTCAACTAAAATAGATACAAAAGAAGATGCAGAAAAATAAGAATGGAAAAGATCCATCTAACCTATCACGACACATGGATTGACCACTCCCTCTAGCTGATTCCTAGCATAGAATCTAGTTGTCTCCCATTGTCACACCAGTTCTCTATTAGCTTTCCCAGAGGATCATGCTTGTGATTCCTGACCACGCCCTCTGCCACCACCACAACTGAACTACTATCATTGGGAACCCTACTGACTCTGCTTTGAATGGTGTGTCACCTCCTTGTTCTTCATAGGGAAAGACCATCTGATATGCCCCACTTGTCTACACTCATAAAATGTCCTCAAGTCATACTATGGCCTAGATGGCCCTGCCATAGATACTGACACTATGTTACATGCTCTAGAAGGAGGAAAACTATAGCCTCTTCCCTTACTCGAGGACCACTAAGATGGCACTACCGACCTCTGTTGTGACTACAATGAAGAAAATCTAGGCTACTTGAAGCCTCCAGAAGACTATCCTCAAAACTGAGCCCATCGCTTCTTAGCATTGTCTCTACGCTTCTCAATAACCGACCGCTCGATCCTTCTCACTGACTCCATGAAGGTAGAGAACCTCTCCCTACTCTCCAAAGTCAACACCATCGTCATCAACTCTATGCTCAACCCCTTCTCAAACTGTTAAATCCTCTCCTTATCTGTCTGCCATGTGAGGAAAAAATCTCAAAAACTCCACGAAATTTTCCTCCTACTCGTTGATCATCCTCGATACCTACCGGATCTTCTCAAACTATGTGATCTTCTCATTAAGGTTTGTCTCTGGGAAGTATCGTCTCACAAAATCCCACCAAAAATCCTCACAAATGATAACTACTCCAGGTCACTTCTCGTCCTCAATGGCCCACCAGTGGCCATCACTTCCCATCAGTAGGTACAATGCGTGCTTCACCTTGTCCTCTTATGGTATATTGAGGTTCTTGAAAGCCTTATTCAACTCCGTCATCCACATATCCACATCCGAAAGGTCTGCCTTACCCACATTCTCGATGGTCTGACACATCTCAGACACTCAAACATCTTCCCAGAACCCTGAGATTCTGCATTGGGGACAGTTGCCTTTGCTTGGGATACGGCTACTCGATCTGCCATATGCATAATTTTGTCCATCAACTATCCAAACATGGACTAAAAAGAGGAATTGACCATGGTTGTTGGGCCAAACTGAGGTACTTCGGGTAATTTTGTCCATCTACTGTGGTATGCCTCCTCGCACCACCTCCTAGTGCAGTAACACTACTCTCATCATCTTCTATATGCTCTCTAGACAAATCTGTATAAGTTGAAGCTACAATTAGATATGTTGGAGGACACAAGAACAAACACAAACCTAGTCATATGTCCCTGTAGACTCAGCAAACTTGGAGCTCTGATACCAACCAAAGTATGACACCCCAATGTCACAAAAATGAGATTACTCAAAACAAATCACATGACCAACAGTTAAACAACAACATAACAACACAAATAGGTAACTTAAAACTGATCTTATGTAACCATCACTATGTGGAACCATATATTTCAACAAGGTCCATAATCTTGTAACACATGACATACCATACCAGGTATTTATGTTTGTGTAGTGGCCATCTGCCACACACCTTTCATAAAAGATCTGTTTACATGTACAATCCACTTATATACAACAAAGGAATGCTACCAAAACCACATATCAAGATACAACTACTACAAGAAAACACATCCCTCCAAATATTGAGAGTACAGGGATGACACTAGGACTCCACTACACAACACTAGAAACTATCCCACCTTCAAAGACTATTGATCTCTAAGCTGCTCTTCCTCAACAAAACGATCCTGCCCACACTACTGACGACCACCTAAAAGATGTGACAAACCATGAGGGGGAGACCCATGTCCCAACTAGAGATATAACTCTCAATTAACAATTATTGAAACATAGAATATTATATCATTAATAAATAGAAAGAGTAGATTCAACTAAATGAATAATTTGAATTGATTACGCAAGTTAAGCAGATTAAATAGTTCTAGAAGATAAGAAGATCATCATATGCTTTTAGAAGTGAATATGAAGAACATGTATAGTAGTTGATTTGTCTTACCACATTTTATAAAAACTATGAAGTAATTAATATAAGGCAAGGGTAAACATACAAGGTGAATCACGTTTAACCCTAAGAAGATATACCACCCAGTTGTATTATGTCTTTTAAGCCCTGAGGATATGAGGTATACCAATCATACTCCAACTGACCACTACAAAGTCAAAAAAAATGCCATACAAGATCTAGGAGAGACACAGTTCTATAATCGCATCCACCCTTAGTCAGTATGAGTCCACCGTAGTAACATATAAATTCCAACTACAAAGCATCCTAGTTCACCTTAGTATATAGGTCAAGGAACTAGTAAGCAGGGAATACAAGCCCAATAATCTGAGGTACAACTGCAACTGTCGTCTATCACATCATATACACTGAGACATGACCACAACTGTTCTCCTAGCTAGGCATGACTGCAACTATCCTAAAAACCTTGGGATCCAGATAACAAGGACACTCAGTCACTTGAACCTCGCACACTAAACAATATGTGCTTTGAGTTTCCATTAAGGGAATACACATTTCACCATCCAAAAAGTACTGATCATGGAATGGATCTATGGAAAAGGGCACTACATGATTATGGTTCCACTTGATTAGTTAAAATCAATTGAGTGTATTTTTACTGCATCAATCAAGTACATACAAATTACAAAGAAGATTCTAAAAAAGATAAGGTAGGTTGCAACATCAGAAGATATAAAATATATAAAGTATAAACTTATCACATCACCACATGGTACCAATACACTATCATGCACATGAGTCCACACTCATCATTACATCATAATGGGATATTAATCCCTCACCACATTACCAGAGGATATCACTTCAATTAGGGCACAAAGCCTTTACCTAGGCCATAGGACCATTCACATTGTTTCCAGCAAGATCATCATTATCTCACCATGCCTCATCAAAGCTCATAATCATTATGATACCATAGTCAATTATTAGCTATGACGCTTATTCAATAAAAAATTTGAGTTACAACATTAAGAGAGGAAAAATACTTCATCATTATGATAAATATTCAAAAAAATAAAGAAACATCATTATGTAGCAATTAGAGTTAGGGTTTCAACATAGAAAACTAAAGTAAGGTTTCAAAACAACAAGGAGAAGTAAACACTAATCACCACCATCTCCAACATTCTAAGAAGCATATAGATCAACTATCATCATCAGAAGGTCAACCAAATTAAACCGTTATAAGTCCAGAAATCATCATTGACAACTGAAGCTTAAACACATCATAGTTCGCTAAAAACTATGTCGAATTAGACTTGGAAACTGCATTAGACTAAGCATCATCATCGACCACTAAAAGCACATGATAGGTGACAAAATAAAACCAAGGTTTGACCCCTTAATTGACCATTGAGAATGGCTATCTTCAGCGATTGTTGAAGCAGGGTTAACCACCCTCAATGACCACATAAGATTCCAAGGTTCATCAACCACATAAGAGAAACTTCAGCAACCAAGAAGCATGAGTACAACTCGTTGACCTAAGAGAAGGTCCTCAACCATAGCGACCATCACACTAGTAAACTCAATGATCTTGAGGAGGTGAAAACTCATCAACCTCATAAGGAAGAAGATTCTTGGAGAGCACTCAAGATCACACATTTTAGCAACCACATGAAGAGATAGATAAAACTCATCACCCACAAGATCATCAAGTTGATCATCACCATGAAACTGAAACATAAAGGTGTAGCTACATGAAGGAAAGCAACACCAAAACCCTAATTCCGATCATCAAAAAGTCAAGAAAAAACCATGTAGTATAGAGAAACCATTGTTTAGCACATGAATGTAAAGATAAACATTCCCATTATCATAAAGGTAAACATGTACAAGATTCGATTTTCATCAAATAAGACTTATAAACACAAGTACCACCATGAAACATAAATCCTAGAGCATTGGTAATATCACCATTCAACTTAGAAATATGTTTTAAGAGTAGATTACTTGCATGCAAGGTAAATATAAGCAATAATTGAGGAGAAAGTTATAACTCACCTTGGTTGTGAAGAAAAAACTCCAACAACAAGGATGCTCCAAGAGAAGAGAGGAAACCTAGCTTGATCACCACCTCACGACCAAGCTAGCACCACCTCAAAGAGAGAAGCAAAACCATAGGTTAAAGGAGAACAAGATGGAAAGAAAATCCTAGGCCAAAAAGACAAGAAATAGAGAAGATATCCAACTCAACTTGATGACTACCATGGAGGACCATAATTTGGTCAAGAAAAGTGAATTTCCTCAAGAAGCACCACCATGGAGACCCATGGATTCGACCAAGAGAAAGGAGAATGGTAGGTTGCAAGAAAATAAAGATGATGAGAGGTAGATCACTTACCAAGGTCAAGAAGAGAGCAAACGATCAACAAAAAACTCCAAGGAAGGGTTGATCCAAACCCTATCTAAAAAGTAAGATGGATCGGCCACTAGAGCTCCACCTTCACCAACAAGAGCACAAGGGTCAATCTCCAAGCAAGAGGAGAGGCAGGGAGGGTGTAAAGGATCACTTGCATGCAAAGAGGGAGGTATATATATCCAAGGGTTAGAGAGACATAAAGGAGGGTAGGTGTCCAACTAAACATGCCATGTGTGCACCATATCTCGGCCATGCAAGCACCAAACACAAGCATGCAACATAGGTCATTAAAACCAAGAACAGCAAGCGACCTCACCAGGCCTAGAAAACCCACGACCGATGAAGACACTTCAATAAACAAGATTATTACAAAGACCACACGAATGATGAGAATCACCAAGATAGGTGACCACTAAAGATTCTTAGCGACCCAGGTGATCAAAGACCCAACCATCAAACTGGCACATCCAAGCAAACCCTAGATCTCAACATATGATGCCACATCATCAAACCAAGGTACACAAGGCATCCTAAGGCACCACTCTATCCAAGAAGATGATGTAACCTGTGAGGCACATCAAGAATGTGGAAAATTTCAAAATAAACCATAGACATGGATAAATTGCAATTAGGTCCAAAACAAATACACATATAGTATAACTAGCTCAAACAACATTGAAATTGCACCAAACTGGAAACACAAGCATGTCATATGTTATTAAAGAACATCACATGATTCAATTAAGTTTTTAAGCATATAACTATGCTAAGAATATAAACTAAAAATCTAGGCATGGGGTCTTACATATAACAAGGAAGAATAATTATGGGAGTGCAAGCTGGTGCTATTACACTGACTATAAGGGACAACTCCTTCTTGTCTATTCTTCTAGAGCGGAAGGAGTTCCCAATGGTCCTTGTGAACTACTATAGAGGTGATCAGGATTTGACTACACTAAGAAGGATAAGGTCAACCACTGTCTGTGGTGATCAACCAGGACCTGCAGCTGACGTTGTCTGGGTGCAATTTGAAGAAAGCCGCACACTACTACCAGGATATAGTTGATGGACTTGCTCTAGGACTAAGTATGACCTCACAAACCATCCTTCCCATTACATAGTTATTGAAACGATCATATGTAAAGGGGAATATAGAAGATTAATTTTTAGTTTCTGCTACATATTATGTAACCATATTTCCCAACAGTGGTATCAGAGCCATGTCAATTTACTATGTTTTACTTTTTTATTGATATGATCAGATTTTTGTTTTCATATTTTATTTATTGCATACAATGTAAATAATTAAAATTACTAATGTGCATATTTGATTAAATACCACATATGATCCAAAATGATATATATATATATGCAATTTACATGTGTCACCCTTAAATTGGTTTTAATGATGGATGTGTAGCATGGTTATGGCCAATAACCCTATATATGCTTTCTTGGTTATGATTGTTTATTCATATTTATATTTTATTTTGCATATTGAGCATCTATATTATCTTATACATGTAAAATTATTATTCTATCCTTCCTATGCTCCCTTCAAATGTAACTCAAGGTTTCCTATTACCATTTAATAAGCTAAATAGAATTAGGTTAGTTTTAATTTTTTTACAATGAAGAAGACATTACACCAGATGAGACACTCTTTTTAGAAGATGAGTTTATTGACTAGAGGACTGTCGAGGAGCTGAACCAATTGGATGGGTGCCCAATTGATCGTTTGAAGGTGTCTACACATTACTTGGACTAGAGGCTAGACGATCATTCTAAGAACCAACCGACTAACCAGGAGGTGATCCGATCGCTTCAAGGGTTGAACCTATCAACCAAGATTGGTTCAAGCACAAACATATACTAAAAAAGGTTCATACATGATAAGTAGACCATAGGTTGTAGTAATTCCTTGTGGCTCTAAGGAATTACAATAGTATGGCAATAACCATCTCTTATGTTTTAACTGCATCTTTTGTTTGTGGAATATAGCATGTATATTATGCATACTATAGTATGTGATGATTGGGTATATGTATATTATAAATGTAAATCGCTCAATCAATCATATTAAGTATAAGATGCTTTCCATTAGAAACACACATGAAAAGATTGACCGACTAAGCGTGGGCACGCCAAGCATGATGTAGGGTGCATCATTATCATTTTATCTTTAACTAAGTGATCTTAATGAGATTAAGCACTTAGAAGCATGCAGATGACCATGGAAAGAAGTTGTGTGTATCATCTATCTAAGAATTGTAAAAGATGTAATTGGCAAATGTTGCCTACCTTATAATTGATTATGGATGCTAGTATTTTCTAGGTAATAACTCAATTATTTTGGATCTTGGCTCACTATAAGGTTGCACTCTAAAATCTACCGAATTGATAAGTGAGAGTTATCCATTTGAAACAAATAGTGAAATAGGCAATTAATTATAGGCCTAATTAAAACATCATCAAAATTTTATATCAATCGAATCAAATAAAAATGGTTTTGACACAATTGAAAATTTCTCTTATAGAATCAAATGACAAAACACAACACATTTTCTCTATGATCAGTCTTTGGTAAAGGCAAATTAAATGGGAATAACTTCCAAAATTGGTTCAGGATGTTGAGAATTGTTCTCACTCAGGAAATCAAGATATAAGTCTTGGAGACACCAAAGCCTGATGAACCTGCAGCCACTGCACCTAAGGCCGATAGGGATGCATACAAGAAGCATATTGAAGATGATGTTGATGTCAAATGCCTAACAATGCACTCCATGAACTATGAGTTGTAGAGACATAATGAGAGCATGGATGTTATTGTGATGGTAAAATATCATAAGAACATGTTCCAAGATTAGGAAAGACAAGAAAGATATGTTGTCTACAAGGTGTTGTTCAAATCTGACATGGCAGAAGAAGATCCAATAGGTCCTCATGTACTCAAGCTTATTGGGTATGTGGAGTACCTTGCTAGATTGGGATTCCCCTTGGGTCAAGAGTTGGCCACTAATGTGATTCTGAAATCTCTTCCTGAATCTTATAGTCAATTTGTCATGAACTACAACTTGAATGACTTTGATAACCCATTAACTGAGTTACTTGACATGTTGAGAACATATGAGGCACCCATAAAGAAAGACAATCCCAAGTCTGTGATGATGATTAGCAAACCAAAAGGAAGTCTAAAGGCAAAGGTAAATCTAAGAAAAGTTCTAAAGCTGGCTAGAAGCCAAGTCTTCAACGCTTAAGGCAAAGGAAGGGGTGAATACGGGAGAAAATTGGCACCACTGTCACCAACCTAGATAATGGAAAAGGAATTGCCCTCTCTACCTAGAGGAACTAAAGAAGGAGGGGATAGAGATCTCCACTTCAGGTATATATGTTATAAGATAAATTTAGTTACTTCTCATCTTGGGTATATGATATTGGATATATCTCACATGTGTTTGAATATGTAGGATCAAAGAAGTAAGCCTTTACGAAAGGGCAAAGTTAGACTGTGTGTCAAACTGGAGCAAGAGTTGCTGCCACAATATTCTAAATTTATAATTTATATTAGCCTTAAGGGCATGTAATAGAGTTAAAGAAATTCTACTTCAATTATGCCAATAATAGAAATATTTTACTTTCATCATCTTGTATCGACGAGAATGATTATGAATAAAGAAAATTTAGTATTCTATGATCTAGTATGGAAATGCCCTAAATATCCTATGGTATTTGTTTACTAATGCAAAGATAAATTTTGATGATGTAAATACCTAAAGATTAAAATTCATAAAATCAAATGATATATATATAATTGTCATTTAGAGAATATAGATAAGAAATGCATTTCTAGAATACATAATGATGTTCATATAGATTATTTTGGGTAATTGAACAAATATAGATATGCTAGATATGCAAATCTTATTTATAAGACATCATAACAAAATCACATCTCACTAGATGAACTGTAATAGTGAATATTATATTAGCGCTTATACATATTGATGTATGTTGACCTTTAGAATAAATTCTATAGGTAGTTATTTGTACCTCATGATATTTACTAATGATCTCAATGAATATGGTGACTTGTATTCAGTGAAATACAAATATGAATATTCAATGAAATAAAAATATGAATCTTCTAATTTTCTAAAGAAAATCATGAATGAAGTACATAACTAAATTGGCAAAAGTATTAAGATACTTTGATATGATCAATGAAGAAATGCTTTATACCAAGAGTTTGAGGTCCTTCTAGAGAGTCTTTGATAGTGTATCACAACGAACTCTACCTGAAACATAGTGATGTATCAGAAAGAAGGAATCACATCATGATAAGTTGAGATGTGATTATCAATTAATCCAATCAATCTTCCAATTTCCTTTAGGCACATGCTTTACACTAAAATAATGTACTCCCTAAAATGGTTCAAAAGACACCATATGCAAGGGAGGTGTCTCGAGATGTATTTATAATGATTAGGATTAAAACTTATACAATACGATAGTTTTTGGAAGGATTTATTCATAAATAGAATACATGTTAGTTGAATACTACATTTTATCCCAATCCTACAACTAAAGTGTCTGTTACCAGGATATCTAAATTCCAATGAGGAATTTGATTCCTAATGAATCAATGGGAGTAAAGTAGAACTCAAAATGTTAGAGATCAACAAGAAAACATTTAAACCTAAAGAGATACAATAAGAACAATGAGTATCACAAATTGTTGTGGAATCTCAAAGTTTCTAATGTAACTCACAACCTCATTAATCTAGCAGAACACACCTTAAGATTAAAAGATTATGAATCTTATAACTTAGATAGGTGGTGAGTTGGCCATAAGATGATGAGACAACAATAAACTAGAAACTATTAAGGGATCAAAATCTGAGAATTGGCTTGAGGCCATTTCATCCAAAATAGAGTCCCATGTACACTAACAAGGTATGACCTTGGTAGTACCACCTAAAGGGGTAAACACCATAGGGTGCAAGTGAGGTTTCCAAGTACAAGACTGACATGTATAACCTATAAGAGCATATTTATTGCAATGGGTTTTCAGACAAGTTCAAGGTATTGGACATAATGAAATCTCTTTATCAATGGCCATGATTAAATCCATTAGGATCATGCTTACCTTTACAATTTATTAAGACTATAGGATTTGGAATATGGTTATTAAAACCACATTCCTTAATAGGAATAAATAAGAGAATGTGTGAGTGATACAACTCGAAGGGTTTTATAACTCAAATAAAGTCTATAAATTTTTGGGTGCATTGGCCTATAAACTAGGCGCATAACAGTACATTAGGATCAATAGCTACTACACTGGCAGTTATGCCCATAAATCCTATTTTTAGGCGCTCTGACTGCGTTTTTGGGCGCATTGGCCTATAAATTAGGTGCATAACAGTAAATTAGGCTCAAATTGCCAATACAGTGACAAAAAGGCATATAAACCCCAATTTTGATGTGTTTTAACCCACACTTAGGTGTTTTAACCCTATTTTGGGGTGCGTTGGCCTATAAATAAGGCAATACACTAAAAAGTAGGCAGATTAACCCCATTCTTAGGAGCTTTAACTCACTTTTAGGCACTTCAAGCCATTTTGGGTGCACTTTCTATTTATTAGGGGCATAATAGTAAATTAGGCTCAAATAGGCACTATTTGACTAAGTGGGTGCATTAACCCATTTTTTAGGAGCTTCAACCACATCTTTGGGTGCATAGGCCTATAAATTAGGCACATAATATTAAACTAGGTTCAAATTGCCACTACACTGACAAAATAGGCACATAAACCTCATTTTAGGAATTTTCACCAACACTTAGGCGGTTTTAACCCCTTTGGGGTGCATTAACCCAATTTTTAGGTGCTTTAACCATATTTTTTGGTACATTAGCCTAGAAATTAGGCATATAACAGCAAATTAGGCTCAAATTACCACTACACTGACAAATAGGCGCATTAAACCCCTTTTTTAGGCATTTTGAACCACTTTTAGGCGCTTTAAACCCCCTTGGGGTGCATTGGCTTATAAATTAGGCACTATACTGACAAGCAGGCTGATTAACCCCATTCTTAGGTTCTTTAACCCACTTTTAGGAACTTCAACCCATTTTTGGGCACATTTCCTATTTATTAGCCGCATAATAGTAGACTAGGCTCAAAAAGGTTGATTAACCCCATTTTTAGGCACTTCAACCACATTTTTGGGTGCATCAGGCGAGGCACATAACCGTAAATTAGGCTCAAATTGCCACTACACTGACATATATGTGCATAAACCCCATTCTTAGGCACTTTAACCCACTTTTAGGCATTTAAATCCATTTTTTGGCACATTTCCAATCTATTAAGCGCATAGTAGTAAATTAGGTTGAAAGGCACTACACTAACAAGTGGGCACATTAACCCCATTTTTAGGCACGTAATCACATTTTTGGGCACTTAATCACATTTTTGGGAGCATTGACCAATAAAATTGGGCTCATAACAGTAAATTATGCTCAAATTACCAAGACACTGACAAATAGGTGCATAAACCTCATTTTGGGGTGCATTTGCCTATAAATTAGGAAATACACTAATAATAGGCGGATTAACCTCATTCCTAAGCACTTTAACCCACTTGCAGGCACCTCACCAATTTTGGGCACATTTCCTCTTTATTAGGTGCATAATAGTAAATTTGGCTCAAAAAGGCACTACACTGACAAGTGGGCATATGAACCCCATTTTTAGGTGCTTTAATCGCATTTTTGGGCACATAGCCTATAAATTAGGCACACAATAGTAAATTAGGCTCAAATTAAACTACACTAGCAAATAGGCACATAAACCCATTGTAGGTATTTTAACCAACACTTAGGTGATGTAACCACGTTTTGGGGCTCATTGGCCTATAAATTAGGCACTACACTAACAAGTAGGTAGATTAACCCCATTCCTAGGTCCTTTAGCCCTCTTTAAGGAACTTCAATAATTTTTTGGGTGCATTTCCTCTTTATTAGGCATGTAATAGTAAATTAGGCTCAAATAGGCACTACACTAACAAGTGGGCACATTAACCCCATTTCTTGGAGCTTTAACCGCATTTTTGGGCGCATTGCGATACACATTAGGGACATAACAGTAAATTAGACTCAAATGGTCCCTACACTAACAAATAGGCACATGAACCCCACTTTTAGGCATATTAACCCACGTTTAGGTGCTTGAACCCCATTTTGGGGTGCATTGGCCTGTAAATTAGGCACTACACTGACAAATAGGCAGATTAACCCCATTCTTAGGCACTTTAAACCACTTTGAGGAACTTCGACCCATTTTTGGGCACATTTCCTCTTTATTAAGAGTATATCAGTAATTTAGGCTCAAATAGGCACTACACTAACCAGTAAGTGCATTAACCCCGTTTTATGGCGCTTTAACTACATTTTTGGGCACCTTAACCACATTTTTTTGTGTATTGGCCGATAAATTAGGCATGACACTAAAAAGTACGTAGATTAACCCCATTCTTAGACACTTTAACCCACTTTTAGGCACTTCAACCCATTTTTGGGCACAGTTCCTATTTATTAGGCGCATAATAGTAAATTAGGCTAAAAAGTCACTACACTTACAAGTCATCGTATTAACCCCAATTCTAGGTGCTTTAACGGCATTTTTCGAGGCATTGGGCTATAAATTAGGCTCAAATTGTCACTACACTGAAAAATAGGCACATAAACCCTATTTTTAGGCATTTTGACCCACTTGTAGGCGTTTTAACCCCATTTGGTGTGCATTGTCCTATAAATTAGGCACAACACTAACAAGTAGGCAAATTAACCCCATTTATAGGTGCTTTAGCCCACTTTTAGGCACTTCAACCCATTTTTGGGTGCATTTCCTATTTATTAAGCGTGTAATAGTAAATTAAGCTCAAATAGGCACTACACTGACAGGTGGGAACATTTAACCCCATTTTATGGGCACTTTAACCGTATATTTTGGCGCATTGGCCTATAAATTAGGTGCATAATTTGAAATTAGGCTCAAATTGCAACAAAACAGACAAATATTAGGTGCATAATATTTTGGCGTGGGAGGGGGATTACCAGACCACACCCTCTCATGCCTCGAGAGTTTACCATGTCGGCTTTGCCCAGGGTGGGTTCTCTCGGTCATCAAAAAAAACTGACAAATATGTGCATAAACCCCATTTTTAGGAGCTCTAACCAAATTTTGGGTTCATTGGCCTATAAATTAGGCACAACACTGACAAATGAGTAGATGAACCCCATTTGTAGGTACTTTAGCTCACTTTTAGGCACTACAACCCAATTTTGGGTGCATTTCTTGTTTATTAGGTGCATAATAGTAAATTAATCTCAAATAGGCACTACATTGACAAGTGGGCACATGAACCCCATTTTTAGGTGCTTTAATAGGATTTTTTTGTGTATTGGCATATAAATTAGGTGCATAACAGTAAATGAGGCTCATATTGCTACTACACTGACAAATAGGCGCATAGACCCCATTTGTCACCATTTTAACCACACTTAGGAGCTTTGACCCCATTTTGGGGTGCATTGGTCTATAAATTAGGCACTACACTGACAAGTAGGCAGATTAACCCCATTCTTAGGCACTTTAACCCACTTGTAGGCACTTCAACCCATTTTTGGGCACATTTCCTAGTTGTTGGGCACATAATAGTATATTACACAAAAAAGGCACTACACTAATAAGTGGGCGCTTTAACCCCATTTTTAGGCACTTTGACCACATTTTTATGTGCATTATTCTTTAAATAGCCACCTAATAGTAAATTAGGCACAAATTCCCACTACAATGATAAATAGGTGCATAAACCTCAGTTTTAGGTGTCTTGACCAACTTTTAGGTGCTCTAACTCCATTTTATAGTGCATTGGCCTATAAATTAGCACTACACTTACAAGTAGGCAGATTAACTCCATGTTTAGGCGCTTAGACCAACTTTGACGCACTTCAACCCATTTTTTGGCACATTTCCTATTTATTAGGCACATTATAGTAAATTAGGCTAAAAAGGCACTACATTTATAGGCGATTAATGACATTTTTGGGCGCATTGACCTATAAATTAGGCATATATTAGTAAGTTAGGCTCAAATTTCCACTACAACTAACAAATAGGTGCATAAACCCCATTCTTAGGTGCTTTAACCTTCTTTTAGGCACTTCAACCCATTTTTGGGTGCATTTCCTATTTATTTGGTGCATAATAGTAAACTAGGATCAAATAGGCACTACATTAACAAGTGGGCGCATTAACCCCATTTTAGGCACATTAACGACATTTTTTTGTCGCATTGGCCTAAAAATTAGGCACATAACAATAAATTAGGCTAAATTTGCCACTACACTGACAAATAGGTGCATGAACCCCATTTTAAGCATTTTAACACACGTTTAGAGGCTTTAACCCCATTTTGGATCGCATTGGCCTATAAATTAGGCACTACAAATACAAGTAGGCTAATTAACCCCATTCTTAGGTGCTTTAACCCACTTTCATGAACTTCAATCCATTTGTGGGCACATTTCCTATTTATTAGGTGCAAAATAGCAAATTAGGCTCAAAAAGGCACTACACTGACAAGTGGGTGCGCATTTTTGGGCAAATTGGCGCAAATAACAATAAATTAGGCTCAAATTGCCACTACACTAACGTATAAGCAAATAAACCCCACTTTTAGGTGTTTTAACCCACACTTAGGCACTTTAAACCCATTTTAAGGTGCATTGGCCTACAAATTAGGCAGTACACTAACAAGTAGGCAGATTAACCCCATTCTGAGGCGCTTTAGCCCACTTTTAGGGACCATAACCCATTTGGGTGCATTTCCTCTTTATTAGGTGCATAATAGTAAATTAGGCTCAAATAGGCACTACATTGATAAGTGGACGCATTAACCCCATTTTTAGGCCCTTAAACCACATTTTTGGGCGTATTGGTCTATAAGTTAGGTCACATAATAGTAAATTAGGCTCAAATTGTCACTAAACTAACACATAGGTGCATAAACCCCATTTTTAGGTGTTTTAACCAACACTTAGGCGCCTATTCTTAGGAGTTTTTAACCCTATTCTTAGCAGCTTTAACACTCGTTTAGGCACTTCATCCCATTTTGGGTGCATTGCCTATTTATTAGGCCCGTAATAGTAAATTATGCTCAAATAGGCACTACATTGACAAGTGGGCTCATTAACCCCATTTTTAGGCGCTTTAAGCGCATTTTAGGGCGCATTGGCGTATGAATTTGGCACATAACATTAAATTAGGATCAAATTGCTACTACATTGACAAATAGGCACTTAAACCCCATTTTAAGCTTTTTTTAATTATAGTTAGGCAATTTAACCACATTTTGGGGTGCATTGGCCTATATATTAGGCACTAAACCGACAAGTAGGCATATCAACCCCATTCATAGGCACTTTAACCCACCTTTAGGATCATCAACCCATTTTTGGGCACAAATTCTACTTATTAGGCGCATAATAGTAAATTTGTTAAAAAAGGCACTACACTGACAAATGGGCGCTTTAACCCAATTTAGGTGCTTTAACCACATTTTTTGGTGCATTGGCCTGAAATTAGCTTCTGGCAGAATTTTCTTGGAAGGCCATGGGATTCAATTGAGACAAGAGATGATTCACACAGAACTTCTGTAGCTGATAAAGTGCTTTCCTCTAGTGAAAGGCACATAACAGTAAATTAGGCTCAAGTTGCCACTACGGTGGCAAATAGGTGCTTTTGGCATTTTGACCCACTTTTAGCAACTCTAACTCAATTTTGTGGTGCATTGGCCTATAAATTAGGCACTACAGTAACAAGTAGGTAGATGAACCCAATTTTTAGGTGCTTTCCCCCACTTTTAAACACATGATGCATTTCCTATTTGTTAGGAGCATAACAGTAAACTAGGCTAAAAAAGGCACTACATTGACAAGTGGGTGCATGAACCCCATTTTTAGGCACATTAACTATAATTTTGAGCGCACTAGCCTATAAATTAGGCGCATAATAGTAAATTAGGCGCATAATAGTAAATTAGGCTCAAATTGCCACTACACTGACATATAGGTGAATAAACCACACTTTTAGGAATTTTAACTCACACTCAGGTGCTTTAACGCCATTTTAGGGCACATTGGCCTATAAGTTAGGCACTACACTGACAAGTAGGTAATTAACCTGATTTTTAGGCACTTTAACCCACTTTTAGGAACTGCAACCCATTTTTTGGTGCATTTCCTCTTTGTTGGTGCATAATAGTAAATTAGCCTCAAATAGTCACTACACTGACAAATGGATGCGTTAATCCCATTTTTAGGCCCTTTAACCACATTTTTGGGTGCATTGGTCTATAAATTAGGTCACGTGAGATTAAGTTAGGCTCAATGCCACTAAACTGACAAATAGGCACATTAAACCCACTTTTAGGCATTTTAACCCATATTTAAGCACATTAACCCCATTTTGGGACGCATTTGCCTATAAATTAGGCAATACACTAACAAATGGGCGGATTAATCCCATTCTAAGGAGCTTTAACCCACTTTTAGAAACTTCAACCAATTTTTTGGCACATTTCCTATTTATTAGGCGCATAATAGTAAATTACGCTCAAATAGGCACTACACTAACAAGTGGGCACATTAATCCCATTTTTAGGCACTTTAAACACATTTTTGGGAGCATTGGCCTATAAAGAATGAGAATAATAGTAAATTAGGCTCAAATTGCCACTACACTAACAAATAAGTGCATACACCCCATTTTTAACCATTATAACAACACTTAGGCACTTTAACCCAATTTTGGGGCAAATTGGCCTATAAATTCAAAACTACACTAATAAGTAGGGGAATTAACCACATTTTTAGGTCTTTAACCCACTTTTAGGTACTTCAACCCATTTTTGGATGCATTTCCTATTTATTAGGTGCATAATAGTAAATTAAGCTACAAAAAGTGCTACACTGACAAATGGCCACATTAACCCCATATATAGGTGTTTTAACTGCATTTTTGAGCTCATTGGCCTATAAATTAGGCACATAACAGTAAATTAGGCTCAAATTGCCACTATAATGACAAATAGGCGCATAAACTCGGGCGTTCAAATCCACTTTTAGGCGGTTGAACCCCATTTTGGGGCACATTTGTAACATCCCTGACCTGGGTTATGCTTTAACCCTAGATGATTTGCTTAATAAAGTTAATTATATGCTTGCTCTTATCTTTTGAAAAGTAATTAAGGCCCAAGATGGACTTATGTTTCAATTTTAGTCCCTTTTGAATAATGTTGAAACAATGTTTTGCCTATTTTGGACTAAAGTGCAAATTACCCAAGTTGAGGGGTTAACTTGAAATTTTTACATGATAAATGTTCCTCAGGTGTTGAATCATCATAAGAATGAAAATTATGCAGAGGTATGGTTAGTGGAAGCCTGAGTACCAAGAAAGAGCTTGTTGAGCAATGTTTGTGCATTAAAACCTAGTTTTGGTGTAATGTGCAATTTACCTAAAACCTAGGGTTCAATATGAAAAATACAACCTCTAGAGAGTTTCTCATGTTTCTTGGCATCATGTAGAGAAAAGAAAATGAGAGGGGCATCTCATTTGAATCACTTTGGAGGAGAGAGAATCTTGATATTAAAATAATCAAGATTTAAGCATAATTGAGACCCTAATTCAATTTAATGCAAAAATAAATATATTAATGGAAAATGTGATGGCTGAATTTGTATAAGTATGGACGTCCTTGTGCCTTGCAATGGCACCAAAATATCCTAAGTGAGTGGAGAACACACTCACATTAGTTAACTAAAAAGTAATATCCACTAATATTGGATATTATATTAAAATGGTTAAGGTGCTTAATTTGTTTTCTTTTAATTCATGGATAAAGAAGAGGAAATAGAATTTGGGAAATATAGCTTCATATTCAAGGTATTGAGGGGAGTATGTGGCACAAATTTTGGGAGTTGAAGGATTTTTATAACACTTTCTCTCTCATTGAAATTCCCTTATATACATCCCATTTTCAACCCACATGAAAGACTTTTTCGATTCCTTTTTCTTTCCTTGCTTTGGCCAAACACAAGGGAGATAATGATCAATAGGAGGACGTACCCCAACCTGTAGGTAAGCTCCATAGTCATCTACAACCTTGATTTCATGGTGGAAATCGAAATTCAATGCTTGATTTCTTCTTTTCTCCATTCAATCTTCAACCTTAGCCATTTATTTCACTCAAAGACTTGAGGACGAGCCTTGGGAAGTTGAGGAAGCTTCATTCACCATAGAGGACGTGAAACTTGAAGCTTTGAAACTAACTTTGAAGGTGGGTTATATAACTCGAACCCTTAAGCATTGTTATTTATTTCACTCCTTTATTATATGTTGATTCTTTCTTCATTCTCGAAATTCCAATTGATAAGTTAATGAAATCACCACAAGAATCACAGAAAATTTCAAAGGTTTTAAGCTTGAAGATGATGATGTCATCTTATCACACACCTCAATTAATATCTTGCGCAAACGTTTTGGGCTTGATGACCAAACGGTCTCAAGATCGATTGAAATCAAACGATTTTAAAATCGTTTGAGATCAAACGGTCTCAAGACCATTTGGAGGAATTTGCTGATGTGATTGGATGATGATACAAGGGTTCTAATTGATTTGATTATAATGGTTTCATGTGTGTATGATCCATTAATTGCAAACCCTAATCGATTGAATGGATTGAAACCCTAATTGACTGAGTCAATTTCATAGTTGATTGACCCAGACGGTCTCATGACCGTTTGAGGTCAAATGGTCTCAAGACCGTTTGAGAGCAAACAGTCTCAAGACCATTTGGAGGTCAATGGTTGATTATTGTGGATGGTAGGAGATCCAAGGGCTACAATCTGATGTATTTTCAATGGTTCAATTGATAGGTGGTTCAATGAAGCAAACCCTAAATCAATTGGTTGAAGGAAACCCTAATTGGTCCATTCGGTTTTGAGGAGGTTTGGACCAAACGATCTTCAAACCGTTTGGTGGTCCAATAAATTTCAAGGTTGAATTGTCCATTCGATCTCAATATGGATGGGTCCAATCAGTTTCAATGTACAATTGTTCGAACGGTTTCAAATGTTGAGTGCCCAAACGGTTTCAAAACCATTTGGTGGGCAAACAATCTCAACCCTAGATGACCAAATGATTTCAAAACCGTTTGGAGGTTAAAAAGCTTAAAACATTTAGAGGTTAAAAAGGTTAAATTTGTTTGGAGGTTCAAGGTACCAAAAATCATTTGAAGACCTAGGGTTATGAAAGATCAATTAATACCATGAATGTTAATTATGTATATCAAAGTTAATTACAATGGTTGTACTTATAAGGTACTTAGATGATTAGTACCCTTAGAGTGGTTAACCTTTGATGCTTATGGAAGCAATAACTCAATACACTATGCCTACCCTTCATTCAAATTAATCCAATCTAACCAAATATGAATTAATCAACATCCTAGAGAGGATGAGAGACATGAACTTATACATGAGTGATAATCATGTAGTGATTAATCCTCAACACTTTCAACATGAATAAAATATGTAATTAGGGTTTGATCCATGATTATGAGATCATGAAACCCTAATCAAGAAGGTTGATGAACCCTAACCCTAATTCAGGGTAAATCTAGGTGAAGCCCTAATCTAGGGTGATGATGTAACCCTAATTTAGAGTAATGACATGAGAAACCCTAATTCAGGGTAATATAATGAGAAACCCTAATTTAAGAGGATGCTTCATAAAACCCTAATTTTGGGTAAGGCTTCATGAAACCCTAATTTGGGAAAATGTTATAAGAAACCCTAATACATGGTGATGTGATGTGAAACCCTAATACAGGATGATGTGATGTGAAATCCTAATCTAGGGTGATGCTATGTAATACTATGTGAAACACTAATTTGAAACCCTAACCCTAAAATAGGGTAAAGGTATGTGAAACCCTAATTTTGGGTTATAGTGCGTGAAACCCTAATCTTGTGCAATGAGATGATTAATCGTAGTCCTAATTGTGTAAAGGGGATGAGTAACCCTGATTAACATGAATTTGGAAACCCTAACCTGAATAAGGGTATAGTGGTGTTACTTTGTATAGCATGGTACTGAAATGTAATTGATATAACTATTATCATGTATACTAACCATGCCGGTATCATG